>OX940983.1:8772530-9447631 GCA_954871275.1 Leptopterna dolabrata | reverse complement strand
GGATCTGCGCGGAGGTTACTGCGCACACCTCTCTTGTTTGGTTGTTCAGCCATATTGAAATTCGACATTTATGTGGTTGATATTGCGGTTTCGAGTTCGAGCAATTGTTTGTTTTTTGCGATTGCATTTTGTTATGACTCCGCTGCCATGTGAACGCCTCTGCGGCAAAAATTCCGGCAAATGCGTTGCCGTGCCGGATTGCCGTCCGGAATTGCGTCTCCATGTGAACCTAGCTTTACTGGAATGATGATCAGAAAACTGGTGTTGAATTGCCAGGAAAACACTACTAACAGCTGGTCATGGATACAAGACAGTAGAGAGTTCCTAAAGACTAAAGTCGGGAAGATGTGTTCGGATTTATCTCAACTGCGCATGCGCGTCGCCCAAGTTCAAACTTATTTCCTTAAGTACTTAAGTTCGACTTATTCGGCCTTATACATAAGGCGCGTTATCTCCCAGGGCACAAACTTTAGGAATCGTCTTTAACCTTACTCAGGGGTAACAGTGCACAGCTTTTTGCCGCGTTTTGTCGTTTTTTTTTAACGCGTCATGTGTCGTCGGTCCTCGCCATCACCAGCGTCTTTCAAAGTTACTCCAAGCGTCTTTCAAAGAATTTGCTAGATTGTTGCGATATCAACTTAGGATAAAAAAGTGAGTATACCTACGGATACTAGTATACCTACTGAAGCTGAATGGATTTCGCGTTGTGCTAAGTTAAGTGACGTTACTTTTTAATTCACTCCTACCCCCACCACTTCTGTCAAACCGGACTTATTGGTTAGCATCCAAAGTTAGCATCTTAGCTGCTCGCCTTAGATGTGGCCAAAAGATATGGCCGTTCCCTAATGAACTTATCTCTTAGGAACTCTCTCTGAAAAGAGTCAGAGAATAGGTGCCAACGGCCAAACGCCTTTCTGACAGTCAGATAACCGTCAGTTGATCACTGCGAACAAACCTAAAGAGATGGGTCAACCCCCCCCCCCCCCCCCCCCCACCCACAGTTGTGCTGTTCGCTAAACAGCGTTTCCATGCGTTATAGCTTGCCAGAAAATGGATGTGTCTGGTAGATGTTGATACACAAATCTTGCCCCGACTTGGAGAGGGGCAAGAATGTCAGAGCTTAGAATTTCCGTAACAAGTGTGAACAGATAAAGAAATCATCGACAAATTAAGAAAGCAATGGGGCAGATACAGGACCCTGAGTGACTCCCGCTTGGTGACGGGAGTACAAGATGTGGTTGAGTCCAAAAATGACAATACTGACCTATATGCATATGACCTTATCTCGAATTCATGGCGTCATTCATTTACTGATGATGGTACCTACCAAAATCAAGAGAGTCAAAGGCATTAATTTATAAAATCAGATAGGATCAAGGTATCTCTTCTCATTCAAAACCCTCCCTGAACTCCACTTATATATGCATCATTTTGTTGTGCAAAAAAATAGGTACCTATTGTTGTTATCAATGTTTACACTTCACCAGTCTTACTTATTTGTTCAAATTTCAGGTTCTTTCCTACCCTCAGCTTCTAAATTGCAGAAGCATAAAAATAACAGCCTGCAACTTTATTATTATAAGAGCTGGCCTCATTCTGAAGGTTGGTATCCTACTGCGTTCAAATCAATAACGATATAATAGGTACCAACTACATAAGGTACCTACTAGTTGAAAGTTTGGTAGGTATTCTATTCGTTAAATGTATTATATTTTTTCAGATGGCTGCTGTTGCATCAACTTCTATTATAGCTGTAGTACAGTTAAACCCTTTACCTGAAAACATTACCATCACAGACTGAATAGGCATCTGAGCATAGAATTATATATCGACAAACAAAATTAGAAATTACCTGCTAAGGTGGTAGGTACACCATTCAGTGTATCATGAAATCGGAAAAACACACAGGATATCTTTTACTAATGTAGGTCGTAAGCACCAAGGTATCTATTGCAGATTCGTAGGGCTGAATTCCGAAATCCCGGTAATATGAAGAATAAAATATTTTGCTCTATTTGTTCACTTACGACATACGTCATTTTAGTATAGGTACGCTAGGTCACTGACTCGTCTACTTGAGAAGGTAAGGCGCAACGATTCGCTCAATAAAAATATATACGGTAATCAAAGTCCCTGCACTTGAATTCGTGAACGCCTGACCAGTCGCACTTACCTCCTCTTTAAAGACATTGCACTCCTTCATCCTGTAGATTAGTCGCCAGTAAAAAACTAAGAACAAATTTAAAAGAATGTTTAAAAGAAGTAAAATTGTAATTACTGATTTGGATTTACATGTTTACTCCTTGATTATGAGCCCTTCCAGAAACTGAAGATTTAACGTTTTTACGTTACTTTCTTGCTGAATTTTACGCTGCATTTTTTTCTCACGCAACATCCAATATTCAGAAAACAATAATTTTTTACTCGTTTCGATAAGCAACATTATTAGTAGGCAGATACCCATTGTATTTTTAATGTCCTCATTTATCCCTGGTATTTCTAGTGTTCTCAGTTACTACCTATCGAACTAATTTGAAATTATACGGAAAATTGAACTGGACGGTCTTTTAGAACAATATAGGTATAATATATACGACTTTATTAAACGTCTATGTATGCACAATCGCGATCAGCGTAAATTGTTCGCAACTACTGAAAGAAAAATAAATTTAAAAAATTGTTAAAACATAAATCAACTAGGTAGTTACTGTACAAAAATAATTCAGTCTTGTATTTAAAAAAATAACTACGTACAAACCTACATAATGGATTTAGAGCAACCGTTTTCATCATTCGGTGTACGTAATTTTTCACATTTAGATCAAGAAAAATGCTTATATCGATTTACATGAGAACAATCTCCACTGGATTTATAACGATTTGAGAATAGTTTACTGACAATAATAAATTAATAGTCACGTAAACATTTAATACTCGTATACTACTAAAACCTATTTTTGTAAATTTTGTGTACAATTTTTGTAAAATTTGTCGAGGCCTTTAGACTTCATTTAAATAGAATACCGATCTATGCAGGGAGGTATTTATTTCGGAAAATCGACTAGCGAATACCAAGTCAGTATTAATATGTACCTATAAATTCACTTTTGGAATAACGTGTGAAGTTGTGAGTGTAATGAATTACGAGTAGATATCGTGAATACTAGAATTCATGATATCTAGTTTCTTAATTTAATAAATAAATAAATAAATATCTCTGGAACCGAAAACAGGAAGTAATATCGGTTTCCACGTCACTGATATAATAATCATAAGCCAGAGATAATGAGATATTAAAAATAAAATATAAAAAATTGAGAAACAGAAATTATCATGAAGGCGATTGGTGTGTGCACAACGTTACTTCGAGGGTATTGTGGTCCTGTCTGTCACCTCAACGGCATAACTGTACATGTGCACATATACAATACTTTGTTGGATGCCAACATCAATAAATTATACTTACAAACTATATTAATCACCCGATGTTGCAAGTCCAAAAAACATCGGTCACGATTTCATTCAGTCATTCAGTGTGCTCATTTGATTCGTCAGTGGTCTTCTTGAAGTATTTAAGTAGGCTGCCACGAGCAGAGGATTTGCTATTCTGGACAGGTGTTCTCCGGCTCTTCTTTGCACTTGAGCCACGTTTGGAAGGTGGCGGCGGAGTGGAAGCGATGAGCCGACTCAACCAATCGGCTTCAGGAACAGGCGACTGACAAGGCTTTACAGGAGGGTCATGAGGTGACCTGCCATCCTCGACGTAGTTGGGGAGTTCGCAAAGAGCGAGTTCGAGCTTCTTTAGAGTGGTACAGAGTTTTTTGGGGGAGGAAAAGTACTTTTTAGGGGACAATTCAAAAGAGATGGATCTCTGGCGCTTCCTGGTAGGTCCGGGTAAGTGGGAAGCGAAGTATTTTCGGGTGCATTTTGGTTTTAACGTGCCTTCTGAATTGGGTTTAGCGATACCACCAGCGGATGCTGACTCGTCGTTGTCAGAGCTAACCTTCCAAATTCGATAAGTCCCGTCATCAGAACATGAAGCCAATTTGAGCTTACCATATTTACACCAATCTATGCAAGTTACTTCAGCAGTGTGGCCTTCCAAAGACACCACTGGCATATCCGGATATGCAACGGACCATATGAATCCAACACCTTCCGAGGAACCACTAGACAAGAAATTCCCGTCAGGACTAAGATTGGTCTTACAAAAAAAACTTGAGCCTCCTGAACTCTTGTAAGTGGCAAGAGGTTCAGAACTGTAAGTTCCAATATTGAAAGCGTAGAGTTGGGCATCTGTGCAGTATGCATACAATTTCAATCCGCAAGGACTAACAACTAGACTAGTATATCCTGCCCTATTAGATGTATTCGACTCTCGGGAAATGGTGTACATCGGTGTTGGTACGCCTTTAAAAGCCGTGTACGTCTTCCTGGTGTCCCAAACTTTGATGAATTTATCGGTGGACGAGCTGGATATTATGGCATTGCCGTGCTGATAGACAACACTCGATACACACTGTGAATTATCTAGGGATTTTTCGGCGAGTTTGCAGCGAGTGTGTCCTGTAAGAACGTTCTTCAAATGGGAGAATTTTATGATCGTATCAGCTTTAACACTTCGGAAAGACTCCCCGTCGCTCACGTTGCTCCTGCAAAGATTGGTCCTGATGTCCCACTGCATGATTACACCATCCCTGGCACCAGTCGTAAATACATTGGCGTCACCAGGTTTGCATGCCACGGCCTTGACGCTCCCCTGGTGGCCTACCATCCTCACGATCGGGACCGCTTCGCCTTTCCCTAAATCCCACAGTAAAGCAGAATGATCCCCCGAAGTTGTCACCAGTTTAACTTCGTTTTCAAGCCAGACCAAATCGAAAATGGCGTTGTAGTGAGCTTGAAACGTCAACACAGGGTTAGATTCGCTGCAACGCCGCGAATCATGAAGCCTCACTGAACCATCTTCGTTTGCCACAGCAACTAAATGGCAAGAATCCCGCACATTACAAAACCTAATCGCATACCATGGACTGGACGGCAACAGTTCTTCTTCCAGCCTATAACTCACATCTTTCGACGAACACTTCAGCCTGGAGTACACAAACTCTTCACTACGGGGCAGAGCCAACCCGAGCTTTGAATACTCAGTGAGGTACGCGAAATTCATTATCACGACGTATGAATCGCACTCATCACCGGTTCCCGTTAACTTCTACATAAAATCAGAGGACACAATGTCTGAAACCGGTGTCAAAACACAGAAATGGATGAGGGCGGGAACGCGCATCACTACTGATCAGATAACCTATTGAAACGAATATTGGACGCTAATTTAGTTAGGAATTCCCATACCAGACGGACGTGGTATGATTATTATTTCAATTATAAATAGTGCGTACATACCGAAGATTCCGCAGTCACGAAAAAACTTGGTCAGTGCAAAACTGGTAAAAATAATATTTAGGTTGTTTGTTTACTTATCAGATACCTAAACAAGTTCAAAAACAACTTGCAGCTAGGGATGGGACATCGAAATCGATATTATCGAAACATCGATGTTTTACTTCGATATTCCGATTTTTCGCCATCGATGCCTCACATTTGATAACATCGATATATCGATGTTATGGTCCGATAATATCGGCAGAAAACACCCTTCAACCAGCTCTTGCCTCTTGGATCCCCACCCCACTCTTCCTTGATCCCCACGTTACACCTTCTCCTTACAGGTCATGAAATACTCAAAATATTTGAGTAAAAAAAAAAGAAACAGAAACATTTTATTCCGAATTCAGTCATTTACAAAATAATAATAAGAAACATTCCAACTCTGAATTATATATTATGTACTTGATTAGAAAAATAACTCTTCGTCGAGTGAGTGGAGGAAAACAAGTTTCTTCAGATTTTCTGCTACCAGCCTATTGCGCTGGGGCGTCAAAATGTTGCCAGTTTCAGAAAACAAACGTCCTGAAGGTACACTCGTAGAAACGCATAGAAGAGGGATATCGATATTGATATCGATATCGAAAATATCGATGTTTAGGCTTGATACAACATCGTTATCGATGCTGTCTACAAAATATCGACATCGACATCGATATTTTCTTTCGATGTCCCATCCCTACTTGCAGCTGATTTCTGCACCGTGGATCGATTCATGGAATTATAAAGACGTCCTCTTCCTTGTTCCATGGATCCACCCTTAATCCACCTTTGACTACAAGATGGAGGGACTAGTTTCAACTGTGTTGCACTGTCCAATCTATACGTGCCGCCACTGTCGCTTTTCTATTGGTTGCGCTGCGATCGCATCCGAAATTCGTTGGGGTTTCTTGAAGAATCCACACAATTTTGATCTAGGTAGGTACTACAGACAACAGAGGTCCGTAAATCTAGTTTTACTTTAATCGTATTCAACGCCTTTGAAACCCCGGTACCACCATTTTTGAGCCCGAAATTCCGTTCAGTTATGGAAAGGGGTGGGGAAAAGCGAACCTGGTGGTGATGTCAAGTAAATCTCAGATTTCAAGGGCGATTTTTGGTCATTCACTGGAAAGTGGACCCTCATACCTACATATATGTATAGCTTCATAATCATCTCTGTAAACCTACTACACATACCTACCCACTGCCTTTTTCTGTTGGGGAACAAAGTAGTGATAACCATACTAATATATACCCAACCTATATAGATAAATACCTCTTACTGGGATTTAACAACAATAACGCTACCTTCACTGAGATTTTGAAAGTATGTAGGTAGTTACTGATAATAATAATAACACAAACCAATTTGGCAATGACGATGGTCTGAGGGAAGTATGCGAACACATACTGGTTCATTGATTGATCACGAATGATCAGGAACCTACCTGGTAGGATGCACCTACGGACCTTCGGAAAAGTAGGTAGGTCCTCCAAGCAGCAATTCTATTTGATGGTTTTCTGCCAATTCTCATAACCCTTTCCCATGCCAACCGCTGATCCACTCCAGTTCACCAAACTAATTTTTTGTTAGGAACTCCTATCTAATTAAAATTCCCACATTTGAAATATGGACTTGAATCCTATTGTAATTTTTAATAAAGCCTTTTGGTGAGTTAATTTGCATAATGATAAATATCAACCTCGATCCTCGTTGTCAAGTGGATAACTCACTTACTTCAAAACCCAGGTTTTTGCTTTTAGAAGTTCTTGTGTTTGTATCTAACGTTATCTTTAAGCTGTCACCATTTTGTCAACCTGTGAATTAGTGATCAGCTATGTAATGTAAGAGGGCAAGTGTTCTAAATGTACGCACATAATAGTTTATGATCTCTTCAAGTCTCGGAAAGCCATCTATTACAAGATGGCAAAATGAGGTAGGTAAGTAAATTTGACGTAATGGGTTTTAATAATTTAAATCATTCAAAAAGATGGAAAGAGGAGGAGTGCACTTATCATGTAGATACTGCCTCCATGGATTGCGAATGTAGTTACAATTCTATCATGGCAAAAATGAATGCGAGACAACACCAAACATGGCGCCAGTGGAACATGGAGCTGTTAAAACCTCCAGCAGTTGTTTGCAGATCCCAAAGCATAAACCAAGGCCTGACTACCTATCTTTTGTCTCAGGCCATTGCCATTGCTAATTAGTTGATTCCGACAGACAGTCCAGGAACTGTGTTCTGAAAATGAGGGGATAGAACCATCCAGGACTGAGTCCAAACGCGTGCTGACGATTCTGGATGACCCGAAGCATTGTTAAGCTTCCATGTAAGCTGAAGATAGAAGCAACAAGTGCGTATCAGCAGGATCAACATTCCTCGAAAATATCCAGGACTGATAAACTAGCCCCGTACTGTCTGTCCAAACAAACCTTGAAAATGAGAGGATAGAACCGTCCAGGACTGAGTCCAGAACTGTGCCTGCCTCTGTTTGATCTTTTTAATTACGTACCTACCTGTTACTCATCCGTTTTATTTGACTACTTAATTCATTGGTAATAGGGAAAGACGAATTACTGCATCACTGCATATCAACATCTGAGACGAAGCGTTTAATTGGAATGTAACAAAAGGTACTCATTGAATATTCTTATAAGGAACAAAGAGTTGAATTTAAGAATCCTGAAAGAGAGAGAGCCCTAAAAGGAATATAATATGTACAGTCTACTGCATTTTCATACAAAAATAAAAATCAAACATCACAAAACGAAATATCAAACCTATTATTCCACAGTAAACAAGCATCACAAAAATCAAATCACCATCATTTTTACGATAAAGTTGTCATCACTTTAAAAAAAAAAGCATCACAGGAATTGAGTCTTAGGACTACTGTTAGGTAATTTACAAAAAAGTAGGTACCTACCTAACAACTAATCACAGGAACATCATAAAGAATACAAAATCAAGTTACTAATCGATTGATTTTCTGAAAGGGAGTTTCAAGTATCCCCCCCCCCCCCCCATGTGTAGCTATTTAAAAAAAATTAGTTTCTTATATGGAATCAACATTTTCTTCAATTCCGAACTTGTTTGCTAACTCGTCTATGTTGTAAAAGCTGAGCGAGCCAAGGAAATCTTTTTTGAAGGGAATCTTTTTCGACTTTGCTTGATAAGCGTTTGAGAAGGGTTTGAGTTTGAAATGGTTGAGAATCGAGTGCACGGTGAGTTTCACGTCCTCCCTATCTTCTGTGTACTAGAATGACAATCAGAAAACTGGCGTAGGTACCATAGTCAGGTCAAACACTGCGAACAGCCGGTCATGGATACTAAATCGTCTGAAGAGATGGAGAATCGCTGCAACGGCCAAATACCTTTGTGATAGTCAGATAACCGTCAGATGGCCACTGGGAACAAACCTATAAGTAAGTTCGATAGCAGCTCTTGTCCCATAGTAGTTTTTTTTAAACTTGTTCACAAGTTACTTGTGTGCATGAAAGAGTTGATTAAAAATTATGCACTGAAGTGCAAGTTTTGTAAACTGATTTTGTTGCACTGAACAAATATGGAACCAGTCACACTTTTCAGAGTGAGAATTGTTGAACGGAATTTAAATATTTCCTGCTTACCTTCAGCTCACCAAGCATCATCATGGATTTTACTGTTAGAATTTAATAAATACCACAACATGTGAATGCCCGTAGCAAACGACCGGACGAACCAGGGCTTAGCTTCATCTTTTGGTCCTGAAGAGCAGTCGGCTGATGAAAAGCTTTTTTAGGTCGGTGAAAGCCCTAACCACTTGGATGTTTAGATACATTACTGAAAATTCGATAGCAATTTCCTAAGCTATTTGATTTGACAAAATATTATTTTTAGATTTTGTGCCATAAATCTCACATGTGTTAGGTACCTAAATAATGTCCAGGTCATACAATTTATATTGTAATAGGTACCCATTCTGATTCCTCAAAAACTATCTATACTGACCGGCAGCTATTATTGTAGGACAGCTGATTGCATGTAGAATGGGAAAATAGAGAATAGAAGAGATACTGAAGCACGAAGACCTAGTAATAACATTGTAACTAACGCATTTACAATGGTGCATGGTTCTTGGGATGTGGATGGAACCAGAAAAAATTTGTTGGCGTGAAAAATGAGTTTGGTAATTGGCCTAACAGCCACCTCAGGAGGACCCAAATGTAACTTTCAAATGTGTGTTGCATGCTGTGACCTTATCTCACTACATACCATGTGCCAGAATCTGCTAGGTCGTTATTATATTCCACCAGCTAATGGTGAGTACGTTTATTCATTTATCATATCACATTATACTATTTGAGGACCAAGCCAGTAGCTTATACATTCAGCTCACGAACGGCTTTATCTGGTGGGATAAACCAGTTCCCCTGAGATCACCGAAATTAAGATACCTCGAGTACAGTTAGCACTTGGATGGGCGACTGCTGAGACACGTCCAGGTATGACCAACGTAGCTGTTGGGCGAACCAAGGGGGCGAGGCAATGAGTGGCCAAGAGTTCAATGACTGGATCAAATTCTGACCTCATGAGAGTACTGCTGGTCACGTCTGCCACACCAGCAGGGCAAGTGGACATACAGCCCCTGTCTGATATGATGGCTGTTTACTTTACTTACTAAATTCAGCTCACAACAGTGTACAAGCAACGAATAAAATAAACCTTGCTGCAGACTGCAGTTTTCATCAGATTTGTTGAGTGAGTATGAAGCCACATGAATTTATTGCAATTAGCGTTGCATGTGAAACTTTGAGCCGAGGGAGGATGAGATGCTTGTGAGGAGATTTACTTCCAAGTTCCCAACTCTTGATGACTGCTCCACAGGATCCACGAAGCTGAACAACTTTCAAACCAGCATCACTCGACACCAAATTCCTGCGCAACAATTTATGGATGCTGTAGGAACATTGTTACAGGAAAATAAATCATTTTGAACCTCCTCAAATAGACTGTACCTCAAATACGGAACTAGAACTCCTAACTTCCACGAAAGAAACAATTTACAAATAAATGGAAATAAAATAAAAATTTTACGTCTTTCGGATAGGTTAGGGTACCAGATTTCTTTTTTATTACCCCCCCCCCCCCACGCCAAACAAAACAAACCATTACCTACCCACCCACTGACATTACTCGGAATCAGTTCCTGTTGATGATTCAGGAATTACCCCCGTAACATACAAAAACACTGTATGCTTGTCCATTACTTCGCTAGATTCAACTACTCATTTGCCATTGTCGGAACTCCATAATATATCGTTAAACAACTTATTTTGGTCATGCTACACGGTACCAGATAAACAATCGTATGACGGCGTGAGACTCCCACTCAGGTCCAGGGATCGACTATTTGTCCGCTAGCACTCGCATCCAGACCAACAGTGGAAAAGTGTGACGAAACGCTGAGCTTCAATAATGCGCAATGACGAGAAATAGTGCTGGCTACATCGGGGGTTGGGGCATGCATAAAAGTACCGGAATTAGTTACCTGAGAGAATTATAGGTTATGGTGGATGTCTCAGGTGTCCTACTGTTGAACCACTTGTGGTGCGCCAGGATTGCAGCACAAGAAGTAGTGAAAGATGTCAAATCATCTGCTTCGGAAGTGGCTAATGAAGCAGGTTCCGGTTTGATGGATGGAGAAGAACTCATTGTAATAGACAGGGTGGGTACCAAAATCAAATTGTTCTTCTCGTCCACAGTGTTACACCCTGAATTCATAAATATAAAAATTATTTTTTTAAACTCGAGTCAATAAATCTCCTTCCATAATATGAAAATCCTGGCCTTCTTAAGTTTACATATTGATAAATTAAAACTGCTGCAAGAACCAATGTACAATCAACTGGCTGAGAAGTTCCTTTCATAACTAAGGAAAAATCATCAGAGTTTACAGTATTCCGAGCAGGAGCAGAGTATACAGGCTGTTAACATTCCATCAGAACTAAAAAATGTTAGATTAGATTACCTACCTAACATTGATCAGCAGGCTTTCACTAACTCAGAGCAAGTGGTAATAATTACCTCTAACTTCAGGAGATGCAACAGAGAGGAAAACTCGTTCCACATTATCAAATCCCCGGGACATGATACCTGTAGGCGTATGTCCCAAGTTGAACATGTGACCAACTTCATGACAAACTGAACCCAAACTGGTGCTCAAACATCCGCCAAAAGTGCCTCTGGAATACATGCGAACAAAAAGTGTTACTTCTTGGATGAGTCTGGTTATATCAAAGTGGAGAAAACATAGACTAAAAGTGTCAAGTATACCTGTAACAGCTATTATCAAGAAGACCCGGTGGCATTTTCCGCTGGTCTGTGAAGCAGTAAACGAGTTGAGACAGGGATTCCGGCCAAGTGTGAATGGCTCCAGAACCAAGAAGGGCCAAACCACCTCCTCCAAGTGCTGGGTCAGCAAAGACCTCTGACCCGTTCCAAAAAGTACAAGACAAGATGGCCACATATTTTCTCTTGTCGCTACCTGTCAAATTGCAAGTAAAACGTTTATTTTTTATTTTTATTAAAAGGCTGATCCAGCAGTTTTGTGCACATCGCCAAGCTAAAAATCGATGTGGATGATGATGTTCCACGTTGCTGGTCACAAGATATATTTATTCTAGCAGCAAATCCTAAATATTTACCTAACAATCACTGATATTAATGATGCTTATAGACGTAGACAGGTGCTGGGGAACAGTCATATATTTGGGGTGGGGTGGGGGGGGGGGGGGGGTTGCAATCGGGGAGATGTGGCATAAAGTGCACACGGAGGGGCAACTGGCTCAGACCCAGGACCAGAGGACGGTAGGGTGGGGGGATTGTGAGAGTTACTCTCTACCACCATGATGATGCCATACCCTACTGTTTCCACGTTCTTGTGTTATATTTATGGTACTCAATAGCTTGCCGTTTTCGAATATTCGGTCTTCTAGCGAATTTTCAAAGAAAATGAAGCTACTGCAATGGGTCCGACATTCTCATAACATGAATTTTCATGTTTTATTTTTCTATTTTTGTACAGGCAAATCCATTTTAGAGCACCCTGAATTCATCCCTACATTTTATCAAAAATATGTATTATAAATACATATTTGTTTGTGTCCGACGATATCTGACCTTGGGTACATGATAAAATGTCCGTATTTCGCCAAAATATTCGTACGGCCAAATAACAAATGAGGTCGGAGAAGAGCAATTTTCAAAAATTCTAAGGGCGTCAAATGTGAGTTTTTAGGGGTCAAAAGTAGGTATTAACGGCTAAAATGGCGAATAATGACTATAATATCACTAAAAGTGGTATGGAAATGTGTGGAAAGATAGAAAATTACCATTTCAGTTGTTTTTCATACAGAATAGGGGTCAAATATGGAGTTCTGGGGGTAAAAAATTGGTATCAAGGGCTAAAATCAATAGTAATTCGCCTGAAAATATGTGGGATGGTGATTCACGACGGAGGGGCTATTTCTATGATAAAAATATTTTTCTCAAAAAACAGTGGGTCAAATTTGATTTGAGGGTGAAAAATCGGTAAAAATAGCTTAAATCACGGAAACATGATATAAGTTTACGAAAAGTTGTATGGCTTCTCGCTAAATCATCTTTTTACACAATAGCACGAATATTTCTTTGAAAATTCGCTCTTATAGCCATGCTGCATAGCAGGTTTATTCTTCAAATAATTTGATTCTACCCACCACCAATAAGATAAATTCCTAATATTCAGAGTAAATTGCTTAAATTTGTAGAAGTGGCAAAAAGAGTCTTACCGACCTAAAGGTGATGTCATTATTTCTCGTCCAATATGCTCCCATAAAGCTTCTTGATCAAGTTGCCTTACTTCTGACACGTTAAGACGACTCCGGAAAACTTGGCAACAAGGTGATTCTGGCTCGAGATCATTTTCCACTTGGAAGGTTTTTCTCTCAAACCCCCTTTCCAACAGTTTTTCCGCATATAAACTTTGAACAAGGTTCACACTCAAGGCAATGCGACGGCAAGCGCTTTCAGGGGAGTTGTCAGTTCCTTCTGGGGCTTGGAATCGCCCATCATGACCGTCACAAATGACGTACAACGGGACAACACAATAATCCGTGTCCATGACATTAAATCGGAGCACAAGTGACACATCTTGCTCTTTATATGCGAATCTGACTACGTTGTCACCCCTAAACAATTCAACGACGGCTTTGAAAACACCGTTGAGTACAGGCCAATGTCTGGTATTTCCATTACTGACCATGATGTCATCATTGTCAGAAATAATGGATGAACTGTCCACAGTAATATAACCCTTCACTATCGCCAACCTGCAGTTGGTGATTTGCCCATCAGTCCAGTTCTTAATAAATATACCCATGGCATCTTGAGGGCCCTCTCCAGGCCAAAAAGCGCAAGCTACAGAAACGTTTGCCTGTAACATGAACGTCAAAATCAGAACTCCAATTCATCAATGTGCTATAAGGAGAGGTTGATAAGAGTTTCTACTGTATAGAATTTCCATTAACCAGCAAACACAGCCAGACAATCGGAAACCCTGGATAAGTAACTGAACAGACTTATATTAATAAATTATGTAGGATGAAGAAAGCTCGTTAACTGTAGTTTCGTGATGTTTTGTCAGCAATACACCAGCTTTCGGCCACGAAATGACTCTTAAATCATGCGAGTGGAAGAATTACTTGAGGGAAGTTAGCTAAACAAAACGCTGAACTAACAAATATTTATTTTATTTATTTATTTATTAATTTTTACTGACTTCCAATAATTTCATGGCCGACCTATGCAATAGGTAGGTACTTACTGATAAAACGAAACGACTACTTACCTATCCGAATTTCAACTAAGCAAACGAAAACTAGGAAGTAAAATCTATGGAGCCACGGGTCATCTATGATTCTTCTCGTTATTCGAATTAGTACCATAATCTCTACTACTTACGAAACCATGAGAAACGCTTCCAGCATCCTTGGAAGCTGAACTATGTAGGCCATGAAGTTTGGATCGATTACTGGATTCGAAACTCGGAACCCAACTAAGGTTACTGGATACGTGGCGTAGAACTAGAACGACCAACGAATAATACGAACTGATTAAAGCCAATAACCGCTCCTCACAAAATTTGGAACTCCCCTGCTGTGACCAAAGAGGACTTGAAGAACAAACGGGAAACAACTAAAGAGGACTTCAAGAACAACTAGAAAATAACTCGAGAAACCACAACAGGCTGACCGGCATTGGGTAATCGCCGGCGCCAGTTGAGTTGAACGAATGAATTATTTCTCAATTCATTATTCAATTCATGAACATTATTTTTAGACAAGTGTAACGTTCACTGAACGTTATTTTTTAATTCAAATACAAATCAGTTTTTTTCTTCTAAGTAGGTATCTTGACAGAAGAACAGATGAAATGAAATGAAAACTGATAAGCAGATAACTAGGTGGTGGTGGTGCCCAGAATCCATTAACAGACTGGGCCTGGAGGACAGCGGTTACAGGCATGGAGCCTGCCTATCTTCAAGTTTACATGGTGGGGGCGGCTATTAGGTGGAGATGACATGCAAACGTGGTGATGGAGGGCAATTTTTGTGGGTTACAATTTAATAGTAATAATAAACGGCTTTATTTGTGTTGGAGGCCACGAGGGCCCATGGTACACAGCGAATGACATAAACTTCTCCTTTTTTGGCCAAATTCTGTTCAATAACGGTAACTAACAGTTACTGACAACATAATGAGGTGTTTATGTTGGAAAGCATAGGCAGAAAACGAGTTACGAGTGTGAAATATGAATTTCTGACCGAGATTTTGAGTTCTAGCTAGAAATACACGAGGCCTGATACATGAAGTAAATCGCTCAACTCAAATCCCGCTTAGACCGCGAGTCCATAACTTTAAACGATGTACAGAAACTGCAATGGATGGATGGATGGAACCCCAAATGTATACATTCATGATTTACAAAAAATACGTCCTCAGAATCAAACTGAGGGAAAGGTCATGGACAAAGGTCCTCGAAAGTTGCCATGAAGGTTTGTCATTTCTCATGTTGGGTTGTTGGAAGCATTGGGAACCTTCTACATTCGCCTCCTATAATAGTTTTTTAAATGAAATTGAACCACTCATCAAGTTTTGTGGTGCTTAGCAAGCCCTTCTTAAAATAATAATTATTTATTTAAAGGGACATTTTTGTGTTTATCAAGAAAAATGTCCCATTTTTGTTCGAAAAAATTAGTTCACCTGCATAACTTGATAGGCGGCCTTAAATAACTTGCCTACACCCACCAGCTGCCTCAATTAAATAAAAATACTGAATACCGAAGAGTGTACATAGGTATTTATTTAAAAGTGGTAGGTCTGTAATAATATTTAAAAAATCGGTGATGACTTGCTTATTTATTTTTAAGTAGGTTTACAACTACAAAAACACAGTGTGGTAGGTACTGAATTTAGAAACTGAAACAGTCTAAAACGGTCTTCTCAAAAATTTCAGTGGTTTGTAGCATGGTTCATCGCGTTTTGTGAAAGGTTTGATGCAGTGGTCAAACCTGTATTGGTATATACCCATGGAAGAACGGATTTCCCTTCTTCCATGGTATCTACCAATAGGGATGGCAAATCGAATTAAATATATCGATATATTGATCAAATGATACATCGGCAATAATATATCGATACCTTCGACATATTGGAAGAAATATATCGATATATTCGATATATCGAACCATTCGCTTGGAAAAAGTAGGTTGAAGTATTAGGTAAGCGAGTTAAAACGTTTTAAAATTTATTAACATAATTTTTAATACAATTAACAGTAAGGTACATTTTACACTTATAGGTAAAAATACTATAGGTAAAGTTATAGGTAAAGCTGCTCCATTTGGGCCCAAGTTGTGTCCCGAAACTTTGTAGCCCGATCGGAATATACCCAAGGGCGTATTGGTGAAAAATGGGGGTAAAAATGGGATTTTTTGGTGTTTTAGTTACATAAGTTTGTGAGATATTGTTTTCCATATTTTTTAGGACGAGAAGACCGAATATGAAGTCGATTTTGACCAAAGAGTGAAAAACTAAGGTTCTAACGAAGTTTCAAAATCAAATTTATGTTAAAATTTGGTCTAAAATTATCGTTCTTCCGCACACAGTTTGGGTCTCCATTTGGGAACACATTTGGCTCCTAGTTGTGTTCCAAAGCTCGGCAGCCAAAATACACCCAAGGGTATTACGGGTGAAAAATGGGTTTGTAAAAATAGGGGGTTTCGAGTCTTTTTAAAGGTTTTAGTGAACATGAGCTTGCGAGGTATTGTTTTCCATGTTTTTAGGGCGAGAAGACCAAATATGAAGTTGATTTTGACCAAAGAGTGATGAATTGAGGTTGTAACGAAGGTTCAGCTCCCAAATTTCATTTTTTATGAGCCAAAAACCCGGGATATTGTCTGAAATTACCATAAACTCGTATAATAACACTAGAAGAGGTTTCAACAGGCTAATAAAGACAATTAATTGGCTCTATCAATGATCAAAGATAATTGGTCAAAAATAGGAGTTTATATCGTATTTTTGGCGGCCAAAATTGGTGGAAATCATCAGCAATAGGTATTTCAACAACTGCACATGAAAGAAACAATAAATGTATTTCCAGCATTTCTGTAGGTACGTCCAATAGAATAATAAACCCATGTGACAAGGACTTAGTAGCGTTTTTTGTGTGGAATAGTGATTAATGTGAACTTTGTCGCGAATAGGTAGGTGCTAAGAGTTAAGTGGGACAAAATTTGGGAAAATATTCTGAAGTCGATATGTTGGTAGCGTAATCGAACCTGAAGATTTCATTATCGGTCTCGGATTTCACCGAAATATTGGTGGGGCCACTGGCATTTTCACCTATCATTCCTGGGCAATGATCAGTTTCATCCCTCTACGATGTACTGGAATCAGTTTCATTCCTCAGAGGTTTCTCGGAGTTAGGAATAAAGAAGTGAAATGTTGAAACGGTGAAATGCAGAGAGGAACGAGCTTAGGTACGTCACGCTGGGCTAAGCGCGTTCGTTCCAAGTTGTATAATTCATTTTCCTGCCCATCAATGTGGGTAATTATATACTACTTGCCTGCTCTATATAGTTAAATACCTTAAGGCCAATGAGTGTTCGGGGAACTTGCATACCTTTCAAATCGACTAGTAGGTAGGTAGGTCCGAGTTTGTTTACACGATCCTTGAGGCGGCAGCAGCACTGATAGAATACTCGCCTGCAGATTCGAAGATCTCAGATTCGAAATCTACCCCAGGAAAAGAAATTTGTTCACTCGGTACATTCGTACTAAATTCTGCTCAACTGGTTGTACGTGTTGTTATCTTTTGTCATTATTCTCATTCCTTGTCATGGGCTCTGTTAAACTGGTTGTGATGTGGGATCTTCTCTATAGAGATCTACCTCTTCGTGCATGCAAATCTCTCCACTAATCAATATTTCTGTAAGAAGGACGATGGGAGATGTGTCTTCGCTCGCATCCAGATCCTGGCCACTCATCTATGTTTATCATTGCTCCCCTCCAATCTACATTTTTTAAGGATTTATGGGGGACTTCTTTTCTTCCTTGAAGACTGTCTTCACTGTACGAGCGGGTAATATAAAATTATACTATTTTCCAATATAATTATATATTTTTATAGAAAGGTTGCTGCGCCAACCTGAGGAAGACAGGGTGCTTTCCGAGATCAAAAATTGCAAAAAATCCTCAAAAATAGCAAATCATCACCAAAATTTCTTCAATTTCACCAAAAATGGTAGGTATATTAATGGTGCCTTGAAAAGAACAGTCTACGCAACAGCCGCAAATATTTTGTTGTTCTCTGAAAATGTCTAGTGAGTTTTTGAAAATTTGCTAAAATTGAAACAAATTCAGCGAAACTGACAGTGGGGAATAATATGACACCATAAACAATATTGAACAGAAAACGCTGCAAATCATTACACAACGGTTTAATATTTACCTTATACAGATGCCCTTTCTGTGTAGATCACAGCGTAGATCACCCCTGGGAAGTCCAAAATCGAGTATTGAATCCGGCCGGGGAATGAGTTACATAAATATGCGGTGGATTCAACAATTCCTATTGATTATGTGTTGTTATTCATGAATCATAACGTTTTTTCGTTACAAAATAAGCAAAAAATAAGTACCAAAATAACCATCATTTTTCAAATGAAATAGTATCTCGGAGCAAACAACTCGATTTCGTACAGCCGCATGCGCGATTATAATCAGCTGTTTCCTAGCAATGATATCTGGGCCGGATTTACACCGCTTCATTCACGATCATGTTGACGAAGCTTTTCGTTGCAAATGAAAGGCTGGACGTACAATGCTCCGGGTTGTCTGAAAACATTCTTCAGTTCGAGATCAATTTAAAAACGTAAAAAACCATACCCTCCTATTGAAAGTTTTCGAGCTACGGCGTTGTGAAAAATTTCAACCCCCTATCTTTCACCCCTAAGAGGTGACTGAAAATAATGCCGAGCTTCGCGGAGCAACTAGATCCCAAATGGGACCGACAAACCAAATTTCATTAATTTTCGTTCACAGTAACAAAGGGAAGTGCGAAGTATGAAGGACGGACAGAAATTTTTTTATTCCGTTTTTGGAGTCCACGTACTTACCTTGAAACGGAAACTATAACATTTGTGAGGGGGGGGGGGGGGGGGGTTACAAATTGTTTTTGTTCATGCTGGACTCCAAATGATCATTATTGAAAATAATAAGCCAAAAACGTTTGGGAGCAAAAGAGTTGTCAAATTTTCGGACAAAACCCATTGAAGATGTTCGATAAACGCTGGCAGACCGGCACTTGTTGGACATTTCGTGAGTTCTAAGGCAGAGGTGTCCATTATATTTCCTTGAAAATGTAGCAAGAAAGGGGTAGCACAACTTGTTTATGGATTTGCTATTTTTTTTTGCAAGTTCCTTATTTTGTATCCAGTTTTCACGGTTTCCATCATGATGAGTCTAGGAAATGCCTCACGTGATCGCAGGTGAAAAGTGAAAGGTGAGAGTGGAAAATTTCTAAACTTACTGCATACAATGGTGCTATGCATACTCATATTTATGGTGGTGGGGTGGGGGGATAGCAACCAGAATCGAAAAACGCTGCAAAGTCCTTGTCACATGGGTTTATTATTCTATTGGAGTTCTAGAGATTTTTGTTGGCTGTTAAATGTATTGTTTCTTTCATGTGGAATGATTGAAATAGCTATTCCTGATGATTTCCACCAATTTTGGCCCCCAAAACATGAAATAGGTACACTTTTTTTTCCCCCAGATCATCTTTGATCATTGGTAGTGCGATTTAATGGTCTTGATTCAGCTGGTTACAATTTTTTTAATGTTAGTATACACATTGATGGTGATTTCAGACAGTTTTCCAGGTTTTTGACTAAAAAAAAAACAATTTTGGGAGCTGAACCAATGGTAAAACCTCAATTTCCGCGTCTTTGGTCAAAATCGACTTCATATTCGGTATTCTCGTCCCGAAAAACATGGAAAACGATACCTCAAAAGCTCATTTTACTAACATGTTGCTAAAACGCAAAAAGTAGGTACCTATTTTTACACACATTTTCACTCATAACACCCCTGGGTATATTCCGATCGGGCTGAAAAGTTTCGGGACACAACTAGGGCCCAAATGGAGCATGTGTGCGAAAGAACGACTTTTTTAGATCTAAAATGAAGCCTGTACACGTGATACGGCGTACGGCGTACGGCGGACGGCGGACGGCGGACGGACATTGCATTTTTGGAATCTACGCACCTTGAAACGGAAAAGAAAAAAGTTTGAGGGGGTGTTATAAAATTTTTTTGCTGAGCGAATACATAGGTGTATTATTCACAGAATAATAAACCAAAACGCTATTTTTCCGCACATTTTCACTCATAGCACCCCTGGGTATATTCCGATCGGGCTGAAAAGCTTCGGGACACAACTAAGGCCCAAATGGAGCATGTGTGCGAAAGAACGACTTTTTTAGATCTAAAATGAAGCCTGTACACGTGATATGGCGGACGGCGGACGGACATTGCATTTTGGTTATATTTCTGTGAATAATACACAATGTATTCGCTCAGCAAAAAATTTTTATAACACCCCCTAAAAATTTTTCTTTCCGTTTCAAGGTGCGTGCGTAGATTCCAAAAATGCAATGTCCATCCGCCGTACGCCGTATCACGTGTACCGGCTTCATTTAAGGCCTAAAAAATTCGTTCTTTCGCACACATGCTCCATTTGGGCCCTAGTTGTGTCCCGAAACTTTGCAGCCCGATCGGAATATACCCAGGGGTGTTATGAGTGAAAATGTGTATACAAATAGCTGTACATTTTGCGTTTTAGCAACATGTTAGTAACATGAGCTTTTGAGGTATCGTTTTCCAGGTTTTTGGGACGAGAAGACGGAATATGAAGTCGATTTTGACCACTGAGTGGAAAACTGAGGTTCTAACGAAGGTTCAGCTTCCAAAATTCATTTTTTTATTAGTCAAAAACCTCGGAAAACTGTCTGAAATAACCATCAATTTGTATAATAACGCTAGAAAAAGTGTCAGCATGTGAATCAACACAAATAAATGGCACAACCAATGATCGAAGATAGTTTGAAAAAAAAGAGCGTGATTTGTGTTTTTGGGGGCAAAAATTGGTGGAAACCATCACAAATAGCCATTTAAATTATTGCTCATGCAAGGAACAATAAATGAACAGCAACATTTCTGGAGGTACGTTCAGTAGAATAAATAAACCCATGTGACAAGGACTTAGCAGCGTTTTTGGAATCTATGCACCTTGAAACGTAAAAGAAAAAATTTTGAGGGGGTGTTATAAAAATTTTTTGCTGAGCGAATACATAGGTGTATTATTCACAGAATAATAAACCAAAATGCTGGTAGAATGCATAACGAGGAATAAATTTCACTTGACAAACTTGAGGTGTGATTTGGGACGCTGTCTGAAGGTTCATTGACATAACTGCAGGTTCTTCATATCATGGAATCCTGATACCGCATTGTACCGGTTTTGCACATTCTTTTAGGCGTTGCATATTTTTCTAAACTTAGCTCCACGTTTCATTAAGTTTCCAACTTGACAAATCCAAAAACGCTGTTGTGCAGTTATTTAGCAAAGGCTTTTTCGACTCCAGGAAACAATCATTTGAGAGCGAAGTGGTTTTCTGTGCTTGAGGGGTGCAGGGGGTTGGTGTAGAGGTCGATCAATGAAGTGATTTCAGCGTCCGCCAGGGGCGCTGGTCCACCGCGGGTTTTCTTGCTTTGCTCAGTCAAATCCTGGATCCACCGCTAGCTGTACCGGCGACTCCCACCTTATTTCACTCTCCTACAGGCTTCACAAGCTCCAGGAAGGTACCAACAATCCCCCACTCGATCGCTAAACACGGCCGTTTTCAAAGTTTGCGTCGCCAGTCCCCAACTAGCCGTCCGGTTGCGGAGTTGATCGTAGTTGAGTGTTATGTGCTCGTTCAGTGACTCAATGGATCGGTTTTTGTTCGTCTTTTTGGCGATATGTCTATCGGTGTCTTTCGCTAGCCATAACGGCAGCACGATCGAAGGCAAGATGTCACAAGCTTCGGACCTGTCTCAGGTAGGTTTTGTTCAAATTCATTTCACTCTCCCAATCTCAAACGAACCATTACTCAATATTCCCAAATAGCGTAGCCAAATTTCAATTTGAGTTTCTCTAATAAATAGTGTCCTTGATAATCAGGTCACTGAATACTTCATAGGGCGTGCTTATCTGCATATAATCAAGATTTGTTGACCCGCACGGTTTCACCCTTCTCCCTCTGCACAGGTACTGAAGTGTCTAATCAATGGGATTCTCATTGAAGATAACAGGTAGGTAGGCACAAATTGATACAAAAAATTGTGGTAGAACAGCCCTTGTTTCCAACTGTACTCAATGTACACGTACATTTTGCTCCGGATAATAATCCTGCAATGTGCCTACTACTTTTCCTTAGTTCTCTTGTCTTCGAAAGGTTGGAGGTTGGGGCTGAGGAAGGACAGTTGAGTAATGCCTGTCCACAACACTGGCTATTCTAGCTGTATTAAATTGTACTTTTAACACCTAATTAGAGACCGACCTTCATGATCGGTAAGTTATCCATTATGTTGTACAGAAAAGGAATAATATAAACGTGAGGAATTCCTCAACCTTGGGTTCTGGTCCTTACGAATCCAAATGAAGTTTTATACGATCGAGTTCGATAACAACTCTAAAATGAATTACTGTTCTGTTGGTGTTCTTGCCTAACGAAGAAATAGCTTTACTGTTCAGATCTCGAGATCAAGATGAACACACTCGGATTACCTACGTTCCTGGTTGCTAAGGTTGTTTAGGAAGGTTTGAGCGAATGTTAACTTCTTTCGATTTATTTTGCAGCTTTGGAAGAATATAATAATTATATACTAACTAACTCTTAAGGTATAATTATCATACTGACGGCAGAATATAGCACCTGTTACGTGTAATGCATAGGTATCCAATATCCAAAGGTGGTGAGTCTCCAAAAACGGTTGATTAGTACCTATGCTATTAAAAATCGGTCCGATATATCAGAACGTGTTCTTTATTTGACAGTAGGGTTCAAGTGTTCCGATAGTGCAGTGGAATGCTCCTTGCGGTGAAACGAGCTGCTGTTAGAATTGAATCAACATCAAGCTTTCTTTCTAAAAACAACTTCAATTTATATCGATCCGTCGGCTGCCTGCAGCGTTCCGCCGTGTTTTTTTTAATGTGTGCTACCCAATATTAGACCTACCTGCATATCGTATTCAAATGACTGACTCATACGATTGAATCACACAAGCCTAAGTCATTTCTCGGGAACACGAAGTGGAGGTGATACAGGGACGAGAGGAGGATTCCAAGCGCGTTTTGCGGTAGACGGCGGAGCCCTCCCACCCGGCACTGGAGTAGGCGTGGTTGGTTACCTGGATAACGGTCGCTACTCCCCGACCTTGGAAGAAATGAATTCGGAAGTTCCAAATAGCCTCATCCTCGCTCTGTGAAGGTGGAATAAAAGCAAAGTTGTAAATTATCCTTTCAGGATCCGCGAACTTTCCCCCCATCTTTTCGTCATTTCTCTTTCGAAGATTACTTCAAGGTGTGAGGCAACAGCAGCGTACTTTTCCTCCAGATACTGCTCCGCTTTTGGCTGCAACTCGTCATCCAATCGATGACTGCGCCACGTAGCCGTCATCCAACCAAAACTGGTCAATTTTGGTTTATTATTTTCAATAATGAACCATTAGAATCGAGCATGAAAAAAAAATTCTAACCCCCACTCAAAATTTGATGGTTTACGTTTCAAGGTATGTAGAATCCAAAACTGCAATAAAAATATTTCTGTCTGTCCGCCGTACGCCGTACTGGCCACTTTTCTTAGTTACCATGAAACAAAATTGATGAAATTCGGGTTATAGGTTCTGTTTGGGGTCTAGTTGGTCCTCGAAGCTCGACGTTACTGTCAGTCGAATCTCTAAGGGGTTGGAAATAGGGGTTGACATTTTCAGAACGCCTATACCTTTTTTTTACGCGAATCTTTTTACGGTTTTAAATAGTTCTCGAACTTACGAGTTTTTTAAGACCACCAGAAGCATCGTACGTCCAGCCGTTCGTTCACAGTAAGACCCCGAAGTTTGCACCGACAGGCATTTTCGACAGCAGGGTGAATGAAATTGTATACATTTTCATTTATAGCCCAAATCTCGTCACCAGGGACGCGCTAACAATCGGAAATTGGCCCGAGATAAAATCATTGCTGGGGATCACCTGATAATAATCACGGAGTATGAAGTCGAGTTGGTTGTTCAGTGATATTATTTCATTTGAAAAATGATGGCCCTTTTGGAATTTGTTGATAGGTAGTGAAACTTGAACAAACGTTGAAGTATTATTGATGGGTAAATTATTATTACACAATGGTAAATTATTACACAACGGCAAATTATTACACACCGGTTAATCTACCAAGAATGGGCTGGATTTTGTTGATCGGTACTTTTGCAACTTGACCAACCGTTGAAGTATTATTGATGGGCAAGTTATTACACAACGGTTCATTATACTTGACCAGAGGGTAGGTATTGACCACAGAAAACAGTGATCTACGCGGAAGGGGCATCTATTTCACTCCACATCAACAATTTTCCTTCAGAACTTCATTATTTGCGTTTCTTTTTGCCATTTTAGTTACTGTTTGTCATCGACAGAATTATTTTAGCAACATTTAACTCGTGGTTTAGGTAGGTACCTAGTAACGAGTACGGGGTTAGGTACTAACCTACGGAGGGTCTGGATCTACATAATAATTATGTATAGTAATAATTATGTATTGTAATAATTATTACTATACATTGTTACTAATAAGTAGTAATTATTATTTAGACGGGCTTATTATACAGAGAGCTGTGATCTGTAACAGAAGGGTATTCTGTACAAAATAATAAACCGTTGTGCAGGGATTTGCAGCATTTTTCCAACTGTACCTAGATCACCTCGGTACCTCAGAATGAGAGAAAAGGAAATGTTTTGTACGCTATCCCGACATAGTATCAGTATTCTATGTATGAAGCGGCCACGGAATATGCAGGGCATATAGGTATGCATAAAATTCACTAAACAAGTAACAGTGACTGTGAACTTGCGGTGAATGTGGAGAGCTTGGGCATATTATTTCTGTTTGCCCGCACTATGCTATCCAAAGAAATAGTCCGCTTGATGCAGCAAGCAGGTTGGTTTCTTGTCCATTTAATTTGTATTAGGTATTTTATTAATCACAGAAATTGAAGAAGTTTGTTCAATTTTATTTATATTTTTTGAGCAAAATTATTTAATCATTTAAGTTAAGAAGTTTATTTTATTTTCGCTTGCTGTAAAGTTTTATGCTGATGCCAATAAAGAAAAAAATCTTCTCGCCGTAACGCTGGACGATCGTGACTAATCCGAAATTGGGCTGACACTTTAAGTAACGACCAATGTAGGAAGGCAGATGTGGATCATGTGATGCAGGTATCTAATTAGAAACTCGCTTTCCTCTACATCCCTCATTATTTTTGCTTATCGACACCTACCAGGTTTCTGCAGTCTCTTTTCAGTGTTTTGGACTTGTCAGTCGTGTGCTCTTCATACCGATTCTACCAGCTTACCTGGCTGAGGAAAACGACGGAGCACTGTTTCCCACCGCCCTACACCTGGAGAGAAAAATATAGTACACAATTACAGAACCTAAATGTTTTTGCGTAATAAACGGGGAACTGGTGAAAATATCCACCAGTGGGGGTGGGAATAGGGTGGGTTCACATTTTCCGATCGTGATGAAATGATTTAAATGTGATTTTCCCGAGATGTGGATCATGTGATGCAGGTATCTAATTAGAAACTCGCTTTCCTCTACATCCCTCATTATTTTTGCTTATCGACACCTACCAGGTTTCTGCAGTCTCTTTTCAATGTTTTGGACTTGTCAGTCGTGTGCTCTTCATACCGATTCTACCAGCTTACCTGGCTGAGGAAAACGACGGAGCACTGTTTCCCACCGCCCTACACCTGGAGAGAAAAATATAGTACACAATTACAGAACCTAAATGTTTTTGCGTAATAAACGGGGAACTGGTGGAAATATCCACCAGTGGGGGTGGGAATAGGGTGGGTTCACATTTTCCGATCGTGATGAAATGATTTAAATGTGATTTTCCCGAGATGTGGATCATGTGATGCAGGTATCTAATTAGAAACTCGCTTTCCTCTACATCCCTCATTATTTTTGCTTATCGACACCTACCAGGTTTCTGCAGTCTCTTTTCAGTGTTTTGGACTTGTCAGTCGTGGGCTCTTCATAGGATGATACCGCATTGGCTCCCGTGATAATGAGTTCGTATTGACTCCGGATTATCAACCTTGCCATCTGTGTCATGTCCGTTTCGGTTCCCCTTCCCATACCACTGTACCTGTTCACACGACGCATGACATGATATTCCAGTCCTCGTCTATTAGTATTTCCTATTCGTTCAATTCGCATGTGTCCATTTTTTCAGTAGCATGGAGTTTATGCTGTTTATTAATAATTACAAGTTTGGGTTCCTCGAGCGTTTATAGGAAGGAGTAGCTCGGTTTAACTGTACGAAACGGGGGTGTACCGCTTTTTTGAAACTTTTGAACAAAGTGATAATGGACCAGAATCTTACGAGATACTACTTTGGCACGTCAAAAAATCAGTAATTCATTGACCAACAACGATTATTAGAGGCGAAATTGCTAACAGTGGTAAAGATCTAACTGAAGAAGGCAAGATCAGACTTCGGAAACATTCAGCAGCTGCTAAACTTGGAATGTTTCCCGAACTGCCCACACAAACACCAGAACAAAAAATCAGCGAAAAGTGTGCAACGTAATTCAGGGGTTCGTTGATTATTTTTAAAATGGACGTATTACGTGAATAGACTTTGCGAAAAAAGTTTCGTTCAAGTTCAAGCCACAGTTTTAAATTTCATTGTACATTTTTTAAAAATATTTCAAACATTGCATGATCAACGAGTTTTTGCTTCAAAAGAATTTTGAAGAAATCCTAAGTCTGTTGAATGGAAAGGGAAATAATATTGTTGATCGGGAGCCTAAACGTCTTACCTTTTGCTTCAGAAGGGAACCGAAACGGACCTCTACATTAGGGAGGTCGGAGCCGAAGCGGATGAACGGGAGCCGATACGGATACGTCACTATGCTTGACCGCCCTACACCTGGAGAGAAAAATATAGTACCTACACAATTACAGAATCTCAATGCTGTTGCCTAATAACTGGGAACTGGTGGAAATACCCACCAGTGGGGGTGGGAATAGGGTGGGTTCACATTTTCCGATCGTGATGAAATAATTTAAATGTGATTTTCCCGAACCTGTGTTTGCAGTTTGCTGTGGTGCTGACGATGTAATTCATTCAAATGGTAGGTAGTTTGGTACCTACGTGGTTATTGTTGATGAACCTAATTCAATTTATTTCCTAATTTGTCTTTGAGGGAAGTAGACAAAGGTCAGAATTCGTAATTTTCCGGCAGTCTACGTCAGAGATGGGCAGATTCGTATTCGTAAATTCGAATCCGAATTTGATTCACTGCACCTTAACGTGTCAATCCGAATACGAATGCATTCGTATTCTAAAGTGTGAATTCGAATAGATTCATATTTCCAAGTGTGAATCCGAATACGAAATTTGGATTCACACCTATGAATCCAAATCCGAATCTATTCGTATTCATACCTATGAATCCAAATCATTTCGGATTCACATCTATGAATACGAATCCATTTGGATTCACACTTGGATTCACTGAAAAATTCAATTCAAAAGGCCAATATAAGTAAATAAATGTCTGTCTGTACCTCGCTACAGGTCGAGTTTTGGGTGTTAGCGAATTTTCAGATGTACATTTATTGGCGTCAAACTAAGTAATTGACCCGAATTTCCTATTATTTGGAGCACCAAGTCGAATGCGACTGGTCCCAGGTTTTAGGAGTCCACAAATAGTTAAAAATCATGATTTTATGGTCATGGTTTTATGGATAAACGCTAAAAATATCTGCTAATTTTTTGTAACAAATTTGCATTATGAACAAGTTTATCAACCTTTCAACCAAGTAAGCGTTTTTATGATAATACTAGCGAGTTTACTAACCAAATGTTTCACGAAAAACAGAAAAATTTCACGAAAAAAAAAAAAAAAATATCACAACATTTTAGTTGTCAAGGGGCGGAGAGATGCTGTTATACAGTGTGTGTTCATTTAATCAAGGGCCGACTGTGATTTCATAAGATTCTCACTGGATAATCGTGGTGACGTTGATGACGAACTGCCAGTACCTAACCCTTTTGGGGAAGCTCGTGTGTTTGTCTGTCTGTGCGACAGAAATTGTGGCGAAACTATTCAACCGAGAAACTTGAAATTTGGCACACACGTACAACTCAATCACTCGAACCCACAGATATTGGCAACTCTCAATAATTAATTACCTCATGCAGCTATTGCAGCTCTTTCTTATCCCAAATTTAAAAAAGTATGGTGGCCTTGTGTCAGTGATCGAGTTGAAGAGTTGTTAACCCATTTCAAGTGTCTTATATACTATTACCGTATAAATCCTCACTCCTATTCATGTGGTGTTTCAGTGTGATGTTGCTGTGTGATGTTGACACTATTGTGTATGTGATAATCTTATGAAATCACAGTCGGCCCTTGATTAAATGAACACACACTGTATAACAGCATCTCTCCGCCCCTTGACAACTAAAATGTTGTGATATTTTTTTTTTTTTTTCGTGAAATTTTTCTGTTTTTCGTGAAACATTTGGTTAGTAAACTCGCTAGTATTATCATAAAAACGCTAACCTGGTTGAAAGGTTGATAAACTTGTTCATAATACAAATTTGTTACAAAAAATTAGCAGATATTTTTAGCGTTTATCCATAAAACCATGACCATAAAATCATGATTTTTAACTATTTGTGGACTCCTAAAACCTGGGACCAGTCGCATTCGACTTGGGGCTCCAAATAATAGGAAATTCGGGTCAATTACTTAGTTTGACGCCAATAAATGTACATCTGAAAATTCGCTAACACCCAAAACTCGACCTGTAGCGAGGTACAGACAGACATTTATTTACTTATATTGGCCTTTTGAATTGAATTTTTCAGTGAATCCAAGTGTGAATCCAAATGGATTCGTATTCATAGATGTGAATCCGAAATGATTTGGATTCATAGGTATGAATACGAATAGATTCGGATTTGGATTCATAGGTGTGAATCCAAATTTCGTATTCGGATTCACACTTGGAAATATGAATCTATTCGAATTCACACTTTAGAATACGAATGCATTCGTATTCGGATTGACACGTTAAGGTGCTGTGAATCAAATTCGGATTCGAATTTACGAATACGAATCTGCCCATCTCTGGTCTACGTTTCCAGCAGTTCCGGATTCGGCTCTGCACTGCCTAGTTTCGTTCAGTATTAAGCCCTGTTCCCACGACGTGTGACTTGACAAACCTTGAGCCTCGAGCGTGTCAAGCTTGTGACTTGTCACTCCACGATCCAAGCGCGTGGCTTGTCAAGCACCAGTCACCTCGAGTCTCTTATTTCCTGCCAGAATAGCTACAAACTGCGCAAAACCTAGGTACTCGGAGGCACACAATAAACTAAACCCAAGCTGCGACGAGCCCCAATAAGCCGTGGGAACGGGTGCAAGAGCAACATCAAGATCCTTTGAAATTCAACAAATTTGCCGACTTTTTGCGGGACGCCCGAGCCCCCTCGAACCTTCTCGAGCTGAGCGTTTCTACGGCGTTTGGCTTGACGAACTCTGCTCGAGGCTTGTCAAGTCACACGCCGTGGGAATGGGGCTTGATGGAGATTGCTCGACAGCAGACATACCTACCTGCATTAGTCGAAGTAAGATGAGACCCGCTTGGCACTAGCATGAAACTGCTTGATGGAAATTCGAATCCGTAATCGGTGTAGCTTAGTTGAATGTCAAAAAATGATAGTCACTGGGCCTCGTGCATATTAAATTCATTATGCTCGACTAATTCTGAAATGAGGTGAAAGGTCTGTTTTCGCGGCAACGTCTCATACATTGTCGAACTAAGTCTAATCGACCGATTTTCTCCTGTATGGCGAAAGAAACCTTGCCCCCATTATGAAGGTCTGAAAGGAAATTTAAGAGCTTTTTACCTGTCTCGTGAATGCCGGCATGAAAGGTAAGATCCACGACCCTAAGTAGATTCTCGCTGTTGGAAAAAAAAGTACCCACCTAATGAGAGAAGGTATCCATTGATGATTGACACGTTGGTATCTTCCTTAAACACGAAAGATTGGTTAGAGTTGTTCATTGTTCTCTGACTTTTCATGAAAAATTAGAAACACAGGTAGTAGGTATTGTTCCTAATTTTATAGTCCCTTCATTTTGGTTGCTTGCTGGCTTGTTCCCTTCTTTACAAGTATTTAATTATAATATGAATTTTTGAATGAAATTTGGTTTGTTAAAATAGGTTCTTAATTGGGCAGTTTGGCGTACTTATTTCTAGTATCATCTACTGGGATGACGACTCTAGTGATTATAGTAGGTAGGTACTCGTTTTCATGCCGGGAGCTGATGTCTCGTAGGCGTTGATATGTGTTAACTTTTACAGTGACCTCCTACACTTTTCTTGCTGTAGCATTTCCAAATTGAATTACCTAAAGGTTTATCAAATTGAATTAACGGTTTTCTGGACCAAAGAGTGATGAACTACTACCCATGTATTACCCATGTGCTATCCATGACATAAATACTTAGTATAAAACCAACGTGAGTAATAAGTTAGAACTACCCTATACGATGTAAAGCGACAGGCAAGAATGAAAATCACGATCTAACGATTGCAGTAGGTAGGTATTGATTTTATCGGCTATGCAATAAGATATACGACGAGAGGCCATGGATACATAGATGCACATCACAATGGCTCACCTTTCTTTCTTACGATTCCATTCACTGTACTTTGTAGATGATACAAATTTTTTAGATTCAGCATTTTTTAATATTTTGAGGTAATTCGATTTGGAAAATCGTTAATTTGATCTGTATATCCGTTAATTTGATTGTAAAACAGTTAACTAATTAAATTTGGAAAACGTTAATTCAATTCGGAAATGCTACTATTATGTGTCATTTAGGCGTGTGCAAAATTTATAAACCACCTTTCACGATCCAGCTACCTCCGCGGGTAGGTACCATCTGATTTCGAGACAAGCATCAAAATATACTTTTTTTCAAAATTCGTTTCAAAGCGTCAGAATTGACTTTTTGATTGATTTTTGAGTGAAATTTAGAGGTAAGCCCAACCGATACAAAAGAACACAGGGGTTTCATCAGTAGGGAATCTTGACTTTTCAACAATTTCTGCAAATTTCCAGTTTTGGATATGAAGTGTTTTCCAAATCTCCCCCACAGACGCTACTTCATAGGTAGGTAAGGGCTCTCAGTGATTGAAGATCGAAAAAACTAGTCAATAAGTCTAAGGATTGGAATTACCAAAATTTGCTATCTGTAAATTGAATACCTAAACTGATTTTGGGGTCTTGAATGTACTACTTCTAGACTACCTTTCACGGGTCAGAAACTATTATGTAATATTGCTTTAGTAGGCACGAAAACCAAATTGAGCCAACACCTTTCGTTCGCCTCAAAATTCACTGGTTGGTACATTTTTGATAGAAATAAAGATTTAACATCCGAGATTCAGTTTTGGATCTGGTAATCAAGCTGACCACTGTCTTCCCAAACGCTCTTCATTTCCAGAGAGGGTGAGAGAGAATGAGTAATGAAGAGTATTTGGATGCACCGGTGTTGCAATATTCGAAATGAATTTAAGGGAGATTCGTTTGAATAATGGATTTCTAAGCTAACAAAAGATTATGTGTGTGCACAATTTGTAGAAGGTGTGGGCGATTTGTGACCTGGTGAAGTAAATTTAATGAGTTTAATACCTGCCTAACATATCAGTCGGGGAAGAGTTAATTATGGTTCCTAAATACTACCTCAGATTACGGCTAACTTTGCCAGACAACTCTCTTGCGAACAAAGTAAACATAGGGGCGGCGGTTTGAAGGGTTCCAGGATCATGAATACATCACGAGTAAACAACTTCAAACATCCCTCACCCCTGCCAAATTTCATGGACTAAATACGATTCGTCAGACATAAAATTAAGTAGGTAATTCGAAAGGAAAACAAACAGTTTCCGGCGGCGAATCCTACTCCCTAGTAGTCGATAATGGGGGCGAGTTAGCCTGGCGCCCCCAACATGTCGCCACTGGCGGCGGGCGGACGAGTGGCGAAGACGGGAGCCGCCACGTGTAGCCCCTCGGAAACGCTGAGAATACCCATTCAACTTTCTATATTACAATGAAACAGAATACGGAGAGAAAAATGGATAAATTCCTTCCAATAAATCTTGAACTCCCCCCCACTGTTTAGCTGTATTCCATCGGTAGTGGTTTTGTTTTCGTTTGCTTAGCCCCTCCTTTCTAACCCAATGTATGAACACATTATCTTGCAGACATACCGTCGACTATTATTAGTTCATTTTTTTATATATATATACATATATTATACATATTTATAATGATCCTGGAAAGCGAACTCGAACTACTAATAAAGAACCCCACGACCTAAGTAATCAATAGAATGTTCTGTGTATTAGGCATCATCAAATTTCCACATGGAAACAGAACCTCATAGAAGATTACCTTCATTTTGAACCTTTGGAATCGACCAATTTGTATGTAAGTATATCTACCTAGTACCTACATGTAAAACCAAACGTTTACTGTATACAGTTACTTGAGTGACAATATACCAACTGTATCCCTTGAGTGATGTGGTTATCATTACCCACTGACAGCTTCTAATTTTGTCAAAGAGCAAAATGGGTTTAACTTGGTCATGAACATGGAAAACTTAGCAATGAGCCTACCACAATACTCGCCCACCCAGGAATTCCTGGTTTGGCGGATAACATTGAGTGGTTTGTGGTTCACCAAGGACTGGAATCATGAGTTATACTCCTGAGGCTATGGTGAAATGAAAAAAAATGTCAGAACTCATTTGGGGATCTCAAGTCATTTCTTTCATTAAATATCTATTTATTTGTAGAGATTCTTTTCTGCGTGAAAACTCTGCGCGAAAAATTTTTGCTTTGCATAGCTAGAGACACGTTTGCCCTACTAGTTTTGTTTATTATTTTCAATACCTAATAAACCTTTGGAATTATAAATTTAAAAAAATAACCCCCTCCCGCTCAAAATTGGATGGTTTCCGTTTCTAGATAGGTACATTAGTAGAATCCGGAAATGGAACAACAAAGTTTGTCCATCCGCCGTAATTCGTTTTTTCTTAGTTAGGTACCTTCATCCAGAATTTATGAAACTGGGTTTTTAAGTCCCATTTGGGGTCTAATTGGTCCGCGAAGACCCGCCGTTACCTCGAATTTGTTTACGTTTGTAAATTGATCTCGAACTGAGGGGCGCCATTTAAGGGTGGCAGGGGGGGGGGGGGGGGCTAGCCCCCCCCCCAAGGAATTGATAAATAATGAAAATGACTACTGGAGTTATCTAGAATATCATAGCCTTCTTTTAAAAAGTTATTCTTTTAAAAAGGAATATTTTGAATGAATATTATTGGAATGTAGCAATGCTAATTTAATGAATTGAAAAAGGGTACTTTGATTTTGTTTGTATTTATTCTTTTATTGAAACTTTAAATATGTAAAAGGAAGCATAAAATTAGCCTACAATCATCTAAATGTAATATTAATTTAAACAAATTTGCGGGGGAAAAAACCCTGGACCCCCTTTCCTTAGTAGATATATCATACCCCCCATACCCCCTGGTGTTTGCCCCCCCTAACAGTTTGGTGAAATGGCGCCCCTGCTCGAACTTGGTAATTTTTTGAGGCAACCCGGATCATCGTACGTCCAACCGTTCGTTCACAGTAAGGCCCAGAAGTTTGCACCGAAAAGCTTCGTCAATATGAAAGCTTCGTGAACGAAACGGTATACATCCAGCCCAGATATCGTTGGTACGGACCAGGCGATTGTAACCAAGCATGGCTGAATGAAATTTACTTTTGGTTATTCCGCGATATTGCATGCGAAGAACGATGGTTATTTTTGACTTTGTTGATAGGTACTTTTTGTACTTGAACAAACGTTATGCTCCATGAATAACAACCAATAACTAAGTAATAGACTTTCTTAATCTACGGTTTATGAAACTGTCCATATGCCCGGCTGGTTCCAGTAAGTACTCGATTTAGGGCTTTCTTGGGGGGGGGGGGGGGGGGGAGGACGAGGGTAGGTATTGACCACAGAAAACAGTGATAAACGGAGAAGGGGCGTCTCCACAGATAAACAGTAAACAGTTGTGTACTAATTTGCAGCGGTTTTTTTTCTCTTGCGGCATGTAATAGCTGACAGGTGCCTCAAACATCTATACAGGTAAATAATAATTTGCAGCGTTTTTCTAGCGTCTCTATACATAACATCTGTACAGTGAGTACTGTGTACACTTTCAACGTAAATACAGTCAGTAATAAATTGTTTAGGGTGATGAGATTCAGTCATTGTGTAAAAAACCCAGATCCCGAGCAATTAGAAGTTACGAAGAAAAAATGTCGAATTTAATAAAATGGCAGTACATACTAGAACATTGCTATGGGAAAGTAGGAGGAGGCACCTTATATAAATTCAGTGGTTCTTTGAACAGGAATTCGATCTGTAGTCTTACTGATTTAAATTTGAAATTATCGTTGCATTGAGCCGATTGATTGTTTTTAGAACTCTTTCTTTGCATTTATGTAAATCTTTCAGAGATCTTCCCTCCTCCAAGTATTCTTGAATAGAGTAATTAATCCCATTCAAGTTCCTCAGTTTGTTTTTCAGCTCCTGCAGCTTTTTGTACTGCTCGTTTCCCATAAGCTGTTTTTCGTTCGCCCGCAAGTCCGCTTCTTGCGTGTTCAGTTTGTTCCTTGAAGTCTGACATTGGCATTTGATAATCGATATTTCGCTCTTCAAATCCGTTATTTTTCTCCCAAGAACGTCTTCTAGACTAGAAGTACTTAGCATGTTAGAACACATCCCTTTTACATCCATGTATTTCGCCGCTAGTTCTTTACTTGCCCTTGCCACGTATCTGTCTATGGTTTGTAAATGTGACAAATAACACTCAAGGTATTGCAGCATCTGCCGAGGGGCGCAACTTTGAATACTGTCCATGTGGTTTTCCGATATTATCCTCTGATATTGTTCCAATTTTGAAGCATTGCTTATGGTATTGACCATATCGTTCAGCTTATTGCATAGAATAACACGCAGCAAACCTAAATCACTTTCAATCACCGTTCCGTAAGACGTATCTCTGCACTCCGGCATTGAGTTATCTGTGAGCCGTTCTCGTTGTTGAATGAGTTTCCATAGCTGTAGTTCCAGTTTGACTTGTTCATTTTTTTTAGTGTCATTCCTCAACGCTGTATTGTCCATAATATTTGACAGCTCCTCCTTCTGTTTCTCAATGTTTTGTTCTAGATGTACTCTACTACGGTACATTTCTTCTTGCTCCCTCATAGCAGCGTCGTTCTCTTCCTTCAGCTTAGCGGTTTCCTTGTCGATTGCTGCTTTCGGCACTCTCATATTTGCTTTATCCAGTGCCGTGAAATGGTCGCTCAACAGGTCTTGCAGCTCTGTTAGTTCCTTCGCCTTGGCCTGGGCTTGTTTCGCACGATACTCTATTTTCCCGTCGTCCTCATTCAACTCTTTAATTTTCTCATTCATCGCGAACATTTCAGCTTTAACTTGCGTGATCTTCATGCTCAATTTCCGCTTGTAGTATGCAGAATCCTTTATCACGCAGTCTTCCAACGAGCGGGACGTCGTTGGGCGGTTTTGGACTGGCTTGCCTCTCCAGACGGCTGGAGTTGCCGGAGTGTACCCTCGGGTGTACATTGGTTCAAATCTGTAAAATGAAGGTTCATTTCATAGATATATATGACGCTATCGACTAATAGTTTTATACATCTGTTCTTCTATCGAATAGTGTACCTATGATGGCGGATAAAGAGACTGTTGTGCCCTCGGTTAGACAGTAGGTAGATGTTAACGTGATCATAGTCACGATACTCATGTTGCAGCTATGAATTAACTTGCCCACCCACTTTACTAATAGGTCTCTACGGGAAAAGTGTAGGTACCTACTAAAAACCAGGGCTACTCGACTATTCCAGCATATATCCTGCTCGACTAGACGTTCTAGACATCCACCCCTAACCTTCGGAAGCCAAACATACACCTGTCTACCTACTCCTAAAACTTTCATCTACAAAATTTATTCATCACCACCTATAATATTGTTGTTTCATTATACGAGCACAAGCGTTGTTTCCCAAAAAGCGACGGTACTACCAAAAACATTTTTTCGCTTGTAATGTGTATAATATAATATTTATGTGTACTTGCCCGTTGCACAGTTGATATTATGTTCGTTCATTCGAAACATACCTACCAAGTCAGAACGACTAATTCCTAGAATACAGCATAACAAGGAAGCTACGCAGAAAAAAATGGTACATAGTAGCTAGGTGTTCTTAGTGGTAGGTTTACTACAGCTCTCACGTCCTTGAATGACCGGTTTACTTGACATTATGAAATGCACCAATGAATGTCGCTTGACTATCGATCAAACTCACAACGTTGAAGTGGTAGTGAAACACAGGGCGGTTCTCGAGGTTGTTTTAGTTTTCTGCTTTGTTGACAACTATTATATTCCTTGTCTATCACATTCACATAGTACATACACGCAGTTATAAAGTAGGTATCTGCAGTAGGTAGCGCTCCAGAAATAAACGTTTACTAATAGGTATTCGTGGAAAAATGGAAACTACGAACAATGTGCTTGCGTTACGTTATCAACATCGTTAAGTTGGTTTCTAGGATCCGATCAGTATGCTTGCATTACGTTATCAACATCATTTAGTTTCATGGTTCCGATCAACCGCCAGGAAAATAAGTAGAAGAAAAAAAATTTAATTCGCAAAAAGTCAACAAATCCCTTCTTGCATTTTTCAAATACACTCGGATCTGCCTGTTGCACTTACGGTAGTTCTAAAATTTGAGGATAGGAGCAGGAGGACATTATTCAACATACATAATTAGATACATTAGACTCCGTCTTTTCTATTTAATTTATGAATATTATACTTTTATTCAGTGATTCAGTCCAACGAATTATCATAATCCAAACCACCATTTTTGGAATACAAATGTAATTGGATGTCAGTGACGGATGTCAAATTGGATGATGACTGACCACCGAAACGAAAAAACAAAATTCGAAGCCATTGTTCATACTGGAAGCCACTTGTAACTGTTCAGCCGGGAGAAATAAATTGTTTGAATCCATAAATTCGAACAGGTACAATTTTATTACGAACTTCTTCTAGTCTATTACGAAGAAGGAAAAGGAATTGGGTGGGATCCTAAACTAGGTAAATGAGTTGTGACATTGTTAGAAGTCCATATCTGCTATAAATATCTGTTTTTGATCGTCGTTATAAATCCGCTGTAGATATTAACCATCTAAACGTAAAAAAAATAGAATAATAATATTCATCATTGTGCTCGTTCTACTCTCTTCGAATTTCTTTCATTCTTCCACGTAGAATTTATTCTTCTCCTTTGTGCAAACACCTTACCTAACGCTGGAAAAAAATATGTTTGGGTAGGGCATTACCGCGAAATTAAGGTCTAAATATTCACTAAAAGTCTTAGATAAATTCAAGTATTCGCCCCGAGTACACGGAGAACGCTTGTGATCGGACGATAATCTCGTGATGCTGGAACTGCTCACAAATCCGTTTCACACTGGTTGTTCCCGAGTGCCTATGGTCTGAAGACTAAATACGGAAAGTAAATTTGTGTCTTGGGCTCATCATAAGGTTTCCCTGACAGTTGTTCATTTAGTTAGGTGCTCGTTCTAAGCCTGTTCTTATCCAGCCTGTCCATTAGGCCACATTTTTTTCACAGTTTCCCATCGATTTCACGTCCACCCCTAAACCGACGTTCCAGCACTTTTTGCTGAGTGTATATTCTAACAATTTCAATCTCCTGTTCACGGCCATATCCCCGGTGCTCAGTTGCGGACGATTGATGCTTCCTGCTTTTTCTGTCTTTACCAAAAGGGAGTGGCACCCGTCCTGGAACGTTTTCGTTGGCCCATTACATGGTCGGGTGGAGGCGCGACCGGTGGAGAGTGCATTGGGATGGTCGAGTTGTCCCAAAGGCTTCAAGCCTAAACCGTTGTGGCAGATGCCTCTGCTCGATACGACCCTTTCCGTAAATATTTTCTCCCTGTCACTGGAGCAGATCGAATCAACGGAAAGCAGGCCTCCCTTTGTACGGTGTTGCGAAGAAGATGGGGGTGTTGCTGATAAGAGCACAATGTGTTTGTACCTACGCGAGGTGACAACCCAAGTCGTCTAGAGGGTGATGGTTACTGTTGAAAAGAATCGTCTTGGCAAAAAGCTTTGTAAATGGTATATTGACTTCTAACACCGTCAACACCTGAAGTTCAACATTTTTGTTTTGATGAACTAGGTGTTGATTGATGTATCTACCTACATTACCAGGTTTGATTAGTTATTGGTTAACTCAGGGTTTCTAACTCTAGACCTCGTCAGAACCTTGCGAACGTTACTCGACTCAGATTCATTTGTACAGGTTCCTGCTACTTATTACTAATAACGGCTTACCTAGTACTAATGACGACAGTATCAACTTTAGCGTTGCGACCGGTTTAAATGTATCGAAACATCATAGACGTAGCTATGCAAGACTGCTGTGTTCGGAGAACACAAGTTCTTTAAACTTGAGCCTTGATGGGCAAATCATATCCCTTTTTTTAGGTTCCCCAGTGTCGTACTGTGCTTATATCTCACTTCAAGTGCCTTGATATTTATAAATTGCATTGTTTTTGTTCTTCTCATCCCATCATGTGCATCAGTTATTTCTTTAAAGGCGCTCTCGCTGCGTGTTCGTGAAAATGTTATGAGTTTTACTGAAGCACCTGTTGTGGGCACGGGATGTTCGTCCAAGTTCTACCATTACTTTTTGTATATTATGCATATTTTTCAAAAATGTGGTCCATCTAGTCATCAGTTTTATTGTAATAAACGCCATGGGTGTAGGTCAACGTTTATTCGTGATAATGAAATGAAAGCTCGTTTGTGGCTCCTGAGGACCAGGAGGAGCTCCATGCTAATGAGAGAAAAGGTGACTCAGGGTCTTCACGGTAGAAGGGATCACGATATCCCCATAGCCCGTACCATCGCCCTCGGTTTTGACGAAGGTTGTTAGGAATGATTTTATATAGACGAAATCGTTTAACGGCCGCCTGCAGGGGGCTGAGCGGGGAGCAGAAACCTCTCCTATTCATATATACCACCTGGCGACGCGTCATCATAAAATACGAGTATACGAGTAGGTACCTATGCTTTGTTCGGGAAAATCCCGAAGCTTCTACAATAACTGCCTCCCTAGAGAATGCGGGCCTAACGAATTTAGAAAAATGTGATAAGTGAAGTAGTGCTATCTCATCATGAACTGTTAACCCGATTATTGAGGTGGTACCCAGGTACCTAATATTGCTGGTGTAGTGGCAGCGGAAACCGTCCAATTTCGAGTTATCGTTGTTTGAATGAGGTTCGTTGGGGGTTGCGGATTCCTGTTGGTGGATTTGGGATTCTTGATGTTCAGATGGTGAAATTTATGATGATTGCTGTGACCATTGCACGGAAGGATCTTGGTTAGTTTGTGAGCTACCGAGTTAGTACAACCTGGTATTTCTGCTGAACAAGTAGAACTTGAAATCTCGGTGTTTCCTTTCTTCTTTGAGACTAACAGATTTCTTCATAAAACCAAAACGTGAAAACTAGGCTGCAGTGTCTAATGGAAGACATTTGTAGCGTTCCCCTTCTGTTCACTTGCATACATTGGTTAGTAAATGATGTCCGTGTTTTGGGACCCTATGGTAACAAGGATACAGAAGGTACGCCACAGAAGCTTACTGTTTTGGAGGTACCCTTGACTGGATATTGTCCCAAAAGATTGTCCTGGCCGCAAATCCTGCTGAACGGTCCCTCCACTCAAGTGCCGAAATGTCAACAGTTTTCTGCGGGCAGGTACTTGATGCAAACCTAAATATAACCTAAAAAATAAAAGTATAATGTTATATTTTTTGTGTACTAGTGGGCAACCTTTCAGCTTTACATAATTTTTATAAAATTATTTATATAAATGACAGTGTAATATAATTTTTTAATGTTAGTGGAAACAAACAACAGTTCCATAACTCCGTTTTTATTTATTTATTTTCATTTTGGTACTTGCTCCAAGATCCAACCTTCCATCAAAAGTGCCGGAGAGGATTCAAGTGAGCTAGATCTACACATGCGTGTTGGTCCTCTATGCTTGCAAGGTCGCTGCTGAAGATGGTGTGCTAGAGCGCACTTTACAAATCAGTGAGCTGGAAAGCTCAGCAGGAGAAATCTGTCGAATCTCGATTAGTGAAAAGAAATTAGTGATTAGGAAGTGTGGCATATGTGAAGATGCTAACGTCCGGGTTGTTCTCAACGGGCTCTATAATTCTCAAAATGCTCCTTACTGTAAAAGATGTGCAATCTGTATCTCTGAATTAATCTCATTAATTGAACTGATAACTATTGAACTCTATTGTCCGTCGAAAAACCTGGACAGCTGAGTGATTTCTATGTTAATGAATATTGTAGCGTTATCAGTTCATTAGCCTCGAGTCTCCACTCTTTTCTTCTTCAAATTTCCCTGGCTCTCAGGAAATTAACCTGTCTGACGTCAACGACCGGCCGATCGAGTGATGAAAAACGTTTTCAAAAGGAAGAAGCAGTGTAGCGAATGGCCAATGAACGGAAGTAATAGCTATGACCTTTTCTTATGAGTTTTCAATAGATATTTTTCCTTGGCGTCATAAGAAGCCCGTTTGTATCTGCTCGCTGTTGTTAAATTGCCTACTACGGTCTTCCGCTATTTAGGGCGTTACAATTGTTTACGAGGTACTCAGGTACCACAATAATAAAGCGCTAAAATAAGGTTCGTAAAGCTCTCCGTCCAGCCGTCAAAACGATTCAGTATCTGCCTATAAAAGTGTGAGTCACCTATGAAGTATTTGCTTGCCTACTCATAGATATTATTCCTAGATACTGCGTATCACTCAGCAGAATTGAGTTTTTGCGGATTGGGACCCAGTAAATAGTGAATGACTTAACAAAGGTTCTCTCACATGGAAAGAACTTTTTGCGCCCGAAATTTGTACTGAAAATGGTAGAAATTGTGGAGAGAGGGGATTGATGTTTATCGGAAAGGAAATTCACCCATTAGGTGAGAGGGAATTTTGTCAAGATTACGTGGGAATATTGAAGTACTTGTGCCCAACTTCCATATTTTAGATCTGAAACCTAGGATGTTTTTATACCACTAATCCACTGTTGCCTCATCAATAAAATATATTGCACGCCTACTCAACTCTCTGGTTGGAACATAAATTATCTCCAAACTCTCTGGTTGGAACATAAATTATCTCTGCCGTAATGCGTGAAAGTAGACGAATTTCTCTACTAGGCTGGTACTTTAAATGCAGCTGATTTCATCATTTCCCTCAGATATTCAAGTACCATATGCTTGGTTTATTATTCTGTGAATAATACACCTATGTAATCGCACAGCAAAATTTTTTTATAGCACCCCCCCAAAATTTTTTCTTTACGTTTCAAGGTGCGTGGATTCCAAAAATGTAATGCCCGTCCGCCGTATCACGTGTACCGGCTTCATTTTCGGTCTACAAAATTCGTTCTTTCGTACACATGGTCCTTTTGGGCCCTAGTTGTGTCCCGAAACTTTGCAGCCCGATCGGAATATATCCCAGGGTGTTATTCGATGAGTGAAAATGGAAATAAAAATAGTTACTTTCTGTGGTTTAGTAACGTTAGTAACATGGGCTTTTGAGGTACCGTTTTCCATATTTTTTGGGGCAAGAAGACCGAATATGAAGTCAATTTTGACAGACGAGTGGAACATTGAGGTTCTAACGAATTTTCGGCCTTATATTTAAGTTAAATTTTGGTCTAAAATCGTCGTTCTTCCGTACAAGTTTGGTCCCCATTTGGGAACACATTTGGGTCCTAGTTGTGCTCCGAAACTCGGCAGCCCGATCGGAATACCAAGGGGTGTTACGGGTGTAAAATGGGTGTAAAAATAGCTCGAGGTTTCCTTTTGAGGTTTTAGTGAATGTGAGCTTGTGAGGCATCATTTTCCATGTTTTTCTGGGCGAGAAGACCGAATATGAAGTCAGTTTTGACCTAAGAGTGAATAATTGAGGTTCTAACGAAATTTCGGCTCCCAAAATTCATTTTTATGAGTAAAAAACCTGGGAAATCGACTGAAATCACCATAAATTTGTATAATAACACTAGAAAAAGTGTCAACAGGTGAATCAAGACAATTAAATGGCACTATCAATGATCAAAGATAATTTTTATAAAAAGGGCGTAATTCCTATTTTGGGGGGTCCAAAATTGGTGGAAACCATCAGAATTAGCTATTTCAATTATTTCACATGAAAGAAACAATAAATGAACATCCAACGTTTCTGTAGGTATGTCCAGTAGAATAATAAACCCATGTGACAAGGACTTTGCAGCGTATTTCTAATTCCCTCGCAAAATATCTGTAATCTGCATTATCCCTTTCGAGCCCACAAAAGTCATATTCGGTCCTCATTCGTCGAAATCTGTCTTTTCCGTGGCGTTCAACTGTCCACAAAGGGATTCGAATGAGATGGCATATCCACAGATATGAATTTATTGCTAAATCTCCACTGAAATAAATGAGGGTTCATATTCTAAAATAAACCTTGGACGAAGAAGACAGCACGAATAAACGACTTCCATTGGACCATGTGTAAATAGGTGACAATTGACTCATCCTGCCACAGGCTGGTTAGACAAAACTACCATCTCGCTTTACCTCCTCTGACATCATTCCGTCTTGAAGGTTCCCATCATTTCGTAGATTGATATTTCGCTTGGGATTCTTTCGGATTTTGAGGTTTTGTGCCTCTGAATGAGACAGCCGTCGTTGTTTCACTGCCAAAATACCTTGTAGGTAGCAGGTAAGAGAGGCGTAGGTTAAATAAGAATCTATGAAATCCTGAGTGAGTTGTTGGTCTGTACGTTACCCGATCATGGTCAGTAATTAAAAATTGATTCAAACTTGATTTAAAACTCTGATTGTTCGCATAAAATGCTCCATCAGTAAAAAATTCAACAGGTCGAGTATGAGTGTACTTTAAAACTGACTAGTTATTTCAAAATTATTCGGAATTATAAGCTATATACAGTATTGAGATGAGAAATGTCACTCAGTGTGACAGCTGTACATGAAGCCGACTAGTCTAATACATTACCATACGGAGACGAGTATTTAAACAGCTGCGTAGAACGTTTAAAAATCCGCGGATCTCTCCACAAAACATTGCATTGTGGTCACTCATTCTACTACGTAGGATGAATAATACGTAGGTCGGTACACAGTTTGATTATTTAGAATTTCGTTGATACAATGAATTTAGTTGAATTAATGAATTTCGTAGAATTTATATGATGTCCATTATTCACTATCCAGGTTTGATGAAAGATATTCCTGCAAATGCCTTGCGGCAGAGAAGGTTTTAGTATTCATCCATTCAGTTTCCTTTCATATTTTGTGTTTATTAGTTCAAGGAACGAGTATATAAATAGATAGGTATGTCTCACTTTTAAATCGATTTTGGTCTTCTTTTGCACTAGTTCAAGGATAGTGATTTTCAGGCGTTACAGACAGAATTATGCCATTGATATAGCATAGTATTTCTTTATGAAAAGTACTCCACGTTCATCGATTTATGCTCGTGTACATTATCTTCGGACCAATTCAAATATAGCTGAAATGCTCACTGTAGTACTTACTGTATTGTGAATTTATCATTTTGTAGGCAACTAACTATCCTAGGGCATTCGTGGTATCGTCAAGATTTTGGTCGAGGTGCTGTCATTTGTGGATCAATAAATAAATTAATCAAATTGAGTTAGTATTTCATAACTTGCCATCTGGATCATTCGCTGACCGTCTCCATGGGAAAAGTTCATTCGAGTCGTGTCTGTTCGCTCGGTTATAAACGGGACTGAAGATCTACATGAATGCAAGGACAACCGCATTTAATTGATTCCACGAGTCAAACCACTAAATAGAAGCTTGTTTAATTCCAGTAGGAAGGTAAGGCCTTTGGGATGATGGTTCGTAATAGTCAACGGGCAGCGGACCATCCCGAGTGGAGCAATTATTAGTTAATTGTCAGAGAAAGAAACTGGACATGAGAACATTGGTCAGTTCAAATGGTGACGCGCCGATTCTGTTCCAGCTGAAGAGTAAATCCAAGGTCAGTGTGAACAACGAAACCCAGCTCTTATGAGTTCCTGAGCTGCAGAAATTCTGGGTTACTGGCGTGTACCTCAGTCTCGCCTCATGCAACAAGCATTCGCTGATTATGTGCATGATAATTATACTGCATTTTTCTTCGCCGTAATTCAGTTGATAGTTAGAATAAACTTTCTAATCTCAAGTGTAAGTATATGGATATTGAAACATTATCCTACCAGCCGTCCTACTAAGGTTCCAATTAAAACGATAGAGTTACTTGGGTACGTTGAAAATCGAGATGGTAGACTTTCACAAGTGAACAGTGTTATTCATGTGACATGCGGGAACTCCCAATATGACGCAATTTGGAAGGATTTTATTGTGTCAGACTAATACATATCTTTGCATACGTCGAATTCATCAGTTTGATCACATTGTCGGCCCCCTTCTGATCCCTTTTGTGACATTTCGAGACGTGTAGTACCAAAGAAGCCTCTCGCCAAATTTCAGCTTGTAATATCGAGAAATCCTCTGTCAACAATGGCACACTTACGAAGAGTATCCAAATATTCAGAACACCTATATGAATTCCTGTAATAATCCTATTTCGCTTATCTTTAGTCCTACTACTACAAATCCTATTCTGGGACTACAACTCCTGTGACAAAATAGTAGGATGTACTATTTTGTCATTTTTGAACGTCTCAATTTCAAATCCATACGAACTAAATCACTCACAAAGAAATCGTGGAAGCCTATTTCAAAGAAACAGCGCAAGTTTGAAACACGACCACGATCGCCCGATTTTGATTGGATGTGGAAGTGGAATCAGGCAAACTCATTCATACAGTAAACTCTGTATAGATAACCCGTCTATATAAAGCTCTCCCTTGATGGGAAAGACTTAAAGATCATGGATATGTCTTTCCCATCAAGGGAGAGCTTAATGGAAGTGGTAAATGATTTAAGCAATCTCTTAGCAGTTTAATGATTTAAGCAATTTAAGGTCTCCCAAAATTTCAAGCACTGGTTAGACAAAACTAAATGAATTTTCAGAATCACCAAATTGATTTATATTTTAATTTACAGAAATATAAGTTCTATCAGTAATGCTTAACAATGGCTTGTGGCAACTGAAACATGAAATATAGTTCTGGGTATACAAATGATCAACACCACGGGAGAATTTTTCCGAGTGGTAGAAATAGCTGGATCCTTGTTCAAATGTAAATTGAAAGTCTCGCATACATGTTATACATTTTGTGCCTTCTTCTGTTTTCAAATCTATATTGAAATCTCCTCCTAGAACGATTGGAATTGTAGTGAGTTGAAGTTCATCCAATTCTTCAATAATCCCAACAACTTGTGTACTATAAGCCAATAAATTCAATGCAAACTGTCGTAATTGTCGCATAGAAGTACCAAGGGTAATTTATACTGAAACTAACAAGGATGTTTTGTCATTTACAGTTGTATGAATAGCACAAATATGCTGTAGCAATTCTCTTAACTTGCTTAGTATCTTCATCAAATTTCAAAAGTTCGTGATTAGAAGACTGATGTGTGGATGAAACTTCTTCTTTCTCATAAATACAAACACCTCCAGCTCGTGCAGTCTTCCGTTTGAACTGAGAAATGGGTTGAAATCCAGGCAAATGAATGCGCTCATCATTCTCGACCCAAGTTTCGGTCAGTGCCAAAATCTTTACCTTGGGTATTACAAAATCTGTAGCTATATCTTCATAATGAGCTTTCAAGCTTTGTGTATTGAACGTGGACGAGCCACTCAGCTGATCCGGCCCTATGCATCGTCATGTAGAAGTCCTAAGGTGGCTACATGAAAAATTACAGTTTCACAGGATGAATAGCACAGAAATTAGCATTTGGAGCCACTCAGCTGATCCGGGCCCTATGCATCGTCATGTATAGAAGTCCTAAGGTGACTGCAAGACAAATTACAGTTTCACGGGACGAATAGCACAGAAATTAGCATTTGGAGCCACTCAGCTGATCCGGGCCCTATATATCGACATGTATAGAAGTCCCAAGGTGACCACATGACAGATTACCGATTCACAGAATGAATAGCACAGAAATAAGCTTTTGGAGCCACTCAGCTGATCCGGGCCCTATGCATCGTCATGTATAGAAGTCCTAAGGTGACCACATGACAGATTACCGATTCACAGAATGAATAGCACAGAAATAAGCATTTGGAGCCACTCAGCTGATCCGGGCCCTATATATCGTCATGTATAGAAGTCCTAAGGTGACTACATGACAGATTACCGATTCACAGAATGAATAGCACAGAAATTAGCATTTGGAGCCACTCAGCTGATCCGGGCCCTATGCATCGTCATGTATAGAAGTCCTAAGGTGACTGCAAGACAAATTACAGTTTCACGGGACGAATAGCACAGAAATTAGCATTTGGAGCCACTCAGCTGATCCGGGCCCTATGCATCGTCATGTATAGAAGTCCTAAGGTGACTGCAAGACAAATTACAGTTTCACGGGACGAATAGCACAGAAATTAGCATTTGGAGCCACTCAGCTGATCCGGGCCCTATATATCGTCATGTATAGAAGTCCTAAGGTGACCACATGACAGATTACCGATTCACAGAATGAATAGCACAGAAATAAGCTTTTGGAGCCACTCAGCTGATCCGGGCCCTATGCATCGTCATGTATAGAAGTCCTAAGGTGACCACATGACAGATTACCGATTCACAGAATGAATAGCACAGAAATAAGCTTTTGGAGCCACTCAGCTGATCCGGGCTCTATATATTATATCGTCATGTAGAAGTCCTAAGGTGACTACATGACAAATTTCAAGTCTCTACCACAACGGGATTCGGCCGAAAAAACGTAGCATTTTTTATCTGTCGCAAAAATTTTACTGACCTTAAGGACATATCCATCTCTCAATGCATTCACAGTTTCTCGGGGTGAGAGTCTCGAGGAATTGTCCCGTACCTACTCCATATGCCAATTAATTACTCTGTAATCCACTTCTCTAAATATACACCATATTCCTAGTCAAGATATGAATCACATTGCCATCGTTGCATCAACGTACTCAGTTGATCAATGTAATTGTAAAGAAATTGTGCAGTCGAACGTAGAATATCAGTATTATGTACAGTAATGTCAAGGTTGATGTACATTTCTATGTGCGATCAATACTCGAGGGTCACTATACCAACCAAGCGAACCGTTTGTACCAGAAGTCATGTTTAATAGCTTCTACCGAGTTGAAGCGAGTTTAAATTCGACTAAGAAGGATAACGTTAGAAAATTAGGAATTTCGAAGAGACGGCTGCCACAGTCTCCACCACCTTCCTGGGGGGCTCCCCCTTCATCAGAACTCCCTACCCTTATAAATGACATTTAACGATTCATTTACTATTACATTCCCCCTCGCCCAATGTGAAGTCATAAACCAAATTGAAGGTGGTATACCTTGAAAAGCCCCTGGCTCGGAAAAACGATGGAAGTTCGGAATGCCTAGCCAAGGCCTTATCGACCGCCCTGGATCCCCCTCAAAATAGAACCATCCCTGCAAAGGAACAACCCTGGGCTCTACGGTTCCCTCTGAAACTTGGTTTTATGAGTGGTAGTAGCAATTACATTGTTGGGAAAACAATACCCGACGGAGGGATGGTTGCTGTGATTTAATTATGTGCGACCATCGTTTTACATAGGTATTGATGTGTCAACTCTCGCACCTCGTTTTCAAGGGCTCCTTCGTGTTGGGACGGTTTATCGCATTTTCAGGCAAAACTGCTTAATTGTTTAAAAATCATTCACCAGCGGTGATCATTGATTATTTTCCGGTATACTTCCAGTGCAGTGCGTTCATCTGCATGAAGTAGGTTAACAGAACTAATCAAACACGCCCTTACCGGAGTGTTCACACTTGTGGTGTTGTTGACCAAATTTAGGAGTTCTGTTATTTGTGTCCAGCAATCTTAATCACCTGTCTGCTCACGCTCACTAAAGGGTTCATTGAGGCTGGTTCATTGGTTTAGTTCTGAAGGAGAAAAAGTTGTTGACAGTTGATGCGTCGAGTTGTCGTTTATTGGCTTGAAGGGGACTTTCGAAAAGGGCTTTGTCATATGGTCCCCTCTTCTTGAGGCCAGTTGAGGTGGCCGTAGCTTATTATGACCTCGTTTCACCTACTTACATCTAAACAAGCGTGAAGTGGAGGGACAAAAGCTCTCGGGGAATACAAAGGAAATTAACCTAACAAAACTGCCCTCCCCCATCCACTGCAGCCTAAGGAAACATGGAGCAATCAAGAGGTTCCAATGTCTCCGAAAGAGAAAGTACGAGTAGAATGGAGTCCATTCCATATTAATAGGAGTTTAAAATAGTTTAATAAACTTGGTTCTGTTATGCACACGTGTCCATAAATTATTGGTTACCTAGATACCTAAGAAGCGTGATCTCTGTTCACCTCGACAGAATGACGGGACGGTCCCGAATTTCAAGGCTCATTTTCTGACGTTTTCGCTGATCGGGCAACGTTGATATTGCATCTTTTCAGTTTTTGCAAGATCTATCAAATTAAATTGAAAGTTCCGGTGTAGAGGTTGCCAGACAATACTTCCATGTTCTTCATCATGGAATCATTTCATGTTATCGATACAAGTTTGGCGGCAGCGGCCCCGACGGGACGCCCATTTCGGCCTGATGGGCCGGCCATTGCGGCCTGACTGGCTGCTCATGTTGGCCTGGCTGTCGGGTCATTTGAATATAGTCACAATATTGAGCATGGAAATGTAATATACTTGCACTTTCTACCACTTTCTGACACCACACCAACGTTATTTAGGTACAGTAGAAGTCTCTTACAGTGATCGAATTGGGACCGACTGGAAACAATCACTATAAGCGACCGATCTCTATAAGCGACTTCTACTTTGTGGTGATTTTAGCAATTTTTACCGAGATTGGCGAATGTGACACCCCAGAACTGACCTAATTTTGATTAATTTTTTTTTAGGAATCTTCATTAAAACCTATAGGCAGTTAGTTATCTTCTGTTTCGGATCATCGTTCAATAGGCACCACTTTTGGTGAATATATACCATTTTCAGGAGATATCAGCCCTTTTTACCTATTTCGCCGACTTTTAACATCCAAAAACTAGAAAACTAATCACTATAACCGACCTTTTGATCACTATAACAGGCCAATTCACTGTGTGTTTACATACAGCCGATCGGGACCTGAATGTTTCTATCCTTATATCCAACTTATTCCTTTAACCACCTTTCGATTAAGCGACTTCTACTGTAGTAAACCTAGAAAATGTTGTACCCATTGACATATTTTTGCTGTCAGTTAGCCAAGTCAAATGCGATCGAGCTCAAAATCAGTAGGCGTGACCTAGACATCCATTGGCTGGGAGTATCAAGTTTTTTAAAAATGTTGGCACCGTCCAGTTTTGCTAAACATTCCTCTACTGATGGTAGCTGCAGCTTCCCTCTCTTAACGAATTTGTTGAGTTTTGTGTAATCAACACACACACGGACCCTTCCATCCTTTCGAGGTACCACGACGATCGGTGCACACCAATCAGTTGGCTCGGTAACTGGTTTGATGACCCCCACGTTTACCATGCACTGCAATTCTGTTTTCACAGCATCTAATCTATTCTCCTAAGGGCTAACTCCTGCATACGGCTGGGCGTCTTCTGTCAAGACAATCCTATAGGGGTGATTGAGTTTTCCCATCTTATCTCGGAATAACTCAGGATATTCTATTTCAGCTTGAGGTGCATCAATGCAATTTATATAAAACTTCACAAGGCCTAGTGCGACAGACGCTGAAAAGCTAAGCAGCGGAGTCTTCTGATCTCGCAGTACATAAGCAACTTCGTGAATTGACGTTGTTTTATGAATCAAGTGCAACTTGACTCTACCCAAAACTTCCCAAAACTCTCAGGTCCATGCAGAGTTCGAGGAAAGGATTCTATTTGCAACCCAAACTTTTTGCACGCGGGTAATCCAATAACTGTGACATCAGCACCAGTGTCTGTCTTGAATGTCACCGCATGGTCGTTTAGTTGGAATTTTTTAAAACGCATCAAAAGGAACTGTGTTTTCTTAGCTCCGAGACGGTCAGTTCGCCTAAATGTCCATCTCCAATTATTGATGAAACCGCGGGCAATTCATCACAGTCAACTTCTTTAACCCCTTTTTTGAGATTTCCTTTTTGCTTACATCATCGGCTAAAATGACCACGATTCCCACAAATGTGGCAAGTGCCTTTAATTGCTGGGCATGGCCTACTTGACTCGTGAACGATAAAAAGTGCACATCGTTCGCATTTTGTTGTCGGTCTAGAGGAAGAGGTTCTAAATTTCCCTGCTATCATGGAAACGTCAGAATTTTCCCCATGGATTTCGGTTTGCTGTTTCGGTACAAGTATGTTATAGCCCCGCCAATATCGATTGTATCGATTATCTCAAATACATCGATCCTTGTGGTATCGATGACGGCTCAATATGGCGTCCCGATGCCTACATCCCGGGTGTCGATATCAACTTTCAAAATGAATACGGGAAGACCATTGTAAGGACACCAAAAAATAAGAGTGACTATAACATACTTGTACCATCTATTCAGAAGTCCCAAACAACCTGCTCATTCACGGGATAGTTTCTGGGATTGTTTATCTTTTTGAGATGCGAGCGTTAGCGAGCATCCAGATCGCTTGACAATGCGAGCGGCGGAATGGGAACTAAACTTCTTGTACACCCACCGTCTTGTCTGATACACGTCATCGATACCACAAGGATCGATGTATTTGAGATAATCGATACAATCGATATTGGCGGGGCTATAACATACTTGTACCGCTGTTTCTTCACAGATTCGGATTGACGCACTTTCACTATGGCTTTCTCCAGTGTCAAAAATTCATCCAATTGGAGATTTTCCGAAAGTTTTGAATCTCTAACTCCTATGACTATTAGGTCCCTGATCAAGCTAGATTTTAGAGTCCCAAAATCACAAGATTCAGCTAGTTGTCTCAAATCGTTGATGAAGCTGTCAACCGTTTCTCCTGGCTGCTGTCGGCGTTTCAGGAATTTTGCTCTCTCATAAACGATATTCTTCTTGAGCCCTAAATAGTTCTCAAAATATCCTTTGACTGCCTCATAACTATCTTCTTCATCCTCACTCAGCTCGAACGTATGGAATAAATCCTCCCCTTCCTCTCCTAAACAGTAAATCGACATACTAATTTGTTGCGCCTGCGGTTTTCTATATAATTCGGAAGCGTTTCTAAACCGTTCTAACTTTCTAATCCAACGTTCCCAGCCATGAGGGTTTTGAAAATCAAAGTGATCGGGAGGTGAAATTTGAAAGGATGACATACCCACTGGAAATTGGTTGTCTTGGGCTCCAGCTTCATCTTCAACCAACTGCGCCTTCTTTTTCCCTCTTGTCTTCTTCGACATCACAACTACCGAATCTACTCGTTATTGAAAGATTTTAACCTGACACCGTAGGTTTAATGCTAAAAATAAAGAATGCAAGAATATCAGGCTGTAGTCAAACTCCGAATGCCGTGTATTTTCTCAAACCCCTGTTCTCTGTTGCTACGCAAACAATAAACAAAAGGGTTCAGTAATTTAATAATAACTAATGAGAGTCACACGACACATTTTGGTACCAATCGCACCAATTTTGGATTTTCAAGTTGTCGTTGACCATCGAAAAAACTTGGAAAACCCGTCTATACCTACTAAAAATGTGCTGACCTCAGCGGCAGCTCCAACGCAACTTAATTACAGTAACTTTCATCGAAGTGAGGTTGGCAAGTAAGGTAATAGACAGGTATCGTATAAACATAGTATTGTTATTATAAACATAGATATCTTTCGAGGTTTTGGAACATAAAAGCGGGTTGCGTGCTTCTGTTGTATCTACATACAATAAACGCCTGTTGACCGGTGTCGATGGGGGTAACTGAATGCAAAACTGTTGTTGGCACATGTTGCGAATAATGCGAATCAGTTCCGCAGTAGGGGTGAAGCTCGCCCTATTTATGAATATTCCTCTCCCTCTTCAGTCCCACCGATATTTGGTTACGATCAAAAGGGATCTTCCGACCTGGATAGAAGTCCTTTACAAATACCATGTTCATAATATTGTCATCACGGATGTTCTGGTAAAAACGGTGGAGGACACCCCGTCATGCGGGTAACTATTACAAAAGGAAAAGGAGAGGGGTCGCGGCTATTTGTCAGGCGTAGCTTCCGATTCACGGGAGCTTTTCTTCTCCATTGACAGTGTAAAATTCATTGTTACCGAGTTATGAGGTGACAGATGAGAGGGGTGCATTACTCCTGAGGGCGTGATAGTAGGGCGGTAATGGCGATAGTGTACTGTGTTCAGAATGACCCCCTCGATTTGGTATGCGAGGGGACCAACTAACCACGTTTTTTTGTTGTTGTTAACTGCTAGAAAAATCAACTTTTTCTTGTTGACAATGAAATGGTTTTTACTAGACCTATCGTGTTTCAATATTTTTTACTCAGTGTCCGTGTGAAAGCATTCCTTCCTTAGCAGAGGAGCTTTAGAAATTAAAATGTAGTGTGAAACGTCAATAGTTCACACTTTTATAGCTATTGTATAAATTATATTTCATTCGAATTTTTTTAAACTGAAAACGCTGCAAATTATTACACAAAGGTTTATTATTTACCTGTATTAATAGATGCCCCTTCTTCGTAGATCACTGTTTTCTGTGGACAATACCTACCCTCGCGGTCCTCCCAGAAAAGCCCTAAATCGAGTAGTGTAGCGGCCCGGGAATTGCAGTTTCATAAAAATGCGCAGGATTCAATAATCCAGTCATTAATTATTTATTTGTGATTATTCAAGAAGCATATTTCGTTTGTTCAAGTTACGAATGTACGTGTCAACTTAACCCAAAAGAGACCTCATTCGTCAAATGAAACAATATCACAGAAAAACCAACTCGACATCATACAGCCATGCGTGATTATAATCAGGTGTTTCCTAGCAATGATGTCTGGGCCGGATGTTGACGAAGCTCTTCGATGCAAACGAACGGCTGGTAATACAATGCTCCGGGTGGTCTCAAAAAATTCTTTAATTCGAGATCAATTAAAAAAAAACGCTGCAAATCCCTGCACAACGGTTTATTATTTTTGTATAGAATACCCTTCCGTTACAGATCACAGCTCTATGTATAGATAACCCGTCTATATAATATGATATGTACTATTCTATACATATTATGTAGATCGCAGACCCTCCGTAGGTTAGTACCTAACCCCGTACTCGTTACTAGGTACCTACCTAAATCACGAGTTAAATGTTGCTAAAATAATTCTGCCGATGACAAACAGTACCTAACAAAAAGAAACACACATAATGAAGTTCTGAAAAGAAATTGTTGATGAGGAGTGAAAAAAGTTGCAAAAGTACCTACCAACAAACTCCAGCCCCTTCTACGTAGATTATAATAATGAACCGTTGTGTAATAATTTACCGTTGAGTAATGTTTTACCGTACTAATAATTTACCCATCAATAATACTTCAACGTTTGTTCAAGTTTCACTACCTACCAACAAACTCCAAAAGAGCCATCATTTTTCAGGCGAAATAATATCACAGAACAACCAACTCGACTTCATACTCCGCCAATATAATCAGGTGATCCCTACCAATGATTGGCCGTATTCACAAATTCCTATTTTGGGCGCGTCTCTGGTTACGAGATTTGGTTTGAATTGTATACAATTTCATTGACACTGGAGTCGAAAATGCCTGTCGGTGCAAACTTCGGGGCCTTACTGTGAACGAACGGCTGGACGTACGATGCTCCGGATGGTCTTAAAAAACTCGCAAGTTCAAGAACTATTTAAAACCGTAAAAATATTTACGTAAAAAAATGGTATAGGCGTTTTGAAAATTGCAACCCCTATTTTGAACCCCTTAGAGATGACTCACAGTAACGTCGAGCTTCGAGGACCAACTAGACGCCGAACGGAACCTATAACCCGAATTTCATCAATTTTTTTTCACGGTAACTAAGAAAAGTGGCCCGTACGGCGTACGGCGTACCCCGTACGGCGTACGGCGGACAGACAGAAATATTTTTATTGCAGTTTTGGATTCTACATACCTTGAAACGTAAACCATCAAATTTTGAGGGGGGGTAAGAATTTTTTTTTCATGCTCGATTCCAATGGTTCATTATTGAAAATAATAAACCAACATACCCAACTATTGAAAGTTTTCGAGCTACGGCGTTCTGAAAACTTCAACCCCTATTTTTCACCTCTTAGAGATGACTGACAGTAACGCCGAGCTTCGCGGACCAACTGGATCCCAAACGGGACCTACAAACCAAATTTCATTAATTTTGGTCCATGGTAACTAAGAAAAGTCCTAAGACGGGCAGAAATTTTTTTATTCCACTTTCGGATTCTAAGTACCTTAAAACGTACCATCACATTTAGAGGAGGGGGGGGGGGGGGGGGTTAAATTTTGTTTTTCATACTCGGTTCCAAAGGTTCATTATTGAAAATAATAAACCAAAACCCCCAGATAAGGAGGAAATCTGGAGTAAGGATATGTGTCACCCTGAAATGACAGATACTAGGATAATTTTTGGTTTATTATTTTCAGTAATGAACCTTTGGAATCTAGCAAGAAAAAAAGTTTAAGCCCCAATCAAAATTTGATGGTTTCCGTTTCAAGGTATACGTAGAATCCGAAAACGGAATTTAAAAAAATTTGAGTCCGTCCGCCGCCTCACTTCGCACTTTTCTTGGTTACCATGAACCAAATTAATGAAATGTCGCGAAGCTAGGCGCTAGGCGTACTGTCATTCATCTCTAAGTGGTGAAAAATAGGAGTTGGAATTTTCAGAACGCCGTTGCTCGAATACTTTCAATAGTTCTTTAAATTGGTCTCGAACTAAAAAACGCTGCAAATCCCTGCACAACGGTTTATTATTTTGTATAGAATACCCTTCTGTTACAGATCACAGCTCTATGTATAGATAACCCGTCTATATAATATAATATGTACTATTCTATGCATATTTATGTAGATCGCAGACCCTCCGTAGGTTAGTACCTAACCCCGTACTCGTTACTAGGTACCTACCTAAATCACGAGTTAAATGTTGCTAAAATAATTCTGCCGATGACAAACAGTACCTAACAAAAAGAAACACACATAATGAAGTTCTGAAAAGAAATTGTTGATGAGGAGTGAAAAAAGTTGCAAAAGTACCTACCAACAAACTCCAGCCCCTTCTACGTAGATGGTATAATGAACCGTTGTGTAATAATTTACCGTTGAGTAATGATTTACCGTAGTAATACCTAATTTACCCATCAATAATACTTCAACGTTTGTTCAAGTTTCACTACCTACCAACAAACTCCAAAAGAGCCATCATTTTTCAAATGAAATAATATCACAGAACAACCAACTCGACTTCATACTCCGCCAATATAATCAGGTGATCCCTACCAATGATTGGCCGTATTCACAAATTCCTATTGTGGGCGCGTCTCTGGTTACGAGATTTGGTTTGAATTGTATACAATTTCATTCACACTGGAGTCGAAAATGCCTGTCGGTGCAAACTTCGGGGCCTTACTGTGAACGAACGGCTGGACGTACGATGCTCCGGATGGTCTTAAAAAACTCGCAAGTTCAAGAACTATTTAAAACCGTAAAAATATTTACGTAAAAAAATGGTATAGGCGTTTTGAAAATTTCAACCCCTATTTTGAACCCCTTAGAGATGACTCACAGTAACGTCGAGCTTCGAGGACCAACTAGACGCCGAACGGAACCTATAACCCGAATTTCATCAATTTTTTTTCATGGTAACTAAGAAAAGTGGCCCGTACGGCGTACGGCGTACGGCGTACGGTGTACGGCGTACGGCGTACGGCGGACAGACAGAAATATTTTTATTGCAGTTTTGGATTCTACATACCTTGAAACGTAAACCATCAAATTTTGAGGGGGGGTAAGAATTTTTTTTTTCATGCTCGATTCCAATGGTTCATTATTGAAAATAATAAACCAAAATTTGTTGAGGCCTCCCTGAGCATTGTACGTGCAGCCGTTCGTTTCCACCGAAAAGCTTCGTCAACATGATCGTGAATGAAAAGGGAATAAATCCGGGCCAGATATTGCTAGGGGACACCTGATTATATTCACGGATGGCTGTATGAAGTCGAGTTTATTTATTTATTTTCTTTGTTGGTTTGAAGTTGGTTTTTCTTGTTCTTATTTCGTAGTATGATCCGACAACAGATAAAAATTATACTGTGCAGTTATTCGGTAGAATTGACAACTAAATCTCTGACACCGGATAACGATTCCGGCGGTTCAGAAAAAGTCAAATGAAAGCTAGAAAAACGTCGACGGAAGTCTGAATGGGAGACCATCAACCGTAACACATTCCACGAAAACACAATCAAGCATGAAGATGGAATTACGTGATCTGTTCCGATGTCTGCGGTCATTGATAGCAGATTATGCCTGGAGTGATTTTTAACCTACTTCGATTGACTAATATGATAGTTAGGCACTAATCTAATAACTTATCCTGTCATCTTCTGTTAACGAATTTCCGAAGCTAGATAGGTATTGAATGGGTCCAAAATGTTTAGTATGTAGGTACACGAATTTCTGAACGTTTGCTATAGGATAAAAAGTTCTAAATTCCCCAAAAATGTTCTTAATAGCAAATGAAATAATGAGCTCGAAGATGAGAAATTATCGAAAAAAAGGCGTCAAAAATGTGAGTTTTTTTGGGGTCAAAAATCGGTGAAAGTTGCTTTACAAAAATACCAAAAATAGATGCCTATAAAATCTTCTAAAGTGATAGAGAATAGTAACTTAAGACAGGAACGGCCTTTTCGGTAATCAAAAATATATTTTCAAAATAATGTTTTGGGGAGCGTTTGTTTGGGGATCAACAACTGCTTAACATCTGTTAGAATGGTTTAAAACTCTACAAATTGCTATGTAGCAAATCACCAAAGAGTGGTAGTTACTTCGAAAAGTCACTTACCTACATGTCATGCTGCATGACTGGAACTTTTCAAATACATCTTAACATTTATGTGTGTTTGTAGTGATTAAGGATGGAACAGACGAGACCGAAAGTTAGCTTGAGAATGGTTATGTATTTGTTGGCCCCTCGGCTCTTTATAGGCCCCTGACATGATCAGAGGGGGGTCGGGGGGTCCCCACTCTGAGGTACAACATGTATGTACATTACATTGGTTGTGGAGGAGCAGCCGATCACAACACTGCTCCCCCCAGAATTTAAGTAACGCATTTAGTTAAATTTTGTTCTGTTGCGGTGGCGGTTGTCGGGCGTGGGAGGTGCGTGTGCTGGTTGCGGTGGTTGCGGTGGTCCGCTGTGGCTGTCCGGGTCGGTGTCGTTGGGGGCGGTACGTTTGCGACGTATGAAGAGCCTGTAGGTTGAGTGCGTGGGTACGGCCGCGGCGGCTGTTGTTGCGGGCGCCAGGTGCATGGGGTGCGGCGTTTTTGTGCTCGGGGGTCCCATGTGCGGCGGTAGAAACACGAGCCGTTCGTCGCGTTGCGTGTGGTCGGTCGTGGCTGCGTCGGCGGTCGCTGTTGTCGTCTGTTCGAATAACACGAACCTCTTCGTTGACGGTAGCCACTCGAGGAGGGGGAGCGAAGGGTTTGAGGCGATCGGCGAGAGCAGCGAGTTTCGTGACGTCGGGTTCGTCGCGCGCCGCTATGTGAAGGCGAATGCTGTCTGGAAGGGCGCGTGTGAAAAGCTGCCGAACGAGCGGGGTCGGTTTGTCGGCCGGGAGTGCTCGAGTGAGTCGGCGGGCGAGGACTGACGGTAGTTCGTCGTCGGAAGTCGGTTGAGTAAAGCGGTGAGCCGGGAGCCGTCGGACGGTGCGTGCGTGGCGAAAAGGCGAGTTGTCAACGTCTGGTAGCTGTTGGCGTTCGATGGTGCCAGCCGCTAGTAATTCGCCGAAATGGGCCGACGCTTTCGCGTTAAGGTCCGGTGATATTCGGCGAAGTTTCGCGTGGCATGGAGGTCCCTTCGTGACGATTTGATGTTCTACGCGTTGCGGTGTGTCGGCCGGGAGGGCTCTACGGAGTCGGCGGGCGTGGACTGACGTCGTAGAGGTCCGCGTGTCGGGGCTCGAAGGCGCGGGCGAATTTAGCATGCGGCGTCGTGAGACCTTCGTGAGTCAATGTGATCTCGAGTTGGGCGAATCAGACGTGCGGGAATGCGCGGTCGTAAGGCCGGAGCTGGAGCGTTGATGTCGGTGGAGTCGTTTCTGCGGGTGTCGGTGGTTTCGGGTCCGTGTTCTCGTTGTAGGCGCCAGTCCCGGAGAGGTGTTGTCTGGAAGTGTCAGCACGAAGTGTGCGAGGCGCCGGCGTCCGTTTCCTTATATAGGAATCGGATGGTGGGGCGAAGTAGCGGGGGGCCGCTGCGTTGGGCGTCGAGGCGGGCGTCGGAGTGGGGCGCCGCTGTGTGGCGTCGGTGGGGGCGGCGCTGTGGGGCGTCGGAGTGGGGTGCGTGTGCCGGGCGTAGTGCTGCGGAGGTGGGGCTCGTCGCAGACGGTCGGCGGGCGCTGAGCGGCGTTGTTCGTCGTTGCTAGGCGCTGTCGTCGCTGTCGTCGCACCGCGGTCGCAGACGGCGGGCGGAGGCTGCGTGTCACCACTCGGGGTCACCAGTGTAGTGATTAAGGATGGAACAGACGAGGCCGAAAGTTAGCTTGAGAATGGTTATGTATTTGTTGGCCCCTCGGCTCTTTATAGGCCCCTGACATGATCAGAGGGGGGTCGGGGGGTCCCCACTCTGAGGTACAACATGTATGTACATTACATTGGTTGCGGAGGAGCAGCCGATCACAACAGTGTTATCATTCGTTGATTAGTTATATCAACTTCAGCTGATAGTCTTGGAAAAACCGAAATGCCAGTCCTTGATACCTACCTACTCGTAGTTCGTGGATTGGATTAGATTGGCTTAGGGGCTGCTGAAAAGAGTGACATTAATTGGATTTGAAAGTGTTGATAGTCTTGATACTTAATCAGTATCAATGAGTAAAAAATCTTATAAGGTATGCGAGTGTGAGTTTGACCACTGCTTGAGTAGCAGTCATGGTAAACGAGATTCAGAATCGGTATTAGGTTCTTTTTATTGCCCGGGCATATTGTAGGTCCCTCTCCCTCTACTAGTACATGCCTTCGCCAGTGCAACGTGACCACTAGGAAGCGAATATTGTGTTGTAAAGGGAAGCCATGTGAGACTTTATTGAGTGAATTGATCCGCTGACAGCGAGCCTGTGATATACATCTAGCAGAAACCATGAACGATATGGCCTGAGGAGGATATCCAGTACTTGTCGAACTGTACAGTGATAGGAATAAAACCATAGACCGCTTTTTCGTTCAGTCTGATGAAACCCTGATGACTGGGAAATCCCAAGCTAAAGGGAAGAAGAGCTAGGTGAAGTTGAACACCCAAGTTGAGGTACATCTCATGTGCCACATGTGGTTCAACCAAAGCACTCTTCAATCGCAAACCTGTTATACAAGAAAAACGCTGCAAAGTCCTTGTCACATGGGTTTATTATTCAATTGGACATACCTACAGAAATGTTGGCTGTTCATTTATTGTTTCTTTCATGCGTAATAATCGAAATAGCTATTTCTGATGGTTTCCATTAATTTTGGCCCCTAAAACACAAATTAGGTACCTACGCTCCTTTTTCTCTCTTTTTTTTCTTCTTTTTTTTTTAAACTATCTTTGATCATTGATAGTACCATTTAATCGTCTTGATCCACGTGTTGACACTTTTTCCAGTGTTATTATACAAACTGATGGTGATTTCAGACGATTTCCCAGGTTTTTGACTCATAAAAAATCAATTTTGGGAGCTGAACATTTGGTAGAACTCAATTTTCCACTCTTTGGTCAAAATCGACTTCATATTCGGTCTTCTCGTCCCCAAAAACATGGAAAAAGATACCTCAAAAGCTCATTTTACTAACATGTTGCTAAAACGCAAAAAGTACCTATTTTTACACACATTTTCACTCATAACACCCCTGGGTATATTCCGATCGGGCTGAAAAGTTTCGGGACACAACTAGGGCCCAAATGGAGCATGAACGACTTTTTTAGACCTAAAATGAAGCCGGTACACGTGATAAGGCGTACGGCGGACGGACATTGCATTTTTGGAATCTACGCACCTTGAAACTGAAAAGAAAAAAGGTTTGAGGGGGTGTTATAAAAATGTTTTGCTGAGCGAATACATAGGTGTATTATTCACAGAATAATAAACCAAAATCGACGGCTAAAAACTTCAAGCGATGGTTGCCAGATAATAAGGTACTTACAGCAAAAGTTACCTACCCCGTTGATTCATTTCCTGCATGTTCGATTCCTTTCCACGCTTTTATATTAGCCATATTCTATTCATTTCCTTCATGCAAAATTCCTCTTTTTCGACGAGGAAGCGTTAGTAATGATGGGAGATAATCCAGTTATAGAGGTAATTCGGTTGCGTCGTTGGTCCATGACGAGCCACCCCCTTAGCATTTATATGGCCTGCGTTCATACCTCTGTCCGGCGGGAACGGACTGAAACGAGTTCGCTAACCATTCTCAAGTCATTGAGTCATGTAGGAATAAGATAACTTGTACCTACCTATGTAAAGTTAACTATGTTTAAAGGTATCGTTAACACCTAGACCAGTACACCTCTACAAGTCGATTTTCGTTCTAAAACAACCTAAATATTTCATCATATTTCATGAATAAAAAAAAATAATAATAATACGTTATTGCAACTCATTTTATTGTACATACCTACGTACATACATAAACGAACATGAAAATATTAAACATTACGAGCTTACATTATCTTTGAAAACTTAGTGCAGGTACCACCTAAATATTCTTTATTGTTTGGGGGGGGGGGGGGGGGCATTAATTTTTTTCTGTTTTTCACCTTTTAAAGATTTTTGGGAAGCAGTCTTTCCATTTTCGTACGTTCATCATGCCCGGGAAATACCTTTCAATCTATTTTTGAGGCACCTGTCAGCTATTATGTGCCGCAAGAGAGAGGAAAAAAACCGCTGCAAATTATTACACAACGGTTTAATATTTATCTGTAGAGGTTCTCTTCCTTGAGAAGTATGGACTCCCAAGCAAGATTATCAATCTTATAAGGAGCCAGTATGAAGGATTTGAATGCCGTGTTGTACACGAAGGTGTGCTGTCCAACCCCATCAAGGTTGAAACGGGCGTGAAGCAGGGATGTGTCCTTTCGCCAACCCTGTTCATAATCGTACTGGATAGTATCATGAGAGCGTCGCTTGGAGGGAGGAGAAGAGGGATCCAGTGGGGACTGAAGGACAGACTAGAAGACCTGGATTTCGCCGACGACCTGTGTTTATTGGCCCAACGGTTTAGTGACCTAAAGGATAAACTGGGCGCGTTGGAACGGATCGCTGGACGTGTTGGTCTGCTGATCAACGTGGGAAAGACCAAGGAAATGAGAGTGAACCAGCGATGCCGAGACCCGCTTGCCCTTGGAGATGGACCAGTGGGCGAGGTTGATTCCTTCGTCTACCTGGGAAGTATTGTCACTAAAAATGGCGGAGCTGTGGAGGACGTGAAAGGCCGTGTGAAGAAAGCCAATGGAGTGTATGTTCAACTATATTCAGTATGGAAGAACAGAAACCTCTCAAAACGCACCAAGATACGGCTTTTCAACACTAACGTCAAGTCAGTACTGCTCTACGGCAGTGAGACATGGAAAGTGACGGAATCTGTCACGCGCCCCCTACAGACGTTCGTCAACCGCTGCCTCCGAAGAATCCTAGGGATATGGTGGCCTGAGAAGATTTCAAACAAGGAGCTCTGGAGAGCAGCCGATCAGCTTCCAATCGACATTGAAATCAAGAAGAGGAAGTGGAGATGGATTGGCCACACCCTTAGAAAACCGGAAGGTGCCATTGAAAAGACAGCCCTCCATTGGAACCCGCAAGGAGAAAGGAGGCGAGGAAGACCACGGGAAACTTGGCGGAGAGCAGTCGAAAAGGATTTGAGCCAGGCAGGCAAAACATGGACGGATGCGAGGAGGGCTGCTGCCGACAGGACGGAATGGAGATCTTTCGTTGATGCCCTATGCTCCACTAGGAGTCAAAGGAAATGATGATGATGATGATGAGAGGTTCTCCAATGGTCGCTGTTTTCTGTGGTCAATACCTACCCTCGTGCTCACCGAGTAATTGCTGGAGCCGGGCCCGGGAATTACAGTTTCATAAAAATGCGCAGGATTCAATAATTCAATCATTAATAATGATAATTATTATTTTTGTTCAACTTACAAAAGTGCATCATCAAAATCCAAAAGGGATCCTTCAAATGAAATAATATCACGGAACAACCAACTCGACCATACAGCCATCCGTGATTATAATAATCAGGTGTTCCCCAATGACGTCTGGGCCGGATTTATACCGTTTCATTCACGATCATGTTGATGGAGCTTTTCGCTGCAAAAAAGCTCCATGGTCTCTTAAAATTCTTTAGAAGTTAGAAGTTTTCGAGCTACGGCGTTCTGAAAATTTCAACCCTATTTTTCGCCCCTTAGAGATGACTGACAGTAAGGCGTAGCTTCGCGGACCAACTAGACCCCCAAATGGGGCCTGGGAACCAAATTTCATGAACTTTGATTCATGGTAACTAAGAAAAGTGCGAAGTACGGTGGACGGACAGATTTTTATATTCCATTTCGGATTCCATGTACCTTGAAACGGAAACCATCAAATTTTGAGGGGGTTAAAAAAATTTTTTTTTCATACTCGATTCCAAAGGTTCATTAGGTACTGAAAATAATAAACCGAAAATAATATAATCCGAGGCCGGTTCTACTACTGAAAACAGTTAAAACCTACTTTTTTTTCTCAAGTTTTCTGTCTCTCAGTCGAATTCATGTATACCGATAGGTAGATAGACCTTCATCTAGACTGGAAATGCAAGCTGATCAGAAATATATCACAATATTAATATTTGAAAGGATACTGAAGAGTGGTCTCAGAATTAGAGGAAAATGGGAAAAATACGTTCTTTTTGCATTGTCATTATTTTTTCATAGGGTTTTTTTGTGTCAAAACATCACCGGAAGTACCAGCTCAAATTGTACAATACCTCGAAATAAACGTTGCATATGAAAATTGGTTTTAACGTCGACTGAAATCAAAATCAGAAAATTATTGCCAAAACTTGATACAAATCTATTTCAGTAGATCGAAACTATTAGGATTGGTATCCGTAGGTTTGAAGGTTTGTTTGGTAATATGGCCAGAATGCAGTTGTGTTGAGAAGACACAACTGGAGTAATTTTGGTTCCGTGTCTGTCCTGTCCGTCAATGCATCCGCAAACTATACATAAAGAAATTAGTTGGTCATAATTAGTTGAAATTTGGAGGATAGGTGTGGGTTAGGACTTAAGACCTAGTTAGGACTTAATACCTAGATGGTCCCACACGAGTTTCATCAGAATTGGATAGTAAATTTCATCTGATAGCGCGAACGTGTAATTAAAGCCATGTTCAAAACTGCCCGAAATAATAAAATCGCAATGAGCTGAAATTTCGAGAGCCCCCAGATGGTCCTGAATGAATAATCGAAAATGGATGGCAACTTTCGGCTGTGTGAAGGTGAACTCCACGTTCCTACTACCCCAACCACCCAAATGACATGATGGTTGATCATGTTATTGATACTTTCTTTTTAAGGTTCGTAATAATAAACTGACTAAGTTTATGTTTTGGAGAGGAAATTCTACTTAATTGTCATGTTTGTTTTTGTTATTAAATTATCACCGGGTATTACAAAAAGGAAGCATCTCCTCTCATTTTCTTCGCCTATGAAATCTGGAGTGGTGGCCCTTGCTTGTGACGATGGCGGCGGGTGGTTCAGGTCGGCCGCAGATATGGCAACGTCGCTTTTCCTCTCCCAGTCAGCTAGACAATGGGTGAAAGGAGATTTTTCTGTTAAAACCCCAAACGGCCTCCAATGTTTGTCTGGGGACGAATCCAACAGGCCAGTTTCTCAGAACAAGAACTAACAGGCGCGTGCCAAACTGTGGTTTCGAAGGTTTTTGTTGGATTTTCCCAATGGGATGGCAACCACAGACAAATCTAAACTTCCCACCAAGCCATGGTGGCCGGAAGCCACCATTTAAATGGTGCTCAGTCCAAAATTGACCTATTCTTTCCAACAGTTTTCACTTACCAACCTACCTAAAACATTACAGTTTTGCGCAAAAAACTTGCTCATTCTTATTTTATCTTGACATTTCAGTGAACTTCCTTATCATAAATTGGAACTGTCTGGTGGTTCACCGTTTGCCAGTTAAAGGGTTAAGCATGGTAACATATTGTGTAACACAATCGCCTGTACATTTTTGGTTCTACCCTGCCGCCCTCTAATAACTAGATCGTTTAATTAATTGTTCTTAACTGTTCCAACCTGATCATAAGCCCCGCTCACGAAGAAGATCTCGAAAATTCTGAATTACTTTAAATGATAAAAGGAAGGAAAGTATAAACATCGATCATCGGATAATGAAAATAAAATAGAAGATTAGGTAGATATAGGCTGGTCTGGAATTTACATTACAGGAGACACCATCAGGGTTGTCAGGTGTGATTTTTTCTTCTAGTATTGTAATAATTATATTTTTGTTCGCCTAAGTTATAGTACATTCATACCCATATCAACGATATTTTACGAAATCATTCACGAAACAAAAACACACAGTTGAACACTTTTTGGGCCTCTTGACTATCTGGCCTCAGTATATTTTATGCTCTCTTGATAGGCAGCTATCGACTTTTCATTTCGACCGTCTATCATTATAGCCGTCTGCTTCTGCTCAGAGCTCAACTATTTGTAGCTGGATGCAGTGACTCACGTATATAGTACTTATATAATTGCTTCTTTCTGTTATATACCTAGCCTCTTCATGAAAGGTCGTCACTTCGATAAGGTTTGGGAGCTGCTTATGGGTTTGTCGAATAGAAATGTATCATTTCCAAGTACCGATATGGTTATGTATACTCAGGTTCCAATTACAGTATAATAATAGCCGTCAATGGAGCAGTACATACAGTTATCCTAAATACAATCCATGATACCTACCTATAACACGGCCATAAAATACTGGAATGTGTATTCAATGAAGCATCAATTCTGAAAGGATATTTTTAGTAGGCCCTCACGTCATCACGATTAAATAATCATTTGAGCAACAAGGAACATGACGGGAGCAGGCGGCTTATTTGGTTTTAAGTAAGTGGCCCATTTGAGCTGGGCGAGTTCGCGTGTGAATAAATAAGCCGAAAGTTGGAAGGGATTGCTTCCTATCGTGCTCTTCCTATCAGGTCACATGAAAAAAATAGTCCATCACAGGGGGGAAAAAACCGTCAAGTGCGCCCTGATCCACTGACCCAGCTAATTTATGTTTTGGTTCGTAACTGAGTCAGGACTCAGTTTTATGATTGATTTATGGGGATCCCTCTGGGGATCTAATCAACCCCTCGTTTTCAGTGATTGTCGAGAAGCTCTCAAACAATGATGAGTTAATTGTTCCATTACACAGCATTCGCAACTTCAACGGAAATTGCCTGTTATGGTAAAGTTGAATTTTAAACATTTTGTGTTCAGTGTATGTGAAACAAAATTACCATCAACAGGGATTTGAAGCTGCATCGCTGAATTTTTTGTGTAAAATTACAAATTTTCCTCACCACTAATCGATCTAGTCATACCATGAACCATATCAGAAATCTAATCATACGAAGGCAGATAACTTTGTCACTGGATCAACACAATCTCAAGCTGCTCGAGGTCTATATCTACAGGGGTAACATGAGTGATGCAAAACCTCTCTCCCACGTGTTCTACATCTAATTTCCGACCAATAGTGTCTTACAAAATTTTTTTTTTTTACTCTGCTTAAAACCCAGCTTTTTTCACTTTTAAGATTTTTTTTCGAGTTTCCGACCTCGTCTCACTAAAGCAGCTATAATTTCCTTAATTTAAAAAGTAAATTCAAATGTGAAGATACCTTTAGAAAGAGCGTTAAATTTCCTGTCTCTCTAATGCCTAACAAAATTTTTTTAGGAGGATTTGAGGAGTGAAAATGGAGTTTGAAAAGTGAATTTTGTCAGACTCTTAAAATCGTCTGTTTTTTCAAGCGCTAGTTGATCCTATTAATTCTTGTAGCAGAATGGTGAAGGTAAGCTAAAAAATGCGCCAAAGCGTAAGCTTTCCAAGGGACTGATCAAAACGTTTTTTGGAATTGATTTCAAGAGAGAAAATGAGGTTTGAATACGAAAAAACTTGTTGTTTCCGGCTAAATCGTGGGTTTCTCATGTAAAATGTACCTTTTGTGAAGTAGTGAGTCTGCTATGGGGTAATTTTCAAATCGGATGGTGGCACCCTCTCATCATCTCCCAGTAAGTATTTGGTCGTTATTTTCATTTTAGTCCAAGGGTGTTGGCATTACAAAGAATGGAACTACTTAAGCGGGACTCTGTTCAATCCTTTATTTGCTCAAAATACCCTCCGTTTTGGCGAATACAGAGACCGGTTCGTTTGTGAAGGGTCCATAGGTGGCAGCGAAAAAGATAAGAACTCATCCCAATCATTCGTAGAGGTAGGTACACAAACAACAGTCGTCTCACGGATCCTTCAATCACCTTCCCGTTACTTCCATAGTTCCATTCTTTGTAATGCCAACACCCTTGAACTAAAATGAAAATAACGACCAAATACTTACTGGGAGATGATGAGAGGGTGTCACCATTCGATTTGAAAATTACCCCATAGCAGACACACTACTTCACAAAAGTTACATTTTACATGAAAAACCCACGATTTAGCCGGAAACAACAAGTTTTTTCGTAATAAAACCTCATTTTCTCTCTTGAAATCAATTCCAAAAAACGTTTTCATTAGTCCCTTGGAAAGCTGACGTTTTGGCGCATTTTTTAGCTTACCTTCACTATTCTGCTACAAGAATTAATAGGATCTCAAAGCGTTTGAAAAAACAGACGATTTTAAGATTTTGACCAAATTCAATTTTCAAACTCCATTTTCACTCCTCTAATTCTCCTAAAAAATTTTTGTTAGGTATTAGAGAGACAGGAAATTTAACGCTATTTCCAACCGTATCTTCACATTTGAATTTACTCTTTAAATTAAGGAAATTATAGCTGCTTTAGTGAGACGAGGTCGGAAACTTGAAAAAAAACTTAAAAGTGGAAAAAGTGGGGTTTTAAGCGGAGTAAAAAAAAAATGTTATAGGACACTTTTGGTCGGAAATTAGATGTAGAACACGTGGGAGAGAGGTTTTGCATCACTCATTTTCCACCCTGTATGTATAGCTAAGATGAAGGATCTCTGTTTTACAGTGTATTGTACCGTAAAAATCCTGGAGTACTCGATCGGATTGGGTAGGATTTCCTGTCAAATTCTGGTATCAAAAATAATCCCTGAATCCCTAAACACCATTTTGCTGTTGCATCGACGCACACTGTCTTCCCACGGTATTTATTGTTCCTGAGGGGTCGAGTCCGTCGATAAAAAAGAATAACTTTGTAAAAATCCCCCGTCATAAAAACGGGCCATTGACTCCACGCACTACTAGCCCCTATATTAACTCCACCACGTCAGAAACAGTCCACAGAAGAAACTTTTGTTCGGTGGATGTCCCCCAAGGGATTGGAAGGGAAAGGGATTTGAGGGCCCCCCGTGTTGTAACTCATCCCCGGAAAGATTGGCTGGGACGAAGGGGGTTGATCAGTTTATAAGGGTGGATGGAGCTGGGTCGGGGTTGATGGTGGAGAGAAGACTGAGAAGCGGTGGTTCATTGATCGATATGTTTGGCGCCGGCAAGTCCAGCTGCGGGGGTGGGCCATCAGCTCTACCGCCTCCGGGGTCCCCTCGGTATTCCTCTTCAACCCTCCCATCACACCCCTCGTAATTACAGTTGGTAATGACATTTGAAAACCAAATTTCCGTGCTAATAAAGTCGGTAGAGGACGCAACAATGTGCGGACAGCTAATAAGAGTGGTGGCATTGACAGATCGCTGGGCTCAGTTATCAGTTAGGTATTCGAAAATACTGGTAAGTACCTGGCTTTCGTTCCTTTTTTCGAGTCCGACCGAGTGTTGCAGTCACCACCATGTAGATTCTGGACTGGGGCTAAACCTCTGAGGATATCGGTTTGGTACGTACCTGTGTACTCTCAGACTGCATCAGGCGACTGCAAGTTGGGTCCAAGTGATCATCACTTGAAGATTAAGTGTATACAATACAGTCAAGGATCAGGGGGCCTATTCACCAAGCCAAAGAGACATCTCTTTCAGGTCCGACTCTCTCTTTTGGCAAAAGAGATTCTTATAGTATCCATGACAGGGTTATTCGGTAACTTTTAAAAGAGAGAGTTGGCGGCCATCTTGGCATTTTCAATCTCTTTCAGAGAGACAGCTAATTAGGTGTCTTTAGTCTTTCCTCGAAAGAGAGAGAGTCTATTTCTCGTTTGTTTCACAGTGATCGTGTAATATCCTCGTTCATCCGCAACCACATCGGTAATTTTGATCGTGTATTTTTTTCATTTCATAAAGTTTTTCATCATAAAGTTTTACATTTCATAAAGATTGAATTTTTCACTTCAATTTTAATTAAAAATATATACATATTATTGATTCGTGAGTAAAAACGTCCAAGTATGGATTGAGGTAGGTAGGTACCCATTGAATAGGTATTACTAAGAAATGCGTTCATTATTAAGGAATTGAACTCCCGAGGGCACAAAACATCTCGCACTTCATGGATACTATGACATTTTCGTGTTTAGGATCCATATCTCTTTCTCAAGGTCTCTGGAGCTATTCAGTAAAATAGACGAACCCGGGAGACATTGGAAGAGACTGTCTCCCAGGGGAGAATATCTCTCGCGGGATATTTTCAAAATAGATAATCTCTTTCCACTATCTATTTTAGTGAATAGGCCCCCAGGAAAGTTGGATGAGTGCACCACGCTCACCCGGTTTAAGACCCTGAGGAAACAACCCGTAGAGTAATGCACTGCACGTGCACTGGACGTCCCTTCTGGTGATGTATAGATAATCCTAATCCCGCATTCTCCCCCCCCCCACACCTTATAGAAATAAATTCCGAAATTCCGGCGACGTAGTGCACAACTAGACTGAACTCTGCGTCGAACAAAACAGAAACAAGCAAATCGGTTGAGAATTAAACCCTGCACATAAGATTTTGTCGAAAGTCCATGTTTTTCGGCATTGACCCCACTCCCCCTCTCTGGAAATAAATTTCGGAATTCCAGCGACGAAGTGCACAACTAGACTGAATTATGCGTCGAACAAAAAAATAAACAAGTAAATCGGTTGAGAATTAAGCCATGGGCAGCGCACATAAGATTTTGTCGAAAATCCATGTTTTTCGGCATTGGCCCCACTCCCCCTCTCTAGAAATAAATTTTGAGATTCCGGCGACGTAGTGCACAACTAGACTGAATTCTGCGTCGAACAAAAAAATAACCAAGTGACTCAGTTTAGAATTAAGCCATGAACATACAAGATTCTGACACACACAGGCACCTACGGTTTTTTCCATCACGTATTTGGATTCTTTATGGTGTGGATTTGAATGTGGTTCTTTTCATTCTCGGCTGAGTGTTATCCTCTTCTGACCAGATCAAATACATAAGGACGTCTCTTACTACTGATGGACGTCCTAAAAATTCCCCCCTTTCCATAAGGAAAATGTAATTTCGTTCAATGCCGCCTTTAGTCATTTAATTTAAAATAATGTAATTCCTATGTATATGAACTAAGAGGGTTCCCTGGACCCTATTCCTATGAAAAAACTGTTAAATAATGAAATCTGAAAAAGTGGGCATTGGTAACGTGCATGGATCTGAATTTCGCTTGTAATAAGTACCTTAATGCCAGAGCTCGGATTCGCCAAACATTGACGACAACCCCCCCCCCCCCCCCCCACTTCAAATTTCCAGCTTGCAATTTTCATCCGGATTAGTCTTGACAAGGGTGGGGAAAAAGGTGTGTGCCGTCAAGTAAAAAGTATCGAGCTTGATGGAGATCATAAATCGTTCCCTACAACCAGTGGCGGATCCAGGATTGGGGGGGTGGGGGGGGGGGCTAACTGGGAAAAGGTTTGAAAAATTTATACAGAGAGCTGTGATCTGTACAGATAACCCGTCTATATAATATACTATGTGTACTATTCTATACATATTATGTAGATCGCAGACCCTCCGTACGTTAGTACCAAACCCCGTACTCGTTACTAGGTGCTTACCTAAATCACGAGTTAAATGGTGCTAAAATAATTTTGTCGATGACAAACAGTAACTAAAAGGCAAAAAGAAACGCAAATAATGAAGTTCTGAAGGAAAATGGTTGATGTGGAGTGAAATACATGCCCCTTCTGCGTAGATCACTGTTTTCTGTGGTCTGTGGCCTCATGGTCAAGGATAATGAACCGTTGTGTAATAAATTGCTCATAAATAATACTTCAACGGTTGTTCAAGTTGCAAAAGTACCGATCAACAAAATCCAGCCCCTTCTTGATTGATGAACCGTTGTGTAATAATTTGCCGTTGTTTAATAATTTATCCATCAACAATACTTCAACGTTTGTTCAAGTTTCACAAGTACCTACCAACAAAATCCAGCCCCTTCTTGGTAGATGAACCGTTGTGTAATAATTTACCGTTATGAAATAATTTACAGTTGTGTAATAATTTACCGTTGTGTAATAATTCGCCGTTGTGTAATAATTTACCGTTGTGTAATAATTTACCCATCAATAATACTTCAACGTTTGTTCAAGTTTCACAAGTACCTACCAACAAAATCCAATCGTCACCACAATGCCAAAACCGCCTAAGTGCCATTTTGGCCAGTTTCACCTATAATTGCATTTTTGGAGTCACTCTATTATATTCCACAACATGCCAATAGCGCGAATCCCTATTTCAAACAGGTTAGTTACAAAGTAACAAATTAGTATCGCATATCTCCAGAAATGAACAATCCGACAATGCCAAAATCGCCCAAGTGACACGGAGTGGCACATTGTGCGTTTAATTTCGCCTATCTCCAGAAATGGACAATCTGACCACGCCAAAACATAAGTGCCTCGACAGGAACCCTTCCTTCCAAAGTCAGCAGACGTCCTTAAAGCTATTTCAATGTTGCCCATAAACGTTTAGTATTAATGAAGACAATAGCAGATCAAAATATTGTTGGTTGTTGAAAAGAACTTAAGCACGAAATAGCGATTTAATACGAAGTGCACAAGGCCAAAATTGCACATATGTGCCCTACCCCTTCTATATTGTTTCGAAATGGCTTTTTGATGAGTAAAAACCTTCCTATAATTTATTATGGAAGTGCCGTCGCATCAAAGCCATTTTTCGATTTATACTGTAGCATCAAAACTTTGAACACGTTTTTCTCGAAACTGGTTAAAAGCACTTAGGCGGTTTTGGCGTTGTGGTAACGCAATAGTCCATCACTTATCAATTGAAATAATATCGCAGAACAACCAACTCGACTTCATACAGCCATCCTTGATTATAATCAGGTGCTCCCCAGTGATGATTATCTGGGCCGGATTTATACCGTTTGATTCACGATCGTGTTGACGAAGCTTTTTGGTGCACACGAACGGCTGGACGGTACAATGCTCCGGGTGGTCTCAAAAAATTGTTTAGCTCAAGACAAATTTAATAACGTAAAAAAAACCATACCCTTTCATAGAAAGTTTTCGAGCTACGGCGTTCTAAAAATTTCAACCCCTATTTTGAACCCCTTAGAGATGACTGACAGTAACGTCGAAACGTAAACCATCAAATTTTGAGGGGGGTAAGAATTTTTTTTTCATGCTCGATTCCAATGGTTCATTATTCAAAATAATAAACCAAAAATCCTAACTCAAAACGGGGTTTTCATGTATATTTTGGTATTTTAAATTGTTATTAAAGTACATCATTTCAAATAAAATTAGTGAATGTACGAACGATTATTTACCTAATATAATTTAAATTTATTCACGTCCGTAAAATAAGTAAATCCATCGGTAATTCCAATAAACCCGTCGATCAAGCATCCGAAAATGAACGCTTCGAAGTTAATTGGATTTTAATGGCATTACTGGGTGCCAGGGTGAAGACCTGCATCTTCTCTCTCCCTGCATGTACCAATTGAACAGTCAGGTTTTTTATTTGTTCTCATTTGCTAATGTTTTATAATGTTTTACGACTATCGATTAGTTTCACGCTCGTGTTAAAGTGAGCACTTAACGCTGTTCCGACTTAGGTAGTTAAGTACAGTGTACCTATTTTTAGAGCTTCTGCTTGGTATTAAATGGGACCTACCTAATTTATACAGACGGCGGTGATTTCTATCTCGCTTCAACTTGTACTTAACCAATATTAATCGTCTCCTGTAAACGTTTGGAATACCAGTACTCTTGTTACGCACGTAAAACAACTACATCTATTTTTTTTAAATGCAGCAGGTACATACGTTATTTATTATCAATACCTACTCAGTGTCAGCTGTCAAGTTAGTTAGGTAATTTAATTAGTTTACGATTGCTATCATCAATTAACCTTCAGTTTCATCGTCATTGTTCAACCGTCAGTTATTGTTCTTCGTCCCTTTCTGAATAAAAGCAAGGTTCAAGTGGTGGTCTTTCGGCCGTACGCGAGTGCACTGGGTTCCCGAAACTATTTTCGTTCTCAACATTCTTTTCAGAACCAAGTTCCTCTAAATGGAGCTTGAAATTAGGTATGACCCTAATCACGTTGGTTCGTGTTTCTACCACCACTTGGTGTCCAACTGACTTACGGTTCTTCTCTACTATACATTTCAACTTCCCTCGTTCATCCGTCATTGTTGCTAGGTACTGTTTTCATGTAGGTATAACAGCCTACCTACCCTCATCTTCTAACCCCATTCTTATCAAAGAAAAACGGAGTTAGAAAAAATAGTTCATTTCCAATAATACACGAAAAACGCAAAAAACACTGTTATACCGGTTTCGGTGATCAAACCATCGTCAGTAACACACAATGTTGACGAGTAATTGTGTGTTACTGACGATGGTTTGATCACCGAAACCGGTATAACAGTGTTTTTTGCGTTTTTCGTGTATTAGTGGAAATATACTGTTTTTTCAATAACTCCGTTTTTCTTTGAAATGGGCTTCCACGATTTCTTCGCGAGTGATTTAGTTCGTACCCATTCTTATTATTACTTGAATAATTGACTAATGGTATCCCTTCATATTTTTGACTCCTCCTTGTTGTCTCGAAACTAATGGAAGAGAGGAAAAACAAGCTAATAACGCAGTTCTTGTATTTAACTTTGAAACATTTTCAATCATCTTGCACACTGGTGTCTGGTCTCAGTAATTAATTCCACACGTAAACAAGTTTCCTGCATCAAAACGAAAACATTTCTGGTTGATCCAAAAACCTCAATATCATAAACATGAACTTGAGCTCGTAACACTTCGCAGACACCTACGTCGAAAAGCATTAAATTATTCCATCAATCGGTATAATATTATACAAACTTACAACCTAAGTATATCTACTAAATACAACTAAGATTTTGGTACTGAATACCGTCCTTAAAAGGAAGTGCAGAGGAATTTCTTCTATTTTTGACGAATTTTGGAATGAAATAATCACTCATTTTTCTAAAAGTACACCTTCTCTACATAATCATATAAATGCGTATATCACAAAGTTATTTATTGATTAATTTGACAAGATTATTTATATAAAGTTGAGCCACTGTTGAAAATAAATTGTAATCAATGAAACAATGTTTGTGGGTCAGTATCAACAATTTGGATCTGTGCAATTTTTTATCTACTCCTTTCACTTGCACACAGATCTTCTCTGCCCACACTGAGTACATACTTGTGCGCTGGAGGTACTTCATTCATTTTGCTCCGTCTTTCGTCATAGCAATACTCCATACTCATGATCTCCATAGCCATAATAATTACATTTGTTGCAGTTTTACTCTATGCTGGAGCAGAATGGGCTGGCGACGGCGACACTCAAGTACATGCCCGTCACTGTGTTCGCCCCTCTCAATTCTGCATTTCAGCACCAAAAACATCCGACCGATGATCCCAACTTGGTGCTATACCATATGGGTATGTTCATTCAATCAGAACTCGTATTTATAAGTAAATTATCGCCTTCGTTCTGAGTCGTTAAACGCACGTTCTCGTAGTCCGCTTGTGCGAGCCTACACTCAACACAAAAGGTTTGAGGCATGAACTGGATTCATAGAAATTTCTTCTCGCTGAACAGACGGCTTCCTTGTAAGGGCTTTGGGATTATATCTTGATCCCTAGGGATTTTAGTTCCGTCATTCCGAGTCTCATTGTACCCATTGTTTGTCCTCATCTTCAGCAAACTCGCCGCATCCTCTCAACACTTTGGGCACAACGGTAAACACGATGCGAACCGGCAACCCACCTTTATGGATCTCGAGGGTTGACAACGATATTTACGTGAACAATGCCAAGATACTTCAGAAATCTCATCTGACGAACTTCCAGCACAACCACCACTCAAATAAACAGGTATCCTACCTATCTGAACTTGAACATTGTTGCTCAGTAATTTTGTTGCTTCCATAAAATCTAATAGTTATGAAATTCATTGTTATCTCCTAAGTATTCATTCATCCTGATAGATAAACACAATGGGGAGTGGACGTCCATTTTTTTATTTATTTTGTATTCTTTCAGATTGTAGGTCTAACGGAGAGCTTTCCAAAAAGGTGCTATATGATTGGTTGGAAACGGAAGTGGGTGAAAAAAGGGGAAAGAAAAAGCCTGCTACGTATGTATTGTCCTCTCACTCCCGCACGTGGGAACCGAGCGAGATGGGGATACATTCCAGATGACGTCACGCATTTTTTCTTTAGCTTATTTCTGCCGAACTACTTTGATTTCGGAGCTGTAAATTGGAATACAGGGCACGAACTAAATCACTCGCGACGAAATCGTGGAAACCCATTTCAAAGAAAAACGGAGTTATTGAAAAATAGTCTATTTCCACTAATACACGAAAAACGCAAAAAACACTGTTATACCGGTTTCGGTGATCAAACCATCGTCAGTAACACACAATAACTGAAGGCATGTTGGAGAGGAGACCTTATATATAGTCACAAAGTGAAATGTGGTCGATTGGGATTGGTTGTGAAAAAGAATGGTGGAGGGAACAGAGGGAGGGTGGTCGAATCTGATTGGTTGTGAAGAAGAATGGTGAAGGGAACAAAGGAAGGGGGTCGATTCTGATTGGCCCAGGAAGAGAATGCCAAAAAGTGAAAGGAACATGAGGTGATAGGGAGGTGATGAGTGGGGGGGGGGGGGGGGGGGGAGACGGGTGGAACCAAGCTGTTACAGAAATGAATGCAATAATGGAGAAAAACTTAAAGGAACTACATCATTCAAAGATTTACCCAACCTATCACTCTTAATAATTTCGAATTTTTCAAGTGGTGTTTATAAATTAAAGTGTTCTTGTGGGCTTGACTATTGTGGTCAAACTGGTAGGAAGTTTAGAGAAAGAATAAAGGAACATGAAAAAGATTTCAGGGATAATAAGGGTGATTCGGCCTTTGCACGTCACTTGAATGAATCCAGTCATAGCTTCAATTTTGATCTTGCAGACAGACAGTTCATTGAATATCTTCATTTTTGCCCAAAAGGGAGCATGTTGGATGTACTTGAAAAATTCGAAATTATTAAGAGTGATAGGTTGGGTAAATCTTTGAATGATGTAGTTCCTTTAAGTTTTTCTCCATTATTGCATTCATTTCTTTAACAGCTTGGTTCCACCCGTCTTCCCCCCCACTCTTCACCTCCCTATCACCTCATGTTCCTTTCACTTTTTGGCATTCTCTTCCTGGGCCAATCAGAATCGACCCCCTTCCTTTGTTCCCTTCACCATTCTTCTTCACAACCAATCAGATTCGACCACCCTCCCTCTGTTCCCTTCACCATTCTTTTTCACAACCAATCCCAATCGACCACATTTCACTTTGTGACTATATATAAGGTCTCCTCTCCAACATGCCTTCAGTTATTGTGTGTTACTGACGATGGTTTGATCACCGAAACCGGTATAACAGTGTTTTTTGCGTTTTTCGTGTATTAGTGGAAATATACTATTTTTCAATAACTCCGTTTTTCTTTGGAATACAGGGGTTTTCGAGGGTGATTCTTAGGTCAAAAGCAGCAAATTCCGACTCACGTCCATTCCTCATTTGTCAGATTTCTCTGATTCTATCCCAGTGCATATTTTCAACCAAAATTGTCCATAAAAATAACAGAAGCACCATTGGTGATCATTTGCTCCTCAGGCATGTTCCCACGGAGTCTATTTCCTAAAGGCTTTTATATCACACGAGCGAAATGTAATCTTCTAGTTGACCAAATAGGAGTTTCTACCATACGGATTCCGTGCTTAATAACCCTTCAGAGCAGACAAGGGCAACGAGTAGGAATGCTGTGCTGCCATTTTCATTAGGCCGACGAAAATAGGACCGAAAAAACTCAAAGTGTTGACAGCCATCTCCATTCTACAGCATTCTAACTATCTAAATTCAAGTAGTTGCTGATTCAGACTCCTGCCACTTGTTCCTACCAAGTTTTAATTTTCATGCCGTACACCATCACCAAATTTATTATTTCGATAATTTTCTAGGTTCTGCACATTTTGGATCGAGTTTTAGAGCCGATCCTTTTCCAAAATCCCGACTCAGGAAACGTCAATCCGAGTGCTGGCGATTATTTGGACGAAGCTGAAAACATCGTCCTGGGGAACTTCAGGTTGAGGCAAGTAGTTCGTCTATCGCCCTAAATTCAGCTACTATACAAATGCGGATGTTGTCAGTTTGTAGTAAACACGACTCTAAAGTAGCCTTGTTGGCCCAAAACTGAAGTCAACAGTTTTGACATTTGTCGCAACCCAAGCACTTTCAGACGTGTCAGTTGCTACGTGTTTTAGGGTCAAAACTTCCCTGCCTTTGTCACCTTTTTGGACTTAACCGTGGTAACCGGAACGGTAAATTATATTAAAGAGAGGGGAAATTCAAGCCTTCTATGAATCGTTTGCAATTCAATGTCATTCATTACCTAATCATTTTCTGTCAACTCGCTGTAATACAATCCGCGAAAGGAACTGTTCATGTTGGTACAGCTATAGCTCTGATTGGCAACGTTATTTTATTATATATTATTATGTAAGTACTTTATAAGTGCCTACCTACCCAGTGTATCCTGAGATGGGAATATTTTGATTCATTATTATAATTCTATTCATTTTCCCCAATATTTTAGGAATTTCCGAGAAAGGGTAACTCGCAAAGAGAAGAAAGAACTGTTTCAAAATGAAGGAAAACACACATTCTTCATCCCCATTGACGAAGGCTTCCAGGTGAGCATAATATTAAAAAATTCCATTTCTCAAACTATTTCATCTCTGTATAAACGAAAAATTAATTTCAAATCTACTTGAATAAAAAGCGAGATTGAAAAATAAATACTACATGAATAAACATTCTTCATATTCGGAAATTTGGTTCCACTTTTCCAGAGCATGACTAGAGTTGACTTTTTCTCACAATATCTCTAGTCTAGATTGGTAGTTTGTAACAGTTAGTGTGCTATCTTTTCAGCCGACTTCTGAACATAAACATAGGCACAAACATAGTAGTTTTGCTTTCCAGGTAAGAAAGAATGCTTCTGGTCACCATGTCTGTCGTTGACGAACGTAGTTGCTATAATTTCCACCTTGGTTTTTTGCTTCATTATTACTTATTACAGCACTTTAGTATTTTCTTGTTTTCCACCATGGAAAACTAACTACGTTGAAACGTTGAAAAAATCCGAAGTTTGTGTTTTTTTCTCATGAAGCTTATTTTGTCTTTATTTATTTATTTTTCAACTTGAAAAGGCTTCCTAAATTTGTTTTCAAGCCTTTTCATGTGTCATGTATATTTATATAGGCTGCATTACATTACTCCATAAAAGCATTAAATACATTCCATGTTGCCTTGACCTGTAGACATCGAAATACGCTCATCCTTAGCCAAGCTATGTTTAGCATATTTTTAATTAATTACCCCCTTATTTGACTTTCCCGTTGAAAAGCGTTTTTTTTGTCGTCAAACTTTAATCATACCTATAGATTTCGAGTTTTGCTTCAATATTAATTACCAAGTTTTATGGGTCTTACGTTTCGTTGTCTTACTGTTTGTTTTATACTTCATTTTAATCCCTAACTAACTTGGAAATGAGCTAAGTGATTGGTTCAATTTCTTAAATTTCGCTTCGTTATGGGTTTTTCATAACAGGAAAATCAGTAACTATTACTAGTACCATTTGGTTTTTGGGACTGGCATGAAGCGCTCGCTTCGCTCGCGGTTTCTTCACATTGCATGAGGTTTTGACTTAAAAAAAAAAAGAATGAATAATAATTATCTCTCTGATTAATGGAATTAATAATCTTCTATTTAAAATTACCCTATGAGTTTCCTTTAGTTTCCCCTTGTCGAGCAGGACTTCAGACTCTCTATCTTCCCCATTTCCTTGCCTTTGCATTTGGCCGTTCTTATTTGGGGTGTCGATTCATTTCTTGGTCATGTCCTTTTGGCTAAAATATTGGAGCACCTGCAAGATTCAATACAAACTTCTTTTGCAGCATATTGGCTTCTTCTTATGTCTGTCGTGTTATTTTATTTTCTTGCTAAGTATGACACTTGATTCTAGGCGAATTAATTCGAAGGATGTATAGATTTTACCCAGGACCAGTAAATTAAGATTGTCCTTGTTCAGTTATACAACCCCAAAAAAGTTGATCCGTGCCTTTTTACTGTGCTTCGAAAATTGAATCTTTGGTTTTTGACCAGAAGGTGATCAGAAGTGAATGGTGCGAATATGTACTTTACTACATCAGGGGTAATGTGTTTCAATTTTTTCGAAGTTACTATATTTTACTGTTGCAGCCTCCTCCAAGGCCGGACAAAATCGATGAGCTGGTCATCATGGGTCACGTCATACCGAACCAAGTGCTCTTCACGAGACCGACGCCGGACAACGTGCCTTACCAAACGCTGGCGTTCACCGACAAAGTCAAAGTGAACATTTCATTCAGCACGGAAACCGACAACAATCATGAAAGGAGTGAGTATAGCAGTACTGATAGAAACAAAATTTAGACTTGTTACTACACTCGTCGGAGAAAGATTTGCCTCCCCACACATATAATTGCTAATAACAGTAAGCAACTACGAGGTCAGTATCGACCGAATAGTGGTTACTGTCTTCTCCCAACCAGTAGCCTCTGATCTAAATAACTAGACCGATTATCATGAAATCTTCCCGTGGGTCATACAGTAGGCCTCATAAATATTACATCAGATAATATATATTTCATTATAATTGTATGAGGGTTATTTACGGGTAAACATTAAATCCTTGTAACGTCCATAATCATGTTTTGTGCATTCTGCCTATTCTGATGAAATTTTGTCACTCCCCCCATATTATGCGCAAATCATCGGCTACTTCCTCGAAGTTGGTATGACTCGTAGTTGATCCGCCTACTGGATCTAATCTTGAAAACCTCACCAAATGTCTCTTAGCATTAGTTATGTCTATCTTGACCCACCTACACTTGGCAGGCGTTGTTGTTTGCTCCCTGAATTTATTTATTTATTTATTTGAAATTTACGGGCAGGGCCCAGATACAAAGTTCAATAAAATATAGGAAAGGAATACTAAAATTTAAAACAGGTACATAATATGACTAACGGTAATAAATTCGAAATATTTCCAACATAGTAGGTAAGTATCAGAAAACAATATTGTGAACACTGAACATTGTATACAAGTTACATAGTTTTGATAATAATAATCGATTAAAATATAATTATTAAATGAAAGTTAGGTAATTAATTTTTGGTAAATTATAGTTTTCAAACTGGTAATTGGAAAGGAAAAATCTAAGTCGCAGGACAAAGTATTCTCTACAGTCTGCAAGCGTGACATGGGGGAGTTTCGGAGGTAATTGGAGCGATGGAAATCTGTTGTAAAAATTTGCACGTTACGGAAATTGTGGGAAGGTAATTTGAAATTGAGACTGAAGAGCAGATCAGGGCAGTCTATTAAATTTAAAATGAGTTTGACAAGAAATATAGCATCGAATTGTAAACGTCTGGTCTGAAGGGTTTGAATATTTAAAAATTTTGAGGCAACTTGATAATCAAAATTAAAATAAGTTCCATAATCCAGTTTGAATTTAAACGCTATATGACGGAGGAATTTATGTTGAACAAGTTCTAATGCATGACAGTCGGTTTGATAAAAGGGAGACCAAACAACAGTTGCGTATTCTAACCGAGATCTAACTAAGGTAAAGTATAGAACCTTTAAGGAATTTACATTTTTGAAATCTTTCGTGAGTCTAATGATGAAACCAAGCATTTGTAAGGCTCTATGCTGAACTTGCTCATAGTGATTTTTAAACGTTAAGGATACATCAAGTAAAACCCCCAAGTCACGTGCACATGAAACTCTATGAAGTAGTGACCCGCCAATTTTATAGTCAAAACTAATGGGTGCAATTTTACGAGCGAAAGTAATATTATTTTACACTTTGTTGAGTTGAGTTGGAGTCCATTAAATGTGAACCAATGGTAGTGTACAGCTTTAGGTCATCTGCAAATATTAGATATGGAAAGTCACCAAGGACTGAGTTAATGTCATTAATAAACAAAACGAATAATAATGGACCTAGATGTGAGCCTTGAGGCACTCCAGAAGAAGCTAGAAAAGGATTTGTGCAAGAAGGGTACCTACATAAATATATTATTTCTGTGACGTTCGGCTAGGAGCGTGTCCAGTAAGTTGGCGAGGAAGTCGGCCTGTACTTGCAGACTTGTAGAGATATTTATGATGATACCTAAATCAAGTGCGTCTTTGATGTAATGCCTCCCAGATTTTCCAAATGAATTCAACAGTAAACGAATAGCCGTCTCGGTTTTACCTACGAATGCCTCTGTAAAGATGTTTTTATTCAGTTCTGACGTTACCGTTACTGTTTCTAGCTTACGTCAAAAGTCATACCATTGTTGGTGACCAGAACCATCAAGAAGGCGTTGTCCTTGCGGAAATCCTCAAAGCCGACATACCTGTGAAGAATGGAGTTATCCATTTGATCCACAGACCTTTGATGGTCGTCGATACGACAGTCACCCAGTTTTTGGAGGTAAGAAAATACTTAATTTCATAAGAAGTACCTAACCTATTGTAGAATTCAGTGTTTCACGTTTCATTGTTTTCTTGATTAGGTATACCTACTCATTAGGTACGTCATTACATAGCTACAATATTCTTTGAGAAAACGATAAACGCCCTACGAATTTTCATTGTTCCTGTATTATTTCTTTACACACTTATAGGAGTCTTCAGTGAGTAAAATGGACCAATGGGTGATTTCCATCTTTCACCTTTGCTTCCTCATGACACTGACAACACAATTATTGCCTTCTTGAGTATTTTCTGGCTATGAGTACTGACTAAGGGAATCGATCAAATTTTACATTTTGCAAACCACGTTCAAGAAGAAGGTGAACTCTATAGTGGTGTAAGTCGTCCATCGATTCAAATCGTAACGCCCCTCGTCTCAACCTGGGCCGGTGAGGCAGTAGTTAGCAGTGAGCGAAACGATCGGATCAGATTCTGTTAACCCTGCGAGGATGAGGTCCCATTTTGTTCGGTACAAACACACTAGCAAAACAGCTAGTGAGCCTCTCAAACAGCCACTAATATTATAACGAAAAAATAATTTTTTCAAACACGTAAAAAGTTAATTTGATCTTTTCTCTTCAAATTATAGTACTCGTATTTACCTACCTATTGCTTTCAAATAGAAATCTTCAAAATTTAGACACTTTTTTTCAACGGTTTTCTCTTTAGTAAGGTATTTTCATCACAGCACAGCAACCTTCATTACTTTCCACTGTTCTCTGAATCAATTTTTCATACAACTTCGAAAAAATATCCTGGGGACATTTAATCAGAAACGGCAACATTCTGCCTACATGGTGTAGATAATATGAGGTACTAATATAGGTAGGTAATATAATACCTCATCAACAAAATGGGGTACCTACCTATTTCAAGACTGGAAATAAATAAAATGTTTGGAACTATCGTGTACATACAGTAATTTTATTTTATTTTGTTTGTTTTTGCAAAAATTTGGACATCAGTCGTTTAAGGTGAGTTTTCGAATGAATTCAATTTTACGGTGTCGGTCTTCTGTTCGATGTGAATCCTCTCTATATGGTCTATTTGTTTTTTCATAACAGTTTCGTTTTACTTGATTAACACCACAATTAGCTCTTGCGGGTTATGCATGTGAATCACTACCTGTCTGTTGATGAGTGTGTGCTCTGTGTATTAATCTTATCTGAAGTATATATATAGTCTGGCAGTGTTGTATGGGGAACTGCATGATTCCTTTCTAAAATCATTGTTGTAAACAAAATTTAATTGAATAAAATCTACGTAATGAATGGGAGGAATCGTGGAAAATCAGGATCGAATTGGAGCCAACAGACAGTTTATGTAGATACCACTTTTGTGGTCCTGATTTTTACTACGGCACAACACAATATCTTATCCTGCTGTTCAAGTAACTACACACTCAGGCCCTTGTGGAGAGTTGAGGTACTGGCCCTAAGGACAATTCTTTTGGTGAAGTCTGTGTAGGATGTCGCAGCCCTTCACACAGAATATTTTATTTGATTTGGTCTTATTTATGCAGACTGTATGATACGAATATGTGGAATATTTACGTTGCTGGGAGAACTATTGCCTATGCTTTCAAATGTTTCACGTGGCCTTTGGTCCGATGTTGAACAAGTTAAATCTCGCTAATCACGCTTTCTCACCACTCACTAATCACGCAGTGGAAGTGGCAAGTGGCACTTGAAGATGACAAGAAATGTAGGAAGATGCAGGGATATGTTGCAGTTTCACTGCTACCAATAGTAATAGATTTGAATAGGATTTCAGGGAAGTACAAAGAGCATAATTATGAAAAATATCTACAACTTGTAACAGCAACTTTACAGCTTGGGCTCATCCTAAACCTTGCAAGGTCAGCTCAAGGTTCGTTCAGACAGACAGTCCTGGACCTTTCCAGAACGTTCTATCCACGCCACGCCCCTTTTTGTGCGTTCGGACGTCGCCAGAACGGGTCCTGGATCGAGAGTTGGTTGTTTGCACGGTCAGTTCTGGACCAGTTCTAACTAGGTTTATTCGGACACAGCCCTGGATTGTTCCGGACCGTTCTATTCAAGCCACGTCCCTTTTTGTACGCTCGAACCGCACCAGAACTGGTCCTGGATAGAGATCTGGCTGTTTGGATCGACAGCCCAGAACCATTCGGTACTAGTTCTAGCAGTCCTGGACTTTTTCAAGGATTTTTGATCCTGCGCATGCGCACTCGATGAGTCTACCTTCAGCTTATAATACTGAAGGTTGCACTGCTTCAGGTTATCTGTTATCCAGGTTATCTCTGACAGAAACAGTTCTGGACTCAAACCTGGACAGTTCTATCCCCTCTTTTTGAGAACGTAGTTCCATCCTGGACTGGTCCAGGACTGTCTGTCAGAGCAAGCCATCAGTTGACTGGTCGCTAGTGTAATTATAAATGTTTCATTAATTTAGACAACCTCAGTAGGAGCTGTGACACCATCTGATGTCATTTTAGTCAGGTACCTACCTTATCTAAATGTGGTTCCCCAAGGTCTGCAGCTGGCAGTCATAGTCTAGACACAGCAGAACGTAGTCTAGGACCTTGTCATCTTTCATACTGAATGTTCCCTATCTCGATTGATCTCGTCTAACCTGTAACTCTCCGCACAGTGTTTTTTCTATTTATTATTTTGATTATATCCAAGCTTCGAGACCTTCTTATTTGTAGTACATTATATCTTATATTAAAATGTTCGTTCTGTTAGTTTACTCGAAGATTTTTATAACTGATCATTCATAAATTTCGGTTGAACTGTAGTACCTAATAGTTGAACAAACATTAGTCGGTATTTGTGTAGGTAAATCCAACTCTGGTTTCTACAAGTCAAAAGCCTACTTATCTAACTCCCTGATAGTCCATCACAATCACTGAGTGCTGTTTCGATCTTCTTATAATTCACTATCATAATTATATTATCTTTGTCCTAACCATGTAATGTTTCTTGTTAATCAGCCTTATTTGTTTTGTACATGTGTGCTATTGGTGTTTTGCATGCCTGAATGTAAAAACAGGAATTTGTAAGTACTGTGTTAGCCTAATAATACTTTGGTCAATATTGAATTTCATTTAGCAAATAACGTTTTTCTTACGTTTTATGATTATTTTGTGTTATACATGTGATTTTTTAGCTTTTGTGGTTTTTTATGTGTATATGTATATGCTTTTGAATACCCACATTGTTGAAACCTACTATCATCCGTCCCTAACAAAATTAATTACCGGTGGCTTGTAAGCTTTAAATGTAAGATTTATTGATGAAATTGGGATAATTTTACAGATTTACAATTCAACTCTTTGTGACGACGCGGAATTTCTTTGTGTGAGTGATAGTATTGGAGACGTGGAGAATTGTTGAAAGCTTATTCTGGCGATATGAATAGCATTTGGCGATGCTTCGAGCATTCTAGTTGGATATTCAATTTGAGTTGAATATTATTGCTTATATATTATTGCGGTAAAATAATAGTCATGGCACAACCCCTTCAGGACACCTTAAAACCCTTTAAATATGGTTGTAGACATGCACATTATCGTGTAACGTGGACTGCCACTGATGGTGCTTTCGAGTCGGACATTTTGTCAAATTAAGTAGGTACCTACCTAACTAAATATGGTTTGAAGCTATGTTCCATCAAGAAACTTTCGTATTACTTATTTAAACGCGATTCTCTAGCTACCTGATTTATTTTCAATACCTAAGTACCTTTGTATTCAACTTGAGTTGAGAGCGAGTTAATCATAATATAAAAAAAATTCAAGTAGCTTCTTGAGGAATCATAATCATGTGCTTATAATTTAGAAACGGTATTAAGGTCAGACGTACTGTATGACGTATTTCAAGAATTTGAGATCAGGATCAGACTTTTCCAACAGTATGTGAGATTCCACAAAACCATGGAGAGCCGCCACTACTGCCTTTTAGGGAAGAAAAGTGGGCCTTGACTGGCGCCATTTGCTTTACAGAAGTTCTAAAATAATAAATCATTATAGAGACAGGAGCTCTAAAATAATACAGAAGCTCTGAAATAATAAATTATTTTAGAGACATCTCCTTTATTTCGAGTTTCTGAAAACTTGCTTGAAATCTTAAAGAAAAGTTCAGGTCATCACGTTTCCAGAGAAACGGATTAAATACAAACACAGCTTCTCACAGAAATGTGAGATGTTATAAGAAGCAGCTCCTTCATTCCTCGTCACTCGATATAGGTACCTTCACGTTGACTTGAAACATCTAGTCCTCTAGCTTCTTGATAACACAGTGAGATATGATGAAACTTTAATGCGAGAAATACCTGTCTGCCATTTTCCTCCTCAACAAGGCAATGGCGGCTGCACATTGTAAAACTGGCTTGAAATAAAGCTATTGCATTCCAAGTTATCTGCCTATACTGATGGTAGCTCAGTGTTTGTTGACTGGTGACCACACAGAACTCACTCCTAATCAATATAATCAAAGATTTCTTGGTGTATAGGATAAAGAAGATGGACCCCTGTACAAGTTCTACGAAGTTATACGAGACGTGGAAGGGAGCTTCATGGAGCAGCTTACAACCATGCGGGAGCTGACTCTGTTCGCCCCGTCCAATCAGGCCTGGCGCGATCCCGCCCTCACTCATATTATCAGGGACAAACAAAAGATCAAGGAAATCCTCAACTTGCATCTGGTCAAAGAGAAATTGGCCATGGAAAGAATCATGCATAGCAATTCCCATCAGGTATAACGTCTTACATCTATGCTCCATTCCAAACCAAAATTCTTGAATTGCATTATTCAGTCACGCTAAAATCCACATCCCTTTCGTTTTCAACTCTATTGGGATTGTGGCTAGGCTCACACGATGCTAATATTATGCTTAAGTAATACGCTGATAACAATACATATCTGTTATATTTCAAAGCATACCTATTATGTTAGTTGATTCACAGCCTCTCTTCCTACCACAATTCACAAACACATTCCCTTCTACCTATGTATTAGTATCAACCCATCCTTCATACCACATCCTAAAATCCTCATGCACGCATTGCACGCTGTTTGAAACTTCAACTATCCTATCCTCTGCACGTAACTGTACACGCATCAAAATGTTGTTTGTGATCATCGTTTTGATACTGTTTGAAGAAAATAACTTACCTATTCGTGGAGAAATTACGTAAACTCAAAAACAGGTATCCATATCCAATTATTCCAGGTTAATTGGATCCAGGATTATTGTGTTTCTATTATAATTCATCAAAAATTCCTCTTCAAAATTGATCTTCTCCAAAAATAAGGCATGGCAATAAGCTCAACTTTCAGCACTTACACCAATCTTTATTACCTCATAATCGTGCATGACCCTTCATTCTCTTTGTAGACTTTGTAGACGTATAGCATACGCATTATATTATCAATGTTGTATGGTGTTCCGTGAAGTTTTCTAACGTGTGGGTTTCCATGCTTTCTTCCTACCCTCCTCCCTCCAATGTTTTTCTTTTGTTATCCTCTCACCTGCCTCCCCCTGTTTTTTCTTTTTTTTTCGTTTCCTTCAATCTGTCAGTTGTTCCAGGTAGAAACGCTATCAGCAAAACGTAACTTGTACTTCAATGTAGTTTCGGTTGGGAACAACAAAACCTTGACTGTGGAAGGTGGTGGAGTAAACGCAACTGTGATCCAACCTGATATTGCTGCGACCAATGGCATTGTTCACATAATCGATAGAGTCCTCGGAGTGCCTATCACGACTGTAGGAAGGAAAATGGCGACTGATCCCATGCTCAAGTAAGTTTCACTTGCTCATTGTCACAATACCTACTTGGCGGTTTTATGGGGCGAGTACCTACTTGGCGGGGTTAAAAAAAAAAATTGTTTCTGTTCCCTTGTAACTACAGGGCATTCTCTTTACAAATAATACTTACATGATATTACAGTAATAATTAAAGTAATACAAACAAGAATAGTATTAATACATAGAAAAGTACCTTACTTTCAACTATCAAATTATTCAGAATTGTTTTAAATGTTAATATTTCATATTCACTCCGCTGTCATCACTTTCTCAATAATTCCATGTCCAGAGACTCGACAATTGCATGAAGTTTTCATAGAAGTCCAGCATAATGTCTTCCATCTCCAGTGGCCAATTGCCCTCATTCAGTATGGCGTCCCTCTCAAATTTCGCTTGCGTTGCCCGAAGTGCTTGCACTGATGAATTACCTACATCCTCCCATGTCTGAGCATTTCGCATTGAGCAAGTGCAGGAATCATCCTCGACGATGTTGAAGTGCTTTAAATGGCTTTTGTTCTACCCGTGTCCAGTCAATACTTGATTCGATTTCCACTTATGACGGATTCCTACGTCTTTTCTGTTCTCGAGTTTTGGAAAGAACGCTTGGTGTGCACACCGTCTACCATTGAAACTCTTCTTCACACTCCACTGTATGACTGCATCAACACTTACTGGGAGAAACTAACTAAACTAAACTTCTAAAACTGGTGTCTACTAGTAGTAGTAGGTACCAAAACAATTTCACTTGGTTTTTAAATCCTAGTAGGTACCTAATTACTCAAAAAAAGTCCTGGCTAGTATCCGCATCCGGAACTTACTGGCACTCTCACGAAATTCCGTCTTACATACGATTAGGGATTCAAAACATGCCATCAAATCCGAAAACTTTTTGTGAATTAGGTACATAATGAAACCCATTGCATTTGGCCTAACTTGAATGAAGGTACAACTATTGCGGTTTTATAAAATCGGGTGCAATCCATACTTGCGTCAGGAGCCAAATCCCGTCCCACCTGTCGGCCTGTGTTTGCAACCATGTTGTTGTCAAAAATTAGAAGATCATAGCAACATGGTTAATACTTTTCAACATTCCTACACTCAAGTTTCTAGAACCAGATCACCACCACCACCAGACCACTCCAGTGTTGTTACTAGTTTGACTGGAACAGGTTTTAGAAGACTGCCACTCAAATCCCGCTGGCTAGACCTTCCACAAGACTTGAAACCCGAAAAAGAGTCCTCCAGCACATCTCTTGTGCTAACGGTTGTACTTCCGTCTAGGAACCAATCCACTCACTTGCTGAACGCCATAGCAGTATTACTGCACTTACCGGTATTTGCTCACTATGTTGCTGCCAGTAAATGAGGATGATGATAGTAATATGATTGATAGGTGCCATCCACCAGCCCAACAGCCTAACCTCCTCAGTTTAAATCCTACTTGAGGTTCTCACGCACTATGCGGGAACAGGTCAGGAAACAGCCACGGGACACGGGTCAAAAAAAAAAACGACCCGTGGCACACGAGGTGGGACTTGGCAGTCACGGCATGGGGTAGGCACAGGACGGGTTACACCTTGACCACTCTGGAAGTGAAAAACGACGTTGCCTGGCACGGGACGTTCCCCCTCCACCGTCCAATGTTTACATTCCCCACGTTCACGCACGCCTTCCCCGCGTTCACCCTCACACCCTTGCTTGAAGCGAGTGGATCATGGCGTGTGGTGAGGGAAAAAGAGTTGTGGAACGTCCTGCCTAATGTGCGTTTAGGCTCAGGATGGGACAGCGGCAGCCGGCCGGCATCCCGCTTCCTACCCTCAGCGTTTCCTGTCCTGTTCCCACATAGTGTGTGATCACCTTTACATGTGCGTATTCAGAACTGTTTTCCTGCTTGCCAAGACGGCCTAATGAGCCGAAATGGTCTGAATAAATTGTAAATCTAGTGAAAGTCAGCTTACTCCTTTTGTGATAACGACTTCTACACCATCGTGGGATCAGCAGAATATTATTCTCAATATTTCTTATCTGTATGATCTTCGTTGAAACTTGTTCCTTCAATGTGCATGGCTTGTTTGATTTCAGCAAAACGTATATTTTGGGTAAAACGCAAGGATTCAACACGCAGCTTGATGATATGAACAAAAGATTCACGTACTTCGTACCCAGGGATTACGCTTGGAAGAAGATGGAGACTAAGTACCCCACTGCTCACAAGAAACTTTTCATGCACGACTTCGCATATCACGTAAGTTGATTATTTCCACTCTTTTGAACTTAATGTTGGCCATATTTCAAAAACGCTGCAAATTATCACACAACGGTTTATAGATACCCACTGTTTTCTGTGGTCAAAACCTACCCTCGCGCTTACCATAGAAAAGCCCTGAGGTGGATTCAAGAATTCTACTAATAAAATTATTTGTTGCTATTCATGAAGTGTAACGTTTGTTCAAGTTGCAGAAGTACCTATCAACAAAATCCAAAATGACCACCTTTCTTCAAATGAAATAACCACGGTACAACCAAATCGATTTAATATTCGTGATCATAATCTGCTATTCCCGAATAATCATAATATCTGGGCAGGATATGCCTATACCCTATGATTTACAATCACGTTGGCGAAAGCTCTTCATTCAGAGTTCAGGGCCTTGGTTTGAACGAAGGCTGGACGTACCATGTCGTGCTCTGGATGATCAAAAAAAAAAAACAAGTTCGGAATCATTTTAAGAAGTCCTACCATCGAGACCAAAATTAACGAAATTTGTTTTGTAGGTCCCGTTTGGGCTCTAGTTGGTCCTCGAGGCTCGGCGTTACTGTCAGTCATCTCTAAGGCTAGGGACACACATCGCGATTCCAACGCGGGCGTCCTTCCAAGAACTCCGCCCGCCTCACGCGCGGAACCTGACATCTGTGCAGTCAAATGGAACGGAACGCACATCGGCGTGTAGCGGAGCAGAGCGGATTTTTCGCCTTTTGGCAGGTTTTTCACGCGCCCGCTCCGCGCCGGATTCCCGTCGGACGACGGAAAAAAACGCGCGGAATTTCACGCTGAAGTTTGATAGGTCAATAGCCCACCTTCATCCCCTCCACTTCCCAGCTAGGAGTGACGGCAGGATAAAAACGCTGTTGTGTGTCACCTAGTCGCATTCGTGCGACGGATTTTTCTCTGCTCGCGCTGTTCTTGGAAGTCCGTCCGCGTGGATATAAAAGCTATGTGTGTCCCCAGCCTAAGGGGTGAAAAATAGGGATTGAAATTTTCAGAACGCCGTAGCTCGAAAACTTTCGATAGAAGGGTACCTATGGTTTTTTCTACGTTTTTAAATTGATCTCCAACTAAAGAATTTTTTGAGACCATCCGGAGCATTGTACGACCAGCCATTCGTTTGCACCGCAAAGATTCGTCAACATGATCGTGAATCAAACGGTACCTACAAATCCGGCCCAGATCTCATTGCTAAGGAGCACCTGATTATAATCACGGATGGCTGTATGAAGTCGAATTGGTTGTTCTGTGATATTATTTCATTTGAAAAATGATGTATCTTCTGGATTTGTTAGGTACTTTTGCAACTTGAACAAACGTTGAAGTATTATGGGTAAATTATTACATAACGGTAAATTATTGATTACACAACAGTAAATTACTACACAACGGTTTATTATACGTAGGAGGGGCATCTATACAGGTAAATTATTACACAACGGTTTATTATTTACCTTATGCTTCATGAATAACTACAAATAATTAATGATTGAATTATTGAATTTCGCGCATGTGTGTGAAACTTTTAATTCCGGGGCCGGCTCCATTTTATTCGATTTAGGGCTTTCCTTGGGGAAGCTCGAGGGTATTGACCACAGAAAACCGTGATCTACGCAGAAGAGGAGTCAATACAGATAAATAGTAAACCGTTGTGTAATAATTTGCAGCGTTTTTTAAAATGAAATAATTTTTTTAATTCCATTTTTATCCTGAAAAGGTTTATTTCAATGGTTTAATGTACTTTCTGCCTGCTTGCTTCAAGGCCAAACAGATATTGGAGAGACATCTTGTTGTCAGTGACAAGGCGTTTTCAATGGCCATGCTCAAAAACCTGACTCAGTATGAAGCCAAGCAATTGAACACCGTCCGTGACGTCGTAAAGATAAAAGTGAAAGAAAATGATAAAAGTGAGTCTGATACATTAATTAAATGCTTTCATAAATTTCTGCCATATTCTGTATTTCTGCTTCTGCAAACACCATCATTAATTTTTGCAACATCATTCGCGTTTTTTCTTATCCCATTTGCTTTTTTTTTTAACTTGCGAGTCTAATTTCTTTTCGCCAGATGATGAAAACGGGACGGCAACTGGTGAGTGGTTTATAATGGCCGCGTTTAGGTGATAAGTTCAACCACACAATAAAAACAGCACATTTTCAAACCGTCTCAAAAGATTTGCTTTCTTCACCTGACGTCACTCGATTTGAAAAGGCATGCGTTGTACTGTTTTTGTTTCTTACAAACCATCCAAATACCCTTAGACCTCTTTCACACGGGGAGCTGTAAGCCCCCTTTCACACGGGGTGCCACACGGCTCGTGGCCCGCAGTCAGGAGCGTTTTCCGCTCTTGACTCTCACCTTTCACATTTGAGAGCCTTTTTGGCTCGCGAGCGCTCAGTCGCTAGTTCCACCTAGTTGAAGAAGCATGGATCGCATGCGTACTTTGGCCATTTACCTTCTTCATTGTTGCAACCTTCTTTGACGCCAAAAACGCCGAAGTACCAGACGGTGTTGGGTCCATCCTATCAACCAACGGTGCGATGAAGCAGGAGTTTTCGCCATGCTTTATCAACAACTTCGACAGGATGGCAACAAATTTCGATTACACACGGAATTAACTAACATTTCCACGTTGACATCCATATTTGAAATAAAAAAGAAAGCAAGCATTTTGACTTGACGAGAATCCTTCCATGGATAGCAATAAACTGAGGAGCGAGAGACTCCCCTTTGCATTTCATGGAAGAGCCGGAGGCGCGTGGCTCGAAGAGATCGCGGCTCGTGAGCCCTAAAAGCTCTTGCTCCCCATGTGAAAGCTCCATTGCACTCAATGCATTTCAGTCTCACGCGCCTTCCTCCTCCTCGCGAGCAAGAGCCGTGCAGCTCCCCATGTGAAAGGGGCCTTTGGCTACTTTCACACGGGGAGCCGCAAGGCTCGTGCTCGCGAGCGGGAGGACTGAAATGCACAGAGTACAATTGAGCTTTCATATGGGGAGCATGAGACGTTGGCTCGTGAGTGAGAGCCCACAAGGCTCGTGCATCTCGAGCCGCGCTTTTCGAAACGGTCGCGTTTCTCCACCGAAACGCAAAGAGAGGAGTGGGGCATTCACGAGTCGCGCAAGAACGGCTCTCGCTCCCCAGTCTGTCGCGCCACTGCGACAGGTGAAGATGGAGGTGGATCTTGAATTATTAATAAATGAAGTGTTCCGACCCGCCCTTAACATGCCATGTAATTATATTTGTTTTAGACGTTCTGTTTAGACAGTGCAATATTACTTACCTTAATGGTGCAGCCAGCCTCAGTGCAGGCTGAATGCAGTTCTTCATATTAGTATCTTCGAGCTGAATACTATCCTTCACCTTCCCGAGGAGCTCATCAAATGCGGCCAATGACATTCGAAAGTAATTGAAAAACTTGTTGTCATCCAGTCGAAGTTCTTGATAAAGCGTGGCAGAAACTCCTGTTTCATCGCACCTTAGGTTGATAGGCTGTACCCAATACTTCCTGGAACTTCGGCCTTTTCGTTGTCAAAGACGGCATCGAAGAAGCCTACGACCCATCACGACTGACGCGACGCGGAAGCGCCGTGCCACAGCCAAAAGGCTCCCCGCATGGAAGAGTGGGAGGTAGGAGCGGAAAAAGCTCTCGCTCGCGAAAAGGAGCCTTGCGGCTCGCGCTCGTGAGCAGGAGGAAAGCGCGTGAGACTGAAATGCATTGAGTGCAATGGAGCTTTCACATGGGGAGCGAGAGCTTTTAGGGCTCGCGAGCCGCGAGTGATCAAGGCTCTGCACTTCGAGCCACACGCCTCCGGCTTTCCATAAAATGCAAAGGGGAGGATGCGGGTATTCACACGAAGATCGAAAACGGCTCTCACTCCTCAGTTTATTGCTATCCATGGAAGGATTCTCGTCAAGTCAAAATGCTTGCTTTCTTTTTTATTTCAAATATGGATGTAGACGTGGAAATGTTAGTTAATTCCGTGTGTAATCGAAATTTGTTGCCATCCTGTCGAAGTTGTTGATAAAGCGTGGCGAAAACTCCTGCTTCATCGCGCCGTTGGTTGATAGGATGGACCCAACACCGTCTGGTACTTCGGCGTTTTTGGCGTCAAAGACGGTTGCGACAATGAAGAAGGTAAATGGCCAAAGTACGCATGCGCGATCCATGCTTCTTCAACTAGGTGGAACTAGGGACTGAGCGCTCGCGAGCCAAAAAGGCTCTCAAATGTGAAAGGTGAGAGTCAAGAGCGGAAAACGCTCCTGAGTGCGGGCCACGAGCCGTTCGGCTCCCCGTGTGAAAGGGGGCTTACGGTACAAGCGATGTTGTTGACACATTGGCAACGTACATGACTAAAATGCACCTCTCGCTATTTATTGCTGCTTAAAACAAAACGCGATGATCACTTCGATAACCGTGTCGTGATCTCTTCAACTGTCGAGGTTTTGTCCTACGTCCATCTTAATGTTGCTCGGTGACTCGATTTTTATATGCTTTAAAATGTCAATCTATTTTAGTGTAATGAAAAATGTCTCGTTGTTATTTCGAACGGCTGCTTTTTTTTTCACCGATGTCCCATTGTTGCTATGATTTCCGTAATTTAAATCACCCTCGCCGCTTCTGTACCATCTATTTGAACTAGACTCCCGATGGAGGACTGAACCGCAGACGTTTCTAGGGTTTGGGCCCTCTTGCGAGTGTGTAGGTGGAATTACTGCTTGCAAGAACTTTGATCTGTATCATTGGCCAGGCGTTGCCGCCCTGCATTGATGGGGATCTTAGTGTTGCTATCACAAAAACAAATTTATCCTTTTTTCCCCCAATGAAATACCTATTGCGTACAATCCACATTTGCCATAAAAAATGGGGGTCCACTTGTCAGTTAGTGTGTGCTGGGCTTGATTGGCACTTGAATAAAAATGTATGTATTCTTACTAAAAAGTCTGCCAAGTTTAATGGCACACAGCTTCGTCTTACCGATAATATGATCGTATAGGTCATTTAACGTAGGCATGATAAATAATCAGTTCAGAACAGATTACGGTGGATTCACGAATTCTGTCTTTACTTGATTTGTTTATAATCTTTATATGTATGAAGCAGAACACGTAGTTTTAAAAAAGTTCAACGAAAATTTCTCCTCGTAGTTTGAAGAAAGTTTACTGAAAATTTCGTCAAAATCGGGCCATAACTTCGTCAGTACCTCAGATTTCGCTTTTGCGCATGCGCACTGGCTATACCAATGATCCGATCGTTATGAAGTTCATAGGGCATACCCCATGATCCCCCAGAATGTAAGTAAAATCGGATTTGAATTGAGGAAGTTATCGTGTGGCGAGGATTTACGGACACACAAACAAACCGACACCATACAGACGGAGTCAGATGAATTCAGAAAGCTCAGACGCAAGCAGAAATTTTGATTTTGGAGAGAGAAAAATCCTTGGTAGGCTCCGAAGCAAGTCAGGAGAAGTTGCCATTTGACTCTTCCTTAAACTTCCTTCTGAAGGTGTTGGGTTAAATTCTTACCATGCCTGGCAGGCCTATAGCCTATAGGCCTATTATCTATTTTGAAAATCTCCTGGGAGAGATAGTCTCCCTCGGGAGACAGTCTCTTCCAGTGTCTCTCAGGTTCGTCTGTTTTACTGAATAGCTCTCAGCCCGTACCCGCTTAGACGTTTTTATCATGAGTCAATAATATACAATCGATAATGAACAATCAACTTACCTTAGAGATGAAACACACACATCAAAATGACCGATACGGTTACGTAGCTGATGAACAAAGGATGATACACATTCACTATAAACAAACGAGAAATGGGCTCTCTCTTTAAAGACATCTAATTAGGTGTCTCTCTGAAAGAGATCGAAAATGCCAAGGTGGCCCCCATCTCTCTCTTTAGAAGTTACTGAATAACCCTTTCATGGATACTATAAAAGTCTCTTCTGCCAGAAGAGAGAGTCGGTCGGACCGAAAGTAGATGTCTGTTCCGAGTCCACGGTTGTTATTCAACGTTGACCACCCTGGGGGCCTATTCACTAACCTTGGTCTCGGAAATTTTGGTTTTGCCACGACTATAGAGAGTTTTTCCTTACCACGGTCGGCCTTAGCATGGTGTCCTAACACCGTGCGATTACCGCGAACCAGGCGGAGAACGCATGAACTAGCTAACACGGGACGTGTGATCGGCCTTCTTCACCGTGGTAGCTGAGCTTCACCCTGGCCGTACGAACCACCCCCTACCGCCCCCACCCCTGGGACACCGTGCGTTTTATCCAAGGACACCGTACTAAGACCACGTGACATCCTGAAAAAGTTAGCATCCACGATGCGTTCCCCTAGATTCCTTACCACGGTGTCCCGACACCGTAGTAAGGAAAAACTCTCTTATTGCCTGCCACAACCATGGCAACCGCACCTGCAGATACCTCCCATCTCCCTTCCTTATTGGACTTGATCGAATTCTGGCTAATCTATGCGCAGGTTACTTCGTGGAATGGAACAACGAGTGGATCCACGTGTTCCGTCCAGACGTGGAGTGCACCAACGGCGTCATCCATGTCATTGACACAGTGTTCCTGAGAGATAGCGACATCACGGTCTCCGCCAACGGTGGTCTGCAACCATTCAGATTCACGCTAGGCTTCATCATCTGCCTCCTTCTAAGTCAGTATCTCTAAAAATCCTTTTTAGTTGAATTGGAATCTACATGGATGAGTTCAATCAGACGGCATTTTAGGAAAAATGTCAAAGAAAAAAAAATTGATTTGTTTTTTGATTTGCACTTTTTTTTCTGGAATTTAGGGTCGTTCTGTATATTTTAATGGCTGGTTGTAAATATAATTTGTTTTTGAAAAGACCCCTCCCCCCTCCCCCGAAAAAATGTCTGAAAATGATCTAGTCCCCCTTCTTTCTTATCTAGGTTTATCTACTACCGAATCTCAATACAATACCTACATACGCCTATTTCCTGAAACCCGACGAATTAACATTGCATACAATGAGAGAATCTAACCAATATTTTTCATACATTTTTCGTAATTTGATCATCGTTTATGGCAATGCGGTAGTAAGCTGTATTAAAACACACTTCCTAGGAAGGAATTTGTGGAGTACTCTCAAACTACCTGACGTTTACTGGAATCTGGTTTTGTATTTGGGCACCTAATGGATTTATCTTATTATTTAAAGTAAATTCATATGAAATATGCGTGAAGTTACTTGAAATTCATTATTAAAAATGTTGTTGTAAGTTCACTTCCAACCACATCTTGAGGAGTTCAAGTATTGCGTTGATTTTTGAAATTTGCCCAAGAGTAGCGTCTTGGACATCAGGACAAATGAGTGCTACGAGGCTATAAAATTGATGCGATTATTATTAAACGTAGCTATTTACTGTTTGTATCGTACGGATTTAAATCGAGTTGAAAATCCTTGAGCTGATCTTAATCGTACCGCAAACGGGTTGAATATTATATTCTCCGTACCTCTATTGAATTTAGTACAAAAACAAAATCAATTCAAAAATATAACAACAAAATGTCGGGTTTGGGATTCTTCTCAAATTCGAAACTGCCGCATTTTCTCATCAAAAATTTAAATTGAAGAGAAATATATTTAAAAAATGCACTATTTTTGCTAAAACATCATAGTTTATCGCTGCTGTTTTTGTGAGTGCTCACAAAGATATAATTAAGAAACTTTATTTTGCTTGACGTAAGGATTTATTTACATCATATATCGATTCATTCAACCTTCGTGTTTCCCCTCTGTTTATAATGTATATTGCACCTTTCAAGATTTTAGTTAGGTTTTTTGTTTTAGATGTATAAAAAACAAGTTATTATTTATTTCTACATTATACCCGGCGGTAATAATTAGAAGCTATAAATTACTAGATGACATTCCTACCTGATTTGGTATAGATTGTTGCTCTTATCCTAAAGTCATTTCTATTTAAATATTATAAACCAACATGTAGTAGTAAGGTCTTTGAGATTATTATTTCCCCTTCTGGCACTTGTAAATATTTTTGAATAATTTTTGTTTGTTTCGTTTCCTCATTTACCTAGCAGTCCAAAAAACAACTTCCGTTCTCTTACCTAGTTATCCATTTAAATTAATTGTATTTTTTAAATTTGTACAAAATTGGTAATTACCTTATTGTTATAAATTAATAGGTGAAAATGAGAGTATTGTAAAATATTCCTTGACATTGCAACTAAGGTGTTTTCGTTTTTATGTACTAGGTAAGTGGTCATTATGTCATACTGCCAATAACGTTTAAAAAATAAAAATAAAAAATGATGGAAAAATGGATATTCAGATTTAATGGAAGCCTATTGTGATTTATATTGCGTGCTATCATTTGAATTAGTCAATTTTTATAAATCCATTCATGGTTTGACTCCCATCTCATCATCAAGTTCGTTCAGCATGGAATGTACTTGTAAACCATCGTTCTGCTGTAAGTAGCTCAATTCGACGTCTTGTTCTGTACGTACTTTGTCAAACATTTTTATCTACCTTGTAGGAGTAAACAGTGAGTTACTAGGTGACAACGACAAGGACATGTTGATAAATTCTACACAAATTCATGCCACTATAGAAAATATTGCAGATGTATTCGTGAAATCTGGTTGTTGTTTTAACCAATAGTGGGTTGTCACTAGGGTAGCCTGCCTCCAACAATGATCTACCCTAACCTTCACTATTCATTGTTGAGATGTACATATTCCCAGTATGGCGGTTCTCGAATCATTTGTGCGCTTGTAAAATTGATTTTCAGCTCAAGCGACGCTCTCAATCATGAGTACTGGCTTATTAAATGTACATTGGCGTATTAAATAAATCCGTCAGTTTTGGGTTTATGATTTGAAAAAAATTATTCATTTCTGCTTAGGCACTGTGTAACAGGAAATTATTGTTCTCCTTCAAAATTTCAAACGGATTTGGTGATAGAGGTCGTTTGGCGCCCACCTTAGTCCGCCCTCAACGTCCAAGTGGAGTTCTGCGATTTGTGACGCGCGAGGTATGGTTTTGAGTTCCTATTGCTCATACTCCGAGAATTCTTTGTGAATTAATGAATCAATGTACCAGCTGTATGGAAAATGTCAAATCACCAAAGCCAATGCCTTTTCCAATACCTTTATCGACATGGAGTTGTACGCATCCCAGTAGAATACCACTCAGCCCTATATATAAGACAATCACTCAGGACCAGTAACTAGCCCATAGGCTTGTGATGATTTTTATTTCACCTTAAGCTCATTCAGACGTCTACACACTCTTCAAGTTGTTTTGATTCACTTTATTGTACTAGTTACTGGCCCTCAGTTTCATCAAGCTACTTCATTTGATTGACGCCTATTCTTTTAGCAATAAGCAGTTTTTACAAACTCGTATACGATTCTTGGTTTATTTCAAAGTGTGAAAGGAACCGAATGTGAATCTTGGTAACTCCTTAAGGAGCCGTTCACTGTATTTCAATGCTCTGCCGTTACGATAAGTTCCTCTTGAATGTTCCTCGCAAACTCTACCACCCACATCATTCAGTGCAGCACGGAAACATCCCACACTGTTCTGATAATCTATAACGATCCACAGCTATTTCTCAGTCCGCAATTATCTCTTCCATTAAATCCACAGGAAATAATCGAAGTCAACTGGAACAGTCTTAGTGTTTTCTGTCACAATATTAATTTCAGGTAGAAAACCTTCTTGGAAAAGGGATTCTACCTTAACAAAGGGTAAAGTGAAACCTACCATCTTACCTTACTGTCTTCAGCTACCTACCTATTTGGCATAAGGTGTACTAATGCGCATTCACCGTGCTAGGGCTCACAATTACTTGATTCTACTTGACCATGGCATAATGTCCACTTTTCACTAAATGAAGAACTTGGTTGGAAGATTAAAATAGGTAGCTGAAGATGGTATTTTTCACTTTGCCCTCATTTTATGTAATTTTTGTGACTCCAGGAAAATAATATTCTCTCGAGGTTACCCACCTCAAAGCTGTGGGGCCTATCTCTATGACAACCACCTCATTCTGGAGTTGACATTTTAGTGCTGACCCCAGTCAAGACGAGAAGGTGATACGACCTGAATGGTTCCGTACTTGCAAATTAAATGAATAATAAGTTGAATATTGTCAGGTGTCAAAAAAATCCTTTTCGACGAAAACCCGAAAGAATCACTTCAAAATGGTAGCTAATGATTGAGTAATTCAAGATTTTTCTTTTCTTTTCTTTTTTTGTTGAAACGTTTTAGTGGATCTCATCAGCAGAACGTAGACATTTTGGCCTAGAATATAGGAGTAATTGTCACTACATTCCAGCCTGGTTAGCCAATTACTTAGAACCTAAGTAACTGCATTAGTAACACAAAGAAAATATGAGCTTCAGTTTCATCGAAGGAAGTTTTTTTTAAAACCGATGTTAGCTTTTAGGCAAAACAAAAATTATTTATATATAAGTGAAAAAAATGAGGAAAATATTTTAAAGCGAATTAGTTGAACTACTTCACTTTGTAAAATAAAAATTTGCTTGTGAATGGTTTTGTACATAAGACTTTGATGGGTTTGATTAAATGCAAACGTGAGGGGAATTGCTGTGTTAGTGTCTAGTAAGCCTTTGGACTAGTACTCATACCTTAGTCTAAATACCTTATTTAAGATAATAATTGAGATAGGAACAACTTTAAATCAGGAGTTTTAAAAGATCAAACTACAAAGCTATTGGAGTTGTAAATAGTTCGCAAATCAAGGTCTATGTTCTGAAAACCTGCGTTTTTTCAATGTCAACTTTTCAATTATTACCTATTCATTGTCTGAGTAGTATGTTATTTTTTTAAGAAATGAACTTACAAAGTGAGAATTACTACTTTAACAAAGCTGTTTCTGTAAGGCCGATATGTTTCTCATCTCGTGCTACCTGTGAGTGGCGAACAGAGATTCAATTCGTATAATTGTCCATAGTGTAACTAGTTTTAAGGGGCCTCGTCAATGCCCTGGTATTGTGCACTTTATCTCACGGAAGTGCACCATTTCCTTCATTGTCTGTAATTAATGGCAATACAACTGAAATATAATATATTATGTAATGCTGTAATTTATTGTGTTTTTTAAATTTTGCATTCACCTATTTTTCGGCAAGGTTTCTTTAATTTATCATGAGTCAATATTTTCCAAAAGACCCAATGCGAAATTTTACCGAGTTTTTGTGTATATTTTTGATAGGTGCTATTATACTGCTGGTATGGTAGGTAGGTTCGGAATAACTCTGAACAGCCTCATTACTGCCAGATAAAGGAGCATTATCGTGTAAGGTTTGTACCAACCTCTCCAGGCCGACATTTTCTGGCCATTTCGGGGGTGAACCAAATTCGATGTCGAAGCTAATAAGATCTTGAGGTTGGGGAAACAGCTTTTCCATTGAGGCTAGTTGAATCGTGGAGCACTGTAGCAACTTGTTTATTTGAAATAAGGCCTAGAAAAACATAGCAAGGTAGGTATGAAATTTACGTATTTAGGAAGGATGCACGCGCATCTTCACTGAGCCAACGAAACTGGTTAGTTGGCATAATAATAGGTGGAATCAAATATTTTAAATGCAGTAGAATCAAGGAAGAAAAGAAGAAAAAAAAGTTCGTCATGCAGCATGGCTATAAGAGCGAGTTTTCAATGAATTATTCGTGCTATTGTGTAAAAAGATGATATTTGCACCGAGAAACCATAGGTGCCACTTTTCGTAAAATTACATGAATTTTTCATATTTTAGCCATTTTTACCGATTTTCGACCCTTATAAAGTCAAATTTGGCCCACTCTTTTTAGATAAAAATATTTTTATGATCAAAATAGTCCCTCCGTGTTGAATCACCATCCCACACAATGTCAAGTGAATTAATATTGATTTTAGCCCTTAATACCAATTTTTGGCCCCCAGATTTCACCACTATTCCGTAAGAAAAACAACTGAAATGGTATTTTTCTGTCTTTACTCACCCTTCCATGCCATTTTCAATGAGTTGATAACAACTGTTCGCAATTTTAGCCGTTTATACCGACTTCTGACCCCTAAAACTCAAATTTGACCCACTTAGAACTTTTGAAAGTTGCTCATCTTCGAACTCATCCTTTTGTTTGGCTACACGAACGTTTTGGCGACATTGCGGATTTTTATCATGTACCCAAGAACAGATATTGTCTTAAGTGATATATCTATATACACCTACATATAAATTTTTGTTAAAATCGGCATGAATTCAGGATGCTTTGAAACGGATTTGGCTATAAAAAAAGTCAAAATTTCATGTTCTGAAAATGTTGGACCCATTGCAATACCTTCATTTTCTTTGAAAATTCGCTAAATTCAGTGAAAAATCAACAATTCAATCAGAAATAATACTAGTGATTGCCGAATGTCAGTGAGGCTCTTGGAAGGGTGGGTATGTATGTATGTACCGCGCTACAAGCCGCAATTTTGGATATTTTGACTTGAAATTTTGAGGGTAGACTCGTTGGGTCTTTCGAAATTACTGTATAGTTTTTGGTGCCACCATGGTGCTAGGGAACAGCGACACGCTGGCACCAGAAGTGCCCCCTGTCAGAAAAATGTGTGTTCAGTATAGATTTTATTTTTTCCAGCACGCTGAATCGAATGGAATATAACTTACAAAGCTCTATCCATCATCCTTACAGCGATGGTACATAGGCAGAGTTTGAGTCTATGACCTGACCAGTCAACCAACAACACTGACGCAAAACACCATCGACTAAAGCTAGGTTCACATGGAGATGCAATTCCTGACGGCAATCCGGTACGGCAAGTCGTTCTCCAATGCTATTGGCCAACGCAAAATGGATTATTGCAACGCAGTGTCTTGGATACTATATCAAAATCTGCAGATATTTTCCGCTGTCGGATCCGTTGTCGTATCTGCGCACACCTCTCCTGTTTGGTTGTTCAGCCATATTGGAATTCGACGTTCCGGTTAGATATTTTCGGTTGTGATTCCACTGCCATGTGAACGCCTCTGAGGCAAAAATTAAGGAGAACGAGTTACCATCCGGGATTGCATCTGCATGTGAACCTAGCTTGAAATCTAATTATTCCAGTAACTAGGTCATTGGAGTATTTTCTACAAAATATCCATACAATATTGGGCAGTGAACTATTGAGATGTTTCTGTCGATATTGCACTCAAGTATAACTTACTCTCTTAGCTGGAATAGGAATCGTTCCTCTCAGGAAGGTTTTCCAATTGTACATGACGTCATCAATGCTAATTTTTGATGCAATTGTGTATACTCCTCCATTTGGGAAAAACTCTTGATATAGCCGCTGGAGTGACCCCATTGTCAAAAAAAAAAAAAAAAATGCTGGTTTTGAGTACCTACCTCTTTGTGGAATTGTGTTAGTAAATGAATTAAGGTGCATAAATATTGATAGGCAGGTTACCTACCAGCAGAGCGACATAATACCATAATATGAAATGTTCTGACCTGCGTGAAAATTAGTTGATCGTCATACAGAACTCTTCCATAGCTCGTAGGGAGGAAGAAAACGTCTTTCATTGCTTCAGGGAATGTATAGTCATTCAGTCCTTCGATCATCATCACGCATATATCATCGAACTCAATAGCGAATCCTTCAAACGAGTAAAAATCCGAGTTGGTTTCATTATAATGTAAAGCAAGACTGAAATAGCGTACGAGGTGCGTAAGTATGCAGAAGGTATCACCTGATAAGATGCATGGGTGTTCTAGTGTGGCGAACCTGTCAGTTTGGTCCAATTTCCTGGCAAACCAGTAAGGCACCCATGGAACATCGTTGTATTTATAACCCAAAACAGCAGCATTCAACTTCAAAATTCTCTAAAACCCATGGCAGTTCCTAATAAATCTAAAGTAGGTACTTAAATAGGATCAAAGTGATTTGGAAAGAACAATATGTGCACACAATGTCAACTACTAAAACACATGATACGCCCCTAAGCACGGCGTTTTTATAGGATACCTAGTAGGTACCTAATGGTTCCACGCAACAAGGCTTTATAGATCCAAGCTCTCGTGCATATAACCATTGTTAATAATTATTATAATTACCTATTGTAAATGTACATAGGTACCGAATTGTTTAACTTTCCAGTTGTCCAATATGTGATTAAACGAAACTGATGATTATAATATTATCGGTCGAAATTTATTTATTTAAAGATAATGTACATACGAACTACTGTTCCCTCATTGTGTACATTAAATATCAATAATAATATTATAGTGTAACAAATGAAAAATAAAAAAAAAACATTACAATTTAATATTAATTTTAATTAATTAATATTATTTTTAATTTAATAGTTTTTTAAATTAATAAACATTATTAACAAAAATTAATTAACATTATTTTTATCGTGCGTAACCGCAACTGCGAGCTTCGATGTACTTAGGTAGGTACCGATAGCGTTGTCTTATATTTTCAGTTATCTAGGTATTTGCCGCTTAAAATTTGTCTGGCTCTGCCCCTACCTCAGCCCTTGAAGGGTGGAAGTCGTCGTAGGTACACTAATATTTACCATGCTGCGATAAATATATGACCCAGTACTCCAGGGTAGCTACGTAACGCATGCCTATGATTGCTATGAAATCAAAGGGCTATGCTCTATTAAAGGGCTGGAATAGATCTGATGTTATGAATAACCTTCAGAATTGGCACCATGATAGATTTCTCGTGAAATATTATCAGAATTCTTTTATACAAGTTTTTGAAGAGTTCCATTCTCTCTACTGACGAGGCCAAAGGTAATCCTGAAATACGCAGGTTAACCTGAAAAAAAAAAGTCTTGTCATTTCACCGGTGTTGCATTGCCAAAATGATGAATAATCCTGTCTCTGCACACAAGAACGCATTACACACTTCTTAGGAACGCCCCATAAAATCATGGCGGAATCATTAGGGGCGACCCTATTGTTTTATATTTTGATTGGAAGGGGTCAACACTCAGTGGAGTCCATTTCAGACCAACTACAAATCCGTTTCAGACCAACTGCGAATCCGTTTCAGACCATTCTACAACTGAATCCGTCGAAAAACCATAGGTGTATACCATAGGTGTACCGGGTCTTTATAGTCTTTATTGATAGGTGCACAGAGGACCTGGGTCCCACCTAGCGTACACAATGGAAAATTAATCGGTAATTGGCGTACAAGATTAGTAATAAGTAAAAATTCGTATTATTGAGAGACAATTAAATCAAAAAGGAGAGCAGGAGAATGAAGAAGAGAAATGAAGAAAAAAATATATATATACATATAATTTTTGGTGTCTTTCGCCAGTGAATTCAGGATGGTCTGAAACGGATTTTGGTATAAAAATCTTTCAGAAATTCGAGTTTTAAAAATTTTGGACCGAGAACAATAGCTTCCTTTTCTTCGAAAATTCGCTAAAAAACCACAGTCATGCAGCATGGCTATAAGAGCGAATTTTCGAAGAAATAACCACGTTCCTTCATCTTCAAAGTGCTCCAGTTTGAGAACGGAATGAGATATCGCAATTCTGATTTCGCCATCGTGTTCAGCGTACAAAAACCTTTAAAATGAGGTGTCACTTGTCAGACTGTTTCATTTTGGGAATTTATGGGTAATTTCCCCCCCCCCCCCTAAAACTCCCCAAAACTCCCCCTTAGAGTGACCCGATTCTGCCCATCTACGAACTTAGCCTGTCGATTGCCAAGACAGATTTTTCGTGAAAATTTGAACTTTTTATCTCAATTCTTTCGAGTTATCGTCTGGAATGACACATACATATATATATATATATATATATATATATATATATATATATATATATATATATATATATATATATATATAATTTTTGGTGTCTTTCGCCAGTGAATTCAGGATGGTCTGAAACGGATTTTGGTATAAAAATCTTTCGGAAATTCGAGTTTTAAAAATTTTGGACCGAGAACAATAGCTTCCTTTTCTTCGAAAATTCGCTAAAAGAAGAAGAAATATAATATGAATGGCTGCTACACCCCCGTACACCGCCTCCTGAACGACGAACAGCCCTGGGGAGGGCATTCTAAAGCCTTACACCACTCACCACTCGCCTCCAAAGACGAGGAGTGCTGAGGCATCAAGAGACCCAAGGATCTAACTGATTGGGATCTAGTCTGTGTGTGTGTATGCGTGCAAATTTTGTATCCGATGCCCAGTTCTCAACCGATTTGCGTGGTTCTTTTCTTATTTGACTCAGTTAAATGGTTTTAGTTGAGCACTACCGGAATTTCAAAATTCGCTTCAGGACTGGGGGTAAAGGAAAATATTCGCGTTGCGAGATTAAACAATACACCACCAAAAAGGGCGCGTCCCCAGCAATACATGTATTACTTAGCAATAGGTATGTTTTTGTTATTTACATATTATACTTATGGGTATCTCGTGGAGAGAATCGCGAGACCTACCTACTTGTTTTGTAATATTTACAGCAAACAAACAAAAGGTGTAGGTATTCTACATATAAACAAAACACCTCAGTTTTGCAGTACGATATTGCTGCCGACTCTTCCAAAACTCCTGATCATCGTGACATCGCCCAAGTCAAAAGGATCATGAACGTACTCAAGACCAATTGGACCACATAATTAACGCTAAATCGCCTGAAGACCTGAAGGTCTACTGTGATTCCGACTGTACAGATCGTTCAAACACCGAAGAATGGTAACTACCGTGGAACATCCCCACAAAACAGGAGAAGCTGTCAGTTATTTTCAGAATCCAATGATCCGTTTAGCGGTATTTGAATGGCAAATCCTAAACAAGAGATTTAGGTCTGGACACAAAATTGATAAGCAGATTTTTTCAAATTTGTAAGCTGACCGCCGTGTCCTCAGAAGCGCATAAAACGAACAAAAATTACATTAATGAATTTATCATCAGCAAGTCGGTTGATCACATATAAATAGGTATAATGATGATAGGTAACAGAGAGTTTAGGGAGAGAAATTCAGCCACTAGACCTAAATACTTCTTAATAAATACTTCAATACATTCCCACGGCAATCTTACTCGTAAAAAAGACTTGCTGGCCACAAATACCCCGTTCTCGATTACTGCGTTATGCTCTTCATTTATATTTTCATGAACACTGTAAAGGTCGAAGTGCTTCAGTGCCTGTATTGTCGTCACTTCCTTGATAAAAAAAATAGAAATAGATAGGTAAGTATCGATTTACCTAGTAGTTGTTGTAGACATTTTTGCCGTACCTACTGACCTACATTTTGGTTTATTATTTTCAATAATGAACCATTGGAATCGAGCATGAAAAAAAAAATTCTTACCCCCCCTCAAAATTTGATGGTTTACGTTTCAAGGTATGTAGAATCCAAAACTGCAATAAAAATATTTCTGTCTGTCCGCCGTACGCCGTACGGGCCACTTTTCTTAGTTACCATGAAAAAAAATTGATGAAATTCGGGTTATAGGTTCCGTTCGGCGTCTAGTTGGTCCTCGAAGCTCGACGTTACTGTCAGTCAAATCTAAGGGGTTCAAAATAGGGGTTGAAATTTTCAAAACGCCTATACCATTTTTTTACGTAAATATTTTTACGGTTTTAAATAGTTCTTGAACTTGCGAGTTTTTTAAGACCATCCGGAGCATCGTACGTCCAGCCGTTCGTTCACAGTAAGGCCCCGAAGTTTGCACCGACAGGCATTTTCGACTCCAGTGTGAATGAAATTGTATACAATTCAAACCAAATCTCGTAACCAGAGACGCGCCCACAATAGGAATTTGTGAATACGGCCAATCATTGGTAGGGATCACCTGATTATATTGGCGGAGTATGAAGTCAAGTTGGCTGTTCTGTGATATTTAATTTGAAAAATGATGGCTCTTTTGGAGTTTGTTGGTAGGTAGTGAAACTTGAACAAACGTTGAAGTATTATTGATGGGTAAATTATTACTACGGTAAATCATTACTCAGCGGTAAATTATTACACAACGGTTCATTATACCATCTACGTAGAAGGGGCTGGAGTTTGTTGGTAGGTACTTTTGCAACTTTTTTCACTCCTCATCAACAATTTCTTTTCAGAACTTCATTATGTGTGTTTCTTTTTGTTAGGTACTGTTTGTCATCGGCAGAATTATTTTAGCAACATTTAACTCGTGATTTAGGTAGGTACCTAGTAACGAGTACGGGGTTAGGTACTAACCTACGGAGGGTCTGCGATCTACATAATATGTATAGAATAGTACATATTATATTATATAGACGGGTTATCTATACATAGAGCTGTGATCTGTAACAGAAGGGTATTCTATACAAAATAATAAACCGTTGTGCAGGGATTTGCAGCGTTTTTCAGATTGCGATACATTTCTCTCGAATAAGTTTTAACTGTTAACCCTCGGGCGCTGGCGGGGCGGCACTCAGTGCCGCTTTCCGATCAAAATCATGATTACTCTCTAATGTGTCTAAGGACTGGTAGAACGCGTTCAGGTATCTTTCAAGCAACTATCATAATATATCCCCGTACTACTAACTGCTTCCATTATGCTCTTATCAGTCGTCATAGTCAATGTATAAATTCGGCACAGTGTACCGCCCGCCCGTGAACTTTTGACCAATGTTTTAGCGAATTTTCAAAGAAAATGAAGCTATTGCAATGGCTTCGAAATTTAAATAATATAAATTTTTGGAAATTTTCTTCATAGAAATCCGTTTCAGACCATTCTAAAACGATTCCTGAAATTTAACACTTTTTTATATGTATATATATATATATTTATATATATATTTATTTATTTATATATGTGTCACTCCAGACGATAACTCTCGATAGAATTGAGATAAACAGCTCAAATTTGCACAAAAAATCTATCTTGGCAATCGAAAGGCTAAGTTCGAAGATGGGCGAAATTGGCCTACTCTAAGGAGGGTTTTGGCGCATTTAAAGTGCGCAAAAATTACCCAAAAATCCCCAAAATGTTATTTTCTAACAAGTGACCCCTCATTTTAAAGGTTTTTGCACGCTGAACACGATGGTGGAATCGGATTTTAGATATCTTGATCCGTTCTCAAATTAGAGCATTTAAAGTGCGCAAAAATTACCCAAAAATCCCCAAAATGTTATTTTCCAACAAGTGACCCCTCATTTTAAAGGTTTTTGCACGCTGAACACGATGGTGGAATCGGATTTTAGATATCTTGATCCGTTCTCAAATTAGAGCATTTAAAGTGCGCAAAAATTACCCAAAAATCCCCAAAATGTTATTTTCTAACAAGTGACCCCTCATTTTAAAGGTTTTTGCACGCTGAACACGATAGTGAAATCGGATTTTAGATATCTAAATCCGTTCTTAAATTAGAGCATTTAAAGTGCGCAAAAATTACCCAAAACTAGGATAATCTTTAAACTCTTACCCCCCCCCCCCCCCCCCCCCACCCCCTTAGAGTGGTCAGATTGAAATATGTGAGAAGTATTAATTGAAGACGAGAGTTCGAAGCAAAAAAGGGGGAGGCAAACGATTAGTACAACTCCTTGAATTTACCCACAGCGATCAAATAAATAAGCACTTAGTACAATTACGTAATAAACAAACGGTAGAATCAGGATGGACAAAACGTACAAATTAAAATAAATACGAAGAGAATATACATAGAAAACCAAATTTTAGACCGAAGTTTTCCTTTATTCAAAACCATAGCCATTAATTCGAATATTTCTTTGAAAATTCGCTCATTAAGTCATGCTGCATGACTGGTTTTTTTTGTTTGTTCCTTTGCCGAAATGGCTAGTGGTCGTCGAATTATGATTGATTCAGAGATCGCGAGCATTCTACAAGCTGTGGAAGAAGATGAAGAAAATTTTAGTCAGTAGTGAGGGGGAAGCGGAAGTTCTTCGACCCGATGATCATTCTAGTGACAGTGGCTTTTTCAGAGGATGAAATTACCGATTTCGACATTTTCTTTGCTAATCAAAAGCTACGCTATTGGCACCTAAGTGTTGATGGCTGATTTTTTTTTAACATGGATATGTTTTTGCCCTGGGGGGTCATTCTAAAATTTGCGACCGAAAAAAATGCAACGCTGCAACCGATAAACAATTTGGAGATGTGCGTGTGTAGTTACCGACAATACCCAGCGAAACAATAATGAAACTATCTCCACATCTACGGATTATACTAAACAATGGGGTATGCGCAGTTAGTTATATTATTTTTTAAAATGAAAGTAGATTCCATCCTGAGAATTCGACACCAACCGCACTGTAAGGCCCTGAAGTTGATGATAATAATCATGCATGGCTGTATGAAATCGAGTTGGTTGTTCTGCGATATTATTTCATTTGGTGAATGAGCACAAACCATTTTATTGAACGAATTGGAAGGTAGCACCTAAAAATGTGCCTTCTAATAATGAAATGATGATGATGATGTTGGAATTTGTTAGATCCGAATAGTGGTCGTCTACGTGCAGCTACATAAAGTAAGTACCTAGTGAACGAAAATACAGCGCCCAAAAACATATCCATGATTCAATGTTTTTCCATGAAGTGGAAAAATTTTCTTGAATTTTAGCCGTAGGCTCTAAGCAGTAAGCATCCGGGGGTCCAGGGGGCTTGCCCCCTGGCGAGGCGCGCAGCGCCGAGTTTTTTAAATGACTTACAGTTCCTGAATTTATTGAGTTACCTCATAGGCGTATAAGTTTTATTTTACTGAATTATTTATGGTGAAGTTCTATTGCGTTTTCAAATTACAAACTTTTATAAAATTTGCATGTTTTACATTATTGCCAACCTGATCAAGACTTGAGCTGACCATTTTTGGGAAAAATTACCCATCGGCTTAACAAAAAAATGGTTTCCGCAATTTATATAGAGGCTATTTTGAATGCTAAGTTAGGTGGTATATTAATTTTTGCGCAAAACTACGAATAACCTTTCCTATTATGGAAAAAGTTGTCGATTCGTGTGGGCGGCACTCCATACCGCCCGCCGGCGATCTACTTCGCCTCATAGGTGCGAGGGCCCGAGGGTTAAGCTGAAAGTTCTTGCTTGCTACATCATGGCATTTATAATCCACGACCATAATTGCAATCAGGGTAGGCTCGACGTCGCTAACCATGCACGCAATTCCCTTTACTCGACGAGAATCGGGACGCAACATTTAGTAATATTAGTAAAGGACCTGTAGTTTATAAAAGTGCAGTCACAAACCTCACTGGAATTGAATTGCGAAACGTTTGTATCAACATCCAATCTGAACCCATCTGCTGCGAGAGCACTGCAGTTAACTTCCGCATACCCCAGTAGATGAAGTTTTGATAAGTCCAAGCCATCCGGTGTGGTTGATTTGCCGCTTTTCGGTTTTGTAAACTTCACTTTCTTCTGACCCTTGTTTTTCTTTCTTACTAAAATCACGAGTTTATTAACCCTTTCTAACCGAAATACAATTTTTGTAGGTCGGTAATATAGGTAAGTACATCAAAGGTGGATTGTCTAACTTTTAGCTTTCCGGTGAACATCAATAATGGGAGGTTGGTGTACATTCCTTTTTGCTATCTTATTCAAATCATCCCAGTTACACAGCTTTGCTTCTTGTTGCTCCTCCGCTTTGGGCCCATAGATCTTAATATACCAACAGAAAGAATTACTTCCAGGATTTCTTCAGTCGTAGTATAGTTGTGCAGACAAATAGTACTAACCTCTACAACCAATTTATGCATTTGCAGATTTTCAATTATTTTCAACAAAGGAACTGTCCCAAGGAAAAACAATTTCACGTCCTCTATTTCAATTTCATTTAAAGTGTGTTCCGTACTCTTTGGAGTGATCACTATATTTTTAATCAAATCTCCAAGACTATATTTTATTTTGAATCCATCCATGCTGAAATCAAAAATTGTATGAAATAGATAATTTATGCACCATTCTAAGTATAGGTTAGTTAGCGACCAGTGTTTCTAGTGAATATTCAAAGAAAATACCTACGCTATTGGGCCCAAAAAGTTTGGTTATGTAGGTCTACCTTTCTACATGAATTTTTTAAATACTTCTTAATAACGTTTGATACTGTTTCAGAGCATTCTGAATCACTGCGTAGACCGCATACAATTGCATGTAAATGTGGTAATTTGATACAATAAACATTTGTGGACAAAATCACGGGAAGTTTTCTCTAGACTCAAGTAGGTAAGGTAAATGGCAGGGCAGGCTGGGTACCTATAATATAGATAGATATAAACAAAAAAACAACCTATCGTAAAATTCTCCAACTTCGAGCAATACGAATACATTTTCCAATACCTAATTACTTATAGGTATTCTGTTTCCCGGACCCGGTCGATAGTTTTGGTCAGTGATGGCCAAAAATTTGCTATAGCTAACGGCTAAAAGCTACAGCCAAATCAGCTGAAATTTAGCTTAACTAACAGCTAATTTTTTTAGCTATTACCTGTTGTGGGATAGCTAAATTCTACAGCTAAATTAGCTGTTAGCTGAAATTTACAGCTAATAACTTTAGTTACAATTTATTTTGTGTTATTGCATTTTTGCTTCATGCATATTTCGTTGTATGTGCACGAGGTGGGACTATTTGATGTCCTATGCACAATAATAAAATAAATAAATAAATACAAAAAGTTGGCTGTTGGTGGCAGATAGGAAGTGGCAGATAACAGCTCATAGCTTTAGCTGAAGCGGTCAGCTAATAGCTAACCTTTTCTTAAAAAATCGTATTCTTCCTCACAAACAGCTAGCAGCTAACAGTTTTAGTTTCAGATAATATGTACCTACATTAGCTTTAACAAATCTTTTGAGCAGATTTAATAGCTTTGACAATTTTACTAATTTGAACAATTTCTGGCTTTTTTGAACAAGTCCAGTGAATTTTCTCGGGTAAAAAGTGAATACTTCTGTTATTTACTGTTATTATTTTCCTTCACCTCAATGGTCAATTGGGGAGGATTTTACCAAGGACAGGAAACCAGTGGTTGGTAGGTAAATCCTACTTCGAAAATCAGCTATTTATTTTTATGGTTGAAAGGAAGACTGGAACTTTAATGGTTTCAAACAACTGCCAAACATTTCAACTTCGTACCTACTTGCTAGCTGGTAGGTAAATACCTTGAAATTTTATCAATGTTAGGAAAATCAATCAGCTTTCTAATATAAATTCCTAAAGGAATTAGTTCATTCCTTAGCTCTTCATTTATGAAATTTGTGGTGGTCAGCCAAACATTGAACATCTGTACATGCTGGGTAACATGAAGGTGACCATCGCTCCAGGTTCTTTTATCTGAAAGAAAATCCGTGTGAAATTTGGGGATATACTACACGTATTGTAGGAATGAACTCCTTTTAAACCTGTGCAAATTCAACCTAGTAGCATAGGTACCTACCGTACAGAAGTTTGGTCCCTGTTATGGTGAGGAGAGATTTTCTGCCTGATTTTTTATTCAGACTCGTCTCCTTCCCTTTCTTTTTATGTGTTTTGGCAGTAGTTTCTTCTCCTACTTCTTCATTTATTGATCCATCATTTTTAATACTTGCAAACGCTTGCGGAAACGGAATGGCAGCAAATATTTTAGCCTTGACACTTTCGATATGTGTAGGTGAAGGTACTGCCTAAACGGTTGGTTTCGTTAATATAGAAATAAGTATGATTCAGTACACAAAATCAATAGGTACCTTGTGGTTTATTATTCTGTGAATAATATACCTATGTATTCGCCCAGCAAAAAATTTTTAGGTAGGATAACACCCCCTCAAAATTTTTTCTTTTACGTTTGTAAGTGCGTAGATTCCAAAAACGCTGCAAAGTCCTTGTCACATGGGTTTATTATTCTATTGGAGTTCTAGAGATTCTTGTTGGCAGTTAAATTTATAGTTTCTTTCATGTGGAATGATTGAAATAGCTATTTCTGATGATTTCCACCAATTTTGGCCCCCAAAACATGAAATAGGTACGCTTTTTTTTTTTTTAAGATCATCTTTGATCATTGGTAGTGGCATTTAATGGTCTTGATTCACCTGTTTACACTTTTTCCAATGTTATTGTACAAATTGATGGTGATTTCAGACAGTTTTCCAGGTTTTTGACTAAAAAAAAAAACAATTTTGGGAGCTGAACCAATGGTAAAACCTCAATTTCCGCGTCTTTGGCCAAAATCGACTTCATATTCGGTATTCTCGTCCCCAAAAACATGGAAAACGATACCTCAAAAGCTCATTTTACTAACATGTTGCTAAAACGCAAAAAGTACCTATTTTTACACACATTTTCACTCATAACACCCCTGGGTATATTCCGATCGGGCTGAAAAGTTTCGGGACACAACTAGGGCCCAAATGGAGCATGTGTGCGAAAGAACGACTTTTTTAGATCTAAAATGAAGCCTGTACACGTGATACGGCGTACGGCGGACGGACATTGCATTTTTGGAATCTACGCACCTTGAAACGGAAAAGAAAAAAGTTTGAGGGGGTGTTATAAAAATTTTTTGCTGAGCGAATACATAGGTGTATTATTCACAGAATAATAAACCAAAATGCAATGTCCGACCGCCGTCCACCGTACTCCATAAGCCGCGCCGTATCAAGCATAACTACTTCATTTTCGGTCTAAAAAATTCGTTCTTTCACACATCCTCCATTTGAGCCCTAGTTGTGTCCCAAAACTTTGCAGCCCGTTCCAAATATAACCAGGGGTGTTATGGGAGAAAAATGGGTTTAAAAATAGGGTTTTTGGTGTTTTAGTAACATGAGCTTGTAATTTATCGTTTTCCATGTTTTTTTAGGACGAGGAGACAGATTATGAAGTCGATTTTGATCAAAGACTGAAAAATTGAGGTTCTAACGAAGTTTTAGCCTTAAATTTACGTTAAAATGTGGTCTAAAATCGTCGTTCTTCCTCACACAGTTTGGGTCCAAATTTTGGAACGCATTTGGTCCTAGTTGTGCTCCGAAGCTCGGCCGCCCGATCGGAATACACTCAGAGGTGTTATGGGGGGAAAACGGGTGTAAAAACAGGGGTTTTCGAGGGTTTTTTTGAGGTTTTAGTGAACATACGCTTATGAGGTATCGTTTGCATGTTTTTTAGGACGAGAAGGCCGAATATGAAGTTGATTTTGATCAGAGAGTGAAGAATTGAGGTTGTAACGAAGGTTCAGCACCCAAAATTCTTTTTTTATGGGTCAAAAACCTGGGTAACTGCGTAAATCACCATAAATTTGTATAATAACACTAGAAGTAGTATCAACAGGTGAACTAAGACAGTTAAATGGCACTATCAATGATCAAAAATTACTAAGAATCCTATATTTGTAAAAAATATAGCAGCCTAATTCGTGTTTTTGGGAAACGCCAAATGAATAGCCAACATTTCTGTAGGTATGTCCACTAGAATAATAAACCCACGTGACAATGACTTCGCAGGGTTTTAGAATTTCGACTCGAAAGAGGAAGCTTATTAGTTAGGTAGGGGGCCCTTTTGCTTGTAACAAAACCCTAAGTCTACGTGGGGTCAAAACCTGTAGTTTGGTGAAGATTTGTTCTCTGACTCCACTTCGCCCACTGGTGGGTGGTAATGAAGCAGACTCTTCTTCTTCTCCTTTCATCTCGGACACAATGTTTAGCTCTTCAAAATTGATATCCCCACAGTCCGTACTTGTTGAGTTGATGTTCGTTTTGCCATAATAAATATCATCCCTTCTTGCACTAAAAGGCGTTATTTATTATTTAACAAGTGCTATGGGAGTTTGAGGAATTTCAAATGGAGGTATTCTGGTTTGCAAAATTTCCCCAAACTTCCCATCTGTACCTACCTATTTGAGCACGTGGGCCCTAAAACCACTGCAAGAATCTGCCAACAATTTTACTTGCATCATGTGATTCAACTTGTCTGGATTTGTCCAATCTACTTTCAGATGAATTACCTACCTAATGCTAAACCGATTACCACAGTTATGGTGCCTATAGACAACAGTCAAATTTGTCACTTTGTCAGATCTAGAACCACTAACCAGTGTCTGTTGAGAGAAGCATGGAATCAAGGCTGCCTACTGATTCTGATTTCATACCTTGGGAAGACGTTTACTGGATTTTCCGATATGTTGAATTCAATTCTATGCAGATTCCAATTCGTGATTTCAAGAGAGGTTTCTGGACTTTGGATTCGATGCGTAATTGAAAACGCCACCCATCTAGTCTTTGAATCAATTTTTATCGTCCGCATAGCAACAACATCATCCTTTGTACAAACCTGTGGATCGGACATTCAGAAGGTAGGTAACATCATGGTAACACTCAGCTAGGTTGGAATATACCTACATAATGCATTACATTACATACCTACATAATGCATACCTAATACCTACATTATGTAACACTTGATCTTATCTTTCAAGTAGGTTTTATTATTATTATTATTTCATTTATTGGCAATATATCATAAATACATAATGGAGAGAAATATACAAAATAAGTAAAAATACTAAAAAAAAGCCGAATTTGGGAGACATTTAATTATCATTTTTCTTCGGTGGAGTTCTAAATAATCACAAAATAATATGAAAACCCGAACAAAGTGCCAATAAATATGAAGAAACGAAATAAATCATGAAACTACAAACAAAGACGAAGTTAGGTATATGAATAAACGCAACAAGAGAACAAGAAAAACAAAATCAGGCTTACAAATAAACACTCAATTTCTTTTTAAATGATGACAAATTATGAAATAAAACTTCTTACTTTAGCGATTTCTCCCCTGACTGCTACCGATATGTTTATCATTTGAGATGGCGAGAGAAGGTAATATATATGGCATGTCTTCATATTTTTAGAGGAGGGACGCATGTAAACAATACCATCTCTGATAGAAGTCACTATGGTCTGGAATAATTGTCATTAATTATTCTCTAGGTATAATTATGTATTAAAACCGGGTTCAAGTACCTACCTGGGGTGTCATGAACAAGTTGATACGCAACTTACATCGGCAGTACGCCGCTTAGCCATAGAAGGCACAGACAGCCTTAGACTATTTCTTTTGAGAAAAGAACCTCTGATTTTGCCATTCTTCGCTGATACACGAGAGTTCCTATATGACACCTTTTTTGGTTTGTCTTGAAACGCTAGCAAGAAGCTTAATGTGAACAACACCATTTTTTATAATTTCGAAATGAATTTTAGGAATTTCAAGGTTTCTTTTACAAACTATGAAACATTAATTTTACAGTCTCTAATTTCAAAACAATCATTTTACTTTACTAGGTACCCAAAATCCGTGGGCAACCGGATCGAACAGTATCGAAGTTACCAATAGTATCTTTCTCTCCTAATTATTGGCATGCTTGATAATGTAGTAGTGTGTAGGTACATAAATTGTAGTACCTACCTACTAGAATAAAATGCGTTTTTTCCAGAGAAGTTTAGTTTTTTTTCACTCAACAACAGATCGTAAGCTTAAGAAGATCATCAACAGCTTTTTTCAGCAAGTCGAGGAGGTAGGGACGGTTGTAAGAACTGGGTGTCGAACATATTAAAAAAGTAAAACTAATAAATACGTTTACAGTATCTAGTGCAGGTACCCGAGTATTTATTTCTGTAACTTACGAAGTCAATCGACCTCTCTTTCTCTCAAGAAATTGTCATTTTACGGTCCTTAATAAGTAGGTACCTACCTACTTATCATCCACACCAATATTAGTAGGTATGTATGTAGATATGTCCAATAAAAAGTACAACGTAGCTTACTGCTGACTCGATCGTCAGCCCAAATTGATTTGGAAAAACTGACTGATCTTGGTAATGCCCATATTCTACCCACTAAAACATGTACCTAATATACTGTTGGTAGGGAACCTACCTAGTACAACAGAGCAATAACTTGTATTCTTTAGAAGTTCAAAGTGCCAGTCATTCACATTTATTTTCATCAGTATGCATGCAGTCGATTAAAAGATCATAGGATTTTAGGCAGACACATGATAACATAAAAAACGCTGCAAAGTCCTTGTCACATGGGTTTATAATTCTCTCGGACATACGTACAGAAATGTTGGCTGTTCATTTATTGTTTCTTTCATGCGTAATAAACGAAATAGCTATTTCTGATGGTTTCCATCAATTTTGGCCCCTAAAACACAAATTAGGTACCACTACGCTCCTTTTATTTTATTTTTTCAAATTATCTTTGATCATCGATAGTACCATTTAATCGTCTTGATCCACGTGTTGGCACTTTTTCCAGTGTTATTATACAAACTGATGGTGATTTCGGACGATTTCCCAGGTTTTTTACTCATTAAAAAAATCGATTTTGGGAGCTGAAAATCTGGTAGAACTCAATTTTCCACTCTTTGGTCAAAATCGACTTCATATTCAGTCTTCTCGTCCCCAAAAACATGGAAAACGATATCTCAAAAGCTCATGTTACTAACATGTTACCAAAACACAAAAAAGTACCTATTTTTATACACATTTTCACTCATAACACTCCTGGGTATATTCCGATCGGGCTGCAAAGTTTCGGGACACAACTAGGGCCCAAATGGAGCATGTGTGCGAAAGAACGACTTTTTGAGACCTAAAATGAAGCCGGTACACGTGATAAGGCGTACGGCGGACGGACATTGCATTTTTGGAATCTACGCACCTTGAAACGGAAAAGAAAAAATTTTGAGGGGGTGTAATAAAAATTTTTTGCTGAGCGAATACATAGGTGTATTATTCACAGAATAACAAACCAAAACGCTGCAAGTCCATGTCACATGAGTTTATTATTCTAATGGACAGAAATGTACTGTTCATTTAATGTTTCTTTCGTGTGCAATAATTGAAATAGCTATCTTCTATGGTTTCCACCAATTTTGGCCCCCAAAAACACGAATTAGCCTCCTATTTTTGACATATTACCTTTGATCATTGATAGTGCCATTCAGTCGTACTGATTCACCTGTTGGTAGGTACTAATTATAGTGGCACTATACAAGTTTATGGTGATTTCAGACAATTTCCCTGCTTTTTGACTCTTAAAAAATGAATTTTGGGAGCTGAACCTTCGTTAAATCTCAATTCTTCACTCTTTGGTCAAAATCAACTTCATTTTGTCTCCTCCCCCTAAAAAACAAGGAAAAACGATACCTCACAAGCTCATGTCCACTAAAACCTCGAAAAACCCTACTTCTACACCCAACCCACACCCCTCGGTGTATTTTGATCAGGCGGCCGAGCTTCGGAGCACAACTAGGACCCAAATGTGTTTCCAAATGGGGACCAAAACTGTGTGAGGAAGAACGACGATTTTAGACCAAATTTTAACGTAAATTTAAGGCGGAAACTTCGCCAAACCTCAATTTCCCACTGTTTGGTCAAAATTGACTTCATATTCGGTCTCCTCGTTCTAAAAAACATGGAAAAAGATACCTCAAAAGCTCATGTTACTGGAACACCGAAAAACCCAATTTTTCACCCATTCACCTTTTGGGTATATTCCGATCGGGCTGAAAAGTTTCGAGACACAACTAGGGCCCAAATGGAGCCTCTGTGGGAAAGAACGAAGTTTTTAGACTGAAACTGAAGGAGATATGTATGGCGTACGTTGGACGGTGGACGGACATTGCATTTTTGGAATCTACGCACCTTGAAACGGAAAAGAAAACATTTTGAGGGGGTGTTATAAAACGTGTTTTGCTGAGCGAATACATAGGTGTATTATTCACAGAATAATAAACCAAAAGTGGGATTTTCCTTACATGATCTGGCACTTTGCATAGATCAGCGTCGGAATTTCTCTTTTCCCCACAAAACGAGGATGTTGTTAGTAGAAAGTAAAAACCCCTGGATGTTTTTTTTCCGTGGTTTGTTCGGGGAGCCGCCACGGTCTATTAAGTGTTTGCCCGGTAGTCGTGACTGCCTCGGAGTGGTGTGAATCTTTATAAAGGTTCGTCTCCCCCAGGCACAGTCGACAGACCGTCATTTTACAACATGCGCTCACTTCTAACGAAGGTAATAATGGAGTAGTTACATTAATTTCTGTACAGTTTCGTTAATTGCCAATCGCTTGAAAACATGTGTAGCTAATCATGTAAGGACGTACGATCGGGAATTTATAGGATATTTAGGTAGGTACGCCCATACAGCTACCTCCACTTCACCTGGAAATTCGACTCGTATCAACCTCGAAAACTCATTAGAGGCCACATTTTTCATTCATTAGCGAATTTTCGAAGAAAAGGAAGCTATTGTTCTCGGTCCAAAATTTTTAAAACTCAAATTTCCGAAAGATTTTTATACCAAAATCCGTTTCAGACCATCCTGAATTCACTGCCGAAAGACACCAAAAATTATATGTATTATATATATATTTATATATTTATATATATAACTCGGCCCTTCGGCCTTCCTCACCCCCGAAGGATGCGTTCTTATACTTCGTATAACAAAGGAGAATTTGCTATGCAATTTACCCCCCCCCCCACACCACCAACACACAAAAAAATAAAACGATTCTGTTTAAACGTTATTTATTTACATTTATTTCTGAATGTAGGTAACCAGTTATTCATAGGTAACAAAGATAACGTTGGTAATTCTTTATCACATTCCTCTTTGTGCTCATCTTTATCACATTCCTCTTTGTGCTCATCTTTATCACGTTCCTCTTTGTGCTCATCTTTATCACATTCCTCTTTGTGCTCATCTTTATCACATTCCTCTTTGTGCTCATCTTCATCACATTCCTCTTTGCGTGACGCTTTTTTGTGACAGGATATTGTGACAGGACATTTTTTTCACATGACCCCCGGCGTTAAAATTGCATAGCAATTAATTTATATATTTATATATTTAGACTAGGTGAAGGATGGGAATCTTGAGTTTCGGTCGAGAAATAAAATCAGATAGGTTTAGGCCGACGTTTCGATGTATTTGTACATCATCTTCAGGGCTTATGTATCATTTGCAGTTGTTCACAGTGTTGATTATATGAACGGCTGATGAATTTTGATACTTAACTTAAATCGATGTTGAAAATATAATAATGAAGAGTAACGTGTGCTGACAGTGGATGCGCATTTTCTCGACCGAAACTCAAGATTCCCATCCTTCACCTAGTCTGAATATCAACGGTCAAAACCAGAATCTCCTGTTTATATATTTATATATATATTTATATATGTATGTGTCATTCCAGACGATAACTCTCGAAAGAATTGAGATAAAAAGTTCAAATTTGCACGAAAAATCTGTCTTGGCAATCGACAGGCTAAGTTCGAAGATGGGCAGAATCGGGTCACTCTAAGGGGGAGTTTTAGGGGGGGAAAATTACCCATAAATTCCCAAAATGAAACAGTCTGACAAGTGACACCTCATTTTAAAGGTGTTTGTACGCTGAACACGATGGTGAAATCAGAATTGCGATATCTCATTCCGTTCTCAAACTGGAGCACTTTGAAGATGAAGGAACGTGGTTATTTCTTGAGATGTTCTTCCTGGTTCGTCTGCTCTAATCTGATAACGGAATGGGATATCGCAATTCTGACTTCACCATCGTGTTCAGCGTTGGAAAATCTACAAACCGAGGTGTTACTCGGCAAAAAATGGAACAAAAAATTTGTTACGTACCCAATACCTACTCTTCTGGTATTCAAAACATTTTTAATTTCCCCCTCCCCCACCTTCCACCCCAAATTTTACTTTGCGTAAAACTACTCCTGTTTTAATTTTGTATGGTATCAAGTTGGGAAAACATTGGCCGAAAATTAATTTTCAGAAAATTTTAGGCGGAGGAGGAAGATGCCGAAAACTTCGAAAATTCGCTCTTATAGCCATGCTGCATGACTGTGGTTTTCATACTTGCAGTGGACGGTTTAAGCATGCTTTGTTTACAGACTATTCTTTGTATTGCGATTAGGTAGGTTTACTTCTGCCATATCAATACCTGTAAAGCCGCGCCTTAGATCTACATTAGCAAAATCAGAATTGCCTTTCTTCTGTAGGCAACTAATTCTCCCCAGAAAAGTTGGGTAGGTAGGTACCTGTATTTAAAAAAAATAGGTAGGTAAGGTTTATCTATATTTTTCCTGCCTTATAAAAAGTGGAAATATGTTCATTTCTAACGTCACTCATAATACTAAAGATCGAAACCTAAATAATCCCTATACCTATTCATTTTGGTTGACAACTAAAAACGAGACACACCAGCGTACAACTGTACTCGAAAATTTTGGTTTATTATTCTGCGAATAATACACCTAGGTATGTATTCGCTCAGCAAACAATTTTTGTAACACCCTCAAAAATTTTTCTTTTACGTTTCAAGGTGCGTAGATTCCAAAAATGCAATGTGCGCCCGCCGTATAAAGCCGCGTTTACACCGGAGTTAATAACAAGAGTTTTTAAACTTTTGTTATTAACTGACGTTATCAACAAAAGTCATTAACATAATGTTAATAACATTTTCTTTTGGCTGCTAGTTTTGTTATCAACAAAAGTTACAAGTCACTCCGCCTATCAACGCTCATGCACAGCCAGCAGTTCTAGAGACAATGGTGCGAGAGGATGACGTGGTTCTCGCTGCAGCTGCGTGCGTTGTTTTGGCTACCACTGCTCAAAGGAGACGTAGAAGATACTGGGTGAAACCTTCACTCAGAGCAAGGACTGTGTACAGTGGGAGTGATATGATGAATGATCTGCAAGAAGACGGTCTTGACCCTCTTTCAGGCGAGCTAAGGTGCGACGGAAGCATCAAGAACTTCCTCCGCATAACCTGTCTCTACTTCCTCTGTAACCTCACTCTGTCTCCACGTGTTTCGTCTGCTGCTGTAGTTGGTACTGAGGGGCCACTGGCGCGCTCTGTGTAGCAGGATGCCGGGCGAGGGGGTTGCGGGGAAGAGAGGAACCTGTTATTAACAACAGTTAACGCGCTAAAAGAGGCTATTAACTTTTGTTATTAACATTTGTTACAAACATAACACGTTTCCTTTGATCTTTACCGACTCTTGATGGATAACATAAATCTTGTTAATAACAAGGGATTTTCTGTTGAAAACACGAGTTATTAACTTTTGTTAAGAGAAATTTTTTGGCGATTCAGTTAGGTTAATAACTTTTTGTTAAAAACTCGTGTTATTAACTCCGGTGTAAACGCGGCTTAACGCGTATCCACTTCGGTCTAAAAAATTCGTTCTTTCGCACACATACTCCATTTGGGCCCTAGTTGTGTCCCAAAACATTGCAGCCCGATTGGAATATACCGAAGGGTGTTACGGGTGAAAAGTCGGTATAAAAATAGGTTTTTTTGGTGTTTTAGTAACGGAGCTTGTGAGGTATCGTTTTCCATGTTTTTTAGGGCGAGGAGACCGTATATGGAGTCGATTTTGACTAGAAAATTGAGGTTCTAACGAAGTTTCAGCTCCCAAAATTGATTTTTGATGAGTCAAAATCCTGGGAAGTTGTCTGCAACCACCATACATTTGCATGATAACAATAGATGTCATGTGAATCAAGACAATTAAATGGCACTATCAACGATCAAAGATAATTTGTCAAAAACAAGAGTCTAATTCGAGTTTTTGGGGGCCACAATTGGTGGAAACCATTAAAAAATAGCTGTTTCAGTTATTGCATATGAAAGAACCAATAAATGAACAGCCAACATTTCTGTGGTTATGTCCAGTAGAATAACAATGTGACAATGACTTTGCAGGGTTTAAAAAAAATTGGAATTCATGTTTTCCGGGTTTACTTTTCCTGTTCGATCTGAAGGAGAAGAAAAGTAGGTACTGTAAACAGCCAGAAAAAAATATTTTGGAACTCAGCCAGGATGCAGATTTTCACTCAATCTGCTATCATAATATTAGTACAAGATAGCCTTAATAATAGGGAAAGATCCAATTTCGGCTTAGTTCTTGTTAGAAAGCTTCAAGAAAAAAAATAAAAATGAGAAGTTAGATGATGCCTTTGAAATAGTTAAGAAGAAATAGCCGGCCTTACCGATAATAATTTAGAAATAGCAGGCCAGCAATCAAGTCTGAGATGTTGTTCTTCAGTGATGCGAAATTTCGTGAACAAGATTCGAAACAAGTTACGTGATTATACTTGCTTAATACACAACACTCATGCAGAGAATTTGAATGGGGGTGATGGTACCAATTCCAAGACCTTGCTAATAGGTAGTTTCTTCTCCACTAGACGTGTTTTTACCAAATTGTTTGTTAGGAAGTCCTACCGGCAGAAAGTAAATAATCCTCTTGGACTTTTCAGAAAATTAATATTGCGGCAATTGTGGCTACGCTTCTGATCCTCGCAAGCTTGTGCGCTGCCAGAATAGTTGCAATGGATCGCCCATTCGACCAAGATCAAGCAGCAACCGATCGTAAGTTTCAAACACAACTGTAATGCTTTAGTAATAGCATGACCCATGCCAACCCAGTAGATCCCATCGAGCAAACCACAGCTGGTGGGAGGGGGGATTTTTCACCAACAATGACAATTTATTTCGGTGTTATTCAAATAGAAAAACGGATGTCACTTCTTAAATTAGCGTTGAAAAATAATGAAATTTCGTGTGCGAAACGTCGGGTCTACCGTTATCTACGTTTTTGCGCAATTTCCGGGTTGCGCTAATTTGGGCGCTCCTGGAGCGGATTGCGCGCAGTAAAAAAAAAATCGGTTGAGGGGCCACATTTTCATGAAATTTTGCGTAAAATTCGGATCTGCAATAAAAAATGGGGGTTCTAGTGCGCGTTGCGCAATTTTGTTATTTGAAATCTCCGAAAAAAATTACGAAGAATACCTAGCGTTGGTCCGAACTTTTTACTCCCACAATTAGTGAAATAGAGGGGGGAGGGGTGCCTAACTCGTGGACCACCCTGTATAGGCATAAATACATTCTTGTTAAAATCCAGGGATGAATTCAGGATGCTCTGAAGTAAATTGGCATATAAATAATTTTCAAAAATTCATGTTCTGAAAATTTTGGACCCATTGCAATTTAGCTTAGTTTTCTTTGAAAATTCGCTAAAAACCATAACCCTCTGTATGATTTTGAGGATGTGTGTTAGAGGATTTTGAGGAGGTTCACAAAGGTTACGGCAGGTTCTTGAATGTTGCCACAAATGTTTGCCATTTCTAATGTTGGGTTGTTGGCAGCATTGAGAACCCTCCAAAGGTTTGCTCCACCTCCTTGGGCCAACAGCCAATCAGACTGATGTCAATAGACATGATATGCCATTTTTTGCTGCATTTTTACTTTTAATGGCCCTCATTTAAAAACCACCGCTTATTTTTGAAAATGAGCTTCAAACCTCCATTTTTCCAAGAGTTCTGAATTTTGTTTGAAAAAAAAAAAATTGACAAAAATTTCTCATTGTTTTTTAGTTTCCTTATTTGAATAATTCGTAAAATACATGATGTGATCGTCTGATACCTAACAGATCATTATGGGCGCGTCCACATCAAGGTGTTCAGAGGACCAGGTCACGAGCACCATTTTGCCCCTCATGGATACTGGATCAAACAACCAGCTGATGATGGCCACCACCACTGAATGATATAATAACTCATTAAAGGATACTCTATTCGACTCTCTTTTTGTAACTTATTGAACCCGTTTATGATCTCTGAAATTGTTTCAATATTGAGTAACATATTTCCATAATACATGACAGATAAGTCTTCTTTGTAAATGTTTGTCTACTACGTCACCTTTAGTTGGCATCACCTGCCAGAGTCAATGTCAGCAATGTATCCGAAGATAGCCTATAGGTTCAAAGTTTGCGTCACTATTATGTTGAATCAGTAGCAGTCTAGCACCAACTATTTGCAACTTCAGACGGAGTGACTCGTGATCCGGCATTCCAACCCTCCACTTGGCTCAGAATCAAACTATCAGAACGGATGCTAATCCTACCCACTATCTAACCTATCCATTAGCCCATTGTAGCCCACAGATACATAGCTTGTTATATGATGATCTCTTGGCAAGTTTTGCTCAAATCTGAAGAAGAGGATATAGGAGGGCAATTAATTATCGGTGTGCATGCTAAAGAAGTGCCAATCAATTAGCCCAATGTAGCCCACATAGAGGATCTATTAGATAACAAAATCTCAAAATGCTACACTAAGTCCTGCTCAAACACAGAACGTAGGAGGGCACGTATGGCACTTGTATCGTCTTTGTCAGGCCAGTTTGTCTTACGGCAAAGCTGCCTGCTACTATCCCAGAACAGAGCTCTGGGCCAACACCAGCTAGATTGATCTCAAGTAAGCCATCCAGTTATATCACCCAAGTCTAGCCACGTCCAGGATTCACCAGGACAGTCCTCCTTTTGGAAGAGGGAGGACTGGAATACAGGAATACATTGCTGACATTGAACTTTTGGACAGTCCTGGGTCCTGGTCAAAATGCTACCAGGATGCGAAATGTCCTGATTTTGCTCATTATAAGGTCTTCATAATTTTTTATTGCGATTCCTGTACCAAAATTTTACTGTTTTATAGTTCCTGCAGTATTAGAGATCCAAATATTTAGTTTTCTAATGTAATTCTGTTTCTTAGTTCCTAGGGTAGACACCCAAATTTTATGGGTGTCCTGGGGTTCCTGGGGTATTGGACACCCAAATATTATTTCCTAATATATTAGTTCCTGGGGTATTGGACACCCAAATATTATTTCGTTTTCTAATGTGATTCCGTTTTCTAGTTCCTGGGGTAGACACCCAAATGAGATCCTGTTTCTAGTTCCTGGGGCAGACACCCTAATGTGATTCGATTTTTCACGTTCCTGATAGGGTATTAACATCTACATACGTGTAATTTTTTAAACCTATTTCTTGGGGTAGACACCCAGAGTGATACAGTTTTTATTATACAAGTAGTTACCTCAATAAAGCAATGGTAAAACCATCAATGTGATATGTGATGTGGTGTAGGTATATATATATATATATATATATATATATATATATATATATATATATATATATATATATATATATATATATATATATATATAAGTAGTATCCAAATATTCATCCTGGGCCACTGCCTTAGATCTCTGATAAAAAGTTTTAACATAAAAGATCAGAACACATATTTTCACTTGAATCATTGATGTTTTTTATTTTCACTTGAATCCTTGATGTTTTTTATTTTCACTTGAATCTCTGATAAAACTTTTTTATCACAAAACATCAGAACCAGTGACTTTTTCATTTTTAGCGACTTGAATCTCTGATAAAATTTTTTTTAACACAAAACATCAGAACCCAGTGACTTTTTCTTTTGGGGGGTTAGTTAAAAGAATCTCTTTTATAATAAAATTAAAATGTCAACAATTGAAATTTACAAAAAAGCAGCCAAAAAACCCATCTACTCATCATTCAGAAATCTGGATAAGGGAGCTTATGATCTCTTAGCAAATTTTATACAAGATACGGAATATGGTGAAACTGTTGTTGTTACTATTAATACTGAAAATGGTGAATTAAATTTATGTTTACCCAAGAAAATATCTAGTCGACTTCTTGAGCATGTTAGAAACAACCCAGAAAGACACCCCAACAAACTTATTTATAATGGTATTGATAAAAAGACAAAGGCTTTTATGATTGACTTTGAGTAAAAAATATTATAATTGATAGTTGAACCCCGAATTGATTACATACATAACCCTGAACCACACTTTTATATAAAGAGAATCTTTATATAAATAATCACCACAAAATTTATAAAAATCATTTTTCTATCCTGAAAACCAAGTGAAAAATAAAAGATCATAAATTTGACTGGAGTGGCCCAGGATGAATATTTGGATACTACTAAAAGTGTTCGTTTTAATGGGGAACCCCCATTAAAACATATTGAACAAGATACAAGGTTGTTCTGTAGACCAGTGAGAGAATGGGCTGTTTTCAGAATTTTTTAAAATTATGTATCACCCTTAAAAGTGAAACGAAACAGTTAATCTGTTTCGCGAGAACGAGACTGCTGCGTTCTCGCGAGAACGAGACTGCTGCGTTCTCGGGAGACAGGATTAACTGCCTCTCCGCGTATATTTTAATTTTTTCTCAATTCTGGCGAGAAAAGAGACGAGAATGAGAACGAGAATGAGAACGAGAACGCAGCTGATGAGTTGACGACCTTGTGGCCTTCCCGTCGACCGGTTTGAGATAAGATTGTCTTGCAGCCCCTTTGACTCGTCCCAGTCAGTTTGTAGAAACCAAGTGAGAAACAACGCAGTGAGTTATTTGTGAGTGAAAATGAACCAATCCCAAGTTTCAACGAATGGAAATTCAACGACTGATGAAGTAGATGATTTTCTACGTGAACTATATATTTTTTATTGAGAATGTTCCCAATAAAAAAATTGTTATTTATATTGTTTATCCTTTTTTTCCCCCTTTTCTTATCAAGGTAAGTTTTAGATTTCCTCTTTTATAATATTTTTAAGTGGCATATAGTTGAGAGTGACTTCTGAAACCAAAATTACGTAAGCAAAAGTGTTTTCTGGCACATTCTTTTCAAAATCTGCTCGTAAAATTATATTACTTTTTTGTCCAGATATGGACTGTGGTTGTCTAGTCATATTCACACTGAATATTGGATAGTTCTCTTTGAAGGACTGAGGCTCATGATATGGAAGGGATGAGTCTTGGCATACTATTCTTTTGAAATCTGTGTACATTGTGTAAGCTAAACTAAAATCCCCTGAACTCCAATCTAAATTCAAATGTTCTTCAGGATAACTTTTTCCTGCTACTTCAAAACTAATATTTTTAACATTCAAATGATCAAATTTGGAATTATTTTTCTTTTGATCATTTTTTCTGGCAGTTTGGAAGGCAACAAATCCCCAGATCGGATTCTGTACATTTCTGTAAATATTTGTAATGTTGAAGTTTAGAGTTTTTCCAGTAACTTTTTGTTCGATACATTGTAATTTTTTAAAGTGAAACAAATAAGGAGAAGTACAGAGTTCAGCAATTAATTTAGCTTTGGATTCACTTTCATATTCAATTATTGGGACTCGCAGGTAGAAAGTTTTAATTTCCACTTTTCCCTCTACACCTTCAGGAGAGGTACTGTAACGGAAGAGTACATTATCATCAGAATTTCTAATGAATGTAATTTCAAATCCTCCCTTATAAATTGGTGCAATATCGCTGAAGAATCCAAGGCCTAAATCAGCCAAGTTACCATTCGCGTTGAAATTTCCACCACCATTCACTTTAGAATTGAAACCAGAATTCATTAATTTACCATTATAGTTTGATGGTCCTGAGAAAGAAGCTATACCCATCACCGTACTAGCAATACCTGGTTCTTCAATTTCATCAATAACCGTATTGTGCTTTTTTACTTCAATTTTGGAAAAAAGGTGTGCAACAAAATTGTCAACCATCATTATTGTATCACTGATTCCATATGTTTTTGTTGCATCTTTAGGAATGTATTTTCCAGCAATGTAATATTGAATATTGCTGCTAAGAAACTCGTCATCTAGAAGCAATTTGAAAACCGTTCTCTTATTCTCAGAGTTAAATTCCAAATTAGATTCAGGATTAAAGTTTCGATACTGAAGCCTTGTGATTTCAGAATCGTATTTCGAGTAGATTGATTTAATTTGATTCATTTTTATTATAGAATACATTCTTTTAACTAACCCCCCAAAAGAAAAAAGTCACTGGGTTCTGATGTTTTTTGGTAAAGTCGAATACAAGTCGAGAACATTTAAAGAATATTTTCAAAACTCTTAAAGTGGGGTGGCCAAATTGGCCACCCTCTTTAACGTTAAAGTCGAATACAAGTCGAGAACATTTAAAGAATATTTTCAAAACTCTTAAAGTGGGGTGGCCAAATTGGCCACCCTCTTTAACGTTAAAGTCGAATACAAGTCGAGAACATTTAAAAATTTCTTTTAAAACTCTTAAAAAAGTTTTTTTATAGAATCGAAATTCTATAAAAAATATCAAGATAGCGGAATAGAAAATATTAAAATCCAGTTCTGAAAACTTCCCCATGTTTCAAAAGTGATAGTTTGATAGGATCCACACTTTTAATTTCTTTCTTATTTTTATTATATTCATTTAGAATAGTACTTTTCATATTTATATAATTTTTTATTTCTTGTTCAATATCATTGAACTCATCATCAGATATTTTACCGTCTTTAATTGCTTTTCTGAACTTTTCTTCAATCGAATCTAATTTAGCTTTTGCCAAAAGCTCAATTTCTTTGTGTTTATTAATTTTTTTATTGAAAAATCCGCTTGAAGTCCTTAATATTATCGATAAGGTTGTCAATCCTACAGAAATTGGAACACTGAATGGAATTATTATTGGTAATGCTATAGAAGTATTAACCAGGCCGAGTTCTGAGAGGGCGAATAAAAATTCAGTACCGTAAAGAGTGCTGGATATTTTTCCATATTTTTTTTTCAAACCATTTCTCATTTTCACTTCATCTTCTAAAAATTTGTATTGATTGATAATTCGATTGATTCTATAATTGTTCTCATTAAACTCGGGAAAAATTATTTTTGGATATAATCTAGGATGAGTTATTGGAGTAAATTCTTCAGGGGCTGAAGGTGTTTCATTATTATTTGTGTACATCATTTTATTATAGAAAAAAATTTTTTTATAGAATCGAAATTCTATAAAAATATCAAGACTATAAAATTTAATAAAAGAAATTAAGATTTTCCTTCAATGTTCTCATGCTATTTACAAAATCGTGTCCTTCTGATAGCTTTTTCAAAATTAATAAACATAAATGTCCACAGATAGGCGGATCATATTGGTTTTGGATTTGCTCCTCATTATAAAATAAATTTTCTGAACCTAAATATTGAACAAGTTCTCTTGGTGGTGGTGCATTTCCATACGAGTCAAAATAATATTTTAAATTGTTATTTTTATGAAATGCAGTCCAGTGGCTTCCAGCCTCATCAGAATTTTCTAGATTTATAATACCACATTCCGTGTGGTTCACTTTCTCTGGTAAATCATCCTTCATGAAAACTCCTCTGAAGTTTTTAATTTTCATTTCTTTCGATAATCTTTCAATATCAAAATTGGTAAGAGGCTGGAAGCTATTTAGTTTTTTGATTTGGTAGGTTTCTTTTTAGGTTTCTTTTTAGGTTTCTTTTTCTTCATTCCAGAGCCGATACTTAGACTTTTTGCATTTTTAGCTAGTTTTTCCATCTCGAGATTATGACGTTTTATTTCGGCTTCTTCAGCGGCCTTATGTTTCGAGTCTATAACACTAGAAGCTACTGCAGCTCCACCACCTAATAATGCCCCAAGAGCACCAATTCCTGCAAAAAGTAAGGGTAAAAACCCACCTGAATGATTTATTTGCAACTGATCATAATTCATTTCCAATTCCAACCCTTTTTTGTTTTTGATACATTTATCTAGCTTTTTTTTCTGAGTTTCATTTAACAGGATTTTATGATTTCCATTTCCACTAATATCTGCAAAAGCCAGTCGTACTTTTACTGGAACACGTTTTTTATAAGCAGATCTTATTTTTTTCATTTGTATTTCTGACAAATTTATTTGATGTGTAATCATTTTATTATAGGAAAAAAAGTTTTTTTTTTTTTTATAAGATGTGAATCTTATAAAAAATTAATATACACCCATCCCAAAGTGTCTTTTGGCTTTCATACCAGTTTTTACTATAGCAGCTCCCAATATTTCACTGATATTTGTTGAACTTTTCATAATTTTATCAGCTTCTACTTCCAATTTTTTATCAGCAAGATGCCTATCACTAGTTTTCTCATGATCTCTGTAAAAAATGTCATGTTGTTTACAGGCTTTATCAAGACTATTTATACCTTCATCACCTCTATTTAATCTCTTATCCAATTTAGTAAATGGTCCACAATATTGATAACCACCTGGGAGATGCATTTCTGGAATAACAGGTCCAAGTTTATTAAGAATAGTATTGAAAATACCAGAACCATTTTTTATCATATTTTTGGGTAAATTATTAATAATTTTAATCAAGTATTCAGTTCCTTTGGGTTTATCAATATCTTTCTCCAGTTGATCTTTAATGAAATTTATAATTCCCAATTTTTCATTGTGAAAATTATTATTTCCTGCCTGCTCTTGTGCATACAAATAGTATAGTCTTTGTGTAAGTTGATTCAAATTATCTATATATTTAAATTCTACAGGATTTTCAGTATATTTAATCAACCCAGTACCAATCTTTTTCTTTTTACTATACTCCCAGATTGGTTTTATGATTTCTTTCCATTTTTTACTAACACTTGATTTTGGTTGTTTAGATTCGGGATTATTATTTTGAAACATGCTATCTGTTTGAATGAGGATTTTTGTATAAGCTTTAAAGTCTTCATTAGTGTACTCATCTTTGGATGGAATATCAGAAGCTATGGGTTTTGTTAAGAGCTTCCATAAGCCTTCAGTACCGGAATATTTCATTTTTTCTATTTCAATATCATTTCCATTTACTCGTATCTGTTTATTTCCAATAAAGATATGATTTTTTAAAGGGTATATTCCAAATTGTCTATCAGGATGAAGAATATATAATTCTGCAATTGGTCCAATACCTAAAGGACCTACAGAAGAGTTTGGTAATTTAACACTTTTTTGTAAAATTGTTTCCATTTCATAATCCCTATCTACATTGTCACTTGAAAAGCTTTGATTTAATGTATCTTCAGTATCAATACCTTGGGCCTCGGTATCAACATCTTTAAAAGTAACTTTTTTAGGCGAACTGATAGCCAAGGGGTTAATTGTTTTTATTACAGGAATGAGTTCTAATTTTTTACCAAGATCTTCATCAGTCTGTTTCACTGCTTTTTCTACCTTATCTAATCGTGAAGTTATAGGTTCATAAGCCTTTTCTCTTGTTTCCTTATCAGATGCTTGGTTAACCCTTTCTTGTTTTGCTAATTTCTGTAAATTTTTCTTGAGTTTAATCGATTTATTAGCTTCAGCCACAGTCATGGGCTTACGTTTTCGTTTTGTGAAAATTATTTGTTCATCTTCAGAGGGTTGATCAATCTTTTTGATTTCTCTAAGTTTGACTTCTTTTTCCTTCATCACTTCATTTTGCGCTTCTTTGAATTTCTGTCTAAGCGCTTGTTCTAAAGTAATTTTTGTTGTCATGTTTTTATTATAGGAAAATTTTTTTTTAAAATCGGTTAAACGTTAAAACGCTCAAACGCTTAAACGCTTAAACGCTTAAACGCTTAGGAACGCTATTTTTGCGTTTTTAAGCGTTTTCCAATGTGATTTTTGAAGCGTTTCCCAATGCGATTTTTGAAGCGTTTCCCAATGTGATTTTTTGAAGTTATCCGTGTAGCGTTTTTATAGGGAATCCCTATAAAAATTAGGGCCGGTAATTCGCCGTTCCTAATTAAGGCAAACTTAAAATCTATATTTTTTATCTAAAATATTTCACCAAATTTCTTTCGGTAACGTCCGTTACTGCGTTTCTTTGTTAGGTCAATCGTTAGAAAACCAAAGTCCTCATCCCAACTAGAATAGCATAATTCTTTGAATTGATCATAAGTGAAATCACTTCCCACATATTCATCATAAATATCTCGCATGTATCTTGGTCCTTGTCTAAATACACATAAAAAATTAATATTGTTTCTAATGAGTTGTTTATCAACTTTTGACCATGATTGTGTCAAGTAAACACACGAGATTTTCTTATGACGCCCTCTCACGTAATAATCTTTAATAACTTGTTGCTGTTGAACATTAACACAATCATCAAAAACTACCAAACTGTTCGACTGGCAATCATCTAGGGGTATAATCTCGTCACAATTACTGAAAAACTGTGCTATTTCCACACCATCTTTTACAGAAATTATTTCATAAGCTCTTCTCAAAAACTCATATGCATTCTGATCCATAGATTTTGAAAAAATATATAGATAATGAAAGGGGATTCCCCATGATTTTGTGATGAGATTATAGAGAAGTGTTGTTTTCCCACAACCAGAAGTTCCTACTATTAATGCTCTTAAAGGTAATGGTAAAATTCCTTTTCTAGCCTCTTTTTTATCAAACGGAATTGGTTCAATCTCGTATTTACTCATCTTTATTATACGAAAAAAAACTTTAAAGGTTAAAGAGGGGGGGGTGATTCGCCCCCCCTCTTTAAGAGTTTTGAAAATATTCTTTAAATGTTCTCGACTTGTATTCGACTTTACCAAAAAACATCAGAACCAGTGACTTTTTCTTTTGGAGGGGTTAGTTAAAAGAATGTATTCTATAATAAAAATAATAAAAGCATGACTCTAATAAAGATTTCTGATAAACATCGAGATCTAAAAATAACTTTTGCTCAAAAAATTGTTCTAAATCCCAATAAAAATTATAAACTTGGAATAGTAAAGTTATTATTTACTTCACCTTCTCTTTCATTTCAAGTAAAAGATGTATTGATATCATTAAAATTGCTTATTACAGATGTATGGTATCATCACGAGTATGTGTTAGATGGCACATTTACTGTTGAGACGTTTAGAAGAGAATTATATTTAAAAATAAAAAGTTATATAACTGAACTCATGGAGGGTTTTGAAAAGAATAAAACATTATATAAATCACAAATTGACACATTAAAAAAAATAAAACCTGAAAGTTTGGTTTTTAAAGTAGACTACACTACAAATCGTAATAGATTTTTTCTTAAATCTCCTGTTTTAATTGAATTTTTACGTTTTGGAAATTTCTGTGAACTATTTGATTTTAAACAATGTAAAACACCTGGGGATTATTTTGAAGTTAATAAGGACTACTATTCTGAAGACAACCCAAAGTTAATCAAACCTATTTCGTTAATTGAATGGCATTGTAATATTATTGATTATAGTTTTGCTAATCATGATGAGCATTCCCATCTTCATAGCGAACATGAATTACTGCATGTATCTTTGATAGAGAAACTGATTCTCCCCAATACTATTTATATGGAAACAAATAAAAAGATTCTTTACAGCCCTATACGAGAAGGAATGAGAGATATTAAAGAGATTAAACTATCATGTAGAAATGAAAATGGAGATGAGCTGCAATTTGAAAATGTTACAGTTTATTTACATTTGATTGAAGAGTGAGTGAGGAGCTTCTTTTTTATGAGATATTTCTCATAAAAAACTTTTTTTCCTATAATAAAATGGATAATGATTTAACTGATCCTATTTATTGCCATAAATGTAAGAAGAGAACCAATAATATTGATGCTGAAAGAGTGCAAACTATCAACGGGAGATGGAGAGTGGCTGCTAAATGCTCAAAATGTAAAACCAAAAAGAGTAAATTTATCACTTCACCTGAGAAAGAAAATTCTGAAGAACCTGTAGTAGAAGATCTGAATGATGATGAAAAATTATCTCTTGCTAAAGAATTACACAAGCCAATAAGAAATAAATTTCAAAAAAGGACAATATTTACTAAAGGTATTGATGATTTGTGGGCTGCTGATTTGATAATCATGAAAAATTATGAAAAAGAGAATGATGGATACGGCTATATGCTTAATGTTATCGATACATTTTCAAAATTTGCATGGGCCTTACCCTTGAAGAAAAAGGATGGAAAAAATGTTGTTAAAGCTTTTGAGAAAATAATAGAAAAAGCAAAATCTCAAAATCATAATGCCCCCAATTTGCTTCATACGGATAAAGGATTGGAGTTTGAAAATAAACTTTTCAAAGATTTTCTGAAAAATCACCAAATAAAAATGTATCATACACAGAATGAAGAAAAATCTGCCATTATTGAAAGATTTAATCGTACATTGAATGGTAAAATGAAAATTCTTTTTGAAGTTGAGAATGATAAAAAATGGGTTGATTTTCTACAGGATTTAATTAATGAATACAATTATAAAGATTTTCATAGATCTATTGGTATGAAACCATCAGAAGTCACAAAATTAAATCAAAATGACGTTACAGTACGATTATTTGGAAACAAAAAAAATTTACAGAAAGTTAAATTCAGTGTTGGTGATAGGGTTCGCATCAAAAGATTTAAAAAAACTTTTGTAAATAAATATGAAGCAAATTGGACCAGAGAAATTTTTGTGGTTTCTGATATTCTCTCTACTAATCCAATAACATACAAAATCAAAGATTTAAATGATGAAGATATTGAAGGATCTTTCTATGCTCAAGAACTACAAAAAACAGAATTCTAGAATTATGAATAAAATGATTTATATAAAAGATTTCTTTTATATAAATAAAATGTTATGTGATAATATTACGACTATCGTTGATAGAATATTCGTAATATTCAACCGATCCCGTTAAAGGTGGGGGTGAATCGCCTCCACCTTTAAGGAATTGTGTTTTAAAAGAAATTTTTAAATGTTCTAGACTTGTATTTGCCTTTAACGTTAAAGTGGGGGGTCGTAATTCGAGACCCCTATTTAAGAATTTGGGTTTAATGGGTCCCATGTATTTAAAAAAAATTTTAAATACATGAAGAAGCTAAGAAAAATAGTTTACATGTTTAGAAAAGTCACTGGCTAAAAAAATGAGGGGTTAGTGTCCCACCAATAAGAATTCAATGGGTGGATAAAAAAAATGAGGGGTTAGTTAAAAGAATCTATTTTCTAATAAAAATGAACGATACGAAAAAAAATTATATATCCTATAATAAAATGGATAATACGAGAAGAAATTGTGAAAAGTGCAATGTTAGCACTACTTATAAAAATTGGGCTAGACATCTAAAGTCTAAGCGTCATGGAAAAAACGACCCGGACCGGACAATGACTATCAGAAAACCTAGAAAAGCGAAACCTGTATTTGTAAATCCGAGGAAATTACACAAAGTATTTAATTTTAGTGAAAAAGTATTTGAAAAAAACAGAGAACCGAAAACGGAAATTGCTAAAAAGGAAATGGCATTTAAATCTAGATTAGTGACTTACGACATTAAAAATACGAAAGGATTTAAAGATGCTTCCAAATTTCTGAACAGTATTAAAAGAACCGTAACAGGTTTAATCAAATGGAAACTTAGAGAAATGAAACTAAAAGTTAATGTAGTTTTAATCGCAGAATTTAAAAAAGGAACTAACAAAAATAACATGGAGTATCAGGAACTCAATTTCAAAACTAAAAACGTAATAATATTGCAGTCAGCAGAAGTTGCAAACTGTTACGATGAAATGAAACAGAAAATTCTAAATGAAATGGAAACATTCGAAATTAAAGGATCTAATTGGCAACTTCATAAGATCAAGCATTTGGAACTGAACGTTAACAAGTACGTTCCTTTGAAAGGATCGTCTTACATTGAACTCCCAGCTTTTCTGCAAAATAGGAAAGCAATTATAAATGTGAAAAATGACGATAATAAATGTTTCCTTTGGTCTGTTCTTTCAGCTTTACATCCAGCTGACGAACATTCGTATAGAATAGGAAAGTACATTAGTTGGGAACATGAGTTTGACGAAGCGTTGAAAGATATCAGTTTTCCTATGAAACTTACAGACGTAAAAAAGTTTGAGAAAAGAACTGGGATTTCCATTAATGTTTACTGTCTGAATGAAAAAAATACTATAGTACCCTTGGAAATAACGAAAGATGAAAAGGAAAAACACGTTGACTTGTTGTACTTTAAAAACAAGGAAACTGAACATTACTGCTGGATCAAAGATCTATGGAAACTGGTTGGTCATAGTCAGTTAACAAAAGATCACAAACGAAGGTACTTGTGTAAAATGTGCTTGAATAGCTTTGGAACTCAAGATAAACTAAACGATCATAAAAAATATTGTGGTGTTCATAAAGCTGTTAAAGTAGAACTACCAAAACCTTACGATAATATTTTACAATTTGAAAATTATAGGCACTCTTTAAAAGTACCTTTTACAATTTATGCAGATTTTGAATGTATGTTACAAAAGATTGATACCTGCAAACCAAATCCCGATGAATGTTATACAAATGACATTCAAAAACATGAACCGTACAGTTTTGTTTACTTCATGAAAAATGCCGAAGACGAAAGTAGGAAAAACTATGTAGGCGATTATAAACTTGTACAATATTCTGGACAGGATGTGGTAAAAGTGTTTTACGAAAAAATAAAAAAAGACGCCTTAATGGTGGCGAGAAAATACTATGACGTTAATATTCCCATGAAAGATTTAACCGAAGAACAACAAAGAGAATACGATAGTGCTGAGAGTTGCCACATTTGTGAAAGAAAATTTAATGAACTCCCACCTATAATTGAAAATGAACTTGATGTACTGAGAAAAACAATTCAACACTTTATTGATAAAAAAGATGACAATCAACAAGATATATATATTGAAGAATTAGAAGTTTTGAAGTCAAATATACCTGATAATTGTATAAAAGTACGGGATCACTCACATTTGACTGGAATGTACAGAGGAGCAGCTCATTCGATTTGTAATTTAGAATATAAAAATCCTAAGTTTATTCCAGTATTTTTCCACAATCTTTCTGGCTACGATGCACATCTATTTATTAAAGAATTTGAAAAAGATAATTACGATATTAAACTTTTACCGCAAAGTGAAGAGAAGTACATTTCCTTTTCTAAAATGATAGCTTATGAAACTGATGAACTCGATAAAAATGGTCACAAAAAGAAAAAGACTATAGAATTGAGATTCATAGATTCTTTTAAATTTCTTTCTGCTTCTTTAGATTCTTTAGCTAAAACTTTAACTAAAAATCAATTTAAGGAAATAAAAAAGTATTTCCCAAAAGAACATCTCGAACTAATTACTAGAAAATTAGCTTATCCATATGAGTATATGGACTCTGTTGAAAAATATCGAGAAACTAACCTTCCACCTATAGAGAAATTCTACAGTAAACTCACTGGAGAAAATGTTAAAGAAAATGATTATAAAAATGCTCTAGAAATTTGGTCTACATTCAAAATTAAAAATTTGGGAGAATTTACAGAACTTTACAATAAAATTGATGTTCTTTTGTTAGCAGATATCATGGAAAACTTTAGAAATATATCTTTAGAAAAATATAAATTAGACCCCGCTTGGTATTATACAACACCAGGTTTCGCTTGGGACTGTATGTTGAGAATGACCAAACAAAAGATAGAATTGTTAACAGATTATGATAAGATTTTACTCGTAGAAAAAGGAATAAAAGGCGGAATTTCTCAATGTTCAAAACGATACGCGAAAGCTAATAATAAATATATGGGAGACCAATTCATCAAAGAAAAAGAAACTGTTTTCATTGAATACTTGGATGCAAATAATCTTTACGGTTGGGCGATGAGTAAATTTTTACCTTATGGAAATTTTGAATGGAAAATGGATCTAGATAATTTCGATATACAATCCATTCCTGATGATTCGCCCAAGGGTTATATTTTAGAAGTTGATTTAAAATATCCTCAAGAACTCCACGATTTACACTCTGATTTTCCTTTAGCTCCTGAAAATAACTATGGTGATGAAAAACTATCAAAACTTTTATGCACGTTGTATGATAAGAAAAAATACGTTATCCATTACATTACGTTAAAACAGTATTTACAACTAGGAATGAAATTAGAAAAAATTCATAAGGTTTTAGAATTTGGCCAAAGTGCTTGGTTAAAAAGCTATATTGATTACAATACAAATCTTAGAGCAAAAGCCAAAACAAAATTCGAAGAAAAATTTTTTAAAGATATGGTTAATAGTGTATATGGGAGGACAATGATGAATGTACGTAAACATGTGGATATTAGGCTTTGTTCTGATGGTTTTAAATTGGAAAAACTAATTTCAAAACCAAACTTTAAAGGTAGAACTATTTTTTCCGAAAACTTAGCGGCTGTACACATGGAAAAAGTAAATATCACATTTAAACAGCCAATTTTCATCGGAATGAGTATTCTAGACATTTCAAAAACTTGTATGTACGACTTTTATTACAACACAATTAAAAAACAATATAAAAGTGATGTAAATTTATTATACGGAGATACAGATAGTTTAATAATGGAAATAAAAACGGATGATTTTTATAATGATATGAAAAATATGTTGGATCATTTTGATACTTCTGACTATCCAAAAAATAATGTTTACAATATTCCACAAGTTAATAAAAAAGTGTATGGGAAATTTAAAGATGAGTTACAAGGTAAGATTATAGATGAGTTTATTGGACTTCGCCCAAAGTGCTACGCTTTTAAAATATTCGAAACTAATGATGTTACGAAAAAATCTAAAGGAGTAAAGAAAAATGTCGTTAATAAGGGTTTAAGTATAGAGGATTATAAAAGATGCTTATTCTTTAAAGAACCAAACTATCAGAAACAGATATTATTCAAATCGAAAAAACACGATGTGACCACAGTACAACAGAATAAGAAAGCTCTTTCCGCTCATGATGATAAAAGATTTATAATGAAAAATGGCATAGATACTTTGGCTTGGGGTCACTATGAAATAAACATAAGTAGAGACAATTTTAAAACTCACCTTGAAGAAATAATAAAAGAAAATAATAAAAAAGAAATGGAATTATAGGTAGGATTAAAGTAAATACTAAATTATAATTTTTATAAGGGATCCCTTATAAAAAACCTAATGGGACCTCCTCTTACAAATATTCTGTGCACAAAGTTTAGCATAATTTGATTATCCTCTTCGATGGATTCAAAACAAATATTACCATTTCGTACTCTAACCCTAGAATTTCTGAAAGGAGTAAAATTTAGAATGTTTTCAGTTAGTTTATTTTTTCCGGTAAAAAAGTTACGTTTCACAGTTGGTAAATCCAAAAACTTATGATACTTCCTCACGAAATAATCAGTCAGTTCTCCAGATTCAGATACTTCCCACCACTCACTCTTGGAAAGACAATTTCCATCTTCTAATTCTCTTAACGATTTAAAGTGTTCCATTTTTATTTTATTGGAGAGATCCTTTTAACTTACCCCTCATCTGAATTGAATACTTAAAGGTGGGTCCGTAGATTAAAAAAAAATATTTTCTATAATAAATAAAGAGATATGGGTTTAAATGATGAAGCATTAGATTTATGTGAAGAACATGGAGGTTTCTGGAAGTTTGTAAAGACACCTGAATTTCAATTTTATGAAAAAAACTGTTACGCACTAGATAACATTTTACGTGAATTGAAGGAGTATAGATTTTGTAAAGGGTTGTGCAGAGAAAGTTTATTTGGTGTCGATGGTAAACCACCACTCCTTTCAAAGAAGCAAGTAAAGACATGTCTTAATGAAAAAAAGATTAAGGTTCCTAAAAATGCTACTGAACATCAACTTCGAAAATTGGCTTATAATGAGGATAAAGTCACACTGAAAAAGCAGTTTGAGGATTATTTTACATGTTGCTAAAGTTCAGAATGCTTGGGGTATGAAGGAGATTTTATTTTTAATGAGCTGTGTTCATTAAAAGTTCTTATGCTACTAACTAGCAGGTTATTTTATATTGTATTGTTGTACACTTTTCCTGTCTGAATTGAATTCTTAAAGGTAGTATCAAATCGAGACCCCCTCTATTAAAGGTGGGGTCGATTCGACATCACCTTTAAATAGATTGGGATTCACAAATTCAGAAGAGATCTGTCGTCTCGTTTTTAGCGAATTTTCAAAGAAAATGAAGCTATTGCAATGGCTTCGAAATTTAAATAATATAAATTTTTGGAAATTTTCTTCATAGAAATCCGTTTCAGACCATTCTAAAACGATTCCTGAAATTTAACACTTTTTTATATGTATATATATATATATATATATATATATATTTATTTATATATGTGTCACTCCAGACGATAACTCTCGATAGAATTGAGATAAACAGCTCAAATTTGCACAAAAAATCTATCTTGGCAATCGAAAGGCTAAGTTCGAAGATGGGCGAAATTGGCCTACTCTAAGGAGGGTTTTGGCGCATTTAAAGTGCGCAAAAATTACCCAAAAATCCCCAAAATGTTATTTTCCAACAAGTGACCCCTCATTTTAAAGGTTTTTGCACGCTGAACACGATGGTGGAATCGGATTTTAGATATCTTGATCCGTTCTCAAATTAGAGCATTTAAAGTGCGCAAAAATTACCTAAAAATCCCCAAAATGTTATTTTCTAACAAGTGACCCCTCATTTTAAAGGTTTTTGCACGCTGAACACGATGGTGGAATCGGATTTTAGATATCTTGATCCGTTCTCAAATTAGAGCATTTAAAGTGCGCAAAAATTACCCAAAAATCCCCAAAATGTTATTTTCCAACAAGTGACCCCTCATTTTAAAGGTTTTTGCACGCTGAACACGATGGTGGAATCGGATTTTAGATATCTTGATCCGTTCTCAAATTAGAGCATTTAAAGTGCGCAAAAATTACCCAAAAATCCCCAAAATGTTATTTTCTAACAAGTGACCCCTCATTTTAAAGGTTTTTGCACGCTGAACACGATAGTGAAATCGGATTTTAGATATCTAAATCCGTTCTTAAATTAGAGCATTTAAAGTGCGCAAAAATTACCCAAAACTAGGATAATCTTTAAACTCTTACCCCCACCCCCTTAGAGTGGTCAGATTGAAAAATGTGAGAAGTATTAATTGAAGACGAGAGTTCGAAGCAAAAAAGGGGGAGGCAAACGATTAGTACAACTCCTTGAATTTACCCACTGCGATCAAATAAATAAGCACTTAGTACAATTACGTAATAAACAAACGGTAGAATCAGGATGGACAAAACGTACAAATTAAAATAAATACGAAGAGAATATACATAGAAAACCAAATTTTAGACCGAAGTTTTCCTTTATTCAAAACCATAGCCATTAATTCGAATATTTCTTTGAAAATTCGCTCATTAAGTCATGCTGCATGACTGATTTTTTTTTAATTTAAGACGATATCATTTTATTTTAAGACGATTCAAAAATATTTTTAGCGTGACGTCATTTTAATTTTTTTATTTTTTCTAGTGAAAACATCAGAGGGAGCTAAATTTCGAAAATATCGACCCCTAAATAGTCCTAAATTTGCATTTTTATTTACGATTGAAAAATTATTAGAGTTTCACTAGAGTTTCTGATGAAAAAATATTTTTTTTAAAAAAGTCACTGGGTTCTGATGTTTTGTGTTAAAAAAAATTTTATCAGAGATTCAAGTCGCTAAAAATGAAAAAGTCACTGGTTCTGATGTTTTGTGATAAAAAAGTTTTATCAGAGATTCAAGTGAAAATAAAAAACATCAAGGATTCAAGTGAAAATAAAAAACATCAAGGATTCAAGTGAAAATATGTGTTCTGATCTTTTATGTTAAAACTTTTTATCAGAGATCTAAGGCAGTGGCCCAGGATGAATATTTGGATACTACTTATATATATATATATATATATATATATATATATATATATATATATATATATATATATATATATTTGTTTATAACTTCGGACACAAAAAGAGGACACAGAGAAAGAAACTTACACTACGTCTGAACGTTTCGCACTCAGCGTCGTCGGCAGACTGGAGAGACAAGTAGTGGTCCGAGCAGTCCACCACCTCGAAGAAAAGCAGGGGCGAAAAGAAGGATGGGGTAAAATGGTGGTGGGATAGGGTGGGGTACAAATAATAGTAAAAAATGAAGTAAATGGAGCAAAAACGAAATAAACAAAGGGATATTCGAATGGGGAAAAAAGTATATATATATATACACACATATGTACGTATATATACATATTATAATAAATATAGATAATAAATTGATAAATGTTAAAAAATTATTATTATGGGCCCTAGGTGTAAGTGTTCAAACCCGGAGGCCGGTGCGCACCCAGGACCCAAATGTGGGCTTTCTCACTTATATATACAGGGTGTTTCTTAAGTAGTGAACCACCCTTTCTAACTACGTTATTTTCAGAAAAATGAAAAAAAGCTTCTAAAGTAACCCCCCTTCATTTTTTACAATGAATTCAAATATCTCATTCCCGCACTTTGCGCATGCGCAGAAACATGCGCAATTGACACCAACTTCGGTTTTTCAAATGGGTACCCTAATTTTTTATTGCAGATTCAGATTCTACGTAAAATTTCATGAACATTTGACCCCTCAATCGATGAATTTGACTGCGCAGAACCTGTTCTGCGAGCGTGCAAAGTTGCTCAGCTGCCAAATTTCGCAAAACTTGGCGTCTAGTAATCCCCAAGTGTGGCACACGATTTTTCATTGTTTTTCAACGCTGATTCACATGGTGTTATCCGTTTTTTGATTTGACTCGATTTGAACGAAATAATGGCCAAAAGTCGGTTATTTTGTACGAAAAAAAAACGTGTTTTGAGGCGTGTGTTTGCACATGAATTACATAATTTGCTATTCCCATCCTCTCTTCCAGTCTCAACAGAAGCGAAGGAATTTGTAAAATAAAATAATAATACCTTGCAGCTGCACCTGAAATTACATAATCCGTTCTAAAAGTGGTCCTCGTTTTCCTCCGTTCAAATCGAACTCGGTCCCTCGTGTCTCCACTTGATGACTGTTGAACCTTTCCAATATGCGAGCAAGTGACTGCATGTCTCATATTATCGCTCAGATCAAGTTATTTGCACTCTGGGAGGCCCAATAGTTAGGTTTAATCTACTTCTCGTGCAAACTATTTTTCTCAGTTTCAAGCCCTCATAGCCGGTTCCAAGCCCGAGTTTCGAAAGGGAGAGGAAAAATAAATTTATAAAAAATATTTTGGTTCGAGTAGGTAATTAATTCATGTGCAAACACACGCCTCAAAACACGTTTTTTTTCGTACAAAATAACCGACTTTTGGCCATTATTTCGTTCAAATCGAGTCAAATCAAAAAACGGATAGCACCATTTGAATCAGCGTTGAAAAACAATGAAAAATCATGTGCCACACTTGGGGATTACTAGACGCCAAGTTTTGCGAAATTTGGCAGCTGAGCAACTTTGCACGCTCGCAGAACAGGTTCTGCGCAGTCAAATTCATCGATTGAGGGGTCAAATGTTCATGAAATGTTACGTAGAATCTGAATCTGCAATAAAAAATTAGGGTACCCATTTGAAAAACCGAAGTTGGTGTCAATTGCGCATGTTTCTGCGCATGCGCAAAGTGCGGGAATGAGATATTTGAATTCATTGTAAAAAATGAAGGGGGGTTACTTTAGAAGCTTTTTTTCATTTTCCTGAAAATAAAGTAGTTAGAAAGGGTGGTTCACTACTTAAGAAACACCCTGTATATATATATACTCAGGTGCCCCAAGTCCCAGTGTCCTGGTTTGTCCTTTTGGATTATTGGCAACCCTAACCACGTCATAAGCTCACTTTCCTTTTGGAGCCAGTAAAACAAATTGTCAACAGCAATTAGATGGTAAATTAGGTAGCTACTCTACCTGTATCTCCTGATACTTTTCAATAAGCCGAGTGCAACACTAAGTAGACAAAAGTAATTAAGTAGTGCTTCACTGCTTTCATTGTTTGGTGAGAAATTACACTGTGAAATTGTTTTATGTTTCCATGGTGCTCCACCATACAGAAACAAAGAAATCATTAAAATCATACTTACATTTTCTCTTGAACTTGACCATCAAAATTTGTAAAACGTTAACATATTTACGAAGCTTGTGCTTGTAAACAAGTTTTGAAAAACGTTTTCAGCAGAACAATCACAATGAATAACTTCGGCCCTCCAGCATCATTTCCAAAGTGCCCGTTGCCTGAGCCATCGGACTGCGGTCCTTCAGTAAATATAAAATATCATTTATTTGTACAAGTAGATATATAACTGTGAGTTAGGAAAAGTTAGAGATTTACATGACATCCATTGATGGTGTGAGTACAATTTAATGAAAACTAGGAATGCACGAAATAGATATCTACGCCTTGGAGCACTCATATTAGGTAGGTATATATAATTATGTACACTTTGATCACTGGCACAATGCTTTGAAGAAGGAATAAATTAAGTATATCATAAAGAAAGGCAGAGAGGAAGAGATGCAATACATGTGACGTCAGTAGATATGAAGCTTGACAAAGGGTGGACTTCGGCTTCGTGCAAAATTTGCCTTCCCTACTTTATATCACTTGGCAATGCCCTTATTGCATTCAGATTACAGTCTACCCTAGCTCCTATTGAATGTTTTTTTACTTAAGAAATTGATGAGAACAAACCTTACACCAATGCACTTCAAGGATGATAGTAACTAATAATAGTCATAATAGTAGTTCATGATAGTAACACTATTGTTTCTCTTTTATACAGAATGGTTATACAGTCATTGTTGTTTTTTTTTAAAATATAGCTAATACCAAGACCAACTGGTTTTTGCAAAAGAGTAAGTCTTAGACTAATAAGAACTATATTTATGCAAGTACTTCTCTAGTGTTCTTCCTGACAACCGTCATCCTTAATTATTAGGTGTTGTAATTCGCTGTAACTTATTGGACACGAATAAAGCTCTTATTGTTATTAATATTATTATTAACAGGGTGTAAACTATTGTCTATGATGAAGCATCACTTTTTTTGCAGTATGCAAGAAACATACCATTTGAATGGACCAACCCTGATCAAAAAACAGGGATAAGGCGAAAAGTAAGTCACTCACTGATGATGAACAATACCGAAAGAAAACTGGCAGAAGAAATAAATGAACTACATAAGTATTTATTTGTACTAAGGTAGGGTTGCCTCTCCATTCTAACAATCCCAGGACGCTCATAGCAGACGAACACCAGGATACAGAGGGAACTTAGAGACATGGATAGAATCAACCTTACAAATGAACATCAACATCTATTTTAGAAACATAAGGAGATCCTTATTTTTATGTTTACACAGTCCGAGAATATCTTATGTAGCGTTGGCTGGCTTTTTACCAACATAAAGTGGCTGACGCTGATCACATCAATCAAACCTGACTGGCTGAACATTAGTAGATATGTGTTTTCGACTAGTTGCAGGATCATAACCACACCCTACAACCTAACACAACCTATATCCTAATATAGAGGTAGTGTATTACAGCGAAATTTCACAGGTTCACTATTATTGAAAATAATACGTGAGAGGTAATGTAGTAAGAACTCGGAAATTTAGAACCGTGAACAAACAACTTTGAACAAACAAACAAAAACTGAACTTCCTAGGTTACACATACTTGTAGGTAGAGTTTAGGCAGGTTTTGGAAATAATAATGACAGTTTCTTATAAGTACATTTGAGAATACCTGGATGTTTCCCTGGACGTTTATGAAACCGGGGCATTTCCCCAGGACGGGTCAAAAGACAGGACATAACCAAACACCCTCATAAAACCAAACATTGGTAGAGACATTAAAACTCTCGTGTCTGTCCTGGGAAATCAGGACGGATGGCAACCCTAACCGATTCCCTCTAGGAGCGTAGTAAAGAAACTATTGTTCCCTTCTTCTTTGTTCTCTACCATTTCCCACGACACTACCTCATAGGAATCTTATTAGGCTTGCCTTTTGGTAAATAACATCTGCCTCAACCCAACCAAATTATCTGGAATTCCTCACTAGATACCAGGCTTCTTCCTTCAATTCAGGTCAACAACAAACTGTGTTATCCCCTTCTCATCGCAGGTTAAAAATATCGGAATAATAATTGGTGATGATTTGTCCTGGAGAACACGGTTGCTATGGGTGTTTTCCCTAATGCTCACGGCGCGCGAAAGGTAGTCGTGAATGCTCACAAACTAATTTGTCGCGAATGCTCTCGTAGTTGTTAATGCTCACGTTGCTTGCCTGTGGGTGTTTCCCCAATGCTCACGGTGGCTCAATCACGAATTTCCCTTCCCACTTATACAGACTTAGGACTGTCTGCGAGCGAGCAGGTGTGGTTAAAAATGTGTGATTGTTGCCATCAAGATTGAGACGTTGTCATAAATACATTAACCTAAATAAAAATTAAGGCAAAAAAGATCATGCTAAAAGGGGCTGTTGTTTCTAAGTTGAAAATCGTCAATAGCGTCATTCCTGAGTTGAAAATCGTTAAAAACCGCTAAAAATTAGTATCAGTCACGATTTGGGACATTGTGTACAATTAAAATCTCGGAGGGGTGGTGGGGCTACATGTTTTCTGTATGAGGGCGAAGTTTAAAAGAGAGGACTTGAACGAAGTGGTACAGCGACACTTCTCCACCATCTAAGCGCCTAATCCACTTGTTAACCCAAGCTTGCTCCTTAATGATTTTTGGTCTTAAACTGTGGGTGTGATGGAGGGAATTAAGTTTGGGGTACACGTCCGCTTGTACCGACAATAGTTCCTCGAAAAATGTAAATATGTCAGGCTGCAATGTATAAAAGTCCCCGATGAATAAAAGTGCGAACTTGAAGTCCCCCCGAAACACGACATTACCTCCTTTTCTGCCTCCACTTTCAACAAACTCAGTTGGGACACCTTCGTTCTCCATTGCGTCGAGATAACTGACCACCTACAACTGTCCAATCTTTCGTTTCAAATAATCTTTCCATATCAGATGCCCTATCTGACGCAAAGGTCAGTGGGCATCAACGAAAACACCAAACTCGAGATTGTGAGCATTCACGACCTTCTCGAGGAGCTTCCGCCTTTTAGGCCGTGCGCATTCGCGACCAAAAAATTTTCACGCTTCGACGACTTTCACTTCTTGTGAGCATTAACGACAACGCCCGTTGCTATAGGTAGGAGAGAGAGCATATGGGGCGTTGCACTCCCTCAGGAAACTCATTCTGCACAACGGAGGCTCTCCGATTGAGACTAGTGAAGGTGCTACATGCTCTGTTGATCTCCTAAGGTGACTCAGTTTTTGCCCTCTCTCTCGATGCTGAGTGCAGCAGAAGGCTCCAGGTGCTAGTTAATTCATGCACAAGATTTGTTTAGCTTGAAGAGAAGGGGGCATAACCCCAGGAACTGAGGTAGTTTCGTTTCTCCAGGATAGAACGCTGATACTGGTTTTTAAGCTCACCAACCACCCTAATATCCTTCAGTATTAAAAAAACACAAAAAACTATAATTTAGCGCATTGTGAGAGGTTCCGTTCCATCATACAGCCTTATAGGGTAGGTGGGGCAAAAGTTACCAGTTGGGACATCTCGATTCCTGGGCCCCAAGTGGTCCTATCGGTCCAAAAACTGAACTCCTGAGCCTTCGGTAAAAAATGAACAGTTTCCCAAAATATTTAGAAACCGAATTTTACCACAAAGGCTTCTTGGCAACTTTTGCCACATTCGTCAGTTTAGAGCTGGGAAGGCATAGAAAATTACCAGTTAGTGTCTACGTATTTTTATTAAAAAAAAAAAGTTGAGAAAGATAATGAACAATCCTTTTTTTAAGGAATATTTGGCAAGATTTTAGAAACAGAAAATCACAGTGACCCTTACAAATTATTTATTATGTAGGTACACATAGCAAAATTACAATTAAGAGCAAAAAAAAACTTTTAGGAATATTTAGCTAGATTTTAGAATATTAGAAGAAGAGCTATTCTCTCCAGCTAGTCTCCCTGAAACGTCCAAGCTTTGGAACCCCCTTTCCCAGTCGCAGTCTTTTCATTAATGCGGTGTGTGAAAACCCAGTAGCATGAGATGCCGGACGATAAGATAGTCCTTGGGCCGTCAAAGAACGTGCCTGTTCATAGAGCCTGGGTCAGTGTCCGGTCAGTTTTCCTTTAGTAATTTCTGAAATGATAGGCAACCCCAACTATCAATATAATATATTGACATTACCACCATTTTCAAGAAGTATTAACAGACTATCTATTTCTGTACTTGAGAGCTAAAAGAAGAGCAAAAATAATGATCCTAAATGAAAACTGACAAAAACGGGACAAACCTACTTTGAGGGGCAAAAGTTTCCACTGAGGGGCAGTTTCTAAGTGCAACCTGTGGAAACTTTCGCCCGCTGTATGTGGAAACTTTTACCCCATTTTAGGTTACATCAGTTTAGGTGAAATGGCCGCCATTGTACTCAAGTAATCCCAAATCTTGTGGAAGAATTTGAAAGGTTATTTACTACCCAAATGAGAGAAAATACGCCAAAAATGGTTCAGGCCTTTGTGTTTTGTCTACAGCTTTCTTAAAAATGGCAAAAAATTACAACAAAAAAAGGGAAGAACACCTAATTTTCTCGGCTCGAGGACATCTTGCCTTCATGAGGTCTGATAAGGATACTGATAGGAAGTAGAAGAATGCACTCCTACTTGATTTCCTTCTAAAGGTCCTCACACACTAGGCGGGAACAGGACAGGGACAGGACGGGAAACAGCCGCGGGACGCGGGTCGTATTTTTTCGCTTCTGTGTATTTGAACGGAGATACGCATACTAGGCGGGACGCGGCGGTCACGGCATGTGGCAGGAACAGGACGGGTCGCGGCGCGATCGCTCTCAAAGCGAAAAACGGCGTTTCCTGGCACGGGACGTTCTCCCTCCACCGTCCAAATTTTCCCCACGCTCGGCTTCCCCACTTCCAGTGCCTTCATTTCTGTTTCCCTCCCCCGACATCTTTGTTCTCTCCGATTTGTTCTCTCAGATTAGGTTGTTTGGTTGAGAATGGAAAAAATAAATAAAAATAAAAAAATAAATTTTCAAACAAAAAACAAACAAGTTTTTCATAGGTCATTCGGTAGTACATATGTCAAAAATTTATGAGGATCGTTTTTGAGGTCCTCAAAAATCGTACTGAACTCTCCAAGTTGATCTCTTATGATGGTCATGAACCCACATCCTTTTATTAGGTTCCGTGAGCAGAATAGCCGCAACTACAGCTTCTTCCTCAGAAGAAGATGATGATGAATCACTCATTAATTACACTTGTATGCCACACTTCGCACAATAAAATGAAACCACTCTCACTCTGAGAAGCAAATGGGACAAAAATGTTGTTTGAGAACAGGAGATCTTGAAACGAGGGGAGTATGGCGAGCGGTGGGGGAAAGAGAGCTGAGGAACGTCCTGCCTAATGTGGGTATAGGCGCAGGACGGGACAGCGGCAGCCGGCCGGCATCCCGCGTCCTATCCACGGCGTTTCCTGTCCTGTTCCCGCATAGTGTGAGAACCTTAACTCTTCTCGGCCATTTTCAAATTGAGGTGGACACTTTTGCCTACCCTAGTCATGTAGACATTTCTAAAATTCCTCAAAGGTAGGTATGTGGAAATCCCTTCCTACCCTGGCTCGCTTCAGCCCCACGACATAGGAAAGATCGCCCTTTCTTAGTTTCACTGCTTTCTTCTTTCTCACTCTCCACTCTTTGCCCCCTTTCCACTACACCCCTTCTTTACCTGAAAACGAGTTTTCGTGCTACCCACTATTTAACTGTCAGTAGGAACCCAAAAATGATTTTTTATGCACCACAAGAATTCGCTGTTTGCTAAACAACGCATTACATACACTTACTTATATTAAAATTATATTGTAATAACAAATTATATTCAACAACGAATTAAATACTTACTTACATTAATTTTTTGTGTGAACCATATTAATGTTATGATTACTACACACTCAGTGGGACTTGCTTCCTATGGTAGTACAATAATATAAAGTATTTAAGGTCCTAGAACCTTCGTGACTAAAGAAGGATTCGTTTATAATGTGTTTATAACATAAACAAACGAATCCTTCAGGATTATGAGACAATATTATATCAAGTCTCATAATCCTGAAATGGAAATAGAAATCTCAATGTCGAATCGATTCTAATGAGCAATTGATTGATTTGTATTGCAGATGCTTCTTCCTCCGTTGAATCTGGCGGTATGATATCCTAAAAATCGATCACCTATGTATATCGCAGTTATCAATGAAATGATGAACAGTATGTATTGTATGGCTATAGCCCAACGAATTATTTACAAGCTTGTTTCTCTTCTATTTCAGTCAAATGAAGGTAAGTGATGTATTATTGTCCAGTCAGTACCTACCTACCTACGTTGTGTTCACTATTAGTACGAGTACACAGGTACGTTGTAAGGAAGTGTAAATTACGAATATTTCGTGCCAAAATCTGAGTGTTGTCGAGCGGTAAACAAAAAAATTGATGGGTCTATATAATTCTTTCAAAATTGTAATAATTTTTGAGATAAAATTCAGCACAGTTCCATTAGGTAGAGGCCGTAGATACCTAACTGCTGGTTATATATTTTTTTAAATTGAATTAAGAGACATTGATAGGTACATAAGTATCTGTCTTTTAATGGTTTGGGCTTTTAAAAAAACTGTTTTTCCCCCAAGATATCAACGATGAAGTCGAGGAGGACTTCAGGCAAGCACAAGCAGACTGCATGGTTTGTTCAATCAATTTAAATTACATACCCAGCTAAATTCTACTAGGTTAGGTTGTAGGTACCTACCTAATAAATGCATCATGTAAACTGATCAATAGTATGTGTATTATATTTTAGCACATTTTGAATGATTATAAAATGTATCAAGCATTTTTTATATTCTTATCGGCGCACGTTTCCTTACAGAACGAGATATATGGCAACCAATCGCCTTCAGGTAAGTGAACTATAAAAATTTTTGATTCATTAACAGGTAAGGCAAATTAAGGTAAATACTGCAAGGTAAATTAATGCAATTCAAACGCGCTTATTCATTTGTCCTACAGCTATGCCATGGAGCGGAAGTAAGACATCTACCATTAGTAAAATGAATCTCAGAGTTTTCTCTGAGAGGATAAAGGAAAAAATATTATTTACCTAAATATCTAACAGATCTACTGAATCACTGAACATGAATAATTCACTGATCAGATGATGATTCAAACTAAACGGCACTTACACGGGAGGGGGGGGGGGAGAATTAGGTATAGTTTAATGTATAGTTTAATACAGCTGGATATTGACCTACCTAAGATAATTCAACTTTCCCCATTTTTCAGGGATGCAACCACTGGTAAGATTGTGTTTCATAAATGCTTTAATTTTCCAGTAGGTAGATATAAAACTATAAAGTTGAATTTTTTAAAAATCCGCACTAAATATTCTTTAACCTATGTTGGACAAGGCAGATGTAATAATATGAATGTATTGTAAGGTTATTATTCTTTTCAATGTTGCTACATAGGATGACGACCCGGCCGTAGCACTGAGCAAACTGATAGAACAAGAGACTGCAGATATGGAGTCATCAAAGATGTACCTTGATAAAGCGATGGTCGCCGAAGCTAAAGTCCCCAAAAGCTATAGGGAACTAGCTGATGCCTTCCAGAAAAGATATAACACTGAGCCGGTATTGTATAAAATAATCATTACACGCTATGTGCTCTGATACAGCTCCACATCTAATCGACAAGGTGAGCTAAGTTGCAAGGCTCCTAAGCCCAACGTTCCCACCACCCATTTGGGTTGGAGGAGTTGGACGAGGAACTAACCTTGCTTGAAATAGGTGGGAAAAGGTGTGCCATGAGAACAAGGGCACCAGTAAAGCACATTAACAACCTAATAGTATTATTTATTTATTTATTAGGTACCTATTTATTACTGAACAGTGCAGCACAAATGCCAATATACATGGAAATGACAGTAATGACACATATACCTAGCTCTTTAACACTATACAGTTTGAAAGGATATATATACAAACGCGTTTGGGAATGATGATAGTATTCCTCCCAATAATATGCTATTGGATGGCCGTGGATCTCGTCGTCTCAACTGTAACAGCGTCATTCTAACGTACCTTCTACATTCAACAGAACATTCTTGATTCGGAGTTGGAACCCGAATTGGCAGCACGACTGTTGCAAAGTGAGGAACAGGGCGCGAACCTGAAGCACATACCACCGGCTGCACTCTACGGACGGCTTTTTCCAGACGACCGAAGCATACCCAAGATTATGGTCACAGCAGCTTCAAAAAGAAGGAGAGTACGTACGTCCCATGAATACAGACCGACTTGAAATATTATCCAGGATCATACGAAAAGCTATGTTACCCAATCCAAGGCCTTTACCTTGGCTATAGAGAAAGCTTACAGAACTTTTCACAAAGACGGCTTAGTTGAACTACTTCAACATTAACAAACCACGGCCAATGCTATTAGTTATTTACTAGGAGGCATGCATTTTCTCAGGGTGTGATCATTCCTGTAAGAAAAGGGATGCAGCAAGAGGATCAACTTCTTGATGATCTGGATGCCGGCATAGTGGATTATTATGAGATTTCTGCCTATAACACACTGAAGGACTCTAAGCGAATGCCTTCACCTATCAGTAAGTGAGGAAATCGTTTGACATTTCTTTTAAATTGTGGCTGTAATGTACAGGTCTGTGGTTGGGGCCAACTTAATTGCATCTTGAATTGATCAATCGTAATGAACTGTGGAAGTAATTAACTTTAAACTCTCTAAACACCTGACAACACCTCTGTAAATCACGATTTTCCAAGGTTGTTCAGAAGGTTTATACGGAACTGGATCATGCATGATCCCATTTTGATGTCAAGGCCACTGGCAACTTCTCACTTCAAAAAACACCTTTCCAATCCCCTAACTAAACAGTAGTAAATTATAAGCCGTGAAGTAATGATGTTATGAATGGGAGGGAGGCAAACAATGGCCGACTTTTTCCTACAGTAAGTTTCAAAGATGGAAAAACTGTCTGCAGCTCGTAATAGAAGAAATGGCAGAAGAAGATGATCTAGGGTGGGGACAAACAGGATGAGAAGACTACAAGCAGTTCCCAGACAAACTTTTCTCGATTTTCATCTACCTAGGCTCTCTTGCTTTAGTAGTACCTGCCACTACAATAAACATACCTACCAAAGATTTTGCAGTGTTTTTGTACCGATTTCAAATATTGTAGCAGTATAAAGCGGCTAACGACAATAAGGTAAGAAATTGGAGTAAATTTATTGTAGAAAGGAAGTTTGCCGGCATTACACGGAGCAGTAACTTGAAGGATTCCTACATTGTAACACTATTCAACGACGATCGTTTACCAGTAAGCCTGCCATATACAACTAAGATGACTCATTCTAGTACTTGTATACACATTAATAGTGGAACATTTATTTGGATAATTCCTCATGTACACTGCTATAAAATAGTAACTGGTTGAAGCTCCTAGCTAAACTACACTGCGTTTGTTGAACCCAAACAAGGTCGAACTTGAAAAACACATTTTTTCTCATTGATTGGGATTCTCCATGTTTCTAGAGCATGAAGCAGAAGGAGATGTTGATCAAATTATGGGAATAGCTTCGGAATCAAATGAAATGGAAGAAAATGAGAGGAAGCCATTCAAGTACATTGTCACGCACGAGCCCCCGCTTCATGGCAACTACGCACAGCTGAGGGGCAGTGAGCCACCTATTTGGTTCCCCGGTAAGTTTTTATTTCGCCATCACCATAATTGAACAGAACAGGAAAGTGGAATGGTCCGGTATGTTTCTAGAAAGCTTCGGTTTGACAGCTTCCAGGATGTTAAAACTATGGTTAATGTTTTATCAATGATTTGGTGAATGCATACAATCAATGATGAAATAACCCAGATTCCTGCACAGGTTTCTTCACAATCAATCCAGGAGTACCAGAGTTGCAGGCGCTTGACGAGCCAAACGAAGCACTGGAAAAGGCCTGGGAGGCCATGGGTCCAACCCAAATAGCATCCCCACACGGAAACATACTTCTCGGGAAAGATTCCAATTGATCACAACCCATCATTTGGTGCCTATAAATAATGGTCAGAGTAAATGCTTGTTGTTGATGGAGTGTAGCTCCTTGGTATAACAAGTTCTGGCTTTCAACAATCAGTGCTACCTGCTAGTATATCAGTCTGTACTGGTGGTGGGTGAGGTAGCCATGAGGTCACTAGAGACCTCAAATGGTGGAAATCAGTATTTAAATTGGCCACTAACTGTTAGTAATTTTTGAACGAGTCACGAAATTTCAATACTTTACGCTAGTTAATTTGTAAGTATGGGCATTTTTGAGGGCGATGTCATCTGACCACACTCAAGGGTTTCACTTTGAAACCCTTCCATCTTCAAAACCAAAGGGGCCAAGGAACTAGTGAGTTTCTATTTAACACACCTAGTGATCATCAGTTTGATCATGGCTCTAGATTCAGATAGGGATGTGGCATTCAGCACTGAACGGATCTTTCAGCTGAATGTATCCCAACTGAACGGATGACCAAAGAGTTGATGTTTCACTGAACAGGGGACCCTAACCTCTTTCACAAGTCCTCATCAGTCCCACGAGTTCATCCGTTCACCAATTCCTCTCTTCACCCCTCAAGGTTCGTACCATTCTCCCCCCCCCCCCTGCCATTCCCATCGTTCTTCCCTTCCCGATCACCGTTCCTCCATTTTCACAACTCCTCAGTTCACGAGTTCAGCCGTTCATCCGCCCCTCCCGCTTCCCTACCACCCACCTTTTTCACAACACCTCAGTTCACCAGTTCAGCCGTTCTTCCCCCTCGTCGGCATTCCTAACTCCTCGCGTTCCCCTCCCAACTCCCACCAGTTCATCTGTTCATCAACCCTCCCTTCTCCACTCAATGCTGATTGTCAGCGAGGCTTCTTACTTATTAGATTCCAGCGACATTTGCGATTGCGATGGATTTTTCAAACCATTGTGATTTTGTATGAAAATATATATTATTAAACTATTAAATCTGTATAACTTTTTACTGAATCAAACCTATCAAAACCCTGTTTTCGTGATTTTTAGGTCGGGATAATTAGAATTTGGATTTGAGACTCGGGACCTGGTGAACCTGTCCCAAAGAACGCATTTCAGAACTCAGTGAACTGGTGGTAGTTAACTCCTGGAACTGAACGCATCTTGCACGTCTCTAGATTCAAATCATCTGCCGTACGATTTGAAATGAACATAATGGCGCATGAAGCAAATGACTTAGGTATCACAAAAAACTTTAATCAAGTAACTCAATCCAAACTACAATCTACAACTGTAGTTGAAAAAGTGGAAAATTTTATATTGGGTGGATCAGTGCAGCTAAATACAGAAATTTAACATCAAATTGAAAATAAGTCAATCAAATTAAAATCGTTTAAAGTTAATGTAGTAAAGTTTTTAGCGTGATTTCTACAACCATGTTCAGGATTGTAAATTCGACAGTTTTAAAAAGCTAGCTAACGAATGCAAAAAATTAGACAAATCATAACTACATCACAGATAATTTTCCATAAATGTCATCAAATTCAATAAGATTTATTCACCAGCCGAACTGGTTTCAACACCATCAATGCACGTTGTGAAAGACCATGAATACTGTAAACTAAAAATAAATAGCTTCAGATTTGATAAATGATAAAATAAATTTAAAACGTAACAATACACATTGAAATTAAGAATAGGTACTTACAGAGGATATACACATTAAGAATAATAATAATAATATTCACGTATTATGGATAATTACGGGAATATAAAATTGTTGATGACCTTTCGGAGCAGTCGAGTCGAATTAAACTTTGTAGTTGTTGAAATTGGTAGGCCTGTTCAAGCGAGGCCCCCTGTTGAAATGAGTACCAGCTGACCAAGGCAGTGTGTCCAATAACTGGCACAAGGCTTCTCCGACACTGGGTTCGATTTCCTGCAACGAAGCACAGTGGAACCAAATAGTGGTAGCAACAGACAACCATATAATTATTTTATCCCTATTATAAACCAAATAGCTGGTGGAGGTGAAACTGTTATAACCGGGAAGTAGATTACAAAGAAATCGAACTTACTTGGCCATCCCGGCTCATTTGTACTTTGGCATAGTCGTTGTACGGGTTGTATAGATGCTTTGTCGCATGGTGTGGGATGTTCGATCTCTTGATCCATTCAACGGGTAACGGAGGGTTCAGCTGGTGGCCAACCATCTCAGGGACACTGAGATCGGCTGCAACAGGTGTGTCGCCCGTGAGTCTGGCGTAGCCTTGGAAGTGGCCAGATCCTTGGATGCTGAAGACTAAAATTACAGTTTTCCCACCCTGAAAAAGTAATGAAATGAAACGGGATGTTTTCATTTTCAGACTTATTTTTTGGCAGAGCTACTAGTTGGTGGAAAAACTCGAATTAATTTTTAGCAATCACTATTATATATCTGGTTTACAAATTTTAATACAGCAATACTGGGATGTCACATTTTGAAACATCCTAGCTGATGATTCTTGTCAGAGCATCCTTTGCATGTGGTTTGTCCTTATTTTCCTGGTCTCAAAACTGTATTTGCAAGGGAGGTGCCTCATAAACAGAATTCGATCATTGGATAACGAAGTTTTGTTTCAATTTACTAATGAAAGTCCTGTAACTAAGGATGGAGAGAGACGGAATTCTTCAATTGATGGTAGTTTAGATGTGAGGGATATTACTGTAGTATCCAATGTATGTAGTCTGGTTCTCATCGGTTGAATCAGCCCTAACACCTCTAAAATATATCTAGAAGAGCACAACAGCTGGTCTGTAGTTAATGTGGTAAGTAGGAAGTTCATAACAGTTTTGTACAAAATGTTAGCTGTATATCGCCATTTTCTTTCCACAGGACACTTATTATGCAAATCTCGAATGATCAAATTTTTGAAACAACCACAAACCTCTAGCACACTGGAATGCATCACTGCAGACCGCTCACCATGGAAATGGTGAGCACCTACAGTATCCATCCACTAACTGTTAGAGAAACATATTCTAGCCCTCCATGTTATTCATCCTCAGTCATAAACAGTGATGTCAACAGATCTTATTCAAATACAACAAAATTCTCTCCGTCTCCTAAGGCAAAATGTGTTTAGGTAGGTAAGGGTGAGAAAGAAAAGTTCGAGTATCATCAGTTTGATTTCTATAAGTAGTTTCGTCTATCTATTTGGCCTCCTCAGGGGTGAAATTAGGTAGGTTGTCCATAATTGGTATAGTTGTCCAAGATTGCCTGGAGAACCATGTTGTGTCATAAATATTAAACTGAGTGAAACTTGAGACAGATATCACACTGCTACCGGAAATATCCTTCTCCTCACCCACAACATAACATAAAATGGACGGAGTCCAAGAAGATGAAAAGGCACGATGAAAAGGCAAAATAGGTAGGTACCTACAATACCAATTCAACCCCCCTCCCCTTATTCGAAATACCTTGTAAGCTTGAACGATTCTATTCTGAGTCAAGGGCAAGAAAGCCCATACTCGAAGTGTTACTGAGAGATCAATATTCTTGAGTAGGCCGGCTTTAATCACGAAGTACCGAAATGGTGATGCACCTGTCAATAAAAATAACAGTTAGAAAGCTAAAAACGATGAACAACGAAAACGAACAAAGCTTAATCAATCAATCACATGTTTATTGAAATAACATAAATAGATTTTACAATAAATGGAGAGACAAGACATGATACCGCTATGGTGAAAACCGTCAGCGGGAGTTCCGTTAACATAAATACATCTTATTTTACCATACGCTTATACACTTCATTTTTCTAAGGATCCCAAATGTTGAAGTAATAATTTTATTATTATTATATCTTATTACACACAATATTATTCTATTATAACTATTTAACATTTTTTAAAGTTCTTATTAGGTAAAGTTAGGTATCGTAATTAAATTCTACGATGAGATCCTCTCTGTAACGCCAGACGACTTTAAAGGAGCACAGCTGAGACCAGCCCTCCTCAGCGTTGGTCACATCTAAAGGTTCACCTCTGGAGAGCTCAGCCTTCCCAATATAAATTTTTCTATAATACCCTAGGATTGGGCAGTGTGCTATAAAGTTCTCTGTTATTTAATTCATGCCTCCGTAACAGAGAGCACAAAGGTCAGTCCTACCCTCCACCCACGGCTTCCAGTTTACGTTCAGCAATTCCCCCCTGCACTTCATGATAATCTCCGCCTCTCTCAAGGTACGGCTTGGCAGGTGATCTACGGTATGGTCCAAGTGCTGGTAGAGAAGATGGTTCTGGGCAGTGGCGGGTCTCATTCTTAAGAACTCCAAGTGGCGCTCCCACCCCTGCCGAATCACCCGATCCGCATATCCACCAAACCGGAGAGGCTCAGAAGGCTCGGCCTCGGGCTCCAACTCGAGAATCCTATCGTGCCACTCCCCTGCCCAGCCAATCCCCCGTCGGATGATCTCCTTTGCAGTCCGGTTCGCGAATCAGAGCTCAGGTTGCCCCAGCACTTTCCCGATGTAATGGGCACTCAGTTTGAGAGTGAAGAAATGCATTGGCTCCTGCTTCGCCTCTACATAAATAATGTAGTTTGGAGCGTTTTGAGGAAGTCTGAACAGCTTTCTGATGAAAAACCGTAGTAGTCTTTCAACTTCCTCAATCTGCTCATGACCTCAGACCTGCGCACCATAACAGATGGTGGCCGACCGGAAAAAAACCCTGAACTTTGCAGCAGTAGGAATTTGCAGTGAGGAGCTTCGATAAAATTGAATTAATTCCAGCTCGTGCCACTTTACCTTTCTCCACAACGTGCCTTTTAAGCTTCAAATTGTATGTAAGCTCCATCCCTAAATACTTATCTGAATTGACGCAGGGAATACAAAGCTTACTCCAAACACAAGAATTAAGATAAAATCTAAGTAGATCCAAAACTTACAATTAGCACGCTGCAGTTCAGTAGAGCCTGGCAATGCAACATTGGGAGTAGAATTTTCCTCAAAAACTTTTGCATTCCCATTGAATCGGTCTGTATCATAAAACACAACAATGAGCTGAGATTCATTTCGCATTCTTACTGTACATAATTTTGGAGTAAAACATGTATTCACCAAAATTGCCCTTATTAGGCGATGGAGAGTTATTGTTCTTGGGGCGCTGAGCTGTATCACCAGACCCAAGAGAGGAAGACGCGTTTTCGGGATTGAGAACTTCACACAACTCCACACGTCCTGCGCACATGAATATCTGTGTAAGTAATGCGGCATCCCTGACTGAACATCATTACAATATTACCCTTAGTGCACTAGTAATATTCGTATTTTAGTGTCTTGTACCTATAAATCGATGAATATTATAATGCAGTATTCACCAACACCTCCTCCACAGCTGGGGGATTTGTTCGGCCTCAAATGTTAGGCCAAGCCTAATCAATCACTCTTTGTTGATAATAATTATGATTAGAGTCAAATCGGAATTCTCATCACGTTCTATCGGTCAGAGAGAATTTTCGCAGAAAAAGATAAGTAACACCCACAAACTGTGAGATATTCATGAACATAATAATGGAGATAGTGACTGATACGAGATGAACCAGCAAAATAATACATACCAGGTGCCTGCATGTCAGGTACCATCAGATACGGGCGTTTACCAACACCAGGGGGTTGACTAAGCCCCAGTGCCTGTTCTTCGGCTGAAAGTACTCTGACAATCGTGTTGATAACAGTTTCTTCCATCTGCAAAAGAAAATTTGAAGCCTGCAAAATCCGTTTCTTCATCTTTCTCATCAAAATGAAGATTATTCCAAGGTAGAAGGCTCTATAACTCCTAACTGGATGCAGCGTGCTATGGCAGTTCACATCAACTTACAAAATTTAGGATTCTGTTGGAGCGGAGCTTTTTCGAAAGGAGGGAGTGCCACTTGACTCGTAACTGCAAGGCCAGTTGGGCAGTCTCCGAGTCAGTTCTAAACGTAGCCCAATCGTCCACTTTCAACGTCGCCGTTTGGTCAGGACCGTTGTCCTCCTCTTCACTATCTGATCCAACGCTTCCTTCCACTAAAAATAACAGTTTTGACATGAAGGGTTTCTTTCATTTCCACAGGAATAATCAATTTACCTAAACAGAACTAGGCATTGATTATAGATAAATACTTACAATGGGAATCAGACAACGCATCAAAAGGTATTTTGGATGGCCCAGCGAATACAGCAACTGTGATAGGAGACACGACTGTAGCAGTCCTGATGTAGGGTTGTCGGCCAATTTTGGTCAGCTCTTCGTACATAATCCAGTCTGTTGGTAGATTTTCAACGAGAGCTTTTTTCACTGTATTGTCTGACAATACAGAGGTCATGTGAACTTTGACCTTGTGTTCTTTCCTGGAACAAATCCACAGAAACAGACATATATTACTGAAGGACATCAGAAACTAGGAGATGAAATCGTGAGCAAAATGTTTTACACGCATCTGGCGACCTACAATACAATCAGCTGGTTATGTGAAAACCTTAGCTACAGAATGATCAACAACTGCTCAAACCTCAAGCACAGACAATGGAAGATCCAGCGTTCCAGCATCATTGTTACCAAAGACAGTGTCAAAAAGATTCTACATGAAGAGGGCAGTTTCTGAAACAGAATGCTTACACAGTTCTCATTACGCCGTGCTCACGATCGACTCGAGCTATGTTCGGGTACAGACCGCCCATGAGAGCAGCTTTCACCACAGCCCAGTTGTCAGAATTCGAATTGACGTATTTTATATCGAGAGGACCCTTGGCCTTGATGAAACCCGAGGCTCGGAGTTGAGCAAGGACTTGGGCTCTTGTGCCCATTATGATCTCCATTGTTGCACCGTTAACGAAATTTTGATGGCAGAACTGCCTTTCACGGCCCTGCTTCCTAGCCTCTTGCCAGTTCTGAAAAGCAATAACCCAACAACTATGTTAAGCACCTACCTATACAAAACTAAAATGTATACAGATAATCAATTAGATACATTTCGCTAGCTGATATGAAATTCTAAAATGATCTTGACAATAGACAATAAATGTAGGTAAACAAAGAATATGAACCTGGAAAACACGGAGTAGCACCATATGGTCACTCAAACTGCCATTGGCAAATTTGGCTCTATCAGTGGCAGCTATTCGCCGTTTGTCTGTGACGGATGAAGGTACAATGAACAGTTCCCTGGTAACATTCCAATTCTTATTTCAAACAAACAATGAAAAGTGATGGGATATTAGAAAGAAAAAGGTTGAGCTTCAGGAACACTCGTGACAAACATCGTAAATCAAGTGGACATACCTGTAGGACAGGCAGCAAACTATGGTGAGAACAGGGTCTAGGCATTTAAGAACCAAAGCGTAAATGAGCATCTTCCCGTATTTTGGTTCCACCGGCAAATCCACAAGGTGATGACCCAAGTCCGTCAAGTCTTCCCAAGTGTCGAGAGCGTCGATGGTCTGAATTTAAGATAAGTGCATCATGAATGAAGCAGTTACAAGTAATGTATCATTGAAGTTACCTTAGACTTACCTTCAATAAAGACACTGCACTTCGACTGACAGTGCTGGAGGGGGGATCCATAGCTCTGGAGAGAAAGTCAACAATGGATGTGTTGGGCGGTGCAAGTTGTTTAGCAAAGAGGCACAATTCCTAAACATAATAATTGGACAGTGCAGGAGCAAGGGAATTTTAGTTCATGGCAAATCAGTGGCAACAGTACCAAATGTATAAGCATTATGGATCAAAACAACAACTATCAAGCAACGAATGAACCCCAAGACCTGTAATTATTGATCCTTACCTGCAGGGGCGTTCTTAATATTTCTGGTGTCGGGTACATGGGCATCGCATCATATCTAAGGCTGGAGTACATCCTGTAGCAGACGCCCGATTGCACTCTACCGGCTCGCCCTTTTCTTTGGAGAGCACACGACTTAGATATCCACACAGTGGACAACTGGCTGACTCCTGTAAGAGCATTGTAGGATTTCTGAAACACAAACACCCCCAGTAAATCAAAAAACGCTGCAAATTGTTATCGTTTCATCATTTTCCTGCATAGATCACTGAATTCCTACTAGGGCAAGACTCTGAATCATCAAGGTCCTACCCTACAGAGAGACCTACAACTACATTTATGAATACTACTCCCCCCATATGAGGAAGTCCTCGTACTTGGGGGAGGATTTACAATTCAATATTGTAGGTGCACCATTGCTAAGTAGATACAGATTATGGTATCATTATTGTGCTTCCATTATGTTTTTATTATGTTTCCATAATTTTTTAAATCAAGGTTATTTTGAGTGTAGCTGAACCTAAGCAGGACCCTCCACATATTCCCAAATGTTCACCTAATTTGGATGATTCGTTTGACCGTGAATTTGTACCGATCAACGAATAGGTAAAAAAGTAGGTAGGTAGGTAGGTACCTATTTAAATAAATCTATACAAACCCATTTCGTTAAGTTTGGTTCATACTAACTACTAACTAAGGAAAGCAACAGCCGGAGAGAAATGTTTTTATTCCATTTTCCGGTTATACGTACCTTGAACTAGGGATGTGGCTTTCAGCACTGAACAGATCCAAAGTGAACGAATCTTTCAGTGGAACGTATCCCAACTGAATGGATGACCAAAGAGTTGACTTTCTCACTGAACGAGCGATCCTAACCTTACTCCATTTTCACAACTCCTCATATCAGTCCCATCAGTCCATCCTCTACGTTTGTACCGTTCTTCCCTTCCCCCCTTGCCGTTCCCATCGTTCTTATCTTCCCCGCGCTCGCCGTTCCTCCATTTTAAAAACTCCTCAGTTCGTGAGTTCAGCCGTTCATCCGCCCCTCCAGCTTTCCTACCTCCCTCAAGTTTCACAACTCCTCTGTTCACTCGCTCTTCCACCTCGCCGTGTTCCTAACTCCTCACGGTGTTCCTAACAACTCCCACCACTTCATCCGCTCATAGACCCCTCCCTTCGCCACTCGTTGCTGATCGTCAGCAAGGCTTCTCAGTTATGACTCCAGTGAGATTTGCGACATTTTTGATTGAGATGGATTTTCCAAACCACTGTAATTTTGTATGGAAATATATATCATTAAACTATTAAACCTGTATAACTTTTTATTGAATCAAAACTTTCAAAACCCTGTTTTCGTGATTTTTAGACCGGGATAATTAGAATTTGGATTAGGGACGGTTATCGGTTGAACTGGTGAACGTGTCCCAAAGAACGCATCTTAGACTGAGTGAACTGGTGGGAGTTAACTCTTGGAACTGAACGCATCTTACACATCTCTAATGCTGATAACTTGGCAACACCTAACTATTAAAGAAGGCACAAGTATTGCAGGCGAGTTGGAGCGAGGCGAAGCTGTAGGTAGCTCGTGTCAATTATTATGGGGGGGAGGGGGTTAACTTTTTTGTTCATACTCGATTCCAAAGGTTCATTATTTGAAAATAATAAACCAAACGCTTAGTTCCTCAGAGCTAGTCTAGTATTCTTATTACATGATGACGGATCTGTAAATGTAAGTACTCACAGAAAACTGTACCAACAACCTATGTTTACAACACGGACTTACAATCCAGAACTGATAATATATGCAACATTATACAAAGTTTTTAAATTTAAATTGCAATTACCTCTTTTACTTTGCCACTATCAATTACGTAGCATACATCTTCAATAGTCAAACTCGTTTCAGCTATGTTAGTTGACAATATGATTTTCCTTGAATTCGGAGGAGCTGGCCTAAACACCAACCTTTGGTCGCTAGTCTGTTGAAGATATTGAAATACGAATATTAGGGATGAAACATTACTCCATGGATTATATGATTATGGAATATTGAGCAGGAGTATACCTGCATATTGCTGTGAAGGACAAGCAAGATCATTTTAGACTTTTGATTCAGACGAGAGCTTTCAAGGAGGAGCTGTTCTTTCAACGTAATTATTTCTTCATAGCCAGGCAAAAATACTAATATGGCCCCTGCAATAAATTATAATTACAAATGAGTATTATCAAAGCTGCGTCACATAAAAATAAAACGTAGATTTAATGTAATATATAAAACTGCACCTTTATTTGAACTTTCATTCTGAATGTGAGCAATGAGGGAAACGATGAGGCTATTATCGATTTTACTATCGTTAATAGAAGCGTGATAGAGTTCAATTAGTTCGTTGTCAACGTCACTGAGTTTTCGGGCTGTGCTGGCTTCTCTTATGTCATTGGATGCAGTAGCATTCTGTTCGAAATTCGTCCTTCAAAAGCAATAAGAATTAAAAATGAATAGTGAAGCATTACGTGCACAGAAATCAACCCCAAATGTGATTCAAACAAATGATAAATGAGATTACAACAATCTCTACTCACGCATAAGCTTGAAGAGCTTCACTGATTTCAGTTCTTGAGAATTTCTTTGCCCAATCCAAAGCCCTGAAGTCGTTCGAGGCTTTGAGATTTATATTTGCCCCCAAATGAAGGAGATGTTCAACCGAATCAAGGGAACCTCGGGCAGCTGCTACCATCAAAGCGGTAACACCTGTTTCACTGTGCTAGAACATATAACACACAATCAAATTTCAATTGGAGTTAGTGAGTTCCATGAATGTGGCTTCTGAAAAATATTTATCCAACTTGTAACAGAAAGCAGACGCAGTTCTTACTTGGTAATCCACACTGATGTTTTCAGAATTTATCAAATAAAGGACTTGAGCAAAGGTACTTTCACTACCGCACGACCAAGCCTCACTCAGAGCAGCATCCATCTCATTACTGGATGCAGAGTTTGGCTGAAAATTTAAATAAGTACATACAACGCAATGAATGAATAAAACAGTGTCGTGTAGCAAAACTAAAAAAGTCAGCTTTAGATGAAGTGCTAGACTAAACAAGCGAATCACCAAATCCCTCACCATTTTAGAAGACTCGTGAAGGTGAACGGCATCGAGACCATTGCAGACAGCATTAGTCCATTGTTCGAGGGCGGCAGCTTGAGTTTTGCGAACTTCCAATAAACCTCTCATTTTCTCCATTTCAGCGCTCATGTACCCTGTTCTGTTGGAAAGCAATATGACAACTGATGTAAGCAACCGAAGAAATCAATCCCCGTTAGCACTTGTGAGAGTTGCAGAAACTAGTGGTGAAATGTAAGGTTTCCACCATTTTTGCTGTCTTGCCTAGGGGCGCGAATCACTCTGCCACCTCTCAAGCCATCTCAAGGAGATTATCGCATCCTACAATCTGTCACCTACGACAACAAATCAATCTGCCAACTGTGACTCGGCTTGCTCAGCAGTTGATAGTTCCTCGGTCATGGAGCAGCTACGAGTGGTTCCATGGTACACAATCCATGGTTACAAAAATTGGTTTTAAATGCCTTTAGCGCATTTCCTCATGACGGAAAAAAGGAAAAGACTACGTTTCTATGCTGACTCGTTTGAAAGACTTGTGTACCATGGTTTCACGGCCTCTCCTACCTTGATCACAGCCGACTTCGAGGTAGCCATGCACAATGCTGTAAGGACTATTTTCCCCGAATGTAATCATCGTGGCTGCAGGTTTAACGTTTGGCAATATTCATATAGCAAAGTGAAACCTTTAGGGAGGGAATATATGTGTAAAGAATCTATAGTAGGAGAATGGTATAATGGTTCTTTGGTTTGCCATACATAGTGTTGGATGTTTTCTGCATATTAGTCAGTGAAGCCCCAAACACTGAAGTTGAAGAGTTTACCACCTATCTGCTGTCTAATCATGTTCTTCTCTGCCCATTCCCTCCCGAAATGTGGGCCAGCAGCAACCCGGACGAACCTCACACGACCAACGGCGCGGAATCCTTTCACATGCATTACAAATCCCAATTTTACTCCAAAAAACCATTTACGATGAAGGCTCTGGAGGTGCTGAAAGAGATTCACATAGAAACTCGATTGAAAATTGCGGAAACACAACGAGGGGAGTTTAATTTGAGACAATCTACTAAAGCTGAACAAGAGTTATAGGGGAGTTGGGGTTATGGGTTTGGGGAGTTATTGGGGGTTACTAGGGGAACGAGGGTTATTGGTAAAACGTGGTGAAGGTGTGAGCGAAGTAGATTTTGTCAGAAGAGTAGTGATAATGTTGTTGATTACGTGTTTTTACTGTGATTTACGATGACATTTTTCTTATCGGTAACTATTTTGACAGATTCGTAACAAGCAAACAAATAAATAACGTTAACAGGTACTACGTGACTGTTATTTTTCCCTTTCACCCAGGTGGCAGAATTTAGCATTATTTTTCAAGAAACAGGTGACAGAATGTAACGTTTGACACTCCGGATTAATAGGTGGTAGAATGTATATTGCCGCTTGCCTGGCTGGAGCTTTCAAAATTTGTTGAAAATGTGAAACACATATCTAGTGCCCACATCAATAAGTCCCCTCTCCCATAATATCCTAGTTAGTCGTTGTTCAGTTATCAATCGAACTGATTTTTATTAATTAACTTATTTGTATCATATTCAATTCATTCAAGGACCTGCAGAGCAGTTTTCATAAATACCTTGTAACTTTTTCGTAATTATGAACAATCTAATTTCTGTGATTCGTTACTCTTTTTATGTCTTCCCATGGTATACTAATAATACCAATTATTAAATTCATAGCACGGAAAAAATAATCATTACCTAATGAGATTATTTATGTAGTAAGTAAAGATCGTTTTTTAAATGATAAATATATTATTTCTGGGTAATTTTGGTTTATTATTCTGTGAATAATACACCTATGTATTCGCTCAGCAAAAAATTTTTATAACACCCCCTCAAACTTTTTTCTTTTTCGTTTCAAGGTGCGTAGATTCCAAAAATGCAATGTCCGTCCGCCGTACGCCGTCCGCCGTATCACGTGTACAGGCTTCATTTTCGGTCTAAAAAATTCGTTCTTTCGCACACATGCTCCATTTGGGCTCTAGTTGTGTCCCGAAACTTTTCAGCCCGATCGGAATATTCCCAGGGGTGTTATGAGTGAAAATGTGTGTAAAAATAGGTACTTTTTGCGTTTTAGCAACATGTTGGTAAGATGAGCTTCTGAGATATCTTTTTCCATGTTTTTGAGGACGAGAAGACCGAATATGAAGTCGATTTTGACCAAAGAGTGGAAAATTGAGTTCTACCAAATGTTCAGCTCCCAAAATTGATTTTTTATGAGTCAAAAACCTGGGAAATCGTCTGAAATCACCATCAGTTTGGATAATAGCACTGGAAAAAGTGTCAACACGTGGATCAAGAGGATTAAATGGTAATACCAATGATCAAAGATAGTTGGAAAAAAAATAATAATAAAAAAAAGAAAAGGAGCGTAGGTACCTAATTTGTGTTTTAGGGGCCAAAATTAATGGAAACCATCAGAAATAGCTATTTCGATTATTACGCATGAATGAAACAATAAATGAACAGCCAACATTTCTGTAGGTACGTCCAGTAGAATAATAAACCCATGTGACAAGGACTTTGCAGCGTTTTAATATATCTCTATCCCCCCCCCTTCATACTTGTTAGCATACCATCCCAATAGAGAAATGGATTTTCACATTCATAAATATATTCCAACTGACCCAACATGACCTTGAAATAAATCTTAGAATAAATTATATTATTTACTACAACCCTTCGAACATCCAACAGAATAACTGATCAGGTGATATTGGACCGACAGCGTCAGACCTTTGGGATAATCAGTTATGAAACAGAATGTCGACAGATATGTAGTTTTATTCTATGGTGAGACGCACCGAAATAAGACTTTCCAGTATTCAAAACGCCAATACCTTCTTATTTACTAAAATAGTAATTTATGCAACTTCCTCACATTCAGATCTCACGAATTTCAGTGCAGATCATTTAATTTTTCATCGTGGAACTTTATATGTAACCTGATTTAAGTCTTGAACATTAATTTAAATAATCCTGCAGATATTTACTACAGTATACATGTCGCACAGTTCTCCAAGACTTTAAACATAAAAAAGGAATTTACAAACCTGCCGACATGGACAAGCCAAATATAGGGTTATTCTATACTTACTGCTTGAGAACATCTTCTAAGAAATACTCCTTCACTTCGTACTGCTTTCCTGGCACTGAAGGGCATTACGACAGAATATCAAATTCAACAATGTGTGAAATAGAGAGTGAAGCCAAATTATCCGACGAAGCTGTCAATCGACTTACCAGAAATAACAGGGCAGTTATTGAAGTATGCGGAATACGTTTTGGTGTCTGCAGTGGCTGACATAAGTATCAAACGGAGGGACCTGTATTTGGACAGGGCTTCCCGCAAGACGATGAGCATGAAATCCGAGAGTCGGTCTCGTTCGTGAACTTCGTCAATGATAATATGAGTGACTGTGGATATCATCCCTTCCCCGGCCATAAGGCTGCGGAGCAAGACACCGCTTGTACAGTACATGAGAACAGTGTACGGAGAAACTCTGGAAACAACGGCACATTAGTAGTAGGTAGCTCTGAAATTACCAGCGTGCTCATTCTTAAAGATGAATCATTTTGACGAGTTACGTACTTTCCTTCAAGGCGGATTTGATAGCCGATAGACTGTCCTAATTTTTCTCCCCTTTCAAGGGCCACTCGCTCGCTTACAGCAACAGCTGAGATTCTTCTAGGTTCTGAAACTAGGATGCGGCAGGGACGGCCAGTTTTTTCGTGCCACTCAATAAGATATTGAGGAACCTGTAAAAATGTATAAAAACGAAAGGTTTTATTTGGAACTACCAAATGGGAAAGCATAACGCATAATTGATACAATTATAGTACATTCAATTTAGAGTGAGAGCATGTAAACAGAACGCGAAACCATCATAACACCTTGGTATTGGGGGTTAGCATGCCCCAACTCCATATTTAATTATGGGGACTTTAATTGCCGAAAATGCTTCATGGGCAAGATATTATAGGTCGACCGGAGAAAGTTTACGTTCTTCCTGGCGCCCTCTATGCGGTGTAATCCTGAACTAACCTTGATAAAGAGATTTCGTAGGAAATTTCGTGTCAATGTGGTGGCTGCACTGTAGCCCAATAGTTCGGCGAGTTCGACCGTCCACCATTTTGTTTGCCTTGCCCGTGTCCGTGTGCCTATTCATCGTTCATTTCCGTCTTTCAGTTCATTTGAGTCTTTCTTTTCTCCGATTAATTTCCCATCCATTTCTATTTCAACTGTTCGTTATGAACAACTCGCCATCTACATCTACTGGGCAATCTTCGTCCAAGTGCCATGGAAAGGGGAAAGTGCTTCGCCGACAGGCGCGTGAAATCGTCTTTAACGTAGCCCAGTATTTCACCCGAAACAAGGCGGAAGAGAATTCCCGGATAAACGTCTGTGGTTTGACGAGTGAAGTGACGGGAGTTTCAGCCAAAACTGTCAGTACTATTATTCGTGAAGGGAGACGATCGATCAAAACGAGTGGTCACCCCACATTCATCACTCCGAAAAAAACGAAACCTCACCCAAAAAAGATACAGTGCGACGAGTTTGACAACGCAATTCTCCGTAATAAAATTCGCGAGTTTTACGTAGTTCGCAAGGAGGTACCTACAATCGGACGGTTATTAGAAGCCCTGAAGGGAGATGAAGTTGTAGATTGTGGGAGGGAATATCTCCACCAACGAATCAAGGCTTGCGGTTTTAAGTGGAAGACTTGTCAATCAAACCGTAAATTACTGATTGAGCGGACGGACGTTGCTGCTTGGCGTGCAAGATATCTTCATACCATCCAACAGTTCCGCAGGGAAGAAAGGAATATTGTTTACCTTGATGAGACCTACGTCAACGAGGCCCACAATGTAAACAAGTGCTGGCAGTCTCCGGAAGAATATGGGGCATTACATCGTATCGGAAAGGGAGGGCGCCTCATCATTGTGTACGGAGGTGGTGAAATGGGGTTTGTGGAAAACAGTTTGCTGATTTTCAAATCAACCATCAAGACGGGTGATAACCACACTTCGATGAACTTTTCCAACTTTTCTAAGTGGCTTCTGGAAATGTTTCTTCCGAATCTACCTCCGAACTCAGTTGTAGTTCTCGACAATGCAGTGTACCATAATGTTGAGGTAAATAAAAAACCTAACTCTGGTACTGTAAAACGGGAAGTAATTGACTGGCTGCAAAAAAACGCCATTGATGCTGATGAAACTAAGACAAAGGCAGAGCTGCTTCAACAAGTGAAAACTGTCCCTGTTGAAAAAACTTTCAAGATAGATGAGCTGATCACAGCACGGGGTCATGACGTTCTTCACTTACCTCCTTACCATCCTGACCTCAATCCTCTTGAGATGGTATGGGGAGATTTGAAAGGGAAGCTCGTGCTCGGGTCCGTAGGAACGCCTCTTGGAGAAAAAGAGAGGTACTTGCGTACTTTATTCGCGGAATATTCCGTCGAAAAATGGAAAAAGGTGTGCGGGAAGGTGAAAGAAACCGAAATAAAATATATGAAAAGTGAACACATCGTAGACGAAAGAGTGGATGAGTTCGTGATAAGGTTAGGTCGACTAGTTCGTCGGAAGAAAGTTCGGAGTGTGATTTTTCCGACGGGGAATGAAAACGTTTTTTATTTGTATACCTACTATTGACGTAAGTGTTGTAATATCTGTACTAATAAATAGTTTTTCGATCGTTTGTACCTATTTCCTGTCTTCATTTTCTACACTTTCCCTGGTATTATTATTATTTATCATGAATGATATTTGTGGCCGTCTGGCGTAAGTAGGTACATAAGACACTTCTTATATGGAAGTAATGAAGAAATACCACATGCATCCGGGTAGATTCATGACCCTTACATGTTACGTCACAGGGGGAGAGGTTAGCAATCAGTATGGTAGGCAACCCGTACTGAAAACCGACAAATATACTACATATTTGGACGAAACATGGATTTATGGTGGACACACGAATTACACCATAACAACTTTTTTATTTTTATTTTTATTAATTATTAAATATAATTTACGTGCACCCGTGTAGATTCATGGCCCTTATGTCATATCACAATGCTACATTACATGCTAACCTTCTGGTTCAGTATGGGTGATATATGCGGGCTCTATTTCATTGGTTTGTTTATCTGTGCTCTCACGCTAAATTGAACGTACTACAGAATAGAAGAAGTGGAATGAATGAATAACAAAAAGTAACTTGATACAACAGTTGAGTGACGTTAGATTTTATTCAAATTTAGAGATCCTAAGGCTCAGTGGCAAATTAGGTCTTGACGTTTGATTCACAGCACCACCGCCTTACTTTTCGTTTAACCATACCAAAAATAAATAAATTTACCATACCTGGGTGGATTTCCCTGATCCAGTAGGGCCTGATATGATGGTTACTTGGCTCTCATTTATAGTCTGGACAAGCGTGTCCATAAGAGGGAATATCGGAAGGGTCTGCCGAAACGCAACGAGTGCTTTGTTGCAGGACGGAGCTGGTATTTGAGCACTCCCACCAGACAGTCTCCCAAGTGCTCTGCTGTTCTCTTTTCCTAGGGAAGATCACCAGACATATTTCAAGAAGGATCCTAATATGGAAACGGGTTCATCAGTGAGATTCTTACAGAAAAACTTCAAAGATCTCTGAAAACTGACTGCTGTTATTGTCTTACACTTATATCTTCAAGGATGATGCCAGGCCTAATAAAAACGCTACCTGACCGGCGCGTGTATCCAGGACAGAAATGAATTCGCCATCTTAATATTCACCAATCAAACCTAGCAATGCATGAATCAACACCTCCAGATATTTGTTGCTTATCCTAGTTCGCCAGTGTCACGTTCAATAGTTGACGACTGACGAGATATCAGCTGCTGTTTTTTCTTATCTATGTGAATCTAGCTTTGCTCAGAAATCCGGTAGGACGCCATTGCCTCTCTCTTTAAGGTGTGGCGACACTGCCACCGGACTTGACTTGACCTCACTTGCGTGCCTGTCTGAACCCGTCCTTCGTATTTCAAAGGGGAGCGGTGAGACTGCAACCGGACCTGACTTGGCTTGAGCCACCCACCAGACTCCGTTCTGATCCGGTCTGGATGGGTTGAGACCTGACTCTGGTCGCCCCTCTACTGCGATTTTCAACCCCTCGCACCCCCTCCAGCCATCCAAAGCAGCAGTTTCATTTCCTCATATATGTGAGTCCAATCTTGAGTTTGAGTCGGTAGATTAAATTTTTCTGTTGAGGGGAGACTCGCTTCTGCTATATTTTGAGGATTCTCAAAGACAATTGGTTGACAAAATGTGTAATGTTCTGATGTGTTGGCTGACGCTCCCTCGAAACATGATGGATAATCAACTTCCTCTCCTGTTCCTTGAGTCACACAAAGGTAATCATGTATCTTCTGCAGGTTATCATAAAGCTGTGTAGCATCTCGACGAGTTAAAGCGATTTCGTTAATGTGGTTAACTTAAAGATAGATCACAATCTATGAACCATTCGAATTTTTCACATATAACAAGCGAGCGATGTTTACGTGTAGAAGGAATACCAAACTGGACTCGGAATAACCAAGTGTCTGATATGATGACTGGGTGATAAGTTTCTTTGTAGATTCTCCTCGATCAAGATCGATTCATCAGCGGGTTCAACGAGACGGTTTGTCCTGTTATAGATGACAACTTGTTTCAACCCTATGTCTTCATCCGTTCGTATATCGACTCCTTTGAGCCCACGCTTGTCAAAACGAATTTTTTCAACGTGTAACACCATCACTGCTCACAAGACGAACACTAACTATAGTTCTTTTGTTGCATGTGAGATGAATCATGGTATTAAAAAATTGGAGAGGGAGGGGGTTTATCCAATAGGATGTCGTTATTGGTTAGTTTAATAAATGTTGCATTTGAGGCTACCCTCTACTGACTTTTGTTGTTGTCGTTGTTCATGTTTCCAAGTTTTACATCTGCAATGGCAAAAACTGAACGAAATTTTTTACATGCCATCCCGTCAACACAATCTCCAGCATGCTCAAAACATCTAAGTATGCAGCAATAAGACTTTTCCTCTTCACGGTGAGACATCTTGAGTACTAGTAATTCATATCAGAAATTTTGTGTTTTATACATGTGAGGGAGACAAATAACTTCTTGGTTTTTTTAAATAAACATTGCCCCATCCTCGCAATGTTCAGTGTGTGACAACCATTTGGTTGGCTCAACATCGTTCAATTTGGCGAGTAGGGTGTGAAATTCACTGTGTTGTGCTCGTTCGGAAACAAATGGCGACAACCACGACTTATTCAAAGAAAGAAAACTTGTCACTAGTTCTATTTCTTCATCAGAATGGGATTTTGATTCTAAATCACAAAGAATGGCTTCCACTTCGGAGGACATACTCTTGAGACGTCTATGAACAAACTGGACTGGTTGGAGTCCCGTGATGCCGGTCAAGTCAAGTCCTGTGGCAGTGTCGCACCCCCCTCCGGTCAAGTCAAGTCCGGTGGCAGTGTCACCGCAGCTTTACACTTGTATGCTAGGCAGTCAGTCAAAGACGAGCGATTGTTTGGAACACAAACCCATACAAAGGAATGCGTGAGAATAAAAGAAGTTGGTAGTGAAAACAGGAGGGCAGTACAACTTGAGGTCCCTGCCGAATGTAGGGACATTCCAATTCATACTCATTTCTTGATTAATGACAGGATATAAGTACATAATGCAGTCTACTACTCCCATGAAAACTTAAGCTAAGTCATCTTTTGTTTCAGACGGTAGAGGAGTATGGGATGTTACTGGTGAAACGCCCAAATCATTAGTTGAATATGGGAGTATTAAAAACCATCACGATCAAGTAACTACCTTCTTGGTAAACATCTTTGCAGCGTTCAACAGGCGGGAGGCAGTCCTGCCTTTCTCTGGTTGTTACTGGGAATTTTGAGAGCAATGTCATAAGGAGAGTTCTCGAACCGGGGGTTAAATTCATCATAGCGTCTCTTTGCATGATCGCCGAACCCTCCCTTTTGTAAATGGTGAGGTACCTGGAGCTTCCCTTCCTGAACAGAAAAGAATACATTTTAAAAGTTCACTCCAGAGGATGGCCATTACAGTACAACCACAAGAACAGATTCAAGATCAGCGAGTACCTACCCTCTACTCTTCGACTTGAGTCCATATTTATTAGCTTCGACGTGGACGTAGGCCCTCTCATTAGCAGTCAGGGCACTAGGATATTCCCACTCTGAAATGGTACATTCAGTATTTTTTTAGTTGTTTCTATACGTCACGCGGTATGGAAATTGTTATGCCAGTCACAGATACCTACCTGATATTCATTTTAGGCATAAAGGTTATCGAATGACAAGGACTGTCCTGGGGAAGGATATTATAATAACTATAAAAATTGCCATGTGATTTCTTCAACACATTCTTACGTAGGTATGTGTACATGCAGTAAGTACAATGGCCTGTGTTGTTTCCGTAAGTCACGGAAGTGAAATAGGGTATGGTCCGCCGATTTTTTACGACTAGGTACACAAAAGGATCTCCTTCAGTTCACGATTTTGCAACATACATTTTTCATAGAAGGATAAATGGCGTGAAATACCTTATTTTCATCCCTAAAGTGAGGTTCATACCTACATTTTCTTCCCTAAAGTGAGGTTGAGACCTAACTTATTTTCTTCCCTAAAGTGAGGTTGAGACCTACATTTCCTCAGAGCTAGGCATCCGTTTTTGCCCATTTCCAATTAGGCAATTTATGAAATATACCTATGTACCTTTCAAATCGTCAGCTTTTGCAACATATTCAAATCGTCACGGTTTTGCAACATATATTTTTCATAGAAGGATAAATGGTGTGAAATACCTTATTTTCTTCCCTAAAGTGAGGTTGAGACCTACCTTCTTTTCTTCCTTAAAGTGAGGTTCATACCTACATTTTCTTCCCTAAAGTGAGGTTGAGACCTACTTTTCCTCAGAGCTAGGCATCCGTTTTTGCCCATTTCCAATTAGGCAATTTATGAAATATACCTATGTACCTTTCAAATCGTCAGCTTTTGCAACATATTCAAATCGTCACGGTTTTGCAACATATATTTTTCATAGAAGGATAAATGGTGTGAAATACCTTATTTTCTTCCCTAAAGTGAGGTTGAGACCTATGTACCTTCTTTTCTTCCTTACAGTGAGGTTCATACCTACATTTTCTTCCCTAAAGTGAGGTTGAGACCTACCTTCTTTTCTTAAAGTGAGGTTGAGACCTACTTTTCCTCAGAGCTAGGCATCCGTTTTTGCCCATTTCCAATTAGGCAATTTATGAAATATACCTATGTACCTTTCAAATCGTCAGCTTTTGCAACATATTCAAATCGTCACGGTTTTGCAACATATATTTTTCATAGAAGGATAAATGGTGTGAAATACCTTATTTTCTTCCCTAAAGTGAGGTTGAGACCTACCTTCTTTTCTTCCTTAAAGTGAGGTTCATACCTACATTTTCTTCCCTAAAGTGAGGTTGAGACCTACATTTCCTCAGAGCTAGGCATCCGTTTTTGCCCATTTCCAATTATGCAATTTATGAAATATACCTACGTACCTTTCAAATCGTCAGCGTTCAAGAACTTCTTCATCGTGATGTCCACCATAATCTTAACGGCTTCGCCGACTTTTGGCTGTTGATTGCGTTTAGCTCGGGGCATGATTCCGGGCGGATGCAAACTTCGGAGACTTTCGAGAACAACAACGCAATTTTGAGATAATAGGTTCTCTCACAAGAGGAAACAACCCTCAGGTAATCAGGAAACCGAAAAATCATTAACGCATTGCAAGAGGCACAGAAAACACTACTATACTACGTTATGACTACGTCCAAGATAAACGAGGAAGAGTAAAGAGCCAAGTCGAAAAGAAACCCAATTTACAACAACAAAAAACTGGGAGTAAACATCCACCTTTCACAACTATCACAATCTACATAAAACAACCGCTAGATTACGGCTGGTTTGACCAATAGCACTGCAGGAAAGTTAGCATCTTACGTACTATCACTAGGCTATTTCTTCTTCTTCTTCTTCTTCTCTCTTTCTGGCCCTGAAGGGATCTTCGCTATTTCAAAAAAAGATAACCTTATCACATCAGCTTTATCATATTCGTCTTCTTCGCTTTTATCGTGTGTGTGGCTGTCTGCTACAACCACAACTGATTTTGTTCATTCGTTCAAAGTTCATTGTGATTTTTTTATAAATGTTGATACAAGATAAACTAGACAAAACACGATGAAAAACTCGATTTTGGTGAATTTGAAGGTGCGTTGTACAATTTCTTGAAGGCACGTTTGTTGACCTTTCCATTTCGGATACCTGCGTTACCTATACCTACCTCCCTTCACGCCACTTATCTTTGCTTATCTTCACGTTCACACCCACCTGTTGCCCGCAGATCACCCAGTCATACTGCCTCATCTGTCAGTATACTTGTCTGTCCCGTCTGTCAGTATACTGGAAATATATGGTTTCTACAGTTCTTCCATAAGGCTATGACGACTGAGGTACCTGCGTGAATGCTTCCTGTAGGTATTTAGTGGCTCCATAGTACGTATGCATGCATTTTGTTTCACTGCAATATGGCAAAAGTAAATGGTCATACGTGTTCAATGAAATGATCCAGCTTACACCTAATAATATATCGGAAATTGACAAATGGTTATTGGTCGTTAAATGAGTTCAACCAGCCATAATCCTGACAGTTGTCTATTTTTAGCTTCCACAATGCCTAAAATTAGCTATTAAATATACTTTTTTTAGAAGCCTCCTCCGAACGATTAATGGTGGCACATTCGCTTTAATGCTGTTGTTTATTATAGGTTGCTGAAAGGAGTGCTCAGCTGTCAGTGGACAAGGAAGCCTCTCGCCGCAGAACTAGCCTTCAGATCTCATTTTGTCATAGAGATGATTAAACCCAGGCCTGGGGCTCATGGACTAATTGCGCAATCATCTTGAGAAATCTCTCACACGTCTTTAGGAGTGCCGACGCTACAGTCCCAGTTGAGGCTGATCCAACTAGTGACTTCCACGATCCCGCGAAGTGCTCAAAACATAAATAAACTGGGTGTTACGAGTTGTGTGACGTTACGATGCGTGAAATTATTAGTTAACGTTGAAGCCTTCGTATCGATCTGCGAATAAAATGACGGAAACAGTTGCTGACAACGTCGTGGAGGAGGGTGACTCCGACGAGTACGACGAATATCTCGCATTGTCTGATGTGGAATACGACGAATCCCTCAGAGCTGCTGTCAGTTGGGACCCGCTAGGTTTGTAGTTTATTCGACCTGAAAATAATAATAATAATAGTAACTTTTATTGTGCAATAGACATATTTCTGTCCATAAAATACACACACGTACCACATAGCTGTGCAAACAAAACTGAAATAGTTTGGAAGGCACTTAAGAACCAATTAAAACTTATATACCTATATTATATAGGTAGGTAAACACAAGAATACAAAATATAGGTAGGTACAACGCAAAACTAAAAATTTTTTAAAAACAAATTGGTGGGGGGGGGGGGGGGGGAATGCACACTTGCTAGCAGAATGACAAGGATAATATTGTATTATATTATAAAATACCACTTTTTGCTACCATGTTGACTGTTTTCATGTTGCTGTACCTAGTGTCCACCTATGTATTAGGTAAGTACTTCTTATTGCCGACGTCAATGAGGCTTTTTACTTAGTGAGGCTCCTTTGGGTGCCGTCGCCGTCGTAAATAGTACGTCAGTCTCGAAAATTGGCTCATATATAGACGACTGCTACCTTGAGGAATCTAGAGGGTTATTTCCCCCAGTGTAAAAAGTAATATTAACAATACCATAACATAACATACCATAGTAACATAACATACTTACCATTGTTCTGTCTCTCTGGCTTAGTAGCCCTGGTCAGCGGACCCACTGGTTATAGCAACAGTGCTCCGCCCCCTCTCCATAGCCTCGCTCAGTCGTATGATGATTTGTATTTTTTTGCAGAACAAATCAAGTACCTTCCGTACCACTTCATCTACAATGATTGCGTGCCGTTCAAGGCGCCACAACGACAAATCTTTATCCCCGGCCAAGAAATTGAAGTGTCAATCACCAGTTACGATCGAAGTGTCACAACACACCTGATGAATCCAAACTTGTGAGTTTTATTCCGATTAACAAAAACATCGAGTAGGTAGGTACCAGTGATAGGCAAAAATCTATGGATTAAACTAGCTTACCTGTAAGTGACGTTTAATCGTAATTATACCCCTACAGATGCCTGGAGATGTTCGACAACCATGTAGTTTGTCTCGGAACGGCTTGGTACCATCTTTTAAGAAAATATTCCTGTGAATGCCGAAGCATTCACAGAGATTTGAAAAAAGCCGCCACCGCGGTTGCAATTTCCCTCATCAGAGGTCTCCACCTGCCTCCAACCTTCCTCGGTAGCTACCTACCCGTTTTTCCGACTTCACTTGTTTTAAAGGCCACAGGACGGGAGACTCTATAACACCCAAAAGGGGGCTGGACCAACAAATGCCTGGGTGGGAGATGTCGAACATCTCCAGGCGTCCTCTATGGTATAATTACTATTAAACGACACTTACAGGTAAGCTAGTTTAATCCATAGATTATACCCCTACGGACGCTTGGAGATGTTCGACAACCATGTAGTCATTGAAGTTGCTAAGACACTGACACCTGGGAAGTGTCTCTTTTGGGGGTCATGTCTATATCTATTGGGATTGTCAGTAACAATAGAGAGTTTTTGCAACACCCTCACACCGAAACGAAACAGAAAACGACACCGAAACGAAATGGCGGATAGGGCGACCGAAGTTAGATGCTAACCTTTTTCGGTTCAGTTTTCGTTCAGCTTTGGCATCTACCGGCTGGTGGAGTCACGCTAACGTTATGTCAACCTCTCTTTCATCCATTTTACTCCATGGTTAATACAAATCTATGTCCACACTTGGCGTCAAGTCTGCCAAGACGCCAAGAAGCAGCTGTGAATACGACGCTCGACATTTTTATTTTCCAAGGAAAACGGATGAAGGTAGGTAGCATTACACAGATGTAAGGTTAAATTACGTTTCGTCATCTCAACACGACGAAAGCTGACACCGTGAGATCCCGGTATTTTTCGTCGTCACGGTTCGTCAAACTTTTCGGTGTCCAAGTGCGCATGCGCAGCACTGCTTTCGTTTCGTTCGTTTCGTCGTGAGTGTGTTGCAAAAACTCTCTAATAATTTTGTTAGCCGAACGAAACGAATTTAACTTTATTAAACATGGTTCTAAAACTAGATCATAAATCACACTCATCCAAGAAATGGATTCTGACAATCCGTTGAGGCCTCCTTCATTGGGCCTCCCCCTGGCAAAATATAGCTGGCACCAATGACTGCGGGGTTACCTCCGCTGGGCGATTGTAAAAACGGGCAAAGGTCAGGGACTCTTCGGTCCATCCCCCCGCCCGATATATGGCATCAACTGAAACACCTGACCTGAGTGCTGCTGAGGTTGAAGCGTGCCTTGTCGAATGAGGGCCAAAACGCTCCGTGTCTACCCCTGCTTGTCGCATGGTGTCTTTAACCCACCGTGCCAGAGTCGGTCTCGTTGCCCGTTTATGAGGGCGTCGAAACGACAGAAAAACGAAGGCGTTATTCGGGTCATTTGCAGTTCTGGCTAAATATTCTACTAATAGAGAGGCTGCACAAACATTAGGTCGGTCCCTGAGAAATGGTAACATCAGGAGAGGGGAGTCTTTACAAGGTTTAGCAGTTTTGGTCATTTCTGAGACAAAAATACGAATTCTCGAGCCTGCATCAATAACAATATCAGTGACCTTGATAAGATGAATCGCCTGTAAGCGCTGGGCAGACGCCAGTAGTAACATTGTTACTAACTTTTTCGATAGCACTTCCAGATTCGGAGCTTCCGAATCCAAGAATTTAATGACCTGTTGTGGGTCCCAAGTCACTCTGTAACGAGGACAAGGGGGTCTCGTACGAAAGACACCCTTCAGGAAACGGGATACCGTAGGATGCGCCCCCACTTGATTATCTGAAATGAGGGATAGAGCTGCTCTGTATGAGTTAACACTAAGAAATCTTCTTGTCGGCTGATAACGTGGTCTGTAAGAATTCCAGAACCGCAATTGGCTCCAGTTTCCAGCGGTCCCTCTTAGTGGCGATGCAGAATTCACCCCAACGTTTCAAACAAGCGGAGTATTGCCTTAAGGTGCCACTGGCTATCGAGTTTAATAGAGTCAGTGCTACCTCCTCTGAAACTCCCCTTCTCAGAAACGCCGACCTGACAATTTCCCTGCCATCAGCCTCAGGGTAGATGCAAGAGGATGGAGTCTGCTGGAACAAGGCAAGGTCAACAGGTTATCAGCTGGGCCTAGATAAATTGGTCTTGACTCAAGTAGGGAGGAGAAAAGTGGGTACCAGGGCTGGGTTGGCCAGTCTAACTTGACCAACCGTTGAAGTAGTATTGTTGGGCAAGTTATTACACAACGGTTCATTATACTTGACCAGAGGGTAGGTACTGACCACAGAAAACAGTGATCTACGCAGAAGGGGCATCTATTTCACTCCACATCAACAATTTTCCTTCAGAACTTCATTATTTGCGTTTCTTTTCGCCATTTTAGTTACTGTTTGCCATGGACAGAATTATTTTAGCAACATTTAACTCGTGATTTAGGTAGGTACCTAGTAACGAGTACGGGGTTAGGTACTAACCTATGGAGGGTCTGCGATCTACATAATATGTATAGACTAGTACATAAATTATATAGACGGGTTATTTTTTTTTTACCAAGTCCAGTGAATTTCCTAGGGTAATCCCTTCGAGAAACTGTTTTTGCTGTTATTATTTTTCATTAATAATTGTTGGTAGAGTGTGAAAAAACATAGGTACTTAACTAATGATGTCTGAGGCTAATTTTCCAATAAATTATAACAACAAATTAAAATTTCTTGTTTGTCAACTATTTTCTTGTTATACAAGATATTTATGGTAATCCGAAAATCTACCAAGAGACGTCCAGGGAGCCCCCGGAACTCATGGGTGGCCAGCAGTATTGCATATGTATGTCAAATTCACTTTTTACCAGGGCAGATTTACTGGACTTGTTCAAAAAAGTCAGAAGTCGTTCAAAATGGTAAAATAGTATTAAAACTATTAAATTAGTATCAAAACTATTAAATTTTTTCAAAAAACGTTTAAAAGCTAATTCACTTATTAGCTAAAACCGCAACTGTTCGCTATTAGCTGTTTGTGAGGAGGACTGCGATTTTTTAAGAAAAAGTTAGCTGTTAGCTACCAACAGCTAATTTTTTATAGCTAAAGCTATTAGCTGTACATTTCAACTAACAGCTAATGTAGCTGTAAAATTTAGCTGTCCCTCAACAGGTAATAACTAATTTAGTTGCAGCTAATAAAGTAGCTTCAAGCTAATTCAGCTATCACTTAAAATTTTAGCTAGCTAATAAATTAGTTAGCTGATGCCCCGCACTGGTAGGTACCTAGACTATAAGGCTGGTTTCATACGAGGCGGTTTAGTTGATTCCACTAGTTGAACGGGTGGGTGCAAGGATTGTATCTTTGTGGAAAATGAATGGCCTTCACCGAACCCGTTCACACGCGGTCAACTCGTCCGCCCGTGTACGTGGGGGCCAGGCACAGTGCCTGCCACGTTCTCATCCCCACTAGTTGAATCAACTCAAGAGACACTACCTGCAATGAGCTCTTCACACCAGACGCCTAGTTTAGTCAACCTCGAGCCACCATGGAAGACCCAGCGGTGTGCATAGTGGTATATAGTGGTATCTTCTTTCTGAATCCTGGGTTGTATCATGGAGTGGAGCTCTTCAAATGAATTTCGTGACATGCGGAAATAGTTGAAGAACTTTACCTCGTGGGAAAGTAGCTGAGGATATAAAACAGCAAAAGCCCCCATTTCCCGATTTTGAGAAATCGGATGAACCCACATTGTTCGACGTGGACTCCTCCTGTTTTCATTTTCTTCATGCAGAAGAGCAAGCACAAGAAGTGCTCCTGCTTCCTCGGGTTCCAACATCGTACTGAACGTCCCCTTGGGAAACGAAGTTGATTCCACTTAGTTGCCTCGTCTGAAAGGCGCGTCGAAGAGGCTTCACACGGTGGTCAACTTGTCGACCAGTTGGCAGGCAACTAGTGGAATCAACTAAAACCGCCTCGTGTGAAACCAGCCTAACGTGCCTAGTAGCTGTAAATTATATAATCGTCATATTTCGATAGGTATACAATCGAACTCAAACACGGTGACTTCCAGTGGACCATAAGGAAGAGATACAAGCATTTTTTGAATCTTCATCAGCAACTGAGACTCTTCCGGACCAGCCTCAACATTCCGTTTCCTTCCAAACTCCACAGGGAGCATCGGGCCAGTTTTCGCAATGCCGTTTCCCAGAGCGTGGAGGGTAAAAGCTCAAAGAATCTTCCAAGGTGAACAGCTATGCTTATTTGAACTGTTTGTGGGTAGGTATGCCTATAATAATTATGTCCATTCAGTAGCTTGATGTGTCAGAGATTTGAGCCGTACTTATTTTAAACGGCATTGCGTCATCATAATCTGCCGGGCGGTGATCATTGTGTGAAATCTTTTAGGTTTCCGTCCATGCCAGAAGCCCTTGTCCCGTATGAGAAACTTGACGAACGTATGTTGCAGCTTGAAGAATATTTGAGGAACCTTTTGAAAATTAACTTGTACAAGACTCATCACGAAACGGTAAGCGGCATTATTAGTTGAACATTGATTTTCTAGTTAGTTCCATCAGAGCAAGCAGTCACGGTCTATATTATGAATGACTAGAAAGTTTTATGATTGTTAGATGCAACAGTAAATCATCATAGGTATGTTTCCGTTGATAGATACAACTACTCATCTATCAGAATAGGTACCATCAAGTGGCTAGCTTCTTAGTGTTCTGATAGATGGGTTGTAACTGTATCTGTCAACTGAAAGATACCTGCTACGATTCACCATAGCATCTCATCATGGATGGAATACACTAAACTGAAAACATGGGTTTTTAGCCCGAACAAGCCAATTCATATTATCAGTATGCAGAATGCTGCATGCAGGGCACTGCAACAAGAGCAGTCCTATGATCCAAGGATTCTGTAGGTTATGAAGTTAACCCTCCCCAACCTATTGTGGAAGGTAATGTACTCGTATGAACAGCGCGCTTCTAGAGTTTGTGAAATCTTTCAATTTGGTGTGGGTATGAGGTTTTGAAGTTGAAGATTCCTCCTCAAGTTATTGTCACAATTTTAAGTCAACACCATCCATATTTCGGTTTATTATTTTTTTCTTCCAAAAATAAACCTTTGGAATCGAGCATGAAAAAAACATCCCCCCCCCCCCCCCCCCATGAAAATTTGATGGTTTCCGTTTCAAGGTATGCAGAATCTGAAAATGGAATTTGAAAAAAATTTCTGTCCTTCCGCCGTACTTCGCACTTTCCTTAGTTACTACGAACCAAAATTACCTAATGACATTTGGTTTGTGGGTCCCATTTGGGGTCAAGTTGGTCCTCGAAGCTCGGCGTTACTGTCAGTCATCTCTAACGAGTGAAAAATAGGGGCTGAAATTTCTAGGACGCCGTGGCTCGAAAACTCATTGAAGGGTATGGTTTTTTACGTTTTTAAATTGTTCTTGAATTCAGAATTTTTTGAGTCCACCCGGAGCATTGTACGTTACGTCCATCTGCACCGAAAAGCTTCGTTAACATGATCAGTAATGAAACGGTATGCATCAAACCAGAAATCATTGCTAGGGAACACCTGATTTTAATAACTCATAGCTGTTGTTCCGTGGTATTGTTTCACCTGAAGAATGATGGTTATATTGGATTTTGTTGATAGGTACTTTTGTAACTTGAACCAACGTTATGCTCCATAAAAAAAAGAATAATAATAATCACTGATAGAATCCACCACATATTTTATGATACTGTAATTGCCCGGCTGGCTGCAAGTGATTTAGGGCTTTCCTGGGGGAAGCAGGAAGGTAGATATTGACCACAGAAAACATTGATCCACGAAGAAGGGGCATCTATACAGGTAGATAATAAATCGTTGTGCATGCGAGTTTGCAGCGTTTTCAGTTTCTAATGTTGTTATAAATCATACGTTTTTCGCTGTTATTGTTTGATTAAATTTTATCGACAGGCCGAGTTTTTGGAAGTGAGCGAATTCTCTTTCATTGCTGCCTTTGGGGATAAAGGGAAGGAAGGACTGATAAAGAAACGCACCAGGAGTAACATTCCTGGACGGACTGGTTGGAACTGCTGTGGTTGTTTAGACAGCGGCTGTTGCGTCAGGTTGGTCGTAATGCTGTATTTTCGAGTTCAAGCGCCTTTAAAATGGTGCGTCTAAGTGGCAGGCTCATAGGTACGTTATTCGATATTTCCTTTTATGTTTCAGATGTTATTTCATCTGTGGTGATGTCTGTTCATCTTGGCGGTCGAGATGGATTATTGTCAAAGAAAGTTTTGTTGCGTACATTAGGCCTAAAGATGGCCGTGTGAAAGCTGTCATCTTATTTGATTCTGGTTTTGATATTTCGTCCGGTGTTTTTGCCACAGGGTTGAGGAGAGGACTATCAATTATGAACCTGTCGAGGTGTGCATAAGTTTAATACCCAATTTTTGTTTTTCATCAGCAAGGTCCAAATGTTTTATTGTATAACAAGAATCTCATGACCATCATTTACAGGCAAATAGTCATCCATTGCCCCACGAGACGGACAGCTAGAGAGTGGCAGTTCCACATCAAAGACAGCCTCCGCAAAGAAGGTGAGTGTAGATGTGTTGTCTTGTGTTCCTTGAATCTGTGCATTGTCCATTAGGGGTAAACGTCACGACGTTTTGGTGCGAATATGTGATAAGAGATGGCAGCACCGTCAGGACTAAATTTCATCCACTTTTCATTTGAGAATGGAGCGAGATATTCAAATTCGGAAAACGGATTTCTCATCAATATTCACGTAGAATTCCGGGTAGTTGGATCAAAAAGTGTGCAAAATTTTTGCTCACTGTTCCAAAAAAAGTTGTTCAAATTGTGAACATATTCAAAAAGTGGCTAAATAGGCACTTGCATTGGACTCTAGAGAATACAAATCCGTTTTCAGAATTTTTCTAAATTGACTGCAGCCGTCGGATTCTCGTTTCCAGGATTTGGGGACAAGGGTCAAGATCAGGAGCTTCTGACTGTGTGTGGGGGTGGAGAGTTCTTGGCCACCTCAAACCTTCCCATTTTTCAACTTCCCTGTCCTTATTCTGTCCTAGGCTCCCTGATTGTGGTGTTGTGTCAAAGATGTAGGTAGTGCAATGAGGTAGTTGAAAATTTAAGGGCCATTGAGTACACTGTCAGATTCAGTTGTACGGCGTTATGCAAATACCAGGTAAGCGCCAAAACCTCAAAATTGAGTTTTTGGTATGGCTGGATTCAGCTCTTCGAGATCTTTCGAACTGGAGTGGTCTCGCACTCATATCTCAACTGCATCGATTATTACGGCCAATCGATTTAACCAATGGCCGCCTAATCGATCATTTTAATTTTGCAAATAACAGTTTAACGCCAGATTCATCTCATTAGTCCTCAGATTTCCAAGTAACCACCAAAAACAGAAATTTGAAAACCAGCTAAGCGCCAAAACATGCCACTCTAGTTTTGCAATTCCAAGGTAAACGCCATATGATGTCGTTTACCTGCTGTTTGCATGACGCCAGCTGGCTCCTACAGCTGATGCAATAACCTGGTAAGCGACAAATTTCTAGATTCATCTGTGTTTGCAAAAACCAGTTAAACGACAAAACGGCGTTTACCTGGAAGTTGAATGTTCAAAAATCATCTTGCATCAAATTTCGATAAACAGGTAAGCGACAAAATGGCGTTTACCCGGTAATTGGTTATTAGCGTACCCTTCATTCCGAGTTTTGCAATTCTCAGGTAAGCTTAAAAAGGGAACAAGGGCTCATTTTTGAGACTTCAGGACCCAAGAATCGTGTAGAGCACATCCAAAAACCCCTAAATAACAACTTTCACCAAGACAACCCCAATACAATTTCCGTAACAGGCTGAACAGTCCTACTAACTTCGATCGCAATTTCCCAAAAATCAACTTTTGTCGCTTACCTGGTATTTGCATAACGCCGTCCAGTTGATCTTTAGTTTCGTTTTGTATTGTTATGATAATTCTCTGAGTTCTTGAGTTGAAGGCAGATTTAGCGTTGTACTCTGCTATCATTGAATTTCAGGTGGTGATTTCACTCAGAGGAACAGATTTTTCTCTTTCTGCCCGGTGAGGTCGTCTGTGAAAGCAGCTTGGTTTGTTGACGGCAGATCATACATGTCTGCAGTTGCCACTGCCCTGGAACAAGCCACTCAAGAAATCTTCATTGCCGATTGGTGGTTGAGCCCTGAAATTTACATGAAGAGACCCTCCCTGAAAGGTGACTACTGGAGGCTTGACGTTATTCTCAAACGCAAAGCAGTAAGTGCATACAAGCAGTCTATATTTTTGGTTCATACAAAACATACGTTCTTTGTTCCATCAGATTTAACTGATTGGTATTTGTTGCAGGCGCTGGGAGTTAAGGTTTTTGTATTATTGTATAAAGAAGTAGAAATGGCTCTTGGTATCAATAGTTACTACAGCAAGCAGCAACTCAGTGGCAACTCAAATATCAAGGTATCTAACTCTGCAATGCAGTGCATATTTAAAAAAAAAAAAATCATTTTGAAGGTCAGGTTAAAATGAGTTGGTAAATATATTGGGGATTGAATGGGACATTCGTTTTTTATTAATTTTAATTCGTTTTGAAAATTTGTAAAGATTTACTAACGTCACTTCACTGTGGAAACTTAGCTTGTATTATAATAACCCGCGGCTGAACAGGAGTTTTCATGTCGCCTTTCATTTTTGTTCAAGATATTGGTCTGCGTTCGTTATAGGCCCCTTTTGGGGTGTTGTAACAAGGTAAATATAAAATAAAAACAGTCTAGAAAAAAAGTTTAGCAAAGAAAATATAATTGAAATGAGCTGAGATTATTTAACAGTTCGCCAGGTGAACTTGCATTTTGGTATTTTCTATTTCTCCGAACTAGTAATTAGAGTTTCTTCGTCCTTTAACGGCATATATAAAGCTTCAAGGGGAGAAAAATCCGAACCATGGGTTCTCCTCATTGCATTCTGCTTGTTCCTATTTATGTCAACACTATCAGCAATTTTTTTGAAATTAATCAGCAATAGTAGTAACACAACTAACTGACACCCATGACCTGTATGGATGCTAATGGAAGGAGCAAAACGGGGTTCCCTTATCCAGTGACGCTAAAACACATAGGTCTGATAACGACTTCGATGAATACCGTAAGCCTGAATCTTGAAATCCCCATGTTGCCCTAACCCCTCTGTAACTGGCACTAACCAAAAAGCTATACCCGCTTGGACACGTAGACTAATTGATCTTGTTACCCCATAAAAACACCCTGAAAATGTTTTTAGGTTCTTCGACATCCTGACCACGCTAAGGCGGGTGTCTTTTTATGGGCTCACCACGAGAAGATGGTTGTCATAGATCAGAGCATAGCGTTTGTTGGTGGGATCGATTTGTGTTATGGAAGATGGGACGATTACATGCATAGGTAATACACCAAAATGGAGTATAGTGCACGTTAATTTCATAGAATTTAAAAGGTTGATAGTTGTTGTTTCTTGAAATATTATTGTTCAAGATTCTCCCAAGTGAAAAGATTTGGTTTGTTAGGCTTAGATTTCCAGTTTCACCTTGTTCAGATTTCCCAATAACTGAGGGCCCTATAAGTACGGGTTATTAATTACCCTAATATTCTGGAATGATGATTCATATTATCTCCTTCGCCAATAAATTGCAACCCTGGCGTACAGTATCCTATGAAATTTGTTGAATTTCTCAATAGTAGTACCAACCGACTCAACTTTTCCCTTTTTGTTAGTGTAACTATTATGTAAATTTTCCAACTGCAGGCTGACAGATTTGGGAAGTGCTGTGAAGCAAAGGGAATCAGGATCTTTTCAGTCTTTGGCTATGGCTACCAATGCTTTGAATGATTCTATCTTGGCTATCACTCAAATGTAAGTGTATGTATACTTATATAGGTGCTCTGTCTTATTTTTGAACTCAGTCTTGTAGGACATACACCCATAAAGGTAATATACTTAATGGTTGTTTCATTCAGAGTGTATTTTTATTTGCATGTTCTGAATGTTTTGTTTTGTACTTTTTCTAGGCCTCTGGACAAATCTGTATCAACGGTCGCAGCAAGGGATACCTCCATAAATGGTGACTGCACAATGCAACCCACTCCTGATAACATAAAGTGTGACACTCCCGAGCTAGAGCGGAAGAGTATTTTGGATACGGTAGGTTTCTGATGTTTTGAAAAACACCCAGTAGATGCATAGGTACCGTTTTGTACAAACTGGAAAGTTCTAGTATTTCATCGATGTGTAGATGAAAACAAGAGGAAGGGAACTGATGAACTTGTGGAGCTTCAGCTCTGAAGATGAAACCGATGCTGCTGATGAAACTATGGATGCTGAATCTGCTGAGAAACGAACTATATCGACTTTGGTGTCGTAAGTGCTCATCAAGCTACTATAACTAGTTCATTGTGAACATTTAAAATGCACACATGATCACGTTTTATCGTCTGTCTAGCTGTCCTGTGGAATTTGGCTCTTGAAAGGTAATAACACCTACTTACAGAATCGTTGTCATGTCTTGCTGCAATATGATTTCTTACATCAACTGTGGAATTTTGTACAGTGACGCCTCACCCATCACCATCGAGCATGAAGATGAATTTGTCTCCGATGACGTTATGGCATCCGGCAAGCTGTGGATCGGGAAGGATTACGTTAATTTCATTTTTAAGGACTTCGACAATTTGGATCAGCCGTTTTTGGGTGAGTCACCGTCATAAATCATAGGTTTGGTTTTGGCTGGTACCAGGCTTTGCTGTACCACTTCTTAACAAGTTGTTCACTCTTTCGAACTAGATCAGCGATGGTTGTTTATTGGATGGATTTTATTTTAATTTTACGGACAGTATATACAATATAAAGAACTGAAATTTCGAGTAATAGTTATTCTTATTTTTAGCTTCGAGTAATAGTTACCTGTATTATATTGTCTTTCAGACCTGGTCGATAGGAATGTAACACCAAGGATGCCTTGGCACGACGTGGGAGTCGTTGTGAATGATAGTGCTGCCCGTGATGTGGCCAGGCACTTCATTCAAAGGTGGAACGCTGTCAAGGTAGAATTCCTGTAGTTATCCTTCCCAAACTAATGCACTATTACTCTTACTGTTGCGTAAATGATTTTTTCTTTATTTCAGCTGGAAAAGTCCAAGTTGAATCCACAGTACCCTTACCTCCTTCCAAAGGCCTACAAGCAGTATAATAAAATAACTCTTCCTGGAGTGCGGTTCTGCAAAGTGTCATGCCAGGTGATTTTATTAGTTCCAGTCAGTCTTAAATTGGTTTCCAGTGGTTCATGAAAATGCTTCATATTTATGCTTGAATGTGTTGAATCGATAACCCCTAGGAGGTTTGGAATTGAACTACAAGACTCATGATATACGGCTAATGAATATAGAATAGAACTGGAGTCAGTGGAGAGTTCCTAGGAGATACGGTGATAAAAATACCGGATTGGCTGTTAGGGCGAACAGCATGGATGCTAACCCGTTGCCATGGGTTACGAGAGACAACCTGCATGATAGTCGGTGTCTTAAAGTGACGTCAATTCCTTACTGATTGTTGAAGTACCGCGAATTCTACCCTCTTCCATATCAAAAGACAAAAGAGCTACACACAGACAAAACAAACCACTATGCACCAGCTCTGTTAAATCTGAAGTCAGGAGCCTGTTAAATTTGAAGAGCGCCTAATTAGTTATTGCAAAATTAAAGTTGTATAAAGTTGGTTTGCTCCTGCAGCACATATTTTGATTCTTTTGCAAAACTGCAAAAGCCTGCAAAACCAGCTATAAATTTGTGACTAGGTAGGATTCATTATGGGGGAAAGGTAGGTCTACACTAAAAAAGCTTAAGCATTTGAAACCATTTAATTTTTAGGTTAAGAAAACAATGTAAAGTACTACAGGGTAAGGATACAGTAGGTACAGAAATATTTTACAGTACACTAGTACAAGTCACGAAAAGTGGCCATAACTTGAGTTAGGATTATCAGAAATGTTCGTGAAGAAAGTTAATGAATTGTTTGCTGTTGCTAAATTTGGCAATAAAGTTGAATAAATTCTTCACCCTCACCAACAAAAATCCGATTCTATGGGTTCTGGTTCATATAATTTTCATGATCTTCTCCGTTGATGTGTGTTTCCATAACAACTTCTCATTCCTCTTGATTCTCCTCAGCAGAAACGGCTTGAAAGGGAGGTAGGTATTTGGGTTGCAAAAATGTTGGTGTTTGAAAGCATGGTGGAAAATTCATCGCGATCACGTTTTTACCGTAACACGTAGTAGGTACTTCAACATGTACAGTTTTCAACATATCAGGTTACTTTTACTTACGGTCTAGTCGTTACATTTCACGGGATCGACAGGCGGTGACGGATGTATGCGGCAAAATACGTCAACCATATGATACGTCAACCAATTGGCGCATGCGCAGAACACTTCTGAGACATACGGATGACGTATCTGAGCAACGGTATCGCCTAGGAACTCTCTAATGATTACAGGCTCGACCTATTAGAATTTGTTTTATTCTCCAATAAATTTCACATTCAAATTTACTTTGACTGATACCTACCGATTTACTCACTCTAGGTAGTCCGAAGTTTGTCTCACTGGTCTGGTGGCTTCATCGATCCTGAAACTTGGGAAGGTAGCATTCACGAAGCCGTTGTTGATGCAATCGCCAAGTCTCGTTACTACATTTACATCGAGAATCAATTCTTCATATCATCCAACTCTACTCAAGTGAAGAACCATGTCGCAAACGCACTTTTCAGGAGGATCATGAGAGCCCACAGGTGACTCATTATTTTATATTTACTAGGCGTAAATGTATTTATTCATGTATACAATCAAAGTAAAGTCCTCATAAATCTGCGGTGTAGGGAGAAGACGGTATTTAGAGTCTACGTGGTGCTTCCGTTGCTTCCTGGATTCGAAGGAGAGGTTGGGACTCCTAGTGGAACTGCACTGCACGCCATTACACACTGGAATTACGTCTCCATTTGTCGGTAAGTGTATCCGCTTATCATAGAGAGTTATCGCAACCAAAAATTGACGATCGGGAGAGAAGACGTAAACGCAAGTGTTACATTCGAGACGTAAGTTCTAGCGTTTTTAAGACTTGTGTTGTCCAGCACCACGTAACTATTGGAAAGATGCGTGTCGCGCATCTCAATGCTACATACTATGTAACTCGATAAGTAAACTTCCTCGTGGATAACCAAATTCGATCGCCATGGCTACGCTATCGCGTAACCCCGAATTTTGTAGAAAGACAGGAGGAGCTGAAGGGGCTTGGGAAGGTTTTCCGCCATTTGCATTCTTGTTAGGTATTTGGAAGCTTGAACTTCATACGGTTCGTGTACCTGTTCATCTTGAGCCTTAACATCCAAAAGCCATAAGCACAGTGAGTGAGTGCCTTTCATTTCGCGAGTATTTTGGGAATTTAAAATTATACAAAGGACCCAAGGTATCACCGTGCCGTGCGTATGGTTGAACAGTATAAGGGCACGATTGCTCTTCTAGAAATTGTTCAAAACTAATAGAAAAGTCAAAATGGAATAATTACTATTTCTGAATAATTATGTTACGAGCTAGTATGAGAAAAAAGAGGTTAACTTGACAGAAAAATTATATATCGTTGACAAATTATTACGTTAACGTAACTTCAACAAACATCTGGGGTTAAGTGAACACGTAACTTTCTCATGGTGGGTAGTTAGCATCTGAGTTTGTCACCCTAGACAGAGTTACGTTTTACAGTTGCATTTTTTGGAACATGGTTGCGACAACTCCCTCATGTCATTGCTATACAAATTGGATCAAGTGATTCGAGAAGGCATTAGAGTCGCGATGAATAAATCAAATTTTACAGGGTATGGTGAGGCATCCAGCCTTTTAGGCCAACCAATGAATTAATACATATAAATCAGTTGAAATTCACAAGGTTTGATGTGCCCCAAAGTAAGGTTTGAAAGGCCACGTGGCTTTTTATGATTGAACAAAGCACTATTCTTGTTAAGCCTTATGGGGTAGCGGATTGTAGCATTTGAACATTACCATACATACCCCGTTTGATTGTTGTTTTAGAGGAAAGGACTCTTTGCTAATGCGTTTGCGGGACGCCGGAGTGAAAGATCCTCATGACTACATTACCTTTCATGGACTGAGAAACCATTCCATGTTGAACAATGTTCCAGTGAGTAACCTACTTTAAAAAAAAATTATCAAAGCAATCTTTCTGTTACACGGACATGCATTGAATCATGGATATGTTTTTCCTTCGTTAATCTACTAAATATTTTTTATTATGCAAATCTAGAGAGGCACAGTATGAGAATGGTGCAGGTGGGATTGCTGGGTAAGAATAGCAAGGTAGGGAGCCACCCCCATAAGCTAAGTGAGCCCTGAGGCAAAAAGCCGCTGCAGAGCTTCTATGGCTTATTCTATTGATTGAGGCTGTATTAAATTTGTCAATTCTGTTTGGTCGTAACTGTGTTTCGATTAACAGAAAATATGCGATGCAGATTTTATGATTAACTGATTACAGCCTCAACAAATATAATAACCGTAGTATCTCTGCAGACGGCTTATTGGCTTACGGCTCACTCAGCTGATCGGGCTGGCTCAGCCTTCTTACCCAGCAGTTCCACCTGCACCATTTTCATGCGGGCGCAGACAGCAAACTAGTACATAACGTACATACCTATATGTATGTACCTTCAGTTAATTACCTCCAAAACTGAAAAATATTACACGCAAACAATGTTTAAAATGATACTGGACTGAAACACCGAATTTTGTTTAATCGGTGTCATGTACGACGTATCTCACACGCAAAATCGGTTAATGATGATGGTGTAGTCACTCGTGGCAGTGCCAGATTTAATGATAAATTGAGAGCTTTCCAACGAGTGGTTAACGATTTTCTTAATTAGGTACATTTATCTAGATACAGATTGGTTGTTCGTGAAACCCATTAGGAATCTGGTTCATAGATTATCTGTCGTGACCCAAAATTCGGTCTGACGCTCCAAGAGAAAAACATATCCATGTTAAAATAAACTACGCAAAATATGTAATAATAATATAATACTAGTTTCAATGATCAAACCATTGACTGAAGCTAATATTTGTTACTGGCTGTGGTTTCATCAGCAAAATGAAAATTTGAAGTGTGATTCCACGGTTTCAATGCGAGTGATTTAGTTTGAACGTACTTTTTCTTGTTCACTGACCTTGGTGCCTACTTGTAGTTTTTTTTAAATTCTTTTTTTTCCCTATAAAGTGCAGAATAGGTACCTACCTGGAAAAATCGTATGTTTGCAGTTTTATGCTAGTGTAACTAGAGGTTCGTTCTTAGTGGGCGTTCTGACAGTTCTCGAACTCATAAGAACTGGGACGGAAAATCCCGGGGCGTTCCGGAACTTGAGGAACCGCGTTCTGCACTGCGAACGATTTCAGAACTAGAAGTGGAATAACCACGCATGAAATAAATGCGCACGCGTCACCTACGTTCTTGAGTTCCAGTTCTGACAGTTCCGAAAAAAATCGGGGACTGTCAGAACCGTTCGGAACTGGATTCGCAAAACACTGCGAACGCAGAACTCGGCGTTCCGGAACTGGACGTTCTGGCACTGCGAACGACAAAACTCGACTGCGCTTGCCCAGAACCGTTCGGAACTGGCAGAACGCACACTGAGAACGAAGCTTAGAGGTTCGTTCTTAGTGGGCGTTCTGACAGTTCTCGAACTCATAAGAACTGGGACGGAAAATCCCGGGGCGTTCCGGAACTTGAGGAACCGCGTTCTGCACTGCGAACGATTTCAGAACTAGAAGTGGAATAACCGCATGCGCATGCGTCACCTACGTTCTTGAGTTCCAGTTCTGACAGTTCCGAAAAAAATCGAGGACTGTCAGAACCGTTCGGAACTGGATTCGCAAAACACTGCGAACGCAGAACTCGGCGTTCTCGGCGTTCCGGAACTGGGCGTTCTGGCACTGCGAACGACAAAACTCGACTGCGCTTGCCCAGAACCGTTCGGAACTGGCAGAACGCACACTGAGAACGAAGCTTAGATGCTTTCATACGAACTTCTCTGTGTGATTTGTCTCCTATTTTATTTTGTTGGGCACAGGAGAATCTAATGATCAGTCCGACATTTTCCTTTTTCCAGATCACTGAATTGATCTACGTGCATTCCAAATTATTAATAGTGGACGACAGATTGGTCATTTGTGGGTCTGCCAATATCAACGATCGTTCGCTGCTGGGCAAACGAGATTCAGAGATTGCTGTCGTGATTGAGGTTGGTAGGGCTGGTCTTCTTGAAGTGAATTGTAAGGAATTGCGGATTGTTTTAAACCAGTTTTCTTGAGCTTCCGTTTATGGATGATGGTTGGGTTCCAGGATGAAGAATTCAAGAACGGAACAATGAATGGTCAGCAGTTCCGCAGTGGGAAGATGTGTGGTACGCTCAGAAGGTACTTGTTCCGAGAACACCTCGGATTGCTTGGGAACCCGAATCCCGAATGGGACGTGTCGGACCCATTGACAGACGACTTTTACCACAACGTTTGGAGGGCCACGTCCCGAAAAAATACTGAAATTTACGATTCGGTAAGAATTATAAAGCTTGGCTGTATCCTATACATAAACCTCGTTTGAATAATTATTATTGGTGTGGAGTTGAAATTTCAAGGGTTAGTTGAGCTGAACTGTACCTAGATATCATTGCTCCTTTAAAGTTTCATTTTCCTCAAACCCTTCATTGCATCCAAATACGTAAATTTCAGTTCAAGAGCCTGTCTTCCAAGTTTCCACAAATATTTAGGATCAGATGATGCTATGATAATGTCGACTACATTCTAACCCATGCAAATCATTACTACGTGGATTTCGCTTGACCCTCTACATTTGCAGCCTATATTTTTTACGTATTAGAGATTATTCTTGATCCTTCCAGAGCCGATAAATGCTTTTAGCAATGGCAGACGTAAGATGAATCAGGTTCATTGCGCCAACCATCAAATAGGTACCATCTAAATTTGGGAATTATTTAGCACATACATTTAATGTTGACCATGTCTTAGCTGGTAACTATCATTGTGACAACGTTTGCAACAATGAGTGGGTTTCTTGTGCTCAGGTATTTTGCTGTCTCCCTAGGGACGAAGTGAGATGTTTCAAAGACTTACAGTGCAGCCGCATTCCAATGACTATATCAGACCCAGCGGGTGTCGCCGAGAAACTCGCAGAAGTGAAGGTAAAATGAATTAGTACTTTGGTCGGAAATCTAGCTTACCACTTTTTCTCCATCGACCGAGGCTTGCTTGTGTACGGATCTTTGAGGACTCTCCAGTGCTTGCGGAATTTCACATCTTCTAACCTCAAAATTGTACTCACTCGATCTCTACTAATCCCCCACTTTGACTACTGTTCAGTAGCGGTGCGTGGGCTCTGAAAACGGTGGGGCGCCATCCCAGAACACAAAACCAACAGATTTGTCTACAAAATACCCCAAGGCAACAACACCTTAACCCCTTATTTTAACACTTTAACCCTTATTTACTGACTGATATTCAGCAAAGCTTATCTCTTTTAAGGTAAGCGCACACTAGTGCCACAGCAGGTCAGGTCGCATCGCAGCGGATAAATGTCGCTAAGCACATTAGCAGCGTGTCGGGCAATGTGCTCATTTGCCTCAATAGAGAGTTTTTGCAACACACTCACGACGAACGAAAGCAGTGCTGCGCATGCGCACTTAAGACACCGAAAAGTTTGACGAACCGTGACGATGGAAAATACCGGGATCTCTTGGTGTCAGCTTTCGTCGGGTTGAGATGATGAAACGTAATTTAACCTTACATCTGTATAACGCTACCTGCCTTCTTCTGTTTTCCTTGGAAAATAAAAATGTCGAGCGTCGTATTCACAGCTGCTTCTTGGTGTCTTTCTATGTGAATGCAGACTTGACGCTATGTGTGGACATAGATTTGTATTAACCACAGAGTAAAATGGACGAGAGAGGTTAGCATAACGTTTGCGTGACTTCACCAGCCGGTAGATGCCAAAGCTGAACGAAAACTGAACCGAAAAAGTTAGCATCTGACTTCGGTCGCCCTATCGCCATTTCTGTTTCGGTATCGTTTTCCGTTTTGTTTCAGTGCGAGGGTGTTGCAAAAACTCTGCTGTTCGTTGTTTCGTCAGTCATGGATTCTTACGATGAAGATGTTTTTCTTTCATTATTTCCGATAACGAACCATTGAAATCGAGCATGAAAAGACAAAATTTAACCCCCCCAAATAGGTACCACGTTGAATCCGAAATAATGGAATTTAAAGAAAATTATGTCCGTCCGCCATGCTTCGCACTCGTTTTTTTTCTTAGTTACCCTGAACCATGAACCAACCTGAATGCAAACTTGATTTGTAAGTAACAGCTCATTACAATCACGCATGGCATTATGAAATCGAGTTGGTTGTACCGTGATATTATTTAATTTGTTGAAAAAAATGGTTATTTAGGATTTTGTTGAGGGTAGGTACTTTTGTAACTGAGCAAAATAGCATTTATACGTAACAACAAATTATAATAATAGGTAGACTTCTTGAATCCACCGCATATTTATCAAACTATAAAATTGCGTGGCCGGTTTTCATTTTTGTATAGAAATGCATTTTATTATCAACAAATGCTTTTGTACCAACTTGAAGATGGCAAATGAACTTCATTATTATTATTATTAGGTACTGACAACAGAAAAACTGAAAATAAAAATCCCTTGTGTAATAATTTGCAGTGTTTTGACCAATAAAAACACTAGAGAGAAAAATAAGTTCCGATAGAAACTTCACTCACAAACAATCCGACTGGTTATCGCACACTGCCACTGGGGCCGGATCGGGTTGCAGCGGGCTGACGGAAAAATACGCCTAGCAGGCGATGGTCCGCTTCGCCCCGCCACGCACCGCCCCGGCTGTGGTGCGCGCGTCTCCGCAAGAAAGACACTGAACCGAACCAGGCGCATTTTTCCGCCGTGGTGTGACCCTTCCCGTCCCGGCACTAGTGTGTGCTTACCTTTAGTCAACACTCTATCGTCGTACGGACACGTCGACAATTTCTACTACAAACAGCCACTGAATTCGTGTTACAAAAATGTAGTAAACTAAAATACAACAAAACAATGACATGTTGGCCGGTACCTACTTGAATGGAGAAGCTATTGACTAGAAGCTAAGCTATTGGCTAGGTATCTGTGTGTTATGACGCTGCTCAATCCACAAACAGCAAACAGGACAAAACGTACGAAGGTGCCACAAATACAAATCTGTCATCGGAACCGGACCCAACAGAAAACGCCGGACGCAAAAAATTGAAAACTGACAACACTCAGCAGAGAAAGCGAATTTGGTTCACGAGACAAGAAAAACAAATCGGAAGACGAAGAAGCATCTCATATCGAGGTGACAAATTGAATCGACGGGATCGAATTGATTATGAAAAGGAACGATTTTAGGGTGGAAATGAGATTCTGGGACAGGGCCCAAAGTGGCTCAAAGTTACTCGACTGAGCATGTATGGATGGGCCACTTTTCTCAGTTGCCATGGGAACACTAGGTCCCAGGCACCCCAGGACCTGCCAGTTTCAGCAGCCCAGGTTTCGATTTCGATTGCAGGGCATCGATTACTGTCGCTTTATTCCGATAACATGCTTGGTCTATGGAGCTAACGTGAAGGAACCACCATGGTTGCTGTACTAGAATATATTCAATATTCTAGTAGATAGATATTCAATCCATAGCCGGAGAAATCTGGCGAGTTGCTGTTGAACTTTGTGAAAAATGCTAGGTACAGTGTATGGAGGGAAATCAAATGCCTACTGAACAATGGTTGGAGTTTTTTTAAATTTTTACTCCGGAGTGTTTTTGGGTGCCGGGGCAGTGGCCCAAGTGACCTTATAGACGATACGCCCCCAGTACTGTTGTGAAGTTTTTGCTACCAGCCTCAATGCCACCCAGCACAATCGTCTTCAGGTCTGTTGGAGTTCTGTGGCACGGCATGTCTTCAGTATTAGCCGTGATGTCCACATCTCAACGTCTGCAAAATGGTTGGCCTGAGATGGCTGTTCGATGAGTGATCATTTTAAAACAAGGACATGCCTTTTTATATTCAAATTGGTCCACGGGGACACACGCCTAGCCCCGAATACCTCGAAGGCTTGTTTACATTTGGGTATTCAGTGCGGCTTCATTTCTTGAATGTGGCGCCGCATGGGGCTCTCTAGATAACATGGCATTAACTCTTCGAGTTGCTGGCCCCCGTATTTGGAACGCGCCGCCTCAGCGGTGTGGTTCAGCAGCAGGTTTTGCTACCTAAAGGTAGTTTAATTTATTTTGCCTTGACCCCCCCCCTATTTCTTCTGTTATATAATTTTATTATTATTATTATTTTTTTTTTTTTGTCTTCTCTATAGTGCATGATTGGAAAACAATGGCCATGATAATTTGTTTCATGTTGTAATTTTAATAAGTCGCCAATAAAGAATTATTATATAGCACTAATTACTGTAGCTCAAGCTTTAGCCAGTAATCACATTACATAGCATTTCCAAGTCGAGTTGCACATTTTCCAAACCAAATTGAACATTTTTCATACCAATTTGGACATTCTTCAAACCAAACTCAAGATTTTCCAAATCAAATTGGACATTTTCCAAACCAAATTGGAAACTAAACAATTTTGTATTTTGGTCAATTTTTTTAATTTAACCTATATAAAAATAACTGCGTTAAGTGAACCAGATGCTGGGTAGGTAGATATTATATTGTTCACAGAAAATTTACAGGAGGAATGTTACATAATAAAATATTTATAGGTGTAGGTAATTTTGTAAAAGGCTGCCATGGTTTGGAAAATGTTTAAATTGATCTGAAAAATATCCAATTTGGTTTGGAAAAATGTCCAAATTGGTTTGGAAAATGTCCAATTTGGTTTGGAAAATATCCAGTTTGACTTGGAAATGCTTTGTTTGCTTGGTTGTGTGACTGGTGAAACTGGATGAACTGGTGAAGTGTTGTTTTCAGTTCAGATTTGTAGAAAGTAGGGAATCACTTAACTTTGCTTGAAATGTCATCGCAGGGTCATCTGGTCTCGTTTCCACTGGAGTTTTTGACTGATGAAGTCCTCACCCCCAACGCCGGCAGTATGGAAGGAATTATGCCAACGTCTCTGTGGACGTGATCGTCCCGTTAACCGTGTTTGCCTTAAACATGACCATTAGTATGTAGGTACTGGGATCCTCCACTGTTGAGGATGGATTTACATATTCAGGATATAGAAGAGTAAGTAGACCGCACAGTATGATTATGCATTCCGGCCATAGATAACATTGTCGTCTTCAATATTGGTCTCACTAGTTATTGTATTGATTTAGCACAGGGTGGATGGAGTAGATTTACATTTTTTCTAATTTATGGACGTCATAACTGTAGATGATTTAAAACAGTATTTCATCAAGGTGCAGTTTATTTGAACTAGTTCATGGGGCCTATTCACTAAGCAAAAGAGATATTTTTTCCATCCATCTTTTTCTTTTGGCAAAAGAGGTTTTTATAATATCCATGAAAGGGTTATTCAGTAACTTCTAAAAGAGATAGTTGGTGGCCATCTTGGCATTTTCTATATCATTCTTTCTCATTTCTGATACGGATACTGTTATCATCCTTTGTTCATCCGCTACCACGTCGGTCATTTTGGACATTCATAGTTCATTTTGATTGTGTATATTTTTTCATCTCTAAGTCGATTGTTCATTAAAAATATTATATATATGGGAGCTATTCAGTAAAATACAGGAGACATCTGGAAGAGGATGTCTCCCGAGAGAGGCTATCTCTCCAGGAGATTTCCAAAAGTGATAATCTGTTTTCACTGTACCTTTTAGTGAATATCCACCCTGTGAATAGGGGTTTGTCTTGAGGAACTAGTGTTTTCCAGTGTCAGTCCATTTTGATTAACCTAACAAATCATCAGTCACACATCAGGTAGTAGCTTTGTTCGTGCTGTCCCCTTGGGGCTAGCTTCGAGCAAGTTCAGTTTTTGCTTGAACCAAAGTGGCTTGGTGTAGGGTGAGCTCTGAACAGGCTCACTCGGAGCAGGGTGAGCCTGGAGCTTGTTCGGAGCACGGGCAGCTCGAACGGGTCGAGGGTGCATGCGCCGAAGAGCAGTGCTCAGCTGCCCCTGGTCTTCTCGTGGGGCACGAGAGGGTTTACTCAGAGCAGCTCACAGGAAGCCCCGTGGCCAGCACGAACACCAAATCATCTGCCCCGGGACAGCACGAACACCAAACCACTTGGCTCGGAGCTCGCCCTGGGTCTGCACGAACAGCGAATCTTTGCCTCACCCTTACTGTGCATGCCCGGGTTGCTCTGAACAAGCTCTGAGGGACTGCACGAACAAAGCTAATATCAACTACAGTGCTAAAATCACTTTGAGGGCGTCATCAAGACTGTAGTTAGGTATATATTTTGTTTATAAGCATCACCATGCATCATTCTGTTAACTTGATCTTCCCTTGAAGTTATTCGTTGTAGGTGATTACCTACAGAAAACAAAAATCCTCCATTCACGTGACATGATTTGTGAACATAGACCATAAAACCGGTATTATCATTCATTACTCGTTCGCTTTACGGTCGTTGTATTGTATAAGCCTTTCTGAAATGCCTTGTTTAACCCCACGCATGAAAGTGTTTATTCAGGCCTTATAAAGCTATTACTTCGAGCTTCCGCAAAAATCATCTTAATCTCTCCTCTAAACTCGAATGTTTGCTCAAGCTTAACACTGCGTTCCGGTGGTTCCTGTGTTTCACCCGCACACTGACAGTTCACGATATCGCATGGCACGTCGTCGGCTGCCATTGCGAAGTAGGTAATATTATTGACTAATTAGGTGATCAGGAGCAAGGCGCTACGATTCAGTTCGTCTTAACTTTGTAATCAAATTTTGTCGTAGCACGTTGTTTGTTAGGCAATCAGCCTGTGCTAGATTCGAGTATGTAAACTGCACCAAGTTCGGCAACTTGGTTCACTCTATTACCCACCTTACTTGCTTGACTCAACCCAAGCAATGGAATTTCAACGTTACCTTTGCTGTTCCTCTCGAAATTTATTGTTTTGTTTAATTGTTACCCACCTACTGTAGTAGTGAAATCCGCTATTTAAAATTTATTTTAGGCGTAAGTACTCTTATTTCAATATATCACATGAAAAATGCCGTAGTACATATTTTTTCTGAAGTAGTTTTTTATTTCAAGCGAACAGATTTATAAATAATAGTCTTACCTGTTCTAAGTCTGAATTTAGGAAATATTTCGTTTTTCCGCCAAGCGAGTCGTTGGAATCAAATCTCATTCTGGCCATTTTGTGAAAAATCGAGATTTTGGCGGTTTCTTGTATAAAATAATTTGGGGAATCTAATGATGCAATGGGTTGGAACCAAAACGCATCATATAGTGACAAGAAGCATAGGAGTGTAGACAAAAGAAGGGTTGGAATCAGAAGAGTCATATCTTCTTGATAGGTTCCACTTTGATTCTAAGTTAACGAAAAATCACATTGCAGCTTTGATGTTAGAATCGTCCCTTCGTGGCACAAACTTTTCTAATTTTTTTGCCTTTTTAAATTGTCTATTAACCTTGTTTTCCAAAAAACGGGTTTTGGGCAACACTGAATACATCTGTATTTGTTTTCCATGTTTTACTGTGGTTTTGGCGTCTGGTTTGGGCCTATTTTATTTTTAAATTGTCGAGAGAAACTCGCCAGAGTTGCGATCTGATGAGGGAGATTTTAGGAAAGGTAGGAAAGTGATTCCTCAACATGGGAGAAAAAAGTTGAAAAACGCGATAGGACACTTTCCACTAGCTAGCCTCTGGACTTGGGACCTCAGTTTAGGAACAACATTTAAAATTCCTCATTGTGTTCAAAAATAAAAATATTGAAAAATTCGTTGAAAGTTTCAAATGAGCAATTTTTATGAATTACAAATACTCATTTTTTTGTTTGCCAAATTCAGTTCAGTAACGGAAATTATCACTCACTGAACACGTAATGAGGTGTTCACGTAGGGAAGCGTCGGTAGAAAACGAGTGTGAAATTTGAATTTCTGAGTTCTCGCTAGGTGAAGAGGTTCAACTCAAATTTGGCATCGAGCACTAGTGCATCACTTTAACCCTTTCAACGCGGCTGAGAATCAAGCTTCACTGTACTGCCAAACCGGGAATGATTATTTTTGTCGGCACAAGTCCCACTTGTTTTTCCAACACGTTTGAGGTGGGACTCTACTGTTCCACAGTAATTTCCTACCTACCTTGTTGGAAGAAGCATTATGAATTCATACTTACTGTTTAATAAGGATTGTATTGTTCAATCAGCCCTAAAACGATTGGAAAATTGAAGCAGTACTTGAAATCAAACTGAGGGGAAGTACACAAAGGGTCTCCAGGATGCCAGGAAGATTTGTCAGTTCTGATGTTAGTTTGTTGGCAGCATTGAGAACCTGAGGCTTCGCTCGGCCTCCTCCTCAGGTCAACAGCCAGTCAGATATCAATAGGCATGATACGTCATTTCTTGCTCCATTTTTACTTTTAATCACCCACGTTAAAAAAATACCGCTTATTTTTGAAAACATTCTTGAAACTACCATTCCCCAGGAGTTCTTAATTCTGTTGAAAGTGGCCAGTTTGAAAAGGTAGTTGGTCTAACTGTATAGAATGATCGTATAGAATACCATTATTGTATGAGAGTATTTTGAATTCTGTCACTGATTTGCATGGATTACATTATTCTATTTCTAATTGCGCCATGTTTCTGAAGTATCGGTCACCACACACGATCAACTTTTTATACAATTATTGAGAGAATCTACATTATACTGCTCAATATGTTCACTACTGATCATTCAAATGCCGTAGGGTTTTGTATCTGGTAAGATCCAAATTTATTTATTATTAGGACACTGGCAACACATGAACAACTAATTGAGTATTAATTCCGTAATACCGATGATTAAATAAGCATTGTCAGGGAATATGCTGTGATACTAGGATGCATTTCTAAAACTTTCTACTTTGTTTTGTATACTTACAACATACCAATGTAGATCGACCTACCTAATATAGATTGTAAGCGTTTCCATGTCGTATCGGCACTTGCTAAATACTTTCGCACAAATCGTTGATTCTTGTGCAGTACCTAACTCAAACCGGTGCCTGATCAAACGCATCTTGAAATACTACCAGCTGTAGTTAGCCTTTCTTGTGGTCGCCTTATGCGCCATATCTCGCTGACGCCATGAATTGTTATTGCGATGGCTGAATTTCCTCTTTGTTGCAATGAACTTCAATCAAAACATGACTTGGCATTGTATATGTATGTTCAACATTATGAGGTACGTACTCGCCACTCTTGCATTTTATTAGTTATTAAGGAATCAGTATAAAATATTCCATAATTGCCTTCCTCACTGTTCATTCAAGGAATGCAATTGCAGTCATGATAGTAGCTTTATTCTTGTGCAATTGTGCTTATCAGTTTGTGGATTCTCCATCAAGTCCTACCCACGCCAATAACATATTCTTAAGAAATCACAATTTATCAGCGTGCCTTATATTCTTATGCAGATACCTACCGTTTTTATTACAATTTTTATTCGATGCAGTTGAAGTTTTATTTTTAAATAATCCCCAATATTTTTCCATACTCTAGTACGAATAGATATAGGTACAGCTACATTCAAAATTAGAACTTGTCCAGTTAAATATGCCTTCATGAATTAAATACTTCTTTATTTTTACAGGTAAACTAATTAATTAATGGTCCTTTTTAATGAGGCTGATTTTATTAATCACTGTCCAATATTATGAGTGAAGAAACAAAACGCAAACTGCTGGGGAACATCTACGTATAATTTGGAGGAAGCGCACAGTCATGTTTATTCTTTCTGGCAAAACATCAATAACAAAAAAGTTCAGTTTCAACAACTCAAAAAAAATGTACATAAACCACTTATTTCTCACTTGTAATGTTTACCAAAATAGGAACGAAGCAGTTGAAACAAATGTCAGTTTGATAAATAGAAAATTTTTCTAGCAAAATACCTCTTCTATTAATATCTAAATAATCAACAAAGGATATTCACATGATTACAGATACAACTCTTCCAACGATTAGTTGGGATTTTATCGGTAAGCTAAAATATAACTTAGTGTTTGCATAATTAAAAAGTGACAATTAGGTACATGATTATTTATGTACATTCATTTCATAGGCGAGATTAATAAATTAGGGTCGGAGAAAAATATTTTTTTTTTTAAATTTGTGTTTTGATACTTGTGTTTTCTGCTTCAGTCAGCCTGGGTTTGGTAGAGGAGGTCGTAGAGTTCTGAGGGGTCGTTGTAAGGGTAGCGCGGACTCAAGCCTTCTGTCATTGGGAGGTGGAGTCGAGAGCTCGTCCTTTTCCCGAATCTGTAATGAAATTTGAATTTTTTCGATAAATTGACGTAATTGGGTGAAGTATAACAAAAATGCATTGTTTTCAAAACTCACATTTTCATGTGTATGTGGGTAGGTATACCTACAATACCTGAGTGAAGTACACAAATACAAATATGAGGGGATGGTGTTCAATATAACAAGTGGAAGAAAAATGAATGTGATATCGTTTTGAGGTACTATCCTGTCATACTGTTTGTGTGGTATGCAATTTATCTTAGTGTGGAATTCAAGATTTTTAGTAGGTTCGGTTGGCAGTTGGTCCCAGGGATGGGGTATTCGTAATTTTTTTAAATTTTTTTGTTTTCGAAAGTAGGTATATTACTCGGTGTTCGGCAAATGTTGAACAAGTTTTCAGAATAGGTAAATCGTCTATCTGAAGCGCTGATTATGTAATGGAGAATTAAAATTATTTAATGATAGGAAGAATTCGAGTGGACTGTATTTTTTCACATGCGATCCAAACTGAGCTTATATGCGAATTGGAAGACTCACCGAAGACGACGACGTTTTCCCGGGCCCGGTACTTACGAATCTGAAGCGACGAGACGACGACGTAAGGAAGCTTGGCACAACGCTTTGGATCGCAGGTGGTTAAATAGGTTGAAAGTGAATTTAATTTTGGCAGATTGTACTGAACTTGATTTACAATTCGGAATGGCACTAAACGTCGGATGTCCGGGCGTTCAGCCAATGAAAAAGGGAGAAGGTTGCGAGACGCAAAGAAGAACATATATTCGGTTGACGGCGAATATCGAAATGTAGTGAAGGGGGGCACGACCAGGCGCTTCAGATAGAACTCAAACGAACATGCCCGGAACGGTCTGTGTTTATGAAACCACAGGCGCCTATCGCGCATACACCGCCCACCCAAAATAGTGTATTTTGTAAAGCCCAAGGAAAAGAATAGAAATCTGAGAACGAAATAAATAGTACCTTGAAATCCCCCCCATACCCTTCCCATACAAACCCACCCCCCTTTGCCCCAATTCCCAGAATTAGGAAGAGGGATTGTCAGGCGGGTCCGCTGGAGGAAGGGTGACTAACCTGGCTACAGGTCGCAGGTAGGTGCCCATGGAAGTGCGGACTCGGGCTTTTCTCACAACTCCATCTGACCCAGGTATAACCTCTTCCACCACCGCTAACGGCCACTCCAAGGCCGGGGTATTCTCTCCTATTAAGTAGACTGGGTCACCTACACTCAGTGGAGGTCGAGGTGAAGTCCATTTGGGACGGACTGTAAGAGTCTGAAGATAACTCTTGGACCAGGAACGCCAAAATTCCTGAGTAGTTTTCTGAACGGCTTGCCAACGAGACAGGTGGTTTGTTGGTGTTGCTAAAAGATCTTGTTCCGGAGGTGAAAGCAGAGGAGCCCCTATTAGAAAATGTCCGGGTGTGAGTATGTCGGGGTCATCCAGAGGATGAGATGTAATTCTACAGAGAGGTCTGCTGTTCAATACGGCTTCCACCCGGCAAAGCAGTGTCGCCATTTCTTCAAAGGTGAATGATCTGTGGAGTGTTATCTTTGAGAGAAGTCCCTTCGTTGATTTGACGGCAGCTTCCCACAATCCTCCCATCCAGGGAGCAGCCGGTGGATTGAAAACATAGTTGATGGAGCGTGCAGCGAGATAGTCCTGAAGTGTAGGTTCTGTAGCACGAAGGAATTCCTTTATTTCCTTGCCTTCTCTTGCAGCACCCTGAAAATTTGTCCCATTATCACAGTGAATGGTGTGGCACAATCCCCTTCTGGCAATAAAGCGATCTAATGCAGCTTTGTAAGACTCTGTACTCAAACCTCCCACAAGCTCTAAATGAGCTGCTTTGGTGCTAAGACACACAAAGACCGCAAAATAGGCCTTTGAGAGTCTGGAATTCGAGTTGACTCCTTGATTTGTAAGGGTCCAGCCATGTCTACAGAAGTGATGCTGAATGGACGATTTGTAGTTACACGAGCATGAGGAAGCTCTGCCATTATAGGGTGTTGAGCTTTCCCTCTTGCTTTCGTACAAACCGGACATTGCCAGATGCGCTGCCGAAGTAGGGAGCGTAGGGAGATTATCCAAAACTGTTGCTGCAATGCTGCTTGTACTGCTTGAGGTCCTGAGTGGAGCATTTGCAGGTGAAAAAGGTCACAAAGAAGACGACTTACTGCGGCTTCCTTGGGAAGAATCACCGGGTGCTTAGCTCTTGCAGGAAGCAGAGACTGTTGCAGCCTACCGCCCACCCTAAGGAGTCCAAATTCATCAATAAATGGAAGCAACTTTTGCAAACGCTTGGAACAGGGACGACCCTTGGACAGCGATTTCATGTCGTCTGCAAAGCTGTGTGCTTGAGTTAGGCGGAGGATAAGATGTTGAGCCGACTGCAGCTCGTGAACCTTAAGCGCCCCTCCATGCCGTCTTTGGACGTTTCTCTGGGTGTTAGAGATGAAACGCAGCATCCATGCAAACACTCGTTGGACCCGAGTGAAAGAGGAGTGGCGGCTGACGATTGATAGAAGGTATTGTCCTTGTGAACCCTTCGGTCTTGTGGTGAGAAGCGCCACCCTGGGTTCAGATTTCATCTCTGAGAGTGAGGAGAGGGATGGAAGACGGCTGCTGTGAGACGATGGCCAGTCGCTGGGATCACATAATAGGAAGGAGGGGCCATTCCACCAAAGTGTATAACCTGCCAACTCCCGAGGGGAAAGGCCACGAGAAGCGCAGTCGGCAGAATTGGAGGCGGAAACGACATGGTACCAGTAGGAAGGCTGGGTTAACTCGAGAATCTTGACGACCCGGTTAGCAACATAGGTCTTCAGCTTGTGTGGTGGTGTCTTCATCCAAGCAAGAACTGTTGCAGAATCAGTGAACAAGTAGAAGTTCTCGATGTTAAGCTCTTTGATGAGGAATTTCATTGAATCAACCAACTCTGAAAGCAGAACGGCACCATTCAGTTCAAGCCGCTGGATTGTTTGTACCTGAAGGGGAGCAACCCGAGTTTTGGCTTTGAGAAGCTCTACACGCACCTTTCCACCAACGACAGAGCGTAGGTAAACAGAAGCCGCACACCCTAGCTCGGATGCGTCACAGAATCCTACTAATTGGTAGGACTCGGCACCAGGTGCCACGCAATGTCTGGGAACAGATACACTCTGAAGTGCGGGTAACTCTCCTGCAAACTCTACCCAGCGTTTTGCAAGTTCACTCGGTAGTTCCGTATCCCAATCAAGTTCGTGAGTCCACAGCTCTCTCAAGAACACCTTGGCCCAAAAAACGACTGGTGCCGCCCACCCTAAGGGATCGAAAATAGATGCTACCCTAGAGAGAATAGCTCGTTTGGTGCTGGCAGGGCTAGGCGTCTCAATTTGGTAGGTGAAGGTATCCAATAGGGGGTTCCATTGCAATCCAAGGATGTGTAGGGTTGGAGATGGTTCGGCTCTCAGCATCAACATGTCGGCTCTATGCTCCGCTGGAAGATCTTGCAGGAGCTCTGAGGAGTTTGACGCCCATTTCCGGAGTTCAAAACTGGCTATAGCCAAAAGGTCTGTGAGTTCTGAGCGAAGTTGAACTGCTTCCTCCAAGTTACTGACGGAATAACAAATGTCGTCCATGTAGCATGATTCCCGGAGAGCCTGGGATGCTAATGGATATTTGCCACCATGGTCGTCAACGAGTTGCAGCAGCACTCGCTGCGCTAAATATGGCGCAGGTCTGAGGCCATATGTCACTGTCAGTAATTCATACTCCTGCAGAGGTTCGTTCATCGACTTTCGCCACACTATGTGTTGGTAAACACAGTCTTCAGATGCCAGCAGAATTTGGCGATACATTTGTTTAATATCGGCAGTGATTCCAATGGGTTTAAGTCTAAAAAGTGAAACAACTTCACTGATGTCTTTCTGCAACGGAGGGCCAGTATGCAGGCGGTCATTCAAGGACAGACCAGACGTATCTTTACAGGAAGCATCAAATACAACTCTGAGTGGGCTTGATGTGGATTCTCGAAGGACCGCGAAATGGGGAATAAAGTACTTCCCAGGTACTGTTGCAAGCTTCATATGTCCAAGCCGCAAATACTCATCTAGGAAACTGTGATAAGCATCCCGCAGTTCTGGTTCCCGATTAAGTTTTCGCTCCAAATTGTACCACCTCTTAACCGCCATCTCCTTGGACAACCCAAAAGGAGAGGGGTTTTGGGATATAGCAAAAGGCAAACGCACCACGTACCGACCAGTTGGTGAAATGGCAAGAGTGTCACGAAAATGCCTTTCAACAACCTCATGAGTGGGATCGATATGTTGAACTGGTTTTACTTCTTCCATTTGCCAAAATCGTTGCAGTGATTCGTCCAAAGTCAGGCCACATACGAGACCCGTCAAATTTTCCTCACTCTCTTCTAGACTGTCCGATGGAGATGCACCCATTATCACCCAGCCGAAGTTAGTCTGAATAGCTGAGGGCTCGCCATGCAGGATGCCATGCTCTGGCTGAAACAATGATGGGTATAGACCAGCACCCAAAAGAAAATCGATTTTTCCTGGAATATGGAAGGCCCTGTCTGCAAGGTCAAGATGAGCAAAGTGCGAATACACCCCTTTTGGAAGAGCCTTTGTAGGTAGGTTGGCACAAACGTTTCGGACGACAACCGCTTGAGAAACAAGAGGATTGGCATTTGGACGTCCAGAAGATAGGACACAATGAACAGTTCCCTTGGAAGTACCGACAGAAGTCTGTAAAACACCAACGAGATGAACAGCTGAAGGTTGCACTTTCAAGCCCAACCGCTGGACACAGTCGACGGATATCAGGTTGACCTGGGAACCACTATCGATGGCTAGGCGTATTGGTGTCCAACACGAGTGTCGATCCCTAATGAACCCTTGTGCCGTGCCCAAAACTACAACCGCAGATTGTTGAGAAGTTTGGGAAACGCCAGTGAGCATGGAGATGTCACCTGAGCGTGATGGAGAAGCACAAGACTTCCTTTCGGAACCTTGGCTTATGGGCCTTGACGGTCCCGTGGGGGCCACATTTCCAGAGGATGGAGAGGGCCTGGAAGATGGAGGGGAGCTAGATTCCGACGATTTGAAGCCGAGTGATGAATCGTGAAGCGTGGAATGATGATTCGACGCTCTGCAATGTCTACAGCGTCCTTGGGAAGGACAGCTGCTCGTTGTGTGATCACCTATGCATTTGTAACATTTCTGAAAACGGTTCACCAACTTCTTTCGCTGTGCAATAGCAAGCGCTAAGTAACTGTCACAGTTGCGGAGAGAGTGATTATCGGAACACAAAACACACTCTTTCGGAGTCGAGGAGGCGATAGGCTCACTACTGTCAACGGGGGTGACTACTAACGAAGTTTGGGAGGATTTCCCTTTACTAAGGTGGGACTTAGGCGTACTACAAACTTTATTACTAACCGTCGGTTGGTCACCAAGTTGAGCAGTTAGCTCTTTAATCATACACTGATTCTGCACGAACTGAAGCAAGCCATCGTAAGTAGGCAACTCTGGTTCATTTACACGGCTTTGGTCAAATAGTACACGTACGTTAGGAGGTAAACATCGCATGGCCCAGGTGAACATAATGAAATCGTACGGATTCCGCAAACCTAAATTCTTGAAGGCTTGCATGTTGGTTTTAAAGATCGCTAAAAATGACTGTAATTCGTCAACAGAATCACCAGAAATAGGAGAAAATCCAAAAAGTCGTTTCAAGTAATGGGTAGCTAGTGTACGTACTGATCCATATTTATCCTTTATTATCTGATAAGCTGTGGAGTAATTTTCGTCCGACAGCGGTAGGTTTTCGATCATTGATAACGGTTGGCCAGTTAAAAATGATCGTAAGTAGGTCAACTTAGCAGTAGGGGAGTAATCCGCCTCATGCACTAAAGCATTATATAATGAAAAGAAATTGTTGAAATTGTCCAAATTACCATCCCAAAGGGGTACTGAGATTTTAGGCATTCTCAATGGATTACCGGTAGTCCCAGCATTACAAGAATTATTTGAAGAATTACTAGCTGATTCGTTTGCACGAACAGCTTGAGCTTGATTCATAATCCTAGTGAGCGATTTTTCCAATCCTTTTACTTTAAAATACATTTCATCAAAGGTCTTGGAAACAGCTTCAACTGGGAGCTGATCCTCTGGTCGCGCATCCTCATTGACTTCGACAATTTCTAGCTGCAGAGAGCGGAATTCCTCCCGCAGAGATTGCAAAGATTCCGCACGAGCAAGGAAATGTTCGGTAGTACCTGGTTCTACATTTCCTATAAGATCGTAGGTAGTCTGGAGCTCGGCAAATTGAATCTCTCTCCTCCTTCTCAATTGTCGGAGCGTACGTAAAGCGGATTCTGCCGAAGTAGCCATTGACTTAGGAGTGATTTAGGTAGCAAGTAGGTATGGTAGGAAGGAACGAAGTTAATGATATTACGGATAAAGTACCTAAGCCCCAAAGTTTGTTCTATTACTATCAGGTCTTAATATTATTCATCTATTTATTTTATTATTTATACAAGTTTCAAACATACACCGGTCTAGAAACGGCGGGTAGGTACACTTGATTACGATTGAAAGTAGGTACCTACGGCGACAAAGGAAACGGTAAAATAGCGTGATGAAAATTATCGTTGAGATCTGTATGCAAGGTACAAACTGATACACTATTTCCGGATCACGATCTATTGTGAAACTGTTTATAATGGGTGCACCAAGGTGCCACCGAATCGTACACAATAAGTGAATTTTTAATTTCGTAAGAAGTTACGGAATAATTACGAAGGATCATTTAATTAATATGATCCGGCTCGAAATCGGCCACTTTCTTGTTCGGCAAATGTTGAACAAGTTTTCAGAATAGGTAAATCGTCTATCTGAAGCGCTGATTATGTAATGGAGAATTAAAATTATTTAATGATAGGAAGAATTCGAGTGGACTGTATTTTTTCACATGCGATCCAAACTGAGCTTATATGCGAATTGGAAGACTCACCGAAGACGACGACGTTTTCCCGGGCCCGGTACTTACGAATCTGAAGCGACGAGACGACGACGTAAGGAAGCTTGGCACAACGCTTTGGATCGCAGGTGGTTAAATAGGTTGAAAGTGAATTTAATTTTGGCAGATTGTACTGAACTTGATTTACAATTCGGAATGGCACTAAACGTCGGATGTCCGGGCGTTCAGCCAATGAAAAAGGGAGAAGGTTGCGAGACGCAAAGAAGAACATATATTCGGTTGACGGCGAATATCGAAATGAAGTAGTGAAGGGGGGCACGACCAGGCGCTTCAGATAGAACTCAAACGAACATGCCCGGAACGGTCTGTGTTTATGAAACCACAGGCGCCTATCGCGCATACACTCGGGGATAACGATAATTGTATATGTTCGTCGAGAAAATGTTTTATAAACATTGGAGAAGCCAATAGAAATTGGGAGTTTGGAAAAAATGCGGCACTATGACGTAGTGAGCCAGCGATGTGACTTAGGGTACGTTCAGAACGCGGAGGGAAGAGGCAGGCTTGAGGGTCGATGTCGCTATCGATGGCTATTGCGAGAAAACAAATACAAAGAAATGATTGCGGGCGTTCAGAGCAGAGAGGTCGCGGTAGCGCTAGGAGGGTCGCTGATGGGTCGATGGTTTTGATTTTCAAACAAACTTGATCGAGGGAGGTCGATGTCGGGATGTCATCGCGGCTCCCTGGACTGTGATTGGTTCCAGCTTCTCCTTGGATGAAATTGGCGCAAGGTGGAAGGAATGGTATGAGTATTTCTCGTCCAGTTTACCCTCGATCAATGAAAGTATAATAATGGAAGGTTTCCTTTGACATTCGTAAATATGCGACGCACTTCTCCGGATCCTCTTCCACTTGAGGCAACAAATGGTGAAATTCCCCATATTTCACGCGTTTTTCCGTTATAGGGTGGTTCCGGAATCTTCTGTTGTTTAAATTTCCGATAACAAACAATTTGGCTGCTATCGACATCTCATCACTAGAATCACTTGTCATGTTGACGGTTCGATCGTGAATGAGGTTATTTCTATCCCCGAGAGCCTCTCTCCTGACCTCTTCATCGACCACTTTGTTCTGAACGGACTAGCCAGGATGGAGGATGACTTGTCATCCTCCCTCTGCCTCGACCCTCCATCCTGCCTCCTAGCCTGCCTCTTCCCTCCGCGTTCTGCACGTACCCTAAGAGAGCCAGGAGCCACGAGGCCTCCTCTTTGGTCTGAAAGTAGCATCCATGTGAACTGAGTGCAGAGAGAAGAGATGAAAACTGTGTTAGCCAACGGGAAGGTTACCATTAGGTGCTTAGACATTATGGATCTTGAAGTTGGAACATATCTAGGCCTTCCCTTCTGGCTGGGCGGGTAGTACTGCCCTAGTTGATTCAGATAGGTTCTCAGGTCATGTGGAGAGTCAAAGGTTTTGGGTAAATCGTTTTGAGGTACTATCCTGTCATACTATTTCTGTGGTAAAATTTACCGATAATTGTGTGGTAAAATTTGTCTTATGTGGAATTCAAGACGTGTGATGGGTTTTTCATGTTTCTGATCAAATTCTTTTAGCAGATTCGGTTGGCAGGTGGTCCCAGGGATAATTTATTAGGTGCTTGGACATTATGGATCTTGGAACATACCTAGGCCTTCCGGCCACAGCGTAGTACTGCCCTAGTTGATTCAGATAGGTTCTCAGATCATCTGGAGAGTCAAAGGTTTTGGGTCGGGCGGGCCTGGCCATGGCGTCAGCCGGCATAGGTTGTGCGAGACCTGCGGCTAAACAGAAAACGACCACAAAAGCCCACAGCCACGATGTCCATGCGTTCATCTGAAACATAAACCAGACAAAAATTGTGGAAATAAATCAACACTGCAACTCGAAGTGCTCAGTTCAATTTCACAGTTGACAGTATTGTTTCGCTTTAGATCTTGAATGGTAGCATCTGTCTGTGGCATCTGGTGTCGTTAGTCGGTGTGTAAAAAATCAGTCGAGTATCCTCTACATAAGTAGAGTGGCCTACGTAGGTATAAGGTAGGCGCTGCGCATAGTAAATTAGTAATAACTGTTGCTGCTTTAATGATATTTGTCCTGAAGATAAAATCCAAAAAATGCGGTGGCTATAGTGTTATTGTGATATATACTACCTACTACTACATCAGTAGAAAAGAAAGCCCATTTGACCAAGGCCAGCCGAAATTGGATGTTGCTGTCAGTTAGGTATCTCTTAGGCGTGAAAAATAAAGGATGAAATTCTCACAACGCCCTACGCTCAAGCTCGAAAACCAGGATAGAATAGAAGGGTTGTGTTTCTCAACGCTTTTAGTAGTTTCCAGCCATTAGGATCGACTGAGACCACTCGCGTAAGTACGACTAACCGTACCTACATAGCCCTTCAGGTTTGCACCAAAAACACTATTCAAACGGTAGGTAGGTATATAACTCCAGCACAGTTATCAGCGATAGGTGACCAAAAGGTGATTCAAATCATGCAGAGTCAACACCTGTGACCAACAAAGAACAACCGTTCTTATTTGTGCAGAATAAGGACTAAGGATAAGGAAAGGAATAAGGATTTGTGTCTACAGGTAGGTAGGTACTTACAGAAAAATGGCCTATGTAATAATTTCAATTTGCAGCGTTTTTCGTTTTCTATCTTGTGGCAGGTAGGTATGTTTTATTATACTAGGTATTTATTTATCTATATTATGCATGGAACTACTATTATTATAGGGGATAATAGTATTATAAATTTATGAAACTGTAATTGCTTGGCCGGCTCCAGTACTCGATTTAGATTATTTACTCGAGCTATGAAGGTATATATATATAATAATCCGTTGTATAAAATAATTTGCAGCGTTTTAAACATGTATACCTACACGTTATGCTTCATGCACAACAACAACTTTAGGTAGAATTCTTGAATCCACCAATATTTATGTAACTGTACCTAAGCCCTTGCTGGTTCCAGTAGGTACTCGATTTCGGATTTCCTAGTGCACGAGGGAGGGTAGGTATTGACTCGGGTACTGACCACAGAAAACAGTGATCTACTTAGAATGGACATCTGTACGGGAAAATAATAAACCGTTGCGTAATAATTTGCAGCGTTTGGAAAGTTTGTGGAATGCCTCCAGAGTGTAGTAGGTTTGCCTTCCTGTGCTGCCAACAAAGATGGCATTTCCGTCTTGGGAGGAGTCTTGCGACGTATTTTCGAGGCCACTGTATACCTATAGGAGTGGAAGGTCTGAATCTACAGGTAGCCGAAGGAAATATCAAGGACACGGCTTGGCCACCTTGCTCTTATCTAGGTTTATCAGTCGTCTACGTCTCCTATTGTCCAGTTCGCCCTTTAGTGTTTTGTTTATTACTAGGCCATTGCTTCATCATCATCGGTTTTAGTTGGATTGATAGAATAGTTCTGGATGATTAGTGTGTTCGCAAAATAATTTCCCTATCGGTCGCGTTCGGTTGAAAGTCACTAGGCGAGCCTTGTGACTGTGAAGTGCAGAAGGCAGTGGGTCTGTGGAATATCCTCTTGGCTTGAGCTTCTGTTTACTGCGAATGCGATTGTCGAGATAAGGTCAGTTGTATAACAGTACTATTGGTAGGTACTAGCTAGTAAGTACCTTGCTGATTAATTTCCTCGTTATCTGATAAATCCAGGGTAGATAGTTGACGCCAAAGCTTAGGCCAATTCCGTCAGTGGCTCCCTGCCCTTGAGGAAAATGGCGTACCTAGCCAGCAGTCAGGTTTGTTTTTCGGGTGGGCCAGATACAACTAAGCAAATTATTACACAACGGTTTATTATTTTCCTTCGAAGTCCTGTATTAATTTCACTTCCGCTTAGATCACTGTTTTTCTGTGAGTATAATTTGCTTGCCATTTGTTCGTGAGAATTGAGTACCTACTTCGGATTCGCATTTGTGTATGCGCAGTGGTGATACCTATTATCTGAAAGTTTTGAAATTCATAAGGGACCGTCTAAAAGCTACACCCTAACTACTCACCGAATTTGAGCAAAATCGTGCCATGGGACCGCAAGAAGTTGAGTGGGCCTCGGATTCGCATTTCCGCGTGCTTATTGGCCGCGTAAGAATGATCCGATAGTTTCGTAATCGTAGTGGGCCATCTGGGGCCCAACCCACAAATTTCAGCAAAATTGGATTCGAATAGAGGAAATCATGCACGTGGCAAGGATTTTTGGACACAGAAGGGCAGGCAGACACTGAACCGAACTTGTTCAAGTTACAAAAATACCTGCCTACCAATAAAATCCAAAATAACCTTCTTTCTTCAAATGAAATAATAATTATCACGAAACAGCAAGAAATAAAGCCACGGGCGATTATAATTAGCTCTGTTCTCTTTTAAATGATAAAGTTGTGGGCTGGATGTAGTTAAGTATACTGTGTGATTCACACTCATGTTGATGGAGCTTTTCTGTTCAAAATTCAGGGCCTTACGTGAACGAACGGCTGGACGTACCTACAATGCTCCGGGTAGTCTCGAAAAAGCCTGAAGTTCATAATCAATTTAAAACGTCAAAAAAAGATACCTTTCAATTATTGAAAGATGTCGAGCTGCGACGGCGCGGCCCTTTGTCACCCAGGTGACAAGGACCACATAAAATCTCGGGTAGGTACTATAACATAGTGTTTATTTTATTATTTTTCATGTTTTGTAGGTATTATTTTTCAAATTCCGTCGGTATGGCATATATGCAAAATTTAGTTTGTAGGTCCCATTTGAAGTCAAGTTATGTATCTGTAGTTGCCGAACGTTAGAGACCATTTTTGTCGTGTCTGTTAATGTGGGTGTGTGAGTAGGTAGGTAGGCATCCACAAAAAACGATGGTAGGAATTCATTGAGCTACACAGGAGGGTTGTCCATAAAGGAAAATAATAAACCGTTGTATAATAATTTGCAGCGTTTTAAATTTAGCCTTGGTTCTCATCTCCCCGTCATTTTTGTTCTCGAGAGTTTTTCATTTTGTTTCCAATTGTATTGGAGTGCGTTATTTTGTGTTGAACTCCAGTATATTAGTCGAGAACCAGATTGATAAAATCCACTACTTAGGTACCTAACAATGTTTTATTTTTGGCTCTTCGAAATAAAATATTTGGAAAATGAAAGACATAAATCACGAACTTACTGATACTGCAGATAAATAAACTCGTATATAATATATCGACGGCCACGGTGAAGAAGTAGGTAAGTCGAGTTTCCGAGCAAATCGGGGTAAGTGGTCAGTACGACTCAATGAGCCACTCCCCAACCCGTGAAGAAGTAGGGAAGTCTGCTCGACCACCATTTAAGGGCGTTATCCACACGTGCATTTTTAGATATCTTTGAAAGTAGAGTTACTTTATAGGTATGTCAACAAGTCCAATATTTCTCTCACTTTCAAGGGACGTTGAAATTAAGGCAAGTCACTTAACCATTTATTCACACTAGTTTTCAGTGTCCAAAGTAGGCAAGTCGACTTGACCAAAAATATCCGGAACGTTTCTGTTCATTGAACACATAGGCAACTCCTCTTATCCAATTCTGCACAGCTAATTAACATATCTTTTCCAGGTAAGTCAACTTGTGTGTTGGTTTATTATTTTCAATACCTAATGAACCATTGGAATCGAGCATGAAAAAAAAAATTCTTACCCCCCCTCAAAATTTGATGGTTTACGTTTCAAGGTATGTAGAATCCAAAACTGCAATAAAAATATTTCTGTCTGGCCGCCGTACGCCGTAACGGCCACTTTTCTTAGTTACCATGAATCAAAATTGATGAAATTCGGGTTATAGGTTCCGTTCGGCGTCTAGTTGGTCCTCGAAGCTCGACGTTACTGTCAGTCACCTCTAAGGGGTTCAAAATAGGGGTTGAAATTTTCAGAACGCCTATACCTTTTTTTACGTGAATTTTTTTACGGTTTCAAATAGTTCTCGAACTTGGGAGTTTTTTAAGACCACCCGGAGCACCGTACGTCCAGCCGTTCGTTCACAGTAAGGCCCCGAAGTTTGCACCGACTGGCATTTTCGACACCAGGGTGAATGAAATTGTATACATCAGACCAAATCTCGTCTCCAGGGACGCGCCAACAATAGGAAATTGGCCAGAGATAAAATCATTGCTAGGAATCACCTGATTTTATAGGCGGAGTATGAGGTCGAGTTGGTTGTTCTGTGATATTATTTCATTTGAAAAATGATGGCTCTTTTGGAGTTTGTTGATAGGTAGTGAAATTTGAACAAACGTTGAAGTATTATTGATGGGTAAATTATTACTATACAATGGTAAACTAACTTTCAACTTATTGTATTGGTGGGTAAATTATTACACAATGCCAAATTATTACACAGCGGTAAATTTATTACACAACGGCTCATCTACCCAGAAGGGGCTGGATTTTGTTGATAGGTACTTTTGCAACTTGAACAACCGTTGAAGTATTATTGATGGGTAAATTATTACACAATGGCAAATTATTACACAACGGTGAATTATTACACAACGGTGAATTATTACACCACCGTAATGTGTTACACAACGGTAAATTATTACACAACGGTTCATCTACCAAGAAGGGGCTCGATTTTGGGAAATCGTCTGAAATCACCATTAATTTGTATAATAACACTAGAAAAAGTGGATCAAGACGATTAAATGGCACTACCATTGATCAAAGATAATTTTAAAAAACAAAAAAAACGGAGCGTACCCAATTCGTGTTTTGGGGGCCAAAATTGGTAGAAACCATCACAAATAGCTATTTCAATTATTTCAAATGAAAGAAACAATAAATGAACAGCCATCATTTCTGTAGAAGTGCCCATAGAATAATAAACCCATGTGACAAGGACTTTGCAGCGTTTTTTAAATCTACTTTTGCAGTACCTACAAAATAGCGCCGAGCATCCTTTTTTTATATTATTATTAATGGATTCCCCCCCCCCCCCCCCTGATATAAAGTTTTTGGCAAAGAAGAGTGCATATTTTTTCAAGTTCTACCTTCTTGATACCTCCACACTTGTGGCCATAACTAGGTAAGTCGTCGGTGCTGAATTGGGTAAGTCTTCTAGGAGTCAAAATGTAGATCATTTCCAGAATTAATAGTAATTTTCTGAAAATTTGGGGAAAATAAAAATTTTTGGAACTATAATCTCATTGTAGCAAGACGGTATCTGAACTGTGATCTACCTATTATGGGGAAGAACGGGGTATATTTAACTGCACGGCAAAAAAAGGTATTTTCCCTTCTGCGAATCTCCATTTAAAAAGATTATCTTCACTTCAGAAAAAGTAAAACTCCCAGCATAAAGTAAACGTCAATATTGACTCCAATCACGGCTAAATAGGTGATCAATACCAGCGTATTATTCAATCACACATCAGAAAAGGGGTTTGCACAGCAAAAAAGGGGTTTGCACAGCAAAAAAGGGGTTTTGCACAGCTATTTCAAGTTGAAGGAGCGCGCGTTACCTCAGTGTTGCCAGGGAATCCTTCTTCTGCCGTTATAATCAATTTCTGGAAGGGCAATAACAAATTTGAACGTTGAATCACCTTATTAGACGGGCGTCTCCCAAATTAGCCGTGCGACTCCCAAATTAGCCGTGCGATTCCCTTTTTTGATGTGCGAAGTATTTTTTGGACGTGTGTTTGAATTAAAAGCTGTTATGCCCGCCTTTTATGTAGGGAGTAACCTCTATTTTGCCGGGCCGATAAATCACACCCTTTTATGCAGCTGTATACGGAAAATCAACCATCGTGGAAGAATTTGCATACCTAGTTATTGTGCATTTCCCAATACGTAGATTAGATTGTTATCGATGAAACATTGTTTCTGAACGATTTATTATACCCGGATAAAAAAGTTGGCCAAGTCCTATGAAATGAATTATTGACAACTAACATGGGTATTGGGAGGGGGGGGGGGGGGGCTTTGAACCAATTTTGGAGCCCAGTTTTGGACCGGTTGTGTTTGTATCCTCAATAAAAATCACATTTGTTATGGTGGAAAGTCAAGATGATTCGAAGTTAATATTAATACCTACGGTCATTCGACTTGAAACTTGATTTTGACTCCCCCGGCAACGGTGCTCAAATTAGCGAACAAAGCGAGTCGGCGATACTCGTTTATTTTGCTTCCTCACTACCGAAGGTACGCCATGGGATTCGTGATTGAGTAAAACAAAATTCATGTCCACCAAAATGAAAATTTCCACTACCATTTTGCACGGTCTGTCTGTCCGTATGTCTCTCTGTCTGTGGTCAATTCCTTGTAACACCCATAACTACCCGAAATAATGGTCGAAAGGTGCTAAAATTTAGAGGATTTGGCGTGTTGGGTCACAGATGGTCCCATACCATCATCAAAAAGTACTGTAACAAAAAGTACTGTAACTACTTTTCCAATAATTGAAACTCTCATAACTAGGTACCTCAAATATCGTTTAAATGAGTTCAAACTTGGAGGGTCGATCAGGAATAATACTTTTATAGTTCATAACGAATTTAGTTGGAATTGTACTGTAACTTTCGTCTGCGCATGGGCGAACATGAAATGTTGACATATTCCTTGTAACGCTGTTAACTACGCGAAAAATAGGCGTAGAGAGCTGAAATTTTGAGGGTATGCGAGGGTTGGGTCGCAGATAGTCCTTATAAAAACCATTGAAATCGTATCGTAACTTTCGTCTGCGCTTGCTCAAACGTGGAATACTTGAAACGCCAATAACTACCTTAAATATCATTGAAATGAGTTCAAACTAGGAGGGTCGATCAGGAATAGTACTTTGATAGTTCCTTATGAATTTAATTGGAATAGTACTGTAACTTTCGTCTGAGCATGCGCGAACATGAACTGTTGAAAAAGTGTTGAAATGTTTGATCCTGTTACGCATTTTAGGTAATTTATTACTAGGCTATTTAGTGTTATTCAATAATTTTGACGCATCTTTTTTTACTAACTGATTCTGAAGTGAGGAAGCTATACTACCCACCCAGCTTGGCAGAATTTTTTTTACAACATTGAAAAGCTTTTCCCTGTTGAGTGATGGGAGCCCGATAAACAAGTGAAGCATTTCCGACTTGGCCACCCCTTCCTCGGTATGTTTAATCTTGACTCGTCATCTGTTTCCATTTCATTTTCATTTGCGTTTCCATTTGCAAAATTATTTCGTTTGAGCCAAAATTCATCTTTCAATTAGAAAATATCGTTAGAAGCTTTGCTTGTTTTTTCGTACTTCTCACATCTTGCGGCGCTTGCCGTTTTCAACGGATGATTTATGGTTGTAACGTGATTAATATCTTCCGTTTTGACTTGAAGGCGGGAAACAACACAAGAAACCTACAAAGCATTCGAAGATTTATCGTGAACTAAACGATATTTCATTGTATCGTTTTTATTGGCTAGCATAGAAATGCTTGCTAAAATATGATAGCATGAGGGACAGTATCGCTCGACCTCTGGCCCAAGGCTTAGGATGCCATCTCGCAGTCCCGAACCAACCATGTCGGAACTGCAAATTTTGGTGAAATTGAGTTATGACCGAAAGGACTCAAAAATGTCTTGCGCACATTTAGAAACTGCGACGAAACTGTGGTAGGTACCTATATATAGTTGCGTCGTTGTAGTCCTGTCCGTGTTCCGGTCGTTGATCCAATCCAAAATCTTCTTAGCATCCTGCATTTTTGCAGTGCTTCAGTGTAGCTGTATGATAGCATGAGTGACAGTATCGCTCGACCTCTTTTTTATTGGCCTTGCTTAAATATGACAGCATGAGTGACAGTATCGCTCGACCTCTGGCCCAAGGCTTAGGATGCCATCTCGCAGTCCCGAACCAGCCATGTCAGAACTGCAAATTTTGGTGAAATTGAGTTATGACCGAAAGGACTCAAAAATATCTTGCGCACATTTAGGAACTACGACGTAACTGTGGTAGGTACCTATATATAGTTGCGTCGTTGTAGTCCTGTCTGTGTTCCGGTCGTTGATCCGATCCAAAATCGTCTCAGCATCCTGCATTTTTGCAGTGTTTCAGTGTAGCTGTATGATAGCATGAGTGACAGTATCGCTCGACCTCTTTTCTATTGGCTAGCACAGATATACTCTTGCTTAAATATGATAGCATGAGTGACAGTATCGCTCGACCTCTGGCCCAAGGCTTAGGATGCCATCTCGCAGTCCCGAACCAACCATGTCGGAACTGAAAATTTTGGTGAAATTGAGTTATGACCGAAAGGACTCAAAAATGTCTTGCGCACATTTAGGAACTACGACGAAACTGTGGCAGGTACCTATATATAGTTGCGTCGTTGTAGTCCTGTCTGTGTTCCGGTCGTTGATCCGATCCAAAATCGTCTCAGCATCCTGCATTTTTGCAGTGCTTCAGTGTAGCTGTATGATAGCATGAGTGACAGTATCGCTCGACCTCTTTTTTATTGGCCTTGCTTAAATATGATAGCATGAGTGACAGTATCGCTCGACCTCTGGCCCAAGGCTTAGGATGCCATCTCGCAGTCCCGAACCAACCATGTCGGAACTGAAAATTTTGGTGAAATTGAGTTATGACCGAAAGGACTCAAAAATGTCTTGCGCACATTTAGGAACTACGACGTAACTGTGGCAGGTACCTATATAGTTGCGTCGTTGTATTCCTCTCTGTGTTCTGGTCGTTGATCCAATCCAAAACCGTCTTAGCATCCTGCATTTTTGCAGTGCTTCAGTGTAGCTGTATGATAGCATGAGTGACAGTATCGCTCGACCTCTTTTTTATTGGCTAGCACAGATATACTTGCTTAAATATGATAGCATGAGTGACAGTATCGCTCGACCTCTTTTTTATTGGCTAGCACAGATATACTTGCTTAAATATGATAGCATGAGTGACAGTATCGCTCGACCTCTTTTTTATTGGCTAGCACAGATACCTATACTTGCTTAAATATGATAGCACGAGTGACAGTATCGCTCGACCTCATTTTTATTGGCTAGCACAGATATACTTGCTTAAATATGATAGCATGAGTGACAGTATCGCTCGACCTCTGGCCCAAGGCTTAGGATGCCATCCCGCAGTCCTGAACCAACCATGTCGGAACTGAAAATGTTGGTGAAATTGAGTTATGACCGAAAGGACTCAAAAATGTCTTGCGCACATTTAGGAACTACGACGAAACTGTGGCAGGTACCTATATATAGTTGCGTCGTTGTAGTCCTGTCTGTGTTCCGGTCGTTGATCCGATCCAAAATCGTCTCAGCATCCTGCATTTTTGCAGTGCTTCAGTGTAGCTGTATGATAGCATGAGTGACAGTATCGTTCGACCTCTTTTGGTTTATTATTCTGTGAATAATACACCTATGTAATCGCTCAGCAAAAAATTTTTATAACACCCCCTCAAAATTTTTTCTTTTCCGTTTCAAGGTACGTAGATTCCAAAAATGCAATGTCCGTCCGCCGTACGCCGTCCGCCGTCCGCCGTACGCCGTCCGCCGTATCACGTGTACAGGCTTCATTTTCGGTCTAAAAAATTCGTTCTTTCGCACACATGCTCCATTTGGGCCCTAGTTGTGTCCCGAAACTTTTCAGCCCGATCGGAATATACCCAGGGGTGTTATGAGTGAAAATGTGTATAAAAATAGGTACTTTTTGCGTTTTAGCAACATGTTGGTAACATGAGCTTTTAAGGTATCGTTTTTTATGTTTTTTGGGACGAGAAGACCGAATATGAAGTCGATTTTGACCAAAGAATAGAAAATTGAGGTTCTACCAGATGTTCAGCTCCCGAAATTGATTTTTTATGAGTCAAAAACCTGGGAAATCGTTTGAAATCACCATCAATTTGTATAATAACACTGGAAAAAGTGTCAACAGGTGGATCAAGACGATTAAATAGTACTATCAATGATCAGAGATAATTTATTTTAAAAAAAAGGAGCGTAGTTTATTCGAGTTTTGGGGGCCAAAATTGGTGGAAACCACCAGAGATAGCTATTTCAATTATTTTATATGAAAGAAACAATAAATAAACAGCCAACATCTCTGTAGGTAGGTATGTCCAATGGAATAATAAACCCATGTGACAAGGACTTTGCAGCGTTTTTTATTGGCCTTGCATAAATATGATAGCATGAGGGACAGTATCGCTCGACCTCTGGCCCAAGGCTTAGGATGCCATCTCGCAGTCCCGAACCAGCCATGTCGGAACTGAAAATTTTGGTGAAATTGAGTTATGACCGAAAGGACTCAAAAATGTCTTGCGCACATTTAGGAACTACGACGAAACTGTGGCAGGTACCTATATAGTTGCGTCGTTGTAGTCCTGTCTGTGTTCCGGTCGTTGATCCGATTCAAAATCGTCTCAGCATCCTGCATTTTTGCAGTGCTTCAGTGTAGTTGTCTAGGCAAATCTACCTCTGATGGAATATTATGAGTAAACGTGTGCCCACTAAGGATGTGATAGACTTGATGGCGTGTTGCCTACCCTACCCTATGGCTTATGGAACATTGATTTTGATTATGTCCGAGAAATAATATGGATAGCAATGATCACATCTGATATCACCTGACATCCATACATGATTCTTCTGTTTGACTCATTACAGACCTGCTTGTGTCCCCCAATCCTAGCCACGCACATTTCTCTGGATTTTGATGAAAGGGGCTCCCAGATGGTCCTATATTAACTGCGTGAAAATCCCCCGAGAACTTTGACTTGCGAACGAGTAAATGTGAAATCCTTCGCACACTTCGGTTCTGTTTATATACATCTAGCTAGATCTTCTGGACGATGAGATCAGTGGCATGGAAATGAACTGCATCAAAATAGAACTGCAACTATTGCTTCCGTATTCGCCAACTTGACGGTCATAAAAAGATTATATTTAATAGATTTTGATGAAATTTACTACGGTCTCGGTGCTTGGTCCCTATAAGTAGTAGAACAATATGATATCATTATGGGCCGATGAATAATAGTAGCCCTTGTTATTCACGAATGGGAAAGTAGGTATTGTAGGAATCTAAAATCAAATTCATGTTACAAATTCTACATAGTAAGTAAATGGTGAATTTGCGTGAAGCTGTAAGGAGAAATGTTGGCACATATAGCGGTATGCACATAATTATGTAGTTTCTGCTATGTACTGCTCAGTCACTCAGCTTGTAGAAAACCAATACAATTCATTTTAACGCAGAGCAATATGATAAGGAGGAACAATAATATATCAAACTCTTGCAAGTAATATTCATTGCCGTTGGTGCTAAAACGTATACTGCTGCTCTTCGGGGGGGTTTCTGCGAGCCCACAAAGGATGAATTTTCATTGTACTGAGCGTCGCGTGACTCTCACATCCCGAATAAACGGACTTTTTTGTTGTTCACGGATGAATCTTTAAAAAGAGCCGGTTGTCGACAGCAAAACAAAGCATTCGCAACATTTTTGTCAGTATATAGGGAACTCCCACAGATTTGACCCTTAGTTTTCTTTCATGGGCCCTCGTCGTTCATTGGGGTCAACTCTTTGTACGTACAACATTTTTGTACTGTGGGTCTTCGGAAAGACGCGTTTTTGTCCAGATACGTGGTATTTTTCCCGTACGGGGTTTCAGTTAACGATTTCAAGCCGACGCTGCCGATTTGTCAAGTTGAGCGGCGACTGTTCTCGGGACCCTCCGGGACAACTGATTGCCTCGGGACCCTGGCTGTGAGTCAGTGCTAAAATATTCTGAATCTGGAACATTGTGAATGCACAATTCGTCGCATGCAGTGTAGTTTTTCTACAAGACATGATACAGTCTAGATAATTGAAACGCCGAACAAAGAGCACAACATGAAGAATGAAGATGAGTAGCTTGCATCAGAAGTTAGGCTTAGATATCACACTTCCAGGTGAAGGAAAGAGTACCTGCCTACTTATTACCTACAGTAATCTATACCAAACTAATTAATGACTGCCTGAGCTAAATTGATTAGGACAGTTATTCTGCCGTTTGAAGCAAAAACGCCTTATCTCCGAAAACCACCTATTTCAGAAATCGCTTTTTAAGTTTTCTATATAAATCAGGCTGTAGTTCCCATCCAGTTTGTGCTATCGAACCCATTTTTTAGAGACACATCGATAATGCTTGAATTGACAAAATTATCGAAAAAATCGAAAAAAATCGATTTTGAAACCAAAAACTCTACTTAAGGCGGGGAAATCAAATCGAATTGATTTTTTTGCCATGTTTTTGAAGGTGAACCGCCTTAACCATCATGTAAGGCGATTCACCTTCAAAAACAAGAGTGTTACCGACCTCTTGTTTGGTAAAACACCTCTACTCTACAAGTCAGGATAACCTAATTATATTTTTCAAGATAAAAAAACCTCATCGCTAAACCAGCTGAGCAAACATTTGAAGGAGAAACGCCTTGCAATTTTTGAAGATTCGTCTGATCCTAAATCTGAAGCCAAAAAAAAGTAAACTTTTGAAGGTAAAACGCCTTATCCAAATTTTCGCTGAGTTAAGGCGTTTCACCATCAAAAATATTCACGAATCAACATAAGTTTGAGGCGTTTTTGAACAGAGTTAAGGCGTTTCACCTTAAAAAACAGTTAGATAAGGCGTTTTACCTTCAAATTCAACGATTTTTTGATTTCGAGGGTAGGAATTACCCCCACTTCTTAATGAAATTTTAAAATTTGGACTTCACCATCGAAAAGAACATATCAAAAATAGGGGGGGGGGGGGGGGGTACGTAAAAATCTCATTTTTGTCAACATTGGAGATAAGGCGTTTTTGTTTCAAACGGCAGTATTAATTTGGTTGGAACATTTATTACTTAACCGGTTTAAAACTAGCTATTATGAATTTAGTTAGAGCAAGTTTGACTGGAAATTATAAGAGCATATGCCTTGCTGCATGGCTCTGCTTAGCAGAGTGCATCAAATCCTAATCCACTGAAATAATCGTTTTTCGGGGAAAGAAGTTTGCATGGAATATAAAATTTAGGTAAAATTTATTTTATAGGCTTCGGATCCTGGTAATCCAGATGGTTCATTAAAGTGTCAGAAATGATGACTTCCGGGGAGACGACGCAAGATGCCAAGGGTCATGAAACTGAACTGCGTTTCAGGAAATAGGAAAAAGGGATTCATGAGCTTTGGTTTGAATAGGGGGATTTGGTCAACAGCCGGACCAACTAAGAACTAACTGGAAGTACATAACTACAGCTGGCCCTCAAAACATCTCGGCCGTGTGAGATAAGCTCGTTATCTCACCTGTGCATTGGCCACTCAGCAGTTCAGAGTCAGAGTCATAATATTATGTTTTGAGAGGAATCCGTGTGAAGTCCCGTGTTGCTGCGTCAAATTTTCATTCTGGGTTCCTCCCTATCTGTGGTAAAGGCAGTGAGAGGGGGATTTGGCATTCAGATTTTTACTGCATGAATTTAATAGACACTAAATATAATATAATATGTCCCGTATATAATATAACGTAATGTATAATCCTAATAAATATGAGATTCCCCTGTTTGGAATCTCATAAACCTCAGGCATAACAGTGGTCGAAATTGCAATTTATTACTCGGTTTTTTTATATTTTCACTAACTGTTCACTAACTGTCCTAACTGGTGTAGCAACAATTCCTCCTCCACCTTGCAGAATAATTTCTATTGCAAAGCCAAAATTAAGGGGGGGGGGGGGGGGGACCAACAGTCACTGAGTTCTTCAGTGACCACTGACAGGAATTTATAGCTTTACATGGGAATACAATGTGGCGAAGCATTTGAAAAACTTGAGTTGAACTTTATTCCAGAAAATTTAAATAAATCAAACCACACTTTGAGACCAATATTTGAGGAGTTAGCCGTCGCCGTCGGGCCTCATTATGACCACCCACATGACCGGATGCGGATAGCCACAAGCGCACGGGTATGATGGTATTCATTTATTTATTTTTTTTATTTTTTTTGCGGGGTGATAATAATTGAAATAATGATTGATTTATTCGGTCGTTTTTTGTAGGTAGGTACGTGTTATCCAAATAAAATCATTGACAATTTTGAAAAAAAAAACCATTTCGCCTTTCTGCTTGACTGTGTGGGGAAAAACACGCTGGAGATTTAGAAATAATAATGACTATGAAATTAATAATCCTGGTTATTTGCTAATTGCGAGCCTTAAAAAGTTAGTAGTCTCATACCCGTTCTGGAAAGTATCTTTTTATGGATTGAGATTTGAATGGGTAGTGGTGTAGGATTTTGAATTGCTCCGCGAAAGTTGATGGTAAGGGGAAAGCACAGAAGCAGCAAACAATAAAATTGATTGGATAGGTACATCTTTACAAGATTTCATACACGTGATGTAGAGAGATTTCATAAACCTGATATAGAGAGATTGAGTCGTATTATTATATAAAACCACTCCTCCAGTACCCGCATTTTAACAAGAAACTACGTTCTGGAGCTAACAAAGAATTGCTAGAATTGGCAGATGGGCAGAGCCATGATTTCTAATGCAAAACCACAGGTGTTTTAAACATGATATAGGTACATACAGATACAGCATTTCTACAAGTACCTATACACTGAAAAGTGAGTGGGCTGTATAACACTACCTGTGCCTCTCTGAAGAATGCAGAAAATATAATTAGAAGTACAGAAAATACCATTTTTAACAATCGCAGACTAATTTATTCGTCAAATTGCTGGAATATCGTTAGTTTTTCAAGAAAGATTAATTACGTTTTATTCTCGTCTAAACATCCACTTCATTCGCAGGGCGTATTCACCGTTCGTCGCAAATAAACCTCGATTTAGCTTCCTTTATTCTAGAAATCCTCGACGAACATCGTGTTTTGCGTAATTTTAGTTTTGAAAAAGAAGAAAATCAACCCCTTTTTATACTCTAACCTTTTGATACAAGTCTTCAAATGAAGTTGCCCCGAAGACATTTCTAAGTAGGCACCTGATGGGTAGACGGCCTACCTAGGCTCCATGTAAGAGTGGTAATGATTAGGTTTCCAATTTGTTTTCCAAGAGTAGGTACCTACTTGCTTTGGTCCCGTTGAAAGTCACTTGCACAATCGCATTATGACCATAACTTCTCCCGTCTTATAAAAACTAATCTTTTAGTCAGTTTTCGAAGAGCAATTATTTTTTAAAACAAAAGGGGAGGGGGGGGGGGGGGTCAAATGTCAGCTTAAGTATTTATCGGTTGAAAATATCTGTTAAAAAAGCTAATAATCAGTAAACATTAATTTAAAATCACTAAAGGTGACAAGACGGAAGCGGGATCTTTGTATAAACACTTGGACCAAAAACCGAGTTATCTGAGACTACCGGCAAGAATTTCGGCATTTCTGGACCAGGAGGTCAAAACTGAGTATAGATCGCAAAAAGAAAGATGAAAATCGGATGGAAATGGCAGCTTGGGCATCGCAGACAAATTTCGTCACGCACACACAAAGATGGAATCTGCGGATTTGGCTGTAGAATGCTCTGAAGCGAATTTGTATATGGTCATTTTTTTCTTTAAGCTTTTGTCCCCTCTCTCCCTTAAAAGTAGATAACAATAGGGGCACCATTTTCCAATAGCTCAGCTTCTAAGATGTCCCTAAGAAATGTACATGGTTTTGCTCATTTACCATCGATTGGTATAGTGGAAGCTGGATTTTTCTTATTTAAGCCATCGATACAGTTTCATCTGAAGGGTCTATCGCACTTAAAGGGGATGAGGACTGGAAGCTCTCTTGCAATTTCACGGAGTATCAGTCGATGGATTGCCGTCAGAGAGTATTTAGTGTTTTTCACATCAACTCAACTTTCGATTTCGAAACAGCAAGTTTTGGTTTATTATTCTGTGAATAATACACCTATGTATTCGCTCAGCAAAAAATTTTTATAACACCCCCTCAAAATTTTTTCTTTTCCGTTTCAAGGTGTGTAGATTCCAAAAATGCAATGTCCGACCGCCGTCCGCCGTACGCCGTATCACGTCTACAGGCTTCATTTTCGGTCTAAAAAAATCGTTCTTTCGCACACATGCTCCATTTAGGCCCTAGTTGTGTCCCGAAACTTTTCAGCCCGATCGGAATACACCCAGGGGTGTTATGAGTGAAAATGTGTATAAAAATAGGTACTTTTTGTGTTTTAGTAACATGTTAGTAAAATGAGCTTTTGAGGTATAGTATTCCATGTTTTTGGGGACGAGAAGACCGAATATGAAGTCGATTTTGACCAAGGAGTGGAAAATTGAGGTTGTACCAGATGTTCAGCTCCCAAAATTGATTTTTTATGAGTCAAAAACCTGCGAAATCGTCTGAAATCACCATCAATTTGTATAATAACACTAGAAAAAGTGTCATCACGTGGATCAAGACGATTAAATGGTACAATCAATTATCAAGGGTAATTTGAAGAGAAAAAAAGGAGCGTAGTACCTAATTCAAGTTCTGGGGGCCAAAATTTGTGGAAACCACCAGAAATAGCCATTTGAATTAATTTACATGAAAGAAACAATAAATAAACAGCCGGCATTTCTGTAGACCAATAAAATAATAGAATAATAAACCCATGTGACAAGGACTTTGCAGCGTTTTTTCTGATCAGTGGATCCTCTTCCGTAGGCGAATCGCCCTCTTAAAAGGTGTTAGTAGTTGAACTAATTAGGAAAACACTCGCTCCATGTTAACAACCCTACATTTTTCACTGACGGGCTGTACAGACTCAGGAATTCCAGGTGCTTGGACGATTAATAGACCCTCTTCCGTTTAATTGGGTTCTCGGAAGACTCGATGGGTACTATTGTTGTCTTGCCCTAATTTAATCGTGAAATATATGCTTAGTATTATATTATTTAGCAGCTGGTATTATATCAATCCCGTAACGAGCTAGCACGCGATGTCTGAAACTTGATAATCTCAAGAATACGCGTTGGAGAACTCCTGCTATAGTATCTGACGTACTGCTAAATGAGTAATCATTCATGTTCTTCACTTATGAAGGTGACTTATGTCAGTCACCTCTAAGGGGTTCAAAATAGGGGTTGAAATTTTCAGAACGCTGTAGCTCGAAAACTTCCGATAGAAGGGTATGGTTTTTTTTACGTTATTAAATTTGTCTTGAGCTAAACAATTTTTTGAGACCACCCGGAGCATTGTACGTCCAGCCGTTCGTGAGCACCAAAAAGCTTCGTCAACACGATCGTGAATCAAACGGTATAAATCCGGCCCGGATATCATAACTACGGAGCATCTGAATATAATCAAGGATGGCTGTATGAAGTCGAGTTGTTTGTTTTGCGATATTATTTCATTTGACAAGTGATGGACTATTGGATTTTGTTGGTAGGTACTTTTGCAACTTGAACAACCGTTGAAGTATTATTGATGGGTAAATTTTACACAGTGGCAAATTATTACACAACGGTAAATTATTACACAACGGCTCATCTACCCAGAAGGGGCTGGATTTTGTTGATAGGTACTTTTGCAACTTGAACAACCGTTGAAGTATTATTGATGGGTAAATTATTACACAATGGCAAATTATTACACAACGGTAAATTATTACACAACAGTAAATTACTACACCACGGTAAATTATTACACAACGGCTCATCTACCCAGAAGGGGCCGGATTTTGTTGATAGGTACCTACTTTTGCAACTTGAACAACCGTTGAAGTATTATTGATGGGTAAATTATCACACAGTGACAAATTATTACACAACGGTAAATTATTACATAACGGCTCATCTCCCCAGAAGGGGCTGGATTTTGTTGATAGGTACTTTTGCAACTTGAACAACCGTTGAAGTATTATTGATGGGTAAATTATTACACAATGGCAAATTATTACACAACGGCAAATTATTACACAATGGTAAATTATTACACAACAGTAAATTACTACACCACGGTAAATTATTACACAACGGCTCATCTACCCAGAAGGGGCTGGATTTTGTTGATAGGTACCTACTTTTGCAACTTGAACAACCGTTGAAGTATTATTGATGGGTAAATTATTACACAGTGGCAAATTATTAAACAACGGTAAATTATTACACAACGGCTCATCTACCCAGAAGGGGCTGGATTTTGTTGATAGGTACTTTTGCAATTTGAACAACCGTTGAAGTATTATTGATGGGTAAATTATTACACAATGGCAAATTATTACACAACGGCAAATTATTACACAATGGTAAATTATTACACAACGGTAAATTGTTTCACAACGGCTCATCTACCAAGAAGGGGCTGGATTTTGTTGATAGGTACTTTTGCAACTTGAACAACCGTTGAAGTATTATTGATGGGCAAATTATTACACAACGGTTCATTATTCTATCTCCGTAGAAGGGGAACCTATACAGGTAAATTATTACACAACGGTTTAGATAGGTACCTAGTAACGAGTACGGGGTTAGGTACTAACCTACGGAGGGTCCGCGATCTACATAATATGTGTAGAATAGTACATAATGTTATACAGAAGGGTTATCTATACAGAGACCTGTGATCTGTAACAGGAGGGTATTCTGTACAAAATAATAAACCGTTGTGCAGGGATTTGCAGCGTTTTTAGTTTGATTGCGGTTACTACAAGTTCAAGTCTTGATACTACTTACTTCTTGGTCTTGGTCTTGGACTTGGTTTTACTTTTGTCTTGGTCTTAGTCTTATACTTGGTAAGGACTCTTGTATTTTGGGAGTTGAGATTGATTCAAACTCGTTGAGATTATTTCATGGTAAATTATAGAATAGAATTTCATTATGGAATAGAATTTCCTTGTTTCAACCTCAAGTCCTAGTGTAGCGATTACATTTTCTGCTGTTGTAAATTTTAGTTTTTAGGTGATTCCTGTTAAATTTCATTGCCATCGTAATTAACGGTATAACGACTGGTCATGCCCGAAGATAAAATGTCACCAGTACCATCCACCTGATGCATACGTCATCCGAACTTTCTGATTTCGATAGCTGGTTGGAAATAGAGATGCCAAGAAGAAAAAAATACTTTTAATACGAGTATAATATATAGAATGTTGCAAAAGAAAGCCCAAAAACGAACTAGCGAACGTAGGTTCTTCAAATTCGGGTAATAGGTATACATAACTTTCCGAGTCGGTTCATAGTATGTACCTAGTAGCATATATATGGTATGGTCGAATGGACCTATATTGTTATTAAAGACAGCTGACCTATTAGTAGGTATCCATGCATCTACCGGCGGTTAATTATTATGAGTGGCTCCGTTGAATTACTGTTAGATTCGTCATTCAAAACTCATAGGATTGTGTTCCAGGGTCAGCGACTCTGGTACCTGCCTACATACTTCATGCGAAAAGCGTAAAGCCCGAATTATACGTACGAATAATTTGGGCTATCAGTGTAGCTGTTGCCAAATCGAATCATCTACACCTGGTTGGGGATTAGCTCAGTCTATCAGGGCATGTATCACCGCCACTAATTTAGCATTCCTTACAGATAGATGGTACTGTGATAGAGCTAGATGCCCTTCTAATTGACCCTTCCTGTATATAAAAATGCGGATGATGCATGTAAATTACATGTGTTTCAGACACCAATATAATTTATTTTCTTACATGATACGAAGTTACCGAAAGAAATATCCCGAATTTCACGCACCAGCTCGGTTTTCCTTCTATTCGAGTCACAAGTGGTGCGTCGAATGGAGGAAATGAGACCACATGACAGAAATCAAATCTCTGTCCTGTCGGAGGGTGTCTTCCTATCAAAAGGTTATGACTTGGGGGATTGAATCCTGATCTCCCTGATTCGTTTCGGATATCATATCAGGGATTTCATGTCTGTCCGTTGTATTTGGGCAGACATTGATTTACAGACATATAATAATATTGAATTTGCACGGTGTATTTTGTTAAATCGGTAAAACATTATAATATGTTGTCACTCCTAATGTCGGGTAGGCTTGGGTGAGGTGAAGGAAGTGACGTGAGAGATAGAATGAGGTTTGGGTGAAAGATGTGCTCCGTAGGAGTCTTTTGCTAACGCCCCACGGTTTTCACCACAGCAGGCGTTAGCTGGAGAGGAAGCTACCCAGCGGTTTTCACCACAGCAGGCGCCTGGAAGGTGGAGGCTAGCACCCCACGGTTTTCACCACAGCAGGTGCTAGAGGAGAAGGAGGTGTCCCGCGGTTATAACCACAGCAGACGCCTAGAGGAAGAAAGCGAATACCCCGCGGTTTTCACGACAGTGAGTATTCAAGAGGGAGCACCCCACGGTTTTCCCCACAGCAAGCGCAAGGAAGGGTAAGAGAGAGAGGAGGTGTAGGTCGAGTGAGAGAGAAGTCGTGGATAATAGCGAGATCGGTCAGATGAAGAGCTGGGCTGGCCGGGCCGTTTATAAAGGCCCTTTCCACCCGTCCCCCGTCCACCAACGGCCGTTATGACCAGAGTGATGTGGGGAATATCGAGGGTTGGTCCAAATAAAACAATTTTTCTAGGCCGACGTTTCGCAATAAATGTATTGCATCTTCAGGGCTTGGGAAAGTTGTGGGAGCTGTTTAGAGTGGAGGGTTCATAGCGGGTAGTTAGGATCGTCAGAGTCCCAAATGCATGTGGAAGGCAAAATGGCAAAAAGGGGGGGGGGGGGCACAAACACTATAGGGCAGCTCACATATTGCATCTAACTTTAAGATCTTAAAGTTAGATGCAATATGTGAGCTGCCCTATAGTGTTTGTGCCCCCCCCCCCTTTTTGCCATTTTGCCTTTCACATGCATTTGGGACTCTGACGATCCTAACTACCCGCTATGAACCCTCCACTCTAAACAGCTCCCACAACTTTCCCAAGCCCTGAAGATGCAATACATTTATTGCGAAACGTCGGCCTAGAAAAATTGTTTTATTTGGACCAACCCTCGATATTCCCCACATCACTCCTTACAATAAATACCAGTGGTCAAGAAACTCAAACCTAATTATGACTTATGACCATTGAGGGGTGGTGGTGGTTGATGGAAGGGAACCCTTCTCCTATTTTTCCCTTGGCGTCACCCAGCTCGAAGTTCCCTTCGTTTATTTGGTTAAATCTTACATCATATTACATAGGAGTGGTAAATGTAGAGATTTGAGGGGAACCACGACATAATAATATAATAGAAATACTAAGATTGATCGATCTTAAGGTCGTTTTAAGGACTGAGAGTAATCGCTTGCCGCGATTTTCAACCGATTCGCTCAGTTTCAAATTGATGTGTTGCTCAGTTAGCTTCAAGAATGCCAATACTCAAGTTCAAATTGTCAGTAGTGTGAGTGATGATAGAGCTAGCAAGGGAAACTTGGGACCAAAAATTTAATTTATTTGGGGCCAGTGGTACATACCTTTGCCTGCATTCCTGAAAATGTCATACAGTAATTTTGGGGTTACTGTAACGTCTGGATCTACCACAGTCTTGATTTGTGGTGGATCTCGTTTCTGACTGTCTATAAACCATACTCCACAATAATGCTCCTCATTTCAGCTCATTCGGATCGTTTTTTTTATTTGTATGTAATAGGAGGAGTAGAGTAACTATGTACCTACGGACGAGCAAGAATTTATTTCTTAATTTCAGAAACGTCCAAGATGCTAGTGCACATTTTGATTTTGGATGATCAAATAGTTCTTTAGCTCTTACCAGGGTTTGCTAGATTTAACGATTGCGCAGAGAACATACCAGTCCAAATTTTCTGTGGAATCATTCAAGGATATTTTTCATAGCTACTGAAGAGGTAATCAAATTCAAGCAGACGAAATAACGAGAGAGATTTTATGAAATCGACTGTATGAATTTTTTCGGGGTCACGCGTGAAGGGTACTACGTCACAGAAGCACGAAGTGTCAACGTTGTCCAGAGAGATATTCAGCAAGTAAGGTAATGCCGGCAAAATTAGAAATGTACGTAGGTCAAGAATGCTTCATGTTTCGAAAATTATCAAAAGTGTACTTGGTATATATAGAAGCAAAGGTAGTCACATGCCCTTGATTGGTAAATTTATAGGTATGGGTAAAAACCTACCTTTGAAATTGATCGGTGAAGGATGGGGTACGGGAATTCTGATTAGAATGGAGAGTTGGATGATGGGATGTTGGTTGATGTCCGTGTTCACACTTTTCCTGAAAAAAAGAATATGAATCAAAAATTGAAGAAAACATCTTCGCTAATAAAACAAGGCGGAACTATTGAGATAGGTAGGTACGAGTATGTATAATATTCGAAAATGTTTGCAGGGAGGTGGGAGAACGCGACATTGAGAAAGGTACTAAAACGAACGACCAGGTTATGCTGAAAGTTCCGTAACATACGATATTAAATGAAACTGCGGATCTTGGTGAACGAGGCAATGAGATCTTCTCAACCTTTATGAGTTCCCCACGTGATTTAAAGCATCAAAGAAAATCGAGCCAAGGCGATGCCTCGAATGCAGCTCCTTGCATTTCAAATTGCAACTCCTCCCAACCATTATTGAACCCCTCACTGTACTGCAGTAACGTATGCTGATATGAGTGAAGAAAACTTCAAAGGATCCTTTCCTAAGATAAACATCTATCTTCAGCTCTCTCGCGCCTTCTGCACAATCTAGGTTAGTAACAATTGAATGAGCCAGACTGAACGCCCCAAACGCCCTGTTTGATACTGCTCAGGATGATGGCATTTACGTCATACAAGATATGAGTTGTTAGTTATGGCTTATTTTACTGGCTTTCGGCAATGAATACAAGGAGGAGTTGGTATTACCCTCCAAATTCCCGTGAGTTATAATGCCCATGCGGATAGGGATGGCAATAAAATATCGATACCATATCGGAAATATCGAGATTTAGGTTCCGATATATCGATATATTGGTATCGGTTTTTGACCTTCGATAGTATCGGGAATACCGATATTTTTGAACCGAGATATTGGCCTAGTAGATGTCATCAGTGTCATCAGTGATGTACAAAAACTCGCACATTCTACGTCCACTCGACTCTAAAAAGTGGGGTTTCGTGGTTCTGATCACTGATTCAACACTTAGTTTTGACTTATAATTTGATTGGCCTATAGGTACCGATATTTTACTAACTTTGTTATGACTAACTTTCATTCATTTTTATTTTATTTTACAGTTATTGTAGCGTGCGTCCCTCGCTGCTGACTATAGGCACGCAGGCGTGCGGACGGCGTCCCTCATCCAAACAAGAAATTTGAAATATTCGAAGTTAAGGTCATTAATATGATTTGTACACCAAAAATGATGATACTGGGGTTAGTTCTAATTTATTCAAAGAAATTACTTTCCTTCGAATTGATCCGATTTTGAAGACTTCGTGGCTCTCCAACAGACGATCGTCATAGAGGAAAGATATATAGATCATCTTCTACGGAGGCCAAACTGATCACATTAAAATAGGGCGCTTAAAAGCCCGAAAAACGAAACGTCTACCGATATAGACTAAAATTTCCGAATGTTTTGTTGTGGGTAAGTAGATCCCCTCAAAGGTAATTCCTCCCGCATACTACTAGAATATGTTGACAATATCCCCGACGAAGCCTGTATGAAGCAAAAGTACTTGGACAATTAACTATAAAGTTGAGAAAAGTCGTAATTACATCAACCCACAATTTACACACCGTTCATCTACCACAGCCATAACCTCATCAACCAACATTCATTGTAGGCTGAAGAGCTCCCAACTCACAGTGTGCAAATCAGTGTTCGAAAAAAATAATTAGTGGAATGAACATTTCACATTCATGTTTCTTTCAGTTAACTTGTAACACGATTAGAACAAATTAATTTATTGAGAAAATAATTTAGGGGGAAAATAGACAACATTTGGAACCATGGATATGTTATGAGTTATGAGGGTAGATTTTGGCGGCAGGGGTATTTAGGTAGCGTACGATTTTACGGTAAATTCCAACGAATGGTTAACGATTTTTGTGGGTGTTAAACCAACCGAGTTATATGTCCCTAACTTCGTAGTAGTTATACGTAAAAGTCATAAGGTTATAAATTATAACTAACACAAAATCTGTCGTGACTCAAAATTCAGTCTGACGCCCAGAAGAAAAACATAGTAATATGATAAATGTTAATAAATCATCTTTAATTTCTACAAAAAGACTAATTAATGTTCAACATGCTAGAGTCTATACGAGGTTGGTAGCGGGAGACGTGTTATAATGTTTTGATGGTAATCTGGTATGTTGTACTCACTCCAAAACCAACATTTCTATTCGCTTTTGGCTTATCAGATATTCGGTCCAAATCCGTTTCCGTCAGTTTCCTCCATTTTCTTAGTCTGTGTGTCCGCAAATCCATGCCACACACACAACCCTGGTTCTATATTCAACAGATATTGATAGCTCAAGATCTGGCGCAGGAGCCACCCTGCAAGGCATGTGATACTAACCCTCAACACTACGAATTTTTCGGAACAATAACAATATTTTCGTAAAAATGTTCAAACATTTTTGAAGTTTATTACAAAATTTACGAAAATTTCGTAAATTTTTTTCGAAAAATTCGTAGTGTTGCAGGTTTTGTGTCGTGCGGGTTAGTATCACATGTCTTGCAGGGTGGCCCCTGCGCCAGATCTCTCTTTTTAGCGAATTTTCGAAGAAAAGGAAGCTATTGTTCTCGGTCCAAAATTTTTAAAACTCGAATTTCCGAAAGATTTTTATACCAAAATCCGTTTCAGACCATCCTGAATTCCCTGCCGAAAGACACCAAAAATTATATGTATATATATATATATATATATATATATTTATATATTTATATATTTATATATTTATATATATATATATATATATATTTATATATATATATATTTATATATGTATGTGTCATTCCAGACGATAACTCTCGAAAGAATTGAGATAAAAAGTTCAAATTTGCACGAAAAATCTGTCTTGGCAATTGACAGGCTAAGTTCGAAGATGGGCAGAATCGGGTCACCCTAAGGGGGAGTTTTGGGGAGTTTTAGGGGGGGAAAATTACCCATAAATTCCCAAAATGAATAGTCTGACAAGTGACACCTCATTTTAAAGGTTTTTGTACGCTGAACACGATGGTGAAATCAGAATTGCGATATCTCATTCCATTCTCAAACTGGAGCACTTTGAAGATGAAGGAACGTGGTTATTTCTTGAGATGTTCTTCCTGGTTCGTCTGCTCTAATCTGATAACGGAATGGGATATCGCAATTCTGACTTCACCATCGTGTTCAGCGTTGGAAAATCTACAAACCGAGGTGTTACTCGGCAAAAAATGGAACAAAAAATTTGTTACGTACCCAATACCTACTCTTCTGGTATTCAAAACATTTTTGATTTCCCCCTCCCCTCCTTCCACCCCAAATTTTACTTTGCGTAAAACTACTCCTGTTTTAATTTTGTATCAAGTTGGGAAAACATTGGCCGAAAATTAATTTTCAGAAAATTTTAGGCGGAGGAGGAAGATGCCGAAAACTTCGAAAATTCGCTCTTATAGCCATGCTGCATGACTGTGGTTTTTCTATCTACTCCTGATATTAAACTTGCTGGCATGATTTTAAAAGATGAGGGTACAAATTATCCGGGGAACTAAACAAACCGTTGCCGCTAGGCAAATCCAAGTGGCTGCGACCAGCGACGCTGCAGGAGCCCAATCAGCAGGGCTCCCCAGGATGACGTCATCACGTTCTTTTCGTTGTTTTCACACCCCGTTTTTTTAAGATTTCAATTTTTCAAAAGCCTTTAAAAAAATAAAGGTAGCAGTTTCCCTAATTCAACCCTATTTTTGTCCTCCGCGTATCAGTGTCTTTCACAAACAAGTGTAAAACCGAAAACGGCAGGTACATGTCCACTGGCAATGTCTTGGTTTTCTATTCCATTTTATATTTCTTACATTTGATTAGTTTTCAATGTTGTTGGTCATGATTTCGTAAATCAAAACATGCACAGCTATCGCTAATAAATTCATCAACCACCATTTTCGCCAATAATTCCCGACACAAAGCTCCACTTTGTGTAGGTTGGTTTAAACCCGCGTCCGCCTCACTATCTTAATAGCGTTGGGTAAATTAGAGAGCGAAGGATTTAATGGTGGACTATTGCTGCATTTTTTGCCCAAGTTTTTAGTGAGGATTGGATGAACTACTAATATACCTAGCCCAGATTCCACTCATAGTAAGTGTATTGAATTTGTATGTAAAAAGTATCCTGGAATAATTAAAATATTTATTTTGTTTCAGGTGAGTAAAAATGACCGTAACAGTATGCAGTAAGGTCCAGTCGTGTGAGTAATCATTTTTTAGTGGTTTAGTGCATTATATTGTTTGCTGTGATATCATTAGTGTCTTTTATAGGTGATAATATTATGCGGTTGATGGGTAAATTCTCTGAAATAATCAATATTACCATTCAAATAGTAGACACTTCCGTTGTTCTGGTAAAAAAAAAAGTATTATATGAATTTGAATTCACTGTAGATTTTCTTTTCAGTGGACGAATCAAATCAGTCGAGACGAAATCTGGAAAGCCATTTCAAATAAAAACTGAGTTACTGAAACCTACCAATCTACGAGTATTTCCACTGAGAACCATATATCTACACTGTTAAGTCGGTTTCGGTGATCAAATAATAACTGAAGGAACATTGGAGAGGTGAGCGGCAACTAGTTTTGGTATAAAATGGCTGCCACAAGCTATCTAACGATCGGAAATTACAGTTAACATAAATATGCATTTTTCCACTGCCCTCCTCTTTTTGGTTTATTATTTTCAATAATGAATCTTTGGAATCGAGCATGAAAAAAAAAAATTCTAACCCCTCCTCAAAATTTGATGGTTTATGTTTCAAAGTACCTATGTAGAATCCGAAAATGCAATAAAAATATTTCTGTCTGTCCGCCGTACGCCGTACACCGTACGCCGTACTGACAACTTTTCTTAGTTACCATGAATAAAGATTGATGAAATTCGGGTTATAGGTTCCGTTCGGGGTCTAGTTGGTCCTCGAAGCTCGGCGTTACTGTCAGTCATCTCTAAGTGGTTCAAAATAGGGGTTGAAATTTTCAGAACGCCGTAGCTCGAAAACGTTCGATAGGAGGGTATGGTTTTTTTTACGTTAGTAAATTAGTCTTGAGCTAAACAATTTTTTGAGACCACCCGGAGCATTGTACGTCCAGCCGTTCGTGTGCACCAAAAAGCTTCGTCAACACGATCGTGAATCAAACGGTATAAATCCGGCCCGGATATCATCACTAGGGAGCACCTGATTATAATCAAGGATGGCTGTATGAAGTCGAGTTGGCTGTTCTGCGATATTATTTCATTTGACATTGGAGACTATTGGATTTTGTTGGTAGGTACTTGTGAAACTTGAACAAACGTTGACGTATTATTGATGGGTAAATTATTACACAATGGTAAATTATTCCATTCATTATACCATCTACGTAGGGGGGTTTGTTGGTAGGTACTTTTGCAACTTGTTTCATTCCACATCAACAATTTCCCTTCAGAACTTCATTATTAGCGTTTCTTGTTGCCGTTTTTGTTACTGTTTGTCATCGGCAGAATTATTTTAGCAACATTTAACTCGTGGTTTAGGTAGGTACCTAGTAACGAGTACGGGGTTAGGTACTAACCTACGGAGGGTCTGCGATCTACATAATATGTGTAGAATAGTATTATATGTTATATAGAAGGGTTATCTATACAGAGAGCTGTGATCTGTTACACAAGGGTATTCTGTACAAAATAATAAACCGTTGTGCAATGTCTTGGTTTTCTATTCCATTTTATATTTCTTACATTTGATTAGTTTTCAATGTTGTTGTTCATGGTTTCGTAAATCAAAACAGCCATTATGCACAGCTATCGCTAATAAATTCATCAACCACCATTTTCGCCAATAATTCCCGACACAAAGCTCCACTTTGTGTAGGTTGGTTTAAACCCGCCAGCGTCAAATGCGTCCGCCTCACTATCTTAATAGCGTTGGGTAAATTAGAGAGCGAAGGATAGATATTAATGGTGGACCACTTCCTCGGAAATGAAGCAGCACCCACAATTTCTCATGTTTGTATACTGATGCTTAGATTACATAACCCACCTACCCTTTTCCAGTACCTGGGTCAGATTATTCAGATGAGCTTGGGGCTTGGTCAAGCTGGATTGCTGTAGGGTTTTATGGTAGGGTATGAAATAAGGATACAAGAACGTAAAAGATTGATCTTGAATGTAATGGATTCCGGGGCTGCTGTGGTTGCCGAAGTTGGCCCAACATTTACATCTGGGGGCCTATTCACTAAGCCAAAGAGACATCTCTTTCAGGTCCGACTCTCTCTTTGGGCCAAATAGATTTTTATAGTATCCATGACAGGGTTATTCAGTAACTTTTCAAAGAGAGAGTTGGCGGCCATCTTGGCATTCTCGATCTCTTTCAGAGAGACACCTAATTAGGTGTCTTCCCTCGAAAGAGAGAGTCTATTTCTCGTTTGTTTCACAGTGATCGTGTAATATCCTCCTTCATCCGTGTAATATCCTCCTTCATCCGCAACCACATTGGTACTTTTGATCGTGTATTCTTTCATTTCATAAAGGTAAGTCAATTTAAATTAAAAATATATACATAATCATTGATTCATGAGTAAAAACGTCCAAGTACGGGTTAAGGTAGGTACCTACCTACCTAAGAGGTTCATTAGGTGTAGATATAACACAAGCATTAAAAGCCCCCTAATTCGACTTTTTCTGTTTATAATTGAGACTTTTTTCAATTTCATTTAAACTTTTATCCGATTCGTGAGTAAAAACGTCCAAGTATGGATTGAGGTAGGTAGGTACCCATTGAATAGGTATTAAGAAATGCGTTCATTATTAAGGAATTGAACTCCCAGGGGCACGAACATCTCGCACTTCATGGATACTATGGCATTTTCGTGTATTAGGATCCATATCTCTTTCTCAAGGTCTCTGGAGCTATTCTGTAAAATAGACGAACCCGGAGACATTGGAAGAGACTGTCTTCCCGGGGGAGACTATCTCTCGCGGGAGATTTTCAAAATAGATAATCTCTTTCCACTGTCTATTTTAGTGAATAGGCCCCCAGGTAGTCGGAAAAATGTTACAATATAAATATAACAATGAAGGTTTTAATGTATAATATGGATGCATTAGTTCGTTATTTCGTCATTAACGTCGATGAAATTTCCACCTCTAAAAAGTTGCATACCGGTTGTTCTCCCACCACTGCTGAACCTACCTAATGATACTGACTAGGATGCTGGGGGCCTATTCACTAAGCGAAAGATCTCTTTTGGCAAAAAAGATTTTTATAGTATCCACGACAGTAACTTCTGAAAGTGATAGTTGGCGTCCATCTTGGCTTCATTTTGATCATTCATCGTTCATTTTGATCGCCTATCTTTTGTCATCTCATTAAGGTAAGTCGATTGTTCATTAAAAATATTAATAATATTATATACGCGGGAGCTATTCGGTGAAATAGACGGACCTGGTAAACATCGGAAGAGAGTCCCTCTCGAGGGAGACTATCTCTTAGAGATAGTCTCTTTATTGTAAAGAGATTATACTATAAGGTATAGTTTACATATTATCTTTTAGTGAATAGGACTACTGTGTGCATAGCTATGTAGGTAATGAGTATGTATGTACTACACTACAGCCGTGCAGGCTACCTACGCGAATATTAGGGATAACAACTAACGTAGGCAAGAGGATGAAATTAACGTTAGGCTTTCGGGTAATCTGTAAAAAGTCTGCCAATTCACTCAGAAACGCGTGTGGAGAGTAATCACTTACTTGGTATCTGAAAATAAGACTGTCAAACTTGCGTAACTTGAAATTACACTTGCATTGTTTGGTATACGCAGGCATGTTGGTTTATTATTTGCAATAATTAACCTTTGGGATAGAGCATGAAAAAAAATTTAACTGCTTCAAAATTTGATGGTTCGCGTTTCAAGGAACGTATAGAACCCGAAATTGGAATTAAAAACTCTGCAAAGTCCTTGTCACATGGGTTTATTATTCTACTGGACATACATACAGAAATGTTGGCTGTTCATTTATTGTTTCTTTCATGTGAAATAATTCAAATAGATATTTCTGATGGTTTCCACCAATTTTGGCCCCCAAAACACGAATTAGGTACGCTCTTTTTTTCCTCAAATTAGCTTTGATCACTGTTAGTGCCATTTGATTGTCTTGATTCTCCTGTTGACACTTTTTCTAATGTTATTATACAAATTGATGGTGATTTCAGAAAATTTCCCAGGTTTTTGACTCATAAAAAATCAATTTGGGAGCAGAACCATTGGTAGAACCTCAATTTTCCACTCTTTGGTCAAAATTGACTTCATATTCGGTCCTTTTGTCCCAAAAAACATGTAAAACGATACCTCAAACGCTCATGTTCCTAGCATGTTAGTAAAACACAAAAAGTACCTATTTTTATACCCATTTTCACTCATAACACCCCTGGGTGTATTCCGATCGGGCTGCAAAGTTTCGGGACACAACCAGGGCCCAAATGGAGCATGTGTGCGAAAGAACGAATTTTTTAGACCGAAAATAAAGTTGGTACACGTGATACGGCGGACGGCGGACGTACATTGCATTTTTGGAATCTACGCACCTTGAAACGGAAAAGAAAAATTTTTGAGGGGGTGTTATAAAAATGTTTTGCTGAGCGATTACATAGGTGTATTTTCACAGAATAATAAACCAAAATGGAAGTAAAGAAATATAGTGGTTAGTTGAACTGTAACTTCTAGATGTTCACCAATGAATTTCAATGATTTTCAATTAAAATGTAATAGGCATGTGCGAGTCGTAAATGAGATTTTTAAATAATGATTCGTAAATGAGGTTTCAAGACGACGGATTTTCTATTTTAAACTTTTCATAATTATTTATGCTACCCAGTGACGATAGAGAGAGGGGGGGGGGGGGGGGGGGGTTTACAAGGAAACCTTATACGAGTACATACTAAAAGCAACAACCTAAACGTTATTCAAACCATTAAATTATAGATTGTGAAAGGAAATGGGCTATGTTTTGTGCATTCCCATCATGGGCATCTGGCTAACCAAACCGTTTTTACCTACATGTTCCCCACGCAATAGCTTGGGCCCGCGGCCAACTGAGTGGTGAAATTCCCAATTAAAACTTTGAGCTCATTATAAGCATTTCCAATGGGCAGACAGTCCTGAACTCGTTAATTTCAAGGGTAAAACAATTATTATTATACGATGGGCAATTGCAAAAACGTCTTCCATAAATGTATGCCTTTGATATCATGCATCTATGTTCTACTCGCACCTTACACTGTTTGGGACACACTACTGCGGGAAGTTTACCGCCATGCAGTAAATAGATATTGTAATTAGGTACCTAAAAAACCACAGTCATGCAGCATGGCTATAAGAGCGAATTTTCGAAGAAATAACTGATTTTATGTAAAATGTGATGTTTGGGATATCCCATTCAAATATAGGGAATCTTAAACTTATTGGGTAATTATAGGTATTCAAGTATGTACGTATATTGTAGTATTGTTACTACAATATACGTACAGTTACTTATCCAACATACGTACAGTACGTATGTTACGTATCCAATACAAAGTAGGTATTGGATACGTAAGAAATTTTTTGTTCCATTTTTTGCCGAGTAACACCTCGGTTTGTAGATTTTCCAACGCTGAACACGATGGTGAAGTCGGAATTGCGATATCCCATTCCGTTATCAGATTAGAGCAGACGAACGAGGAAGAACATCTCAAGAAATAACCACGTTCCTTCATCTTCAAAGTGCTCCAGTTTGAGAACGGAATGAGATATCGCAATTCTGATTTCACCATCGTGTTCAGCGTACAAAAACCTTTATAATGAGGTGTCACTTGTCAGACTGCTTCATTTTGGGAATTTATGGGTAATTTTCCCCCCCTAAAACTCCCCAAAATTCCCCCTTAGAGTGACCCGATTCTGCACATCTACGAACTTAGCCTGTCGATTGCCAAGACAGATTTTTCGTGCAAATTTGAACTTTTTATCTCAATTCTTTCGAGAGTTATCGTCTGGAATGACACATACATATATAAATATATATATAAATATATATATAAATATATATACTCGGCCCTTCAGGCCTCGCCAGGGGGCAAGCCCCCTGGACCCCCAAAAGGGGCTCCGCCCCCTCGGAACGGCTTCGCCGTTCCTCACCCCCGAAGGATGTGTTCTTATACTTCGTATAACAAAGGAGAATTTGCTATGCAATTTACCCCCCCCCCCCCCCCACACCACCAACACACAAAAAAATAAAACGAACAACTTACCTGTGTCGAAGGGTACGATAAACGTTCCATACGTAATTATAAAATTGCAGATACCAAATTCAAACGAGCCGTTGCCAATACGGGGCCAATTTCAATAGAAACACATTAAAAAATGCCAAGCGGCGCCCGTTACCATGAAATGTAGGTAACTAGTTATTCATAGGTAACAAAGATAACGTTGGTAATTCTTTATCACATTCCTCTTTGTGCTCATCTTTATCACATTCCTCTTTGTGCTCATCTTTATCACGTTCCTCTTTGTGCTCATCTTTATCACATTCCTCTTTGTGCTCATCTTTATCACATTCCTCTTTGTGCTCATCTTCATCACATTCCTCTTTGCGTGACGCGTTTTTGTGACAGGATATTGTGACAGGACATTTTTTTCACATGACCCCCGGCGTTAAAATTGCATAGCAATTAATATATAAATATATATATATATATACACATAATTTTTGGTGTCTTTCGGTAGTGAATTCAGGATGGTCTGAAACGGATTTTGGTATAAAAATCTTTCGGAAATTTGAGTTTTAAAAATTTTGGACCGAGAACAATAGCTTCCTTTTCTTCGAAAATTCGCTAATAGAATGAGAATACACATTTCCTCTTGCTCCTTGTGCTCCAAACATTTTGTTTCTACTGCAATCCGAGCTGTTTCCAAATTAACGTGGAACTTTGAAATTCGGTATGCGGGTTCCCATCTGAATAGAAATGTACGAGGTCATAGGATTTCTTTGAACCACTGGGCCGCCGTTCATTCCCAAAAGGACTTTAAGTTTGAACTGAATGTTTTCCCGATTTTATAGTTGAGAACAGGTTGGTGTTTGAAATCACGAAAAATGGATTCATGATACAGAGTTTATTGTTCAGAGATACTTTTCCTGTCCACGGATAGAAGCTGATTTTAGATATTTCGTTAGTAGGTACTCCTAGATAGAAATTTACAATATGGATTTGTTGCCCAGTTCCAAGAAAAACCGTTGGGTCTACGCGTAGTCCACTAATGACGAGAAACATATTCGTGAAATCCTTGAAGACATCAGTGGGCCAATTCCCTACTACCGTCTACATTCGGTCACAAACTGAGGGACCAAATTGAGGAAAATGTCCGCGGATGAGTAGACGAAACTGAATAGTTGGTTGTCGATGGATATTTGACCATTTGGGGACCAAACCTCTCATTATTTCAGCTCCTCAAGATAGCTCTGACAAAGAGTTTTTGACTCTTCAAGAGTATTGAGTGCAGAAAAGTCGTAAAATATACAGATAATAATGAATTCTTATTAAACACTCGCCGACAGTACCAATCAAAATTTGAATTTTAGTTACTGTCGTTGTTATACCTACAATTAGGAAGATAAAACCGTAGCTAGTTTTACATATCAGTTTTCCTGGCTTGCATGACGTAAGTACTTCAGTCATAACGTAAAGTAAAACTTGGATGTTTGGTATAGTTTTGCCTACTTATTATCGAAGGATATGATTCAACCGAAAGTAAGAAAAATTGATGATTTTATGTAAGTTGGACTACACCCAATTCTAAAAGTGGGGCTATAATAGGTATATAATAATATATCGAAGTGGGGGTATATTATCCTATATAATAAGTTTTATACAAAGTACTTATAATTAACTGGGGTTACTTATAATAATCTGTAAATACTGATGGAAAGAGATTTTTACGGAATTGAAAGGAACAGTATTAAGTAGAAACAAAACAAAAATATCATTGTTGATCTGTCTAAAAGTATCAAGATACGTAACAAAAACGCTGCAACGGCCTTGTCACATGGGTTTATTATTCTACTGGACGTACCTACAGAAATTTTGGCTGTTCATTTATTGTTTCTTTCATGTAAAATAATTGAAATAACTATTTCTGATGTTTTCCACCAATTCTCCACCAATTCTGGCCCCCAAAACACGAATTAGGTACGCTCCTTTTTTTTTCAAATTATCTTTGATCATTGATAGTACCAATTAATCGTCTTGATCCACGTGTTGACACTTTTTCTAGTGGTATTATACGAATTGATGGTGATTTCAGACGATTTCCCAGGTTTTTGACTCATAAAAAATCAATTTTGGGAGCTGAAAATTTGGTAGAACCTCAATTTTCCACTCTTTGGTCAAAATCGACTTCATATTCGGTCTAATCGTCCCCAAAAACATGGAAAACGATACCTCAAAAGCTCATTTTACTAACATGTTACTAAAACACAAAAAGTACCTATTTTTATACACTTTTCACTCATAACACCCCTGGGTATATTCCGATCGGGCTGCAAAGTTTCGGGACACAACTAGGGCCCAAATGGAGCACGTGTGCGAAAGAACGAATTTTTTAGACCTAAAATGAAGCCGGTCCACGTGATACGGCTTACGGCGGACGGCGGACGGACATAGCATTTTTGGAATCTAAGCACCTTGAAACTGAAAAGAAAAAATTTTGAGGGGGTGCTATAAAAATTTTTTGCTGAGCGAAACATAGGTGTATTATTCACAGAATAATAAACCAAAACTCAGCCAGTAGCAGTCAGTGCGCAAGATAACTTGTAAGATAAATCATGAGCAGGAAAAAACTTTTTCTTTTGATGCCGTGTTACCGAAGTTCTCCTACAGTTGGGGTGTGATATATTTCAATGAAATCCTCAACGCAAGTACGCGTTTCAGGTATTGGATGGCTTAGTATCATAACCATCCGCAAGTAGCAAAACTATATCTGTCCGCACTTTTCGTGATTAAAGACGATGACCGTGTTTCTAATATCTTACCTTTTTTAACCTCATAAAAACAGATATTTTAAGGTTTATTTAACAGGAGTGGGTGTTTGATCAAGGGTCTTAAGGTCTCCTGCTCTACTAACCATGATTAAAACCTTCAAATTGATTAAAATCCTTTGGTATTTACATGCCTTTTTGGTGCAACTACTTTTTGTACACAGTTCGCATAAGGTTTGTTGGAAGTTACACAATGAATATAAAGGAGGTATTCAGTATCACTGTCAATCAAAATTAGGCGTTGCTTGAAAAACCCTTCACTTTGATTGAAATCCGGTGAAAAAGGTCGTTAGTGAAAACGGCTCATCAAGTGTCCCCAAAAGGAAACTTTGAGGTCATTAAATATATGAATTCTTACACTGTTTCCATCACGGAGAAAATTCGTGAATCCGCGCTAAGTCTTCTCCATGTTGCAAAACAGTTATTCACCGAATCTTTAGCTTTCTTTATTTTGGCATAAACCGTACCTTCAGTCGCTCGTTTCCATTAACCCCTCCTGACCCTACTCACTGGTTTTGCTTTCGGTGTATGAATTGATATCCGGGTGTCATAAAGCAGAACACTGACGAGCAGCTCTGTTCGGTAGGATTTGTCACGATCCTACGCCCTCAGCCCTTACGTAAGCGGTAATTTGCGAGATCTTGGGCACCCCGTAGAAGTTAGTATCACTCACTTAAGCCCCCCCCGCCACCCACCTTCCAGGGTTTCATACTTCAGACTCATCAATCATAATGAAGACGTCCAAAAACTAGAGGAAGACGGCTTCTCTAACTTCAATTATGGCAATCTTATCGTTGTAGGCTCCTTTAAAAAACCTTTAAGTGCGAAGTTCCTCCCCAAAAAATGCCTTCGTTACTGACGAAGCAACGGAAAACGGAGAAAAAAGCTTGAGACCAAAGCTAATGATGTCTTTCAAGAAAAGAAAGTGTTTTCTGAGCTCTGAAGCGCTTTAATTTCTAATTTCATAATACACTCTCTAGAAAAGAAAATGCATACCTACAGATGTTTCCTTATAATGTTATTATAAAAAATAAATACACTCAAGAGTAGATAGGAACGTAGTACCATCCACGGTTTTGCTTTAGATACTGCTCTCTCAAATAACCATTTGAATAACCCCACATTGCTCTGCTTGCATGCGATGACGGATTCCTCTAGAGTCCAGAAGTTACATAGCTCCCAGAACTGATACGTGATGTAGTGATATAATAGTGCTATAAAATCACCTAATTGTGGTGGACGCACGGCACAATATTCCCTACCAAATCCAAGATCTGGAATCTAGAAAAATAAGAATCCATGTCACTAGACCAAGAATTATCATTATTATGATAACCACCAAGCGAATGCATCGTGTACTTGTATGAAGTATCTAATATGCTGATGGTCAAGCCAAATATTTCATCCGACTCAGGCGTCGACCTACAGGCATTCTCTGAATAATGATCAGTTCGCTCCTCATCATGATAGTGGGCATTGTATGAGTACAGTAATCGTCTGACTGGTGAACTGAATACTGAACGTAGTTCTCTTATCATTAACTGCCAACCAGTTCTGGAACATGGAGTTTTCTCTGTTCTCCACTCAGTGATCCTTTCTCAAGATCGACTGCAGTATCCGCGGTCGATCTTATAAGGTTGAACATACAACGGATTCCAGAAAAGTCTCACGAGCCACCAGAGACCCGAAAAAAAGGCGAATGTAGCCTTAGGTAATATTTCATTTATCTCTCATCTTTACGTCACTGATCTGATGGTATGGGAAGCTATCCAATAAGAAAGATATCCCAAGAATCTTTGATAAATCCTCCTTATCCTGGGTATACTCAATTTATGAATAACATTATACTTTCGAGTTGGGGAAACTTCATGGAGTGGACAATTTAACAGTTTCCCCGCAGATATAATAATTATAATATAGTAGGTATATAATATTATATCTAAATATAATGAGGAATTGATGAACTAGATTGTATATTGTAGGTACCTAATGAGTTTATTGCTACCATTATAATGAAATCGCAGTTATCCCGCGGTGGATTATGGTTCGTAATACCGTATGATATAACCTACAACTTGTTATCTTCCAAGAATTAGCGATTAAACTCGTCCGGTACACCCGAACAATCGATGTTAGTAATAACATGTTATTTTCAAAGTTTTCCTTCCCAGTGCTCACCTAGGATGTGGCTTGTTAGTTACATTGCGTACCTACTCGTAATATGATTTAGGCAACTAATCAGATCAAAAGATAAAGTATAGTACCTACCCGATGGTTACAGTCCTCTAACGTATAATTATTGGTATAAGTACTTTAAGTACAAGGTAAGTATAGACAGCCATTTTACAGTAGGCAAATATGTATCACCTAAGACCTCCTTAAAATCTTGGAGCTGATTAAGACATGAATGTTTCCTATGATGGCGTACCTAGTTTTAGATAGATACCTATAAAGTTTTATTCATACAGATACCTACCTAAACCGAAAAACCCTTTTCATTTTTAAAGAACGATTTTGTTGAAACTTCTCACCTGCAATTAGAAACACAAGATCATGGAAAATCTGCATAAATGGAATGTCCGTAACTATGAAAATTTTCAACTTTTCACTTCGATTGACGGTGAATGTGGTGTACATCGCAAATGTGGTCCGGACACAAAGGGTTGACTCGACCCCCGAAATGAGTGATGACTACAGCTGATTCAGCTGGCCCTTGCTGCAAGTTTCCAAATACATAAATTTAAAATAAAATTACGATTTTTTATGAAGGAAAAAGAATTAACACACAATTTTGCTCCCAGGGCCCCAGCCATAAGAGACATAATATATTATCTAATCCGTGTCAAAAAATTCGTAAAATTAAGAACAGTAAGACCTCCGAACCAACAACTCCCGCACTACTAAAGATGATAATGGGTTGTGATCGTCTGATGGAATAAGTGTTTCCTGCTGATACTTAAATCTTCATTATACTACTAAATCGAGTGCATCTGTCATCGATGATCAAGTAATACTCAACTGGAATCTGAGAAACGAGAAATTACACACAGGATGATACAGGTATATTTAATTCACTGTAGAAGATATTTTACACGAGGATAATTTATTATAGAAGATGGATGGATAACTAGCTATTCGATGCACCAAAAAAGTTAATTAACCTACACACTGAATTGAGTTCAAACCACAAACCAAAACGCTGCAAATCCTTGCACAACGGATTATTATTTTGTACAGAATACCGTTCTGTAACAGATCACAGCTCTCTGTATAGATAACCTGTCTATATAATATAATATGCACTACTCTATACATATTATGTGGATCGCAGATCCTCCGTAGGTTAGTACCTAACCCCGTACTCGTTACTAGGTGCCTACCTAAATCACGAATTAAATGTTGCTAAGATTTTAAGGAGGTTCTCGTAGCCCTGTTTGACCCATCATTATATTCTATCAGTGAGCTAGTCTACAACACTTCACTATACTCTTATTTGATGGCTGCGATTTCTCATTCAGGCGCGCATCGACGCAGTTTCCTCTTGGATATTTCAAGGGAGGTCGCCCCGAACACCGGGAAGGGATTAGTGCCGGTGCACGGATTCCTACTGAATGGTTGAAATTGCGACGGGCTGACGACCGGAAAACGAAGTTGTCTGCATTCACAATCAGCACTTATGTACATACCATGATTATGCGTCACTTCTTCCGGCATTCGTCAAAAAAATAAGATCACAATCATTTCATTCTACCTAAAAACATGAATATTTATTAACCAGAATGAAATATCTGATTTGCTCACACTATATTGAATCAAATACTAAGATAATTCTTGCAGATGAAGGTGACCAACTTATTGTGGTAACTACTCGTAGTAAGTCCTTTTCAATTCTACGGGAAGAGCGATGTTAATACGTAGTCTATTGACCGTAAGGGCCAATCAGGTCAATAATAATCTTATCTAAATTTTTATCCCAACTGTTCAAACATGCTTGACGAATGTACTCGCGGTTTAGTCGGGTAATGTTTCTATACACGGGGACCCACGTGGTGTTGTAATGGTTGGTTAGTGTAAACTATTCACGTTTTTTTACACTAGTTTGACATCTGGCCGGCGGGCTAGGTTCAGATCCCGGTAGGAACTGGTTTTACTTCTGGGGCACTTGGGGGCGGTTGCTGAGCTCGAGGTTAGGGCTTAGTCCTGGACTAAATGGTGATAGTCCGGGTTTCTCAGAAAAATACGTTGCCGAGACTCGGATTATATTTGGTCCTGGACTATGCCTAGATCCAGGGTCAATTTCTAGACCTCGACTAATTTTAAACCCGGACTTCGTTAAATGACTTGCTGAGTTCGAATTCGACATAAACCATGACTAATTTTTAATTCTTGTGCCTTGCTGAGCTCCCAATAGTACTTAGTCCAGAATCAAATGTTGGTCCTGGTCTCACTTTAGCCCTGATTTTTAATCCCTCCCTTCTGCAGAATTATCTCTTTGATCCCAGAGTTTATCTGCTGTCTCGAGAGGTTTTTTTTTAGGTTTGCGTTCTTGTTTGGTAGTTTGTGTTTTTTATAGTTTGTTTTAACTTTAATGGACTACCTAGACTACATAACAGATGACATTCGGAGGCCCAGGTATGATAGGGAATCCAATCAATCCATTTGATGATCTCTCGGACGAAGAGTTCAAAGACAGATACAGACTCTCAAAAGAAAGCATTAGAGATTTTATAGAAATAGTGGCAGAATTGACGGATATGCCAGACTCTCGAGCCCCTCATACCATAGGTACCTGTGTGGAACAAGGATTTGGTAGCGGTAAGGTTTTTTGCCGAAGGAACCCTCCACCGAGAAACTGGTGATCAACAGATGGGAGGACTCAGATGATTATACTCAAAATGAAGAGGATGTCACTGACCGCGAGTGGGATGAATGAATATGTTTTCCGAGAATATACAACAAGGGATGATTCAATTCGTCGCTTTTTCCAATGACTTTGCCGTACATAATTTTAGTAAATTGATGTTTCGATATTTCAAATTTAACACGAGAAGTGACTGTAACTACTATAAATTCTTTCTACCCAAAAGCACCGGGAAAGCACCTAGCAAGTTGAAATACCAACCAGCGCAATAGATCTTCGAAAATTCGCTAAAACCCGGTTTTGCTAAATAGTCGACTTGAAACTCGCATTTTGATAAGAGTAACTCTCGAACTTTTGATAATCATGCATAAAACTTCTTGCTTCACGATAACAACTCTATAAATATATTTTAAAACATATTTATCATTAAAACACATGGACTGTTGCAAAGGCTCTAGAAATATGAGTAGGTGCAGTCAGTCGAAACCTTTAGGAATTACAATGTAGGATAAGGAACAACACACCGACGAAAGGAAACAACTCTAGGTTGGCAACAAACAATAGGCGAAAAATATGGGCATGAGTGAGGTAAAGTTGGAGATAACCTGGATGAAGGCGAGAATCAGATGGAAATGATGGTACTACCAACGTAATAACAGCAATTCCCGTACGTTTCCCTCCGTTGATCTAGTACTTTCTTTGGAAAGTCTAGAACTAATTTTGGTACAAGTATGTTATAGCCCCGCCAATATCGATTGTATCGATTATCTCAAATACATCGATCCTTGTGGTATCGATGACGGCTCAATATGGCGTCCCGATGCCTACATCCCGGGTGCCGATATCTACTTTCAAAATGAATACGGGAAGACCATTGTAAGGACACCAAAAAATAAGAGTGACTATAACATACTTGTACCATCTATTCAGAAGTCCCAAACAACCTGCTCATTCACGGGATAGTTTCTGGGATTGTTTATCTTTTTTGAGATGAGAGCGCTAGCGAGCATCCAGATCGCTTGACAATGCGAGCAGCGGAATGGGAACTAAATACTAAACTTCTTGTACACCCACCTCTTGTCTGATACACGTCATCGATACCACAAGGATCGATGTATTTGAGATAATCGATACAATCGATATTGGCGGGGCTATAACATACTTGTACCCTAATTTTTAGTCCCAGGCTGAGATGATCCCAGAACTAAAAAACGGAGTCTGGGACTCAGCAAGCCGTTTTTTCCCATTTTTAACTCCGGTATCATGAAGTCATGGACTAACAGTAGTTAGTCCGAGATTTTCAAACCCCCAGCTCAGCAACCGCCCCTAGGAGCATAGAAGGTAGAGCGCAATCTGAAAAGCAAGTTGGGACAGGCTCCGTCCCGTTGAGATTCGGGACTTATTACGTTTTCAATTTCTACTTGAATAAAACTCACCAGCCAGTCGACTCCAGATTAGTAGTTTCAGTCGATCACTAAGGACACTGAAAATTCTCCCATATTTTCCATGTATGTCAAGGTTTTACATATATTTGAAAAATGTCTATTTAATAGTCAACGCAGGTATTAACCTCATTGACTAATGGATTGTTCAAATTTAGTCCTTTAGTCTTGGATTAAGGATCATAGGGATTTTCGACGTATTTATGTTCAATGCGCATTAATATGTACATATCTAGGGCGTCAAATGTGAGCTGAACCTTTCCTTGAAGGTAGTTCTTCAGCTCTTGCTAGTACTACGGTTGCGTGGACATTTTTGTTAGTAAAAAATGTTACGCGATCTTATTGTATAGATTTCAAGTAAGTTTTGCGAATGTCATTTCCTATGACAGACCATGCAGATTTGATGAGAAGCAGCTCCACATCTTGTCGTAATGTACTTCAGTTTTCTTAGCAGTTTCACAATGACATGGGAAAGAAGTCGACTGTAATTTTTGCAGTTTACGCGAGCGCCTCGAAACAACAATTAGAGCTAAATCAGTTTGGCGTTTGGCCCTGAGTATAGGACTCAGGATCTCCACGGTTCATTTGAGAAGCCGTATTAGGTGAGTTGCGTATAATGGCGTGTTTGATAATATATCAAAAATCAAAAACTTTGGGTATATACCTACCGTACTGGGATAAACCTTTCTTTCTTTGAAATCGGTATCATAACCTCATACTTTACTACCAAGGAAATCCAATAGTTGGATACAGTAGTATCTAAAGTTCAATCCACACCATTTCTGCCAGCTCGTCCTGCATGGTTTGAGCTCCAGCTCAGGATTCAGGGTGTTTGTCGAGAGCTTTAGCAATCTATACATGAGATTCCTCTACGACGCTTCCTTCATCACACTATTTTCGTCAACATCTACCTTTGGAGGACAGAAACCAGATGCCCGTTTACCATTGACCATGTAAAAACCATAACTTCATTTAGCCTTCTTGCCATTAATGTTACCTCATTTTGTAGTGCAATATAACCTATAAAAATACTGTCCACTGTTGTAGGCACCTCTGCTTGTTCGGGGTTTTATCTTTAGTTGAAATCGGGCCCTCGGCTTGACGAAACAGTATAGCTCGTAAGTTTCAGCTGGTCTGGAGTTTCCGGATAACTGCCCGCCCTTGAACAACCATTCTGGATTTTATAAGGACATAACCTCCGCTTATAAAAACCCGAGCTGCCCCGGGAACAAGAAACCGACTGAAGAATTATCAATATTTGACATTATTCTCAGTAGATATTTTACTTTGCCGCAGTTGAAAACATGAACGTAGTCGTAAACGTTACAGTTTCACATCATAATATTGAAAACGTGATTATTCCACGACGGTCTACAACTCATTCAAAGTGGAAAACATGTTTTACTGACTGAAGTTAAGTAGGTAGGTGGACTTCTATGATTTATTTATCGTGAAGCGAAATATTGGCCAGCCGGAGCATAGTTTCAATCCTTTGCTCTGGAATTGAGACTGTAAAGTTGGTTTTCTAAAATACTTTCCCTCTTCCCTTAAGGAGAAAACTCGATAGAAGTTTTACCGCCTCGGCGAAGAAAATTCACTTTGATTTTTCATTAACCGTGTGTGAGGCTCACACGACTTCAGAATATTGAGCGCGGGCTGCATTCATAAACTATATTAATTCAGGCCCACAAGGAAACGTGTCGGCACTGACAAATACTTGGAAGGAGGAGTGAAAAACTTCTCCAGGTTTTAGGGACGACTATGATGGAATAATTCACTCTCCTCTGGTATCGAGGTGAATTCAAATGGCGGGTGTGCAAAAACATTTGACGCCAATCGGATCATGATATAAAAAAGTTCGTGGCCATTTTGGCTTGGAAGGAACCGTTATTAGCTGGAAACTACTTAGAAAACCTCGTTACAAGTTTGCAAGGGCTGTTGGGGAGGTGTGACCTATATAATGTCACCTTTAAGTTGGTTCATCAAACTTTGGCAGATATAACGCGGTCCATCAACTTTCACCTTGAAACTCGTGTGTCGTTCAAGCGAGGTCTCCGGGGATTCGTTCGTCGTCGTCCTGTATAAGAGAAATTTAAGGACTAGTAATATTCGGAACAGAGATCTGTAATGTGATCAACGCACCTACCACTACCTGATATCGCGACTTGGATATGTAATGAATGCTAGAAGTCTTCATTATTATAGTTTAAGTAGTCTGAATTTACATGAAAGTAGTATGAATCGAAGATCGATAAAACAGATGGGCGACTCCAGATGTGTTATTATTGGTCTGGAGCCCGCAAAAATCAAACTACTTCATACTCCGGGGTATGTCCTTCTTTTTTATCCTTCACTTTTACTATAATTGTCATCAAAAGTGATTTAATTAATTCCATATCTCATAAAAAATTTGAAAATAAAATGGCGGATTCTTCATACCTCAAAGTGTCCCAAGACCTTGTTAAGAAGTTACAACTAATATTCCCAAGAAGTACGTTTTTCAAAGCAGTGGTTGGTAGGTTCCAAGGCTATTTCTACAATATTAACTGCCACTTGAAAAATACCTTGCAACGGGTTTTTGATCTTTCGTATTCATTTATTTTCTTTTTGGTTTATTATTTTCAATTATGAACCTTCGGAATCAAGCATGAAAAAAATAAATAAAAAATTAAACCCCCCCCCCCACCAAATTGGATGGTTTCAGTTAGTTTCAAGGTACGCAGAATCCGAAAATGGAATTTAAACAAAAAATTCTGACCATCCGCCGTATTTCGCACCGGAAAGCTACGTAAGTGCCCGTTACTGCCGAAATAATGAGCCAAATTTTGAAATGCATTTTGATGCAATTTGAGACCTATGCAATGTCCTAATTGGTAAGCATCGCGCGATCGGGCGATGAGCGATGGTCGCTGCATCGGACGATGAAAATATCAAACTTAACAAAGTAGTAAAGGTGTCCTCTTTGAACCTCGGATGCGCTCGCGCGATGGGGAAGAACGCCCGCACTTGTTTGTTTTGACATCGCATCGCGTACATCGCCCCATCGAGTAAGCAACAAACCTATCCTTTCTGAGGGGAGTGTCCTAATCAGTTCGAGACTTCGACCGGCCAGCGCGACCGCCAAACGCCTCATCGCCTCAAAACAAACCAGTTTGTTTTTCGACGCGCGATCAACAGTATTTGTGCAGTAATGACTTTTGAAGAACATTTAATTAACGAAATTCGTGTGAACCCAATCTTCGACGCTTATTGGTACCTTGAAACTGGTGACTGTGTGGCTGCAGATATAGTCAAAAATGTTGTAACCAGGCTTGCCAGACATACTTTTTAGCGGATTTTCAAAGAAAATGAAGCTATTGCAATGGGTCCAACATTTTCGGAACGTGAATTTTTGAAATTTTTTATAGGCAAATCTGTTTCAGAGCATCCTGATTTATCCCTAGATTGTAACAAAATGTACATGTATTATATATTTAAATTTGTTTATGTGTCACCCCAGACGATATCTGTCCTGGAGTACATGATAAAAATTTCAAAATTTTCGTACTGCCAAACAAAAGGATGAGTCCGAAGATGAGCAATAATTTAAAAAAATTCTAAGGTGGGTCAAAAATCGATAAAAATTGCTAAAGTCGCGAGCAGTTGATATAAAATCACTGGACGTGGTATGGAATGGTGAGTAAGACAAAAAAAAAATTTCAGTTGTTTTTCATACAGAACAGAGGTCCATTTCGGATTTTTGGGGGTCAAAAACTGGTATTAAGGGCTAAATTCGTGTGGAACGGTGATTCACGACGGAGGGAATATTTCGATGATAAAAACATTTTCTTGAAAAAGAGTGGGTCAAATTTGACTTTGTAAGGGTCAAAAATTGGTAAAAATGGCTAAAAATCACGAATAAAATTATATAATTCTACGAAAAGTGGTATCGTTTCTCGCTACCTATATCATTTGTTTACACAATAGCACGAATACCTATTTTTTGAAAATTCGCTCTTATACTCACACTGCATGACTGGATTTATATATTTTTTTTCAAAGTTTTGTACATTATTTTTGGTTACTGTACTTCACTGTGACAACTTCTATGCTGAGAATGAGAATATTCTTTAAAAAGCATCGGAAAATGAACAAAAACTCAGCATCTACGCATATGAAGGCATTTCCGGCAATGAGAACGGAACTGAGGTGGTCGCGCTATGGCGTGTTTTTCATCGCGCTATCGTCTGGTCGCACTAAATAGGCGATCGACGGGCAAATGAATTAGGACAGGCATTTAGATCGCGCGATCAACGCGTGATCGTGCGATCATCGTTGATCGCCCGATCGCGCGATGCCTTCCCAATTAGGACATAGGCTTAGGAGGAATGAGCGCGGAAAAAATGATAACGTATTATGATAACAACGTTGTCGTCGTTCGCCGCCGCTTGGTGATAAGAATAGGTAAGTAAGTACGGATTTAATGCTAAACCTGACGTTCCTATCAATTATGATAAGCCCACACGTAGGTAACTACGGATTTAATGGGCTAAACCTGCCGTTCCGTCCAATTAACTCATTAAAAGTGACTCGGTGAACAGCAATTATCCCCTCATTAACTTTGGCGCTATACTTATCAGCGTCGCGGTAAGCGTATTACTACCCTACTAGTCATAATATAATTCAGTTAATTTATCATGAGAAACAATAGGAAATTCGAGCAAAATGTCATATGATGATTTCTCGAAAAAAGCGACATTTTATTTTATGATGTTGAATGCGGTACATGTTGCAACATTTTTTCTGCCGGACCTCATTATTTACAGAAATTCAGTAAGAGAAGAGAAAGAAGTGAGTGGGCGAGAAATCGGAACAGATTGCGTGGGAATCACTACTGGACGCCATATTATTCTTCCTATTCTTCCTCTTAAGAAAATGAATTACCTAGGTACTCGAACGGTTCTGAAATGCACTTTTTTCCACAGAAATACCCCACCCATTTGTGCTGTATCTTCTGAGTTATTCTTAAAATCCTTGAATGGGATCCTCGGGCATTCATTCCTAACAATCGCCACAGGAATGACATCCGGTCCACCGCAGAGGAATTTAATAATCCGATAAGGTTGCCTTTCAGGCTTCCTATGCACTCAACCGAGCACCACGGCTTTTAACGACAGCGAGGCCTTCATGCATTATTGTGAAAACTCAGGACCCAAAAGGGAATGTTGTGTAGCGTAACTACTACCCTCGCTATTCACGACGGAAGGAGTTGTATGGTTGATGGTTGGGCGTTAGGATTTATAGGTAGGACCTATAACCTGAGAACTATTTGCGAGAGTCGATCGACAATACTCGGCAAATTATGTGAGAAATATATGCGCGGCTGTCGTAAAATGATGGAAGTCCGTTGCGCTAAAACGTCCGCTCCATGTGTCAGCTCTAGGTCGTGGTGGACTTGCTACAGTAACTCATTGCAGTCATTAGGTACTGTAGAGAAAATGAGAAAGGAGAGCAACACCATCTAAGTTACCGTACTTGAAGCTGAATGAAATCAAGCGAAGACGACCCCAGGTTTGGGGCATCATGGGTGCATGGGTCGCATGTAAGCGGTTTATATTATTTTGAATGAAACTAGATTCCATTCTGACAACTTTGACACTAACCGCACTGTTCTGAGACATGTAGTTCTTTTTCTATGATTTTTACAATTTCAACAAATTCTGACGTCACAGTGAGCAGGGGACTAATGAGGTGCGCTAAAGTCAGAATTAGTTGAAACTTTGAAAAATCATAGAAAAATAACTACTGCTCTTATCGTAGGACACTGCGGTTGATCTCAAAATTCTCAGGATGGAATTTACTTTCATTAAAAAAAAAAAAAAAAAAAAAAAAAAACACGAACATACTGCATTATCCTCTACTCGATACGTCGGGGAGCTATCAGCACTTATTGTCTTAGGACTCTCATGAGTGAGACACAGCGAGGCCATGAATCCAAATAATGATATTATTATACACAAACAACAAGGGAACACCCTACATAGGTAATCGGAGGTTTTGAGGGTGGAATCACTGTAATGCGGATTAATAATTTTGAATAATACGAACCCGAGTGCTGTACAAGGTATAGTAACAATTTATAATAGCAACGGCCTCTCGGGAAGCGCTTCAAATGCCTAAATATGGAGAAAATCTTGAAATTAAGATGACCGCTCAGATTTTTTATTTTTTTATTATTTTTTTTGACATGGATATTTATGTCTTAGTCCTGGGGTCTTGCAAAATTTTGCGACACACAAAAAAATGCAACGTTTCTATTTCGGTCGATTTTCACGTACAACCAACCCGTTGGTATGTAAATGTAACTTCCGCAATTTTCATCGCACAGAAATCGTTCGCCACTCGTTGGAAAGCTCTTGATTTATGTGAAAAATGTACACATCTCAAGCTACAAACTTCCCCCTCCTTACGCACCTGGCTACATTCCTAAACTAATTTGATCGAACTATAAACAATTTAAAACGCTTGCATACGAGTCTGCAACACATTGGGACATTATTTATGTCCCAATGGGAATTTAGGGATATTATTGACGGTATCATTTACGGGTTGCAAGATTACCACGATCCGGGTTACATGGTGGTGCAAGGTTACCACATTCGATTCTAGTAAGTAATGACTTTCTTCACTAGTCTGTTGCTGACTACCTTGTTTACCAGCCTTTTTTTCATCATGCTCAGCTCAGCTACCGCGCCAGTTACGGGGGTAAGTACGGTTAACAAGAAAATGTTCAATAAAATCACACGATTCCAACGAGTGGTGAACGGTTTTTGTACGATGAAAAATGGCAAACATGAAGTTCCGTAGAAACGAATCGGTTGTAAGCGAAAATCATCAGAATATCAACTGCAACGCTTGTTTACCGGTATCGCATAACGGTTTCGTATAACGCTTTTCGGGTCCCATGTGCCATTTGGCACACTGCTCCCCCCAGAATTGAAGTTAAATACTGCAATTATAAATGTGTTTCTTGACGGTGAAACGAGTTGAGGCGTCGGTGAAGGTAGGAGTTGGCAGAAATATGAATGCATAGGTTCTATAAACGATTTCCAACACGACCGAATGACGCTGTTAATACTAGGAAATACGTGACACTAGCGCTCTTATCAAATTTGATTGCTATCATTTCTTACTCAGTTTCATTTATACAGTTTACTGAAGTTACTCGTACTGAATACTGTGAACGTTTTTGGCGCAATTCCCGTGGTGGTAGAGACTTGAAATTTGGCATGTCGCCTCCTTAGGACTTACACTTTAAGCAGCATAGGGCCGGGATCAGCTGAGTGGCTCCTGAAGCTAATTTCTATGATATTCACTGTATGAAGCCGTAATCTGGTAGGAAGCCTCCTTAGGACTTACACTTTAAGCAGCATAGGGCCAGGATCAGCAGAGTGGCTCCTAAAGCTAATCTCTATGCTATTCACGCTATAAAGCTGTAATTTAGTATGTAGGCTCCTTAGGACTTTAACTTGACACTGCCCAGGCCCCGGAACGGCTGAGTTGCTCCTACAGCTAATTTCTATGCAATTCACTCTATGAAGCTGTAATTTGGTATGTAGCCTCCTTAGGACTTTAACTTGACACTGCCCAGGCCCCAGATCAGCTGAGTTGCTCCTACAGCTAATTTCTATGCAATTCACTCTATGAAGCTGTAATTTGGTATGTAGCCTCCTTAGGACTTTAACTTGACACTGCCCAGGCCCCGGAACAGCTGAGTTGCTCCTACAGCTAATTTCTATGCAATTCACTCTATGAAGCTGTAATTTGGTATGTAGGCTCCTTAGGACTTTAACTTGACACTGCCCAGGCCCCAGATCAGCTGAGTTGCTCCTACAGCTAATTTCTATGCAATTCACTCTATGAAGCTGTAATTTGGTATGTAGCCTCCTTAGGACTTTAACTTGACACTGCCCAGGCCCCGGAACAGCTGAGTTGCTCCTACAGCTAATTTCTATGCTATTCACTCTATGAAGCTGTAATTTAGTATGTAGGCTCCTTAGGACTTTAACTTGACTCTGCCCAGGCCCCGGAACAGCTGAGTTGCTCCTACAGCTAATTTCTATGCTATTCACTCTATGAAGCTGTAATTTAGTATGTAGGCTCCTTAGGACTTGAACTTGACACTGCCCAGGCCCCGGAACAGCTGAGTTGCTCCTACAGCTAATTTCTATGCAATTCACTCTATGAAGCTGTAATTTGGTATGTAGGCTCCTTAGGACTTTAACATGACACTGCCCAGGACCTGGATCAGCTGAGTGGCACCTGAAGCTAATTTCTATGCTATTCACTGTATGAAGCCGTAATTTGGTGCCAAGAACTGAATATGATGGCATATTTGAGTTTGTCAGAGAAAATGAATACCATTTTATTCCAATAATTCTATGTGGAGATTCGAATAGGTATTGGTCTCAAGAGCGGTGACCGTGTGAAGTTTCTTGAGTTTATGAAGGAAACATTCAACCTTGAACTGAATAACGATCCAGAAATTTCAACAACAAGGAGTAACACGCGTATTGACGCTTTTTTCACACGCCACATCGAGTATATACAAACTAGGAATTACATTTCATATTTTTCATATAGCACAACTTTACTCAGCATTACTGATGTATCAATCCCTACATGTAGTGCATATCGTTAGAATGAATAAAAATAATATTTTGTCAGTGTAGTTTACTTTTTTTCACGACTTTAATCATCAATCACTCTATGCAAATTACTTTATTTCTCCCTTACTGCTAAAAACAGACATATCCATGGTCAGATGTATCTGCATGCAGTGTAGATACTCGTCATCAGTTTACTGATGATTTGCGGGTTTACGATTTTGTGTGTTTCCCTTCTTCGTTCCTGGTAGGTAGTAAAGATGGCCGCCCTAGCGGTAGCAAGGAGTATAATCGGTATGGTAGGTGGGGGGGGGGGGGGGGTCGAGCAGCAGAGCAGCTGTGGTTGAGGAATTTTGGCCTTGAAAAAAGAATAAAAGAATGCATGTATAGGCATTTTTAAGGTACCATTTCCGATTCTTACTATCAGGATTATTTTTTCACTGGACTGTTCGTATATATCCCTTTTTAGGAAGCCCTGGAAAAAAATCGCGACGCGCATTTTATTTGCGACTCGAACGTCACGCTGTTTTGATTGGATTATGGAGATCCCTCCCTTTGCTGGAACAATTAACTGAAAATCTCAGTCATGCTTCAAATGGCACTTTAGCGATGGACGTTTAGTTATCATCAGTCGATCCATTCACGGGCCAGGCACCAGCCTTTATCGCTCATCGCGTAGTATGAAGAGGCCGTGTTTTGAAGGAGGGGAGCTCGTCCTACACTTTTATTAATAAAAACCTTTGTTGTCACAGCTAATCGGGGACGGGAAATCGACGTGTGACGTCACAATGACTTTCAATCCGCGCCAAATTTCTGTATTATCTGCAACGAGGCCTATAACACTATAATATAATTTAATAACAATAAATATATTTTACGCGCATCCGTGTAGATTCATTGGACCTTACATGTTACATCACAGGGGGAAGGTTAGCAATCAGTATGATAGGCAATCCCGCATCACACGGGAGATATGTGGGCTCGATTACATTGTCGTTAGTGATTATCTGTGCTCTCACGCTAAACTGAACGTACCATAAATCTATAATGGGTAATAACTATTAGAACCGTGGAGAAATATTTATACCATAGCATACCTACTAACTTGACATTTTAGAATCTTTTAATTCTGGTTCTGTAATGTATTTCACGATTTGTACACAGTACCCACAGCTTAACATCTATTAAATGTCGTCCTGCATCTTTGCATGAATGTTTTTCAGAAGCATTCTCTGTCTATATTGACATGGTTTACAATCGCTGGAGAAAAAAAAATCAAGGGTCGAGTATCAATGTAAGGATTAAGTACCTTAATCAGTTTTAATATTGATTTCAATGGACAATCGATAATTTCCAAACAATGCTATAAGAACCCTACTTTGAATAGGAAAATCCTGTCGAAAAGTTGTTTGTATGGGCCAAAACCCTTCAATTCGTTTATTAATTTATGCATACCTACCTAGTTACTATACACCATAGAGGGTTATATTATTTATATATTCCTACCTAGTTACAATACAGTTATACAGCATACAATTATTTATACATACCTAGTTGCAATAAAACAAATAGGAGTATAAAAAGTAGAAGGATACCTAATGCACATTTGACATAAAATCGTCGGGAATCAATTTTAATAATGAAAAATTGTTTGATTTTATTATTTATGAGAACCAATATTTTGATTAGGGTGAATGGCGTCTCCATTTTTCCTGGGTCTCAGTATCGAATTTCTATTGTTACCCGACGGAGAAGGAACAACTCCGGACGCTGTCCATCATCGGACAAGACGTGACATCAAAACGGGTCCGGTCAATCAGGGGCTGATAAGAGATGATTTATGAGCCAGCTTATCACCGGGATCCCTGCGGGCGACGCCGACGTTGCCCGCTAACGTCGTTACTTCACCCTTATTTCTCTTCTTGTGCCCACGGAGGTGAATGTTCCCGTCTTACACTAATATCTTCCTGGTCCAATGTAAATTTACTGCCGGATATCCACGGCCCATGATGGGAAGCATCTTCGCTCGGGATTTTCACCTTCAGGATATTTACAATGATTATAATGTATATTTTGCCATATTGGTCACTTAGGAATCGAATAAATGTATTTAGTTGGTGGGTACCTTCTCTTGTCTATTTTCTTTCCGAAAATCAAGAGCCATCGAATGTTAATTTCGTAAAGAAGGACTGTTCTCGAAACGTTACACGTGAAACCAGTTGTGTCAAGGGTCTTTAAGGTTTCCCTCTATTTTTTCTCAATTCGTTTTAATCACTTAAATTTATGGAACACATCCGTAGTACGTGGTTCGAATTTACTCGAAAAATATACCTCGGTATACGAGTTTATTTTTCATGGATTCTGACAATGAAAATAGTTTTTTATCGAATGTTTATATTTTCCCTTTTTCCTCCCTCATCACTGTTTGGTTATTTCCGGCACTCCATCTTTACTTGACTACTTTCCCTAGTCAGCTGGGACCTCTCAACTTCCCTGATGAGCAAATCGGGCGATTTCTGTCCGTCCGCCGTACTTCGTTTTGGTTTGGAATCCAGCATGGGGGAAAAAAAAAGTTGAACTCACTCAAAATTTGATGGTTTCCGTTTCAAGGTCCGTAGAATCCGAAAATGGAATAAAAAACGCTGATTTTGTTTCATTCATGAAACATAACGTTTATCAAATTAAAAAAAGTACCTATTAAAAAAATCCAAATTAACCGTCTTTCTTCAAATGAAATAATATCTCGGAACAACTAAGTCGATTTCATACAGCCATCCGCGATTATAATGAGGTGTTCCCTAGCAGTGATATCTGGGCTGGATGTATTTCCGTTTCATTCACGATCATGTTGACGATGATTTTCGGTGCACACGAAGAGCTGGACATAAATTGCTCCGGGTGGTCTCAAAAAGTTCTCAAGTTCGAGATAATTTTAAAAACGTTAAGAAAACCCGTTCTATTGAAAGTTCGTGATATGGCGATCGGGAGATTTCAGCACCTATTTTTCACACCTTAGAGATGACTGACGGTAACTCTGAGCCTAGACCTGACCAACTAGACCCCAATTGGGACCTACAAACCAAATTTCATTAATATTTTGGTTCATGCGGCGTGCGGCTGACTGACGGAGTTTTTTAAATTCAATTTTTGTTCAACCATCAAATTTGTTCAAAAATTTTCATGCTCGATTCCAAAGGTTCATTATTGAAAATAACAAACCCGAGTCTCAGGAATCTGTGAACTGTTCTCGCTCATGGAGTCCACATTTGACGAGGAAGAGGAGTAACCAATGTGAACTGGCCATCATATTTAAATGCTATTTTCCACTTGCGTCGAGTAGTAGAAATCCACGATTTGATATGATGTTGGAATACACTCAATTCCTCAAGTCCTTCCTGACCGAAAGAAAACATAAAAGATTGCTATAATGACTGTTGGCTCGTTTGATTGTGCTTCCTACATCGTCGCATGGATTCAGGTCGATTCACAGGTAATTAGCATGTGAGCATAATAAATTATATAGGTAGGCACATACAACATCATTAGGATTATACGTAGCTTTTGAATTTTTTGAATAAGTGTGGAACATTTTGAAGAGAATGAAACGAAAACATTCGCAAGTTGAATAGTATTTGAGGTTTTGAGATGAATAAACGGCTTTTGGGTGACAACTTCGTTAACGGATAAATTTCCGTCAAGTTGAAATGAGTTACTGTCCTGAGTGTCGATCGAAACAGAGCCTTCATCGCTGCGTTTTGGTTTTATAGTTGTTTCAAACTGGTGTTCGTTCCGAAAGTAATCAGTATTTTTCAAAGGGTGATATATGAACAGAACTGGCCACGATTTTAACTCGTCCATTTATTTCCCCCGGGAAGGGTGGCACAAATTAGGATACAAATCAAAACATGCACACGAAGCTTAAAATCAAATCGACCCACATACGAGTAGGTATATTTATGACGATTTATATTTTAAAGACATTTTTTATTTTTCAATAAAAATTATATTTTCACAACTCGCTAAAAGTAGGACTTGGAGTCGTTGAGTTCGTGGCGTAAAATTCCTTCAGTGTTTTTCTACTATGCTCAGCTTAAGGATCATGGATAACCTAATGTTAGGTATGTGAAATACCAAAATGAATTGTTCCAGGGTCCTCAAAAACGCTAGGCAATTCACATTCCCATTGGAACCCCACTGGGTTTCCAGACAACATGAGGGCTGTAGACAAATTCCAACCCCCGCTCGCCTGCTAGGTAACTATGATAACAGACCATTTTTCAAAGTTTTAAGAGTTTTGGCTATATTTTTTTGAAATTTGGTAGGAAACTTACGAGCATATGGCGTAAAAATTCTCAGTGGGTCCAAAAATTATTAGTTGGGCTGTTCAGAGGAGCGTGATAAGTGTCCTAAGTGCGTCAAAGGCCAATCATTACTTTTGTGTATATAAAAATAATAAACAAAAAAGTTTGAGGTCAAGGGGGCTTATGTTCTGGACACTGTAGCAGTGTTATATTACCCATTTCGATTAAATGAGGGGGATTTGGCCGTGGGGGTCTGGGGTATCGAAGGAACGTGTGAAGTTTGGACGGCGGACAGAAATTTTGGTTAATAATTTGAAATAATGAACCTTTAGAATCAAGATTAAAAAAAAAATAAAAAAATAAAAATTTAACTCCCCCCCCCCCCCCCCCCTCAAAATCTGATGGTTCGCGTTTCAAGGCACATGTAGAATCCGAAAATTGAATGAAAACGCTGCAATTTATTACACAAAAGGTAATTATTTTACTTTTGAGAAAAACATCTTTTGTGTAGATCACTGGATTCCTGTTAAGTGTGCCTAAGACCCTGATTTGGTGCGGTCGTTTTGGCGGTGGATACCTCCGTACCCACGCACAGACACGACGAAAATTCCACCAAACCCGAAGTTCTCTATCTCTCCAAAGCTTCTTCGGCAATTACAGTTACATAAGTATGTATTTTTCCACTGCCCTCATCTCCTGTAACGCGCCATTACGGCTCCGCGAACTCCCCAACCGGTCATTTTTGAAATTCTAGTGGTCGATAAACCTATGTTGGATCCTCGAGACATATTCCTAAATTTTCACATAATTTGGATGATTTGCTTGGCCGTTAGCAACAAACTTCTACCTATCAAGGGATAGTAAAGTACCTACCTATCAACAAAATCCAAAATAACCATCCATCTTCAAATTAAATAATATAACGGATCAACAAACTCGATTTCATAAATCCGCTTGTAAATTAGCCGTTCCCTAGCAATACTAATATTATATACCTATATATATCTTTTTAAATTTGCATTTTTTTCATTAAAGACACAATCATTCATAATATTGTATTTCATCATAATGCGTTCATCCCTCTTTAAAAATATACTCTTTTGCTGAGGGATGGAGTCGCTCTATACTCAGCTTAATATTGACTGTAGAGTGGGAGAGAGTCTTCCCATGAATTAACTAATATGTAGATTACTAGAACGTAACCACTGACAAATTAACACCAAATATCGATAAGGAATGGAAATTATACATAAGATGAACCAGTAAAATTAATCCGTAGCTCAGTATGACACATGGCATCCCATCTTTAACTAATTATTATTAATAATATGGGCGCATGATTCACAATCATGTTGAAAAAGCTGTTCAGTTCAAACTTCAGGGCCTTGTACTATGTACGAACGGCTGAACGTACCAGGTGGTCTTAAAAAAATCCATGAATTCGAAATCAATTTAAAAACGTCATAAAACCTTCTTTATTCAAAGTTTTCGAGCTACGGCGTGCTGAAAATGTCTACCCCTATTTTTCACCCTTTAGAGATGACTGACAGTAACGCCGAGCTTCGCGGGCCAACTGGACCAAATGGGACACACAAACCAAATTTCATTAAGTTTCGTTCATGTTAAACTAAGGAATGTGCAATGTACGGTGGACGGCACACGGCTTACGACGCGCGGCGTTGGTATGTATGGACCGAAATGTTGTTTATTCCATTTTGGGATCTACGTACTTACCTTGAAACGGAAACTTCAAATTTAGAGTGGGGGGGGGGGGGGGGGGTTAAATGTTTTTTATACTCGATTTGAAATGTTCATTATAAACAGTAAACCAAAATGTGAAACCGAGCATCAATATTTTTCATGATATCACACGGGTTATAATTTGTTAAAAATTACTTTTGCAAAAGACATTATCAATCGCTGCATTAATTCATCTTACTCAAAAGCCAACGCTGTAATAGATTCGTCGGAACGGCAAGAAAGCACCGTGGAGTACAAATGCAGCACAAATGGGTGGAGTTCTGGAGCTGGTATGGAACTTGGCTCGCAGGGAAATGTTTCGCACAATAAGCCTAGGTTTCGTTGTGGCGGAGGGGGTACTGTCCCCACCTTGGTCCCTGAAATAATATAATCTTATCTAACGGAACGAAGACAACTGCATTATTGTTGAGCATTGCATGTTTCAATATAAAACGCTTCAAGAATTATGAGTGGATGTGCAGTTTCTGCGATGTCGCTGTGGGTTCAGTAAAATGAAGGCTTCTCTCAGGTATCAGCCCCCACTAACGTTCAATGTAATTTGAACGACTCTTCTAATTTACTTTCAACTAATGACCAACTGATGCCATTGTCAGTGGCCACCTCTGGTTCCCGACAGCGCGATCATCTGCAGCCGGATAATTGGTTTTTCGTTCGTTTAAAACCCGGAGCAGACGGCTTGACATTTAACAAAGAGAGGGGGAAAAAATACTGTTGTGCGTTCGTCTAAAAGATAGAAACTATGATAAGAAGAGCTTCAAAAAGCGACTTGACGCTCATAAAATTGATAAATTTCTTCACTTCATGGAAAAACGTTGAATCATTGAAGTGTTTTTGGGCATTGCATTTGCATATGAATTGATCGGCTCAGGTAAATAAAGATCATTAATAAGAACACAATTGTTCATTAAGGGAATGCGAAGTTCATGAATTTGTTAGTAAAAGAATAACCACTTTCGGTAGGCCTGGTGATTTGTGCCTTCAATAGGGCAAGGAGTTGCTCGGCTGTGCGCTTTACTGTCAGGCATTGTGGTCAGTGACAGACGTTCTTTTGTTAGAGTTGTCGAGATGTTTCAAATGCGCTCGTTATGCCACTTCGCCATGTTGTCAGCGTCGTCGCGATGTTCGAATTTCATCATCGCAGGTCAAAACAGAGTGAAATTAGCCTCTTGGCACTCAGCTGATTAGGGAAGGTCCTCGTTCGTCATTCTTACTCACCAGTCCTACAGAGGCTCCAGTGCGATTTTCATCATCGCAGGTCGAAACAGGAGTGAAATTAGCCTCAGGGCTCACTCAGCTGATTAGGGAAGGTCCTCGTTCGTCATTCTTACTCACCAGTCCTACAGAGGCTCCAGTGCGATTTTCATCATCGCAGGTCGAAACAGGAGTGAAATTAGCCTCAGGGCTCACTCAGCTGATTAGGGAAGGTCCTCGTTCGTCATTCTTACTCACCAGTCCTACAGAGGCTCCAGTGCGATTTTCATCATCGCAGGTCGAAACAGGGGTGAAATTAGCCTCATGGCACTCAGCTGATTAGGGAAGGTCCTCGTTCGTCATTCTTACTCACCAGTCCTACAGAGGCTCCAGTGCGATTTTCATCATCGCAGGTCGAAACAGGAGTGACATCAGCCTCATGGCACTCAGCTGATTAGGGAAGGTCCTCGTTCGTCATCCTTACTCACCAGTCCTACAGAGGCTCCAGTGCGATTTTCATCATCGCAGGTCGAAACAGGAGTGAAATTAGCCTCAGGGCTCACTCAGCTGATTAGGGAAGGTCCTCGTTCGTCATTCTTACTCACCAGTCCTACAGAGGCTCCAGTGCGATTTTCATCATCGCAGGTCGAAACAGGAGTGAAATTAGCCTCAGGGCTCACTCAGCTGATTAGGGAAGGTCCTCGTTCGTCATTCTTACTCACCAGTCCTACAGAGGCTCCAGTGCGATTTTCATCATCGCAGGTCGAAACAGGAGTGAAATTAGCCTCAGGGCTCACTCAGCTGATTAGGGAAGGTCCTCGTTCGTCATTCTTACTCACCAGTCCTACAGAGGCTCCAGTGCGATTTTCATCATCGCAGGTCGAAACAGGGGTGAAATTAGCCTCATGGCACTCAGCTGATTAGGGAAGGTCCTCGTTCGTCATTCTTACTCACCAGTCCTACAGAGGCTCCAGTGCGATTTTCATCATCGCAGGTCGAAACAGGAGTGACATTAGCCTCATGGCACTCAGCTGATTAGGGAAGGTCCTCGTTCGTCATCCTTACTCACCAGTCCTACAGAGGCTCCAGTGCGATTTTCATCATCGCAGGTCGAAACAGGAGTGAAATTAGCCTCAGGGCTCACTCAGCTGATTAGGGAAGGTCCTCGTTCGTCATTCTTACTCACCAGTCCTACAGAGGCTCCAGTGCGATTTTCATCATCGCAGGTCGAAACAGGAGTGAAATTAGCCTCAGGGCTCACTCAGCTGATTAGGGAAGGTCCTCGTTCGTCATTCTTACTCACCAGTCCTACAGAGGCTCCAGTGCGATTTTCATCATCGCAGGTCGAAACAGGAGTGAAATTAGCCTCAGGGCTCACTCAGCTGATTAGGGAAGGTCCTCGTTCGTCATTCTTACTCACCAGTCCTACAGAGGCTCCAGTGCGATTTTCATCATCGCAGGTCGAAACAGGAGTGAAATTAGCCTCAGGGCTCACTCAGCTGATTAGGGAAGGTCCTCGTTCGTCATTCTTACTCACCAGTCCTACAGAGGCTCCAGTGAGATTTTCATCATCGCAGGTCAAAACAGGAGTGAAATTAGACTCAGGGCTCACTCAGCTGATTAGGGAAGGTCCTCGTTCGTCATTCTTACTCACCAGTCCTACAGAGGCTCCAGTGCGATTTTCATCATCGCAGGTCGAAACAGGAGTGAAATTAGCCTCAGGGCTCACTCAGCTGATTAGGGAAGGTCCTCGTTCGTCATTCTTACTCACCAGTCCTACAGAGGCTCCAGTGCGATTTTCATCATCGCAGGTCGAAACAGGAGTGAAATTAGCCTCAGGGCTCACTCAGCTGATTAGGGAAGGTCCTCGTTCGTCATTCTTACTCACCAGTCCTACAGAGGCTCCAGTGCGATTTTCATCATCGCAGGTCAAAACAGGAGTGAAATTAGCCTCAGGGCTCACTCAGCTGATTAGGGAAGGTCCTCGTTCGTCATTCTTACTCACCAGTCCTACAGAGGCTCCAGTGCGATTTTCATCATCGCAGGTCAAAACAGGAGTGAAATTAGCCTCAGGGCTCATTCAGCTGAATAGGGAAGGTCCTCGTTCGTCATTCTTACTCACCAGTCCTACAGAGGCTCCAGTGAGATTTTCATCATCGCAGGTCAAAACAGGAGTGAAATTAGCCTCAGGGCTCACTCAGCTGATTAGGGAAGGTCCTCGTTCGTCATTCTTACTCACCAGTCCTACAGAGGCTCCAGTGCGATTTTCATCATCGCAGGTCAAAACAGGAGTGAAATTAGCCTCAGGGCTCATTCAGCTGAATAGGGAAGGTCCTCGTTCTTCATTCTTACTCACCAGTCCTACAGAGGCTCCAGTGCGAATTTCATCATCGCAGATAAAAACAGAGTGAAATTGGCCTCAGGGCTCACTCAGCTGATTAGGGAAGGTCCCCACCTCGTCATTGTTACTCACCAGTCGTACAGAGGCTCCAGTGCGAATTTCATCATCGCAGGTCAAAACAGGAGTGAAATTAAACCCCAGGGCTCCCTCAGCTGATTAGGGAGGGCCCTCACCTCGTCAGTTCGTACTCACCAGTCCTACAGAGGGTTCATTATACTATATACATAGAAGGGGCAACTATACAGGTAAATTATTACACAACGGTTTATTATTTGCCTTATGCTTCATGAATAACTACAAAATAATTACTTAATTATTCAATTATTGAATCCCGCGCATTTGTAGGAAACTTTAATTCCGGGGCCGGCTCCAGTACTCGATTTAGGGCTTTCCTGGGGGGAGCTCGACGGTATTGACCACAGAAAACAGTGATCTACGCAGAATGGGCATATCTATAGGTAAATAATAAACCTTTGTGTAATAATTTGCAGCGTTGTTCTTCATACTCGATTCCAAAGGTTCATTATTGAAAATAATAAACCAAAAGTAGTGTTCTTGAGGGACGTTGGGAACAAGCTCACAATTCATCCCCTCGAAAACTCCAATTTTACCACCTACGCTAATTCAAGGATTACTTTGAACTAGGGTTATCCGATGTTTTGCTGCAACGAAAGATTCTTTGGAAAGAAAATTTAATTTCGAGAAGCATTTTGGTTCCGGTTTCATATATATATTTAGCTGCACTAATTTCTTAGTAACCACGACATCTGTACAGAAGACCTAAAAATAAATTTTAAACTTTTTTAAATCCTCGTTGAACGCAGAAAAGTTATTGTTAATTTGAAATTCTAAAAATATACGCTCACTGACTTCTATGTAAGTACTCTCAGTTCTTGGATCTATTCTCGAGTTGATTCCTTAATATACAAATGAAATCTACGGGAACCTCTATTAAGTACAAGCAGCTGTCGGATAATATCTGCAAATTCTATTTCAATATTCAGTTCACACGAGGGCGCTGTACCTCTTATCACAGTTATCTACTGCTTGATCCAATAACAATGAATAACCCCATCCTACTGAATCTGGCTAGGAGGACCATCAGTCCTTTTAATACCAGCTGGCTCCTCAATTTATACCTATTGTTAGAAAGTTTACGGCACCATAGTGATTGAAAACCGTTGAGCCTTGGGCTGCAAGCCTTTAGTTTCCGGTTCTTGAGCAACTTTAATCAACTTAACGAGTTGTGAATCATTTATGAACTCCCTGGCGCTTCCGTCATTGTGCTTCAAAGGGCCTGCAATTGGCCGCTAATTTTACAGGGTAATCCGCGCTACAGTTCCATCGTCGGAGTTGAAGTTTTCGCTTCAGCTGTAGCGTTTTGCTAATCCGTCGCGAGAGTTAACAAGTTGGGTGTCCGCCGACGTAAGCGCTGCAGTCAAAACCGGCTTTGAAAAATCATTTTCCGACTGCCGTTCCAACTTTGAGGAACACTATGCAAAACACGTTTAAAATGAAAGCAGTCATAGGTGATATCTACGTTTAGATAACAACACGTTAGAAGGTATGCCATGATGGTGTATCTCGGCAGTTTTCATAATTAGGTGCCTTTTAGCCATAAGAAATTCTTTGGAAACCGAAGTCAAGTTTATGTATTTTTCTATCATTGTTGTCCATGCCCCTTGACAACATTGTGGATTATACAGGGTGTCTACAGTTATAGGTCCTCAGGGGTCAGGTCAGGGCTCCTGGTTGGCCAGAGTAACAGGCTAGTTACTAGAATTTCTGTGGATACAATGATCTGCTCCCCAACTACGGGACGTCACGAGGAGCGTGCTTAAAAGGCCGTCTTTATGTTCAGCAAGGATCAGGAGCATTTTTAGAACCTACAAAACCATCCTTATTCGCGATGTTATTTTTTAAACTGAATCAATTTAATACATGAGATACCAAAAAACGAGTATTTTCATGAAGCAAGTCGGCTTTTGGTGGAAAACTTTGATTTTCACCTAAAAACCCACGTTTTTCAGGACTCAAATGTCATTTTCTCGACCAAATTTCACTGTGACATTTTTTTCTTATTCCATTGGAAAGCTAAGTTTTTTCCCGAGGAGTGCACTCCAAAAAACCTCTGTACTAATAGCGCAAAAAACGAAAGAAAAAAACGGTGATTTTAAGAAATCTTCAAATTTTGAAATTTGGCCATTTTTTCACCAATCATAACTGATTAAAACAATCGGATTTATCATCAGAGAGATAGGAAATTTTACGTTCTTTCCAACGGACTCCTCAGATTTGAGATTACATTGATAAATAAGGGAGTTATGGCAGTTTTTATGAGACAGAGTCGAAAACGTGAAAAAAATTAAAAGCAAAAAACTCGGGTTTTCCATGGACAAAAAAAAATTTTTTAGGAGACAAAAGTTGTTGCAAATTAGCTGTAGAATCGATTCCCTGAGTCGGTCCTATAATAACTGTACACACCCTGTATGCACACACTTGTTTCAGAGATGTACTGTTTTCAGTGGTATCCCTTCAGTGGTATATATCCAGATATCTTTGAGGCTAGGGAGGGACATATCAACCATTTCTTTTAGTGAGGGCAGGAGGCAGTAGTTATAAAAAAGCATAACGGCAGACGTGTAAGAAGTTTGAGCGTTGAATAATAGCGATGGGCTTTTCTGCTCTTTTAAACGAACGAAAGGAAGCAGTTCTTTATTCGAAAGAAACTGTTTCGGAAAACTGTTTCAAAAGAACAGGTCTGGTAATTGACGCTTCAAAAACGATGTTTCAAAAGAACAGTAGCAGGTTCATGGAACTGAATCGTACAGCTCCGTTTTTCTACAGCAGAATGTTTTATAAACAATTTTTTCTCCCATTTCTTTCTTCCATTTTACGGCAGTCGTACTTTTGGTTTATTATTTTCAATAATGAACCATTGGAATCGAGCAAGAAAAAAAAATTCTTACCCCCCCTCAAAATATGATGGTTTACGTTTCAAGGTATGTAGAATCCGAAACTGCAATAAAATATTTCTGTCTGTCCGCCGTACGCCGTCCGGGCCACTTTTCTTAGTTACCATGAAAGAAAATTGATGAAATTCGGGTTATAGGTTCCGTTCGGGGTCTAGTTGGTCCTCGAAGCTCGACGTTACTGTCAGTCATCTCTAAGGGGTTCAAAATAGGGGTTGAAAATTTCAGAACGCCTATACCTTTTTTTTACGTGAATTTTTTTACGGTTTCAAATAGTTCTCGAACTTGGGAGTTTTTTAAGACCACCCGGAGCACCGTACGTCCAGCCGTTCGTTCACAGTAAGGCCCCGAAGTTTGCACCGACAGGCATTTTCGACACCAGGGTGAATGAAATTGTATACAATTCAAACCAAATCTCGTCTCCAGGGACGCGCCAACAATAGAAAATTGGCCGGAGATAAAATCATTGCTAGGAATCACCTGATTTTATAGGCGGAGTATGAGGTCGAGTTGGTTGTTCTGTGATATTATTTCATTTGAAAAATGATGGCTCTTTTGGAGTTTGTTGATAGGTAGTGAAATTTGAACAAACGTTGAAGTATTATTGATGGGTAAATTATTACTATACAATGGTAAACTAACTTTCAACTTATTGTATTGGTGGGTAAATGATTACACAATGCCAAATTATTACACAGCGGTAAATTTATTACACAACGGCTCATCTACCCAGAAGGGGCTGGATTTTGTTGATAGGTAGGTACTTTTGCAACTTGAACAACCGTTGAAGTATTATTGATAGGTAAATTATTACACAATGGCAAATTATTACACGACGGTAAATTATTACACAACGGCTCATCTACCCAGAAGGGGCTGGATTTTCTGGATAGGTACTTTTGCAACTTGAACAACCGTAGGTTCCGTTCGGGGTCTAGTTGGTCCTCGAAGCTCGACGTTACTGTAAGTCATCTCTAAGGGGTTCAAAATAGGGGTTGACATTTTCAGAACGCCGTAGCTCGAAAACTTTAGATTGAAGGGTATGGTTTTTTTTACGATATTAAATTTGTCTTGAGCTAAACAATTTTTTATGACCACCCGGAGCACTGTACGTCCAGCCGTTCGTGTGCACCAAAAAGCTTCGTCAACACGATCGTGAATCAAACGGTATAAATCCGGCCGGGATTTCATCTCTAAGGAGCACCTGATTGTAATCAAGGATGGCTGAATGAAGTCGAGTTGTTTGTTCTACGATAATTATTTCATTTGGCAAGTGATGGACTATTGGATTTTGATGGTAGGTACTTCTGAAACTTAAACAAACGTTGAAGTATTATTGATGGGTAAATTATTAAACAATGGCAAATTATTACACACCGGCAAATTATTACACAACGGTGAATTATTACACAACGGTAAATTATGACACCACGGCAAATTATTACGCAACGGTAAATAATTACACAACGGCTCTACTACCCAGAAGGGGCTGAATTTTTTTGATAGGTACTTTTGCAACTTGAACAACCGTTGAAGTATTATTGATGGGTAAATTATTACACAATGGCAAATTATTACACGACGGTAAATTATTACACAACGGCTCATCTACCCAGAAGGGGCTGGATTTTCTGGATAGGTACTTTTGCAACTTGAACAACCGTTGAAGTATTATTGATGGGCAAATTATTACACAATGGCAAATTATTACACAACGGCAAATTATTACACAAAGGTAAATTGTTACACAACGGTAAATTATTACACCAAGGTAAATTATTACACAACGGTAAATTATTACACAACGGCTAATCTGCCAAGAAGGGGCTGGATTTTGTTGATAGGTACTTTTGAACTTGAACAACCGTTGAAGTATTATTGATGGGCAAATTATTACACAACGGTTCATTATTCTATCTACGTAGAAGGGGAACCTATACAGGTAAATTATTACACAACGGTTTAGGTAGGTACCTAGTAACGAGTACGGGGTTAGGTACTAACCTACGGAGAGACCGCGATCTACATAATATGTGTAGAATATTACATATTATATTATATAGACGGATTATCTATACATAGAGCTGTGATCTGTAACAGAAGGGTATTCTGTACAAAATAATAAACCGTTGTGCAGGGATTTGCAGCGTTTTCCAGTTCAGGAACAGATTTGGATGTATCCGTTTCTGTTGTACCTGTGGGGCCGTTCGTTTCCTTGAATTAGTTCTTTCAGGTTTTGAGAAACTAGTTCTTCGTTTTGTTTTGTTTTTCTCAAGAAACAGTTTCTCTTTTTTTTCAATCCCTACTGAATAGGTACATCTATAAGGCGAACGGCTTTATATTAGAGTTAACTAACTAGCTTCGTAATCGCTTCACAACCAGTAAACTCAAATATATGTTATTCTGATGTACGTAGATCAGAGTAATTAAGAGAACAATCTCAGTAGTTGGAAGCAACACCGTCAATATGAGTCTGCTTGCTAGTAATTTAGTTGGGTAGGCATAGGTATCTACTTTTCCACTATGCGTCAATGATGTAGTGGAGAGTTGGTTAATACGTGAAATAGTTGTCTATACTTCGACTAAAAAAATCATTTTAATACATCGGGAACATAACACATTTAAACACGTCTCTTCGTTTTTCACAGGGAGCTAGGGATTTTTAATAAGGACTTTATGAACGGGGGATCTATTTAGAACAAGAATTTCCGACCAGTTTTATTATAGGTTACGTATTGAAAACGTATTCACGTTGGGCCATAATTTGGAAAATATTGGTTAGTAAGTACCTATTGAGCAACCGAGATAAAATTTGGTGATAACATGGTTTAAAGCCCGGAAAAACTGTACAATTATAGGATAAACAAACGATAAGGGAAACAAACGATTGCTATCTTCCAGTGTTCCTGGCTCTGTATAAGAGTGTTTCGATGTATTGCAACGTTATAGTGTAAAACATAACCCCTCCCCCCTCTCTAAAACGCAGGTGTTCCTCTCCATATTGTAGGGATTTATTAATCTTTCTGACACCGCACGATTCACGATTTATGCGGAATCGTTCATCCCCTCCAACTGGTGTCTGTTGTCTTAATCCCATTCGTATGTACAACAAACTTTTCAACGAGGATTCGCTTATCTGATGGTGAGATTATCGGTGGAGAGTGATTTACTGGGGTACGCATACTGCAGAATTTTTCTCGAGGCACTCTATTTCAAAAGACAATGTATATAGGCAATCAAGATGTGACTAAACTACAGGGTGAGTGTGGACTTAACTAAAGTACAGGGTGAGTGTGGACATAAGTATGAGTATATAATTTTTAAACATTTTGTCAGTCAACTCCAAAAATGTACAAACGATTTTTTCGGATGCAAAATTGAACGGGAACAACTGATTCCGTCCAAATTATGATAGTGTTTAGCAGCATAACAGCAATTTGAAACGTTTCATATTAGAGTAGTTACCTAAACACATACATAATTATGCATAATGTTCAAAAGTAAAATGCGCCAACACAGCGGTATCGTGAGTAGTGCGCAACTGTGGAAGTGCTAGAATAAGGCAGACGCAAACAACCTACCATCTTCATAGTCTGCAGCTTTAATATTATGATAATATGATCCTCTATGATTATGATCCTAAGCTATGGTCTTATAACTAATAATCCTTTCTATACATCATACTTATTTTTTCTAAGTACCTACTTGCTACATTACAGAAGTTGTCACGCCTCAGTAAATAATAATCCTATCTAATAAAAGTAATTTATCTCTTCTAACTACTACTCACACTCTCATCTTACTCAGCTTAATAATTAAAATAGGAATTCTGATGTATTTTTTCGGTTCTTCTTTGTACCCGAAGATAATGTACAGAAATGTCACAAATGTACAGATCGTCCAGATATCATTGCTGGATAAGGAACAGCTGATTATAATCACGCATGGCTGTATGAAATCGATATTATTTCATTTGAAGAATGATGGTTATTTTGGAATTTGTTGATAGGTATTTTTGTAACTCCAACAAACGTATGCTTCATGAACAAACGACAAGTGATCAATGATAGAATTATTGAATCCACCGCATATTATTTATGAAACTGTAATCCCATGGCCGGCTGCAGTACTCGATTTAGGGCTGTCTTGGGGGAAGCGCGAGGGTAGGTATCGACCACAGAAAAATGTGACCTACCAGAAGGGGCATCTATAGATGTAATTAATAAACCGTTGTGTAATAATTTGCAACGTTTTTTTGTTACAGCCGGGCCTCAAGATTCTCAACCTTATACATACCTAAGTGTTTACTATGTTTCTCGATATCAAGTATATCAATATTCTTGCCAGTAAAAAATTTTCCTTTTGCTTTCTGCGAACCCCATCGCTAAAAGAAGATCTGCTCATACTCGGTGACCTGGGTTGAACTTGATTCAGATTGCAGTATCGTCGAATCCTGCGATTTGATTGGCGCATTGGAACATGGAGTCATCTGCCATGTTCTCTCCAGATCCATGTGAGTTTCTCCTCTGGTTCTCCCTGTCACCAGTAGTGCCTTTGCACCCGGACTTGTAGGACCTATCCAGTTTTGTTGTCCCTGTCCCAAACTAATCATGTGGCTTTCTTAGTCAACACTCGAGTTAGTTCTAACCTAGTACTGCTACTTGAATAATTCTAGCTATTCTTCATTTCTCTAAAAGGCGTAAATGTAAATAATCTTAACTACAAAGTTTCCGTAAATTTAAAAAAACTAAACGGATTGATGGGGATGTTATTTTTTAATTTAAAATGCGATCGCTTGCGGCCATCCACTCCACCTATCCATGAGAAAGGGCGATGTACTTTCACGTGAGAGCTGGACTTTCACAACGATGATTAAGACTTAGGCCTTGATCAATCAAACTTGCTGAACTAGAAATATGTTATACCTACTCTCTCTACGTGCGATATCCACACTTCACAATAGTAGTAGCTAAGTAATACGGAGACAGAGGCTTTTGATTATATTGTGGAGCCCGATTTAATATTTTACATACATTACCAGTACTTATGCCGACAACTGCTGATGTCTCATTAATAAAGATAATAATTATGTTAGTGCTTCATCGCAAAGTTGACCTTTCCCTTAGAAAGTTACCCCATCCCTGCTACGTTGAGTTCGTATAGTACCTATTCACTAGAAGGTATTTTGAATGAAGATACTTTGAATGGTATATTTCGAAGGTATTTTGAAAAACAGAATCCATTTTACTAAAAGGTAAATTGAATACGCCGAGCGACTCGAATTCTTCGAAAAGGACTCATGGGGAAATAAATACAGAACTGTCAAGAGGCGGTTTGAAATTGATGGAGGGTATTGAAGATACTGTCAGGCTGTAATGTGATCTCTAGTGGACGGCTCACATAGTTAGAAACTCCAATTACGGGCGAAAACTCAGTGTAAACGGGCAAGAGGGCGGGGTAAAGTCAACAACATTTATCTCCGCGTCCTCAGTGAAACGCATCACAATACAGAAAACCTGTCTGAAATGTCGGGAAAAGGGTTTTTGTAACTGACGACCGGACAGGCACGCGGGAAACAAACTTGCGGTAATATCCTCAAACCTTCTCATTGATCCCAGGAAAACTGCGCCATTCGTTATCGTTTCGTGTTGGAGGAAAAACTGACAGAACCCGATTGAATTTTGGTTCGAGCGATTCATCATCGTTCGCTTTCCATTGTTTTAATTATATTATATTTTAATATAATTTTATTAACGAAAAGGCACAGAAAGATGCTGGGCGGTGTGCTGGTTTTGTTGGAAGGGCGTTATTCAGTCATCTTAACCCCCCTCCCCCCCCCCCCATGGAACATTTAAAATACACGCACATTTTAAGTACAACTTACTCCTGAGCATGGAACTAACGAAGATAAACCGTCAAATTTTACCTACCTATGTTAATTTTACCTACAGCCGTGAAACCTAGGAATGTTTTCACCTGATCAGGTTGTGCAACGTTCCGCAAGCAAAAATTAGACTCTCGCGGTTGTCCGCTATAAAACAACAGCTGTAACAACTCCCGAAATCTGAAGTTTTTGGAGTTGGAAGTTCGAGAATGTACCTACTACCTATCTCTTATGTATGGGCCGTAAAAATGGTTTTAAAAGACCCATAAGCTTCGTTGCCAGGTTTTCGAGATCAAAGCAAGGAAACCTTTTATGTTTGCGATTACGTAGTCGTTTACGTAGAAATATCCTTTGTTCCTGCGCCCCGACGGCATTGGGCTTCCTTTACATACTGTTTTTAGCCTAACGGATCCTCTTCCATTTCTTCTGTTTTGGGAATAACCGGTAGAAGCCAAAACACGTAATTCAAGGGTTTCCAAGTCATGGAAAGAGAACGAAAAAGTCTCCCAAGAGGGAAGGCAGAATAGCTTCATATAATGTACCTAATGAACTGGTATGTCCTTAATTTTCACTACAGCAGGAGCTATAAATGAATTAACCCTTATTCATGTAGGTTCTTAACAAACTTAGGCGGAACCCTATCCGTTTTGTACCTATCTACAAAAAGTCAATAATAGGCAAGTTTGCGATGAGCAGAGGCTTTAGCCTCCAGTAAGTAGTTGATATGGAACAACTGAGGATTCCATTGAAATCTTAATTACGAAAAGAACCGAAGATACAATACATGTGTTTGCATATGAGCTGATATAATTTGGTAAAATTCTATTTCATTTTAAACAAAGTTTTACATACCGACAGTCACGGAATCAAACTTGTCCCTTGATTTGAAACGTGAAATGCGAGTTAAATTTTGATTTCGGAGACAATATTTTTGATACAACCTAGGGCATTTAATTTGTGGTTTATTATTTTCAGTAACGAACCATTGGGAAAAAATTGTTGGTTGCTACTTTGTCATTCATCTCTAAGGGGTAAAAAAAATATAGGGGTTTGAAATTTTCAAAACCCTTAGCTCGAAACCTTTGAATAGACGGGTATGGTTTTTATGACGCTTTTAAAACTGATTCCGACTTGAGATCTTTTGCTATTTTGCAGTTTCCAGCTGAAAACTGGCATAAGGACCATGCCAACTATGGTTTTAGACAGAACCTAATTTATTTTTAACGCACGTTTTATGGTATGCGTGCTAAATTCATCATTAGTTGAGCACAGTTTAGGTACATGTTTATACTCTCCAAAGATTAGATACCACGTTGTTGACGTATCTCACGAATACATATAAGTACTCTAACGACTACATACTGTAGATGTATTGTCAGCCTCTTAACTCGAAACAAAAAAACACTGCAAAGTCCTTGTCACATGGGTTTATTATTCTATTATTTTATTGGTCTATAGTTCTGTTTATTTATTGTTTCTTTCATGTAAAATAATTGAAATAGCTATTTCTGGTGGTTTCCACAAATTTTGGCCCCCAAAACTTGAATTAGGTACTACCTACGCTCCTTTTTTTTTCAAATTACCTTTGATCATTGATTGTACCATTTAATCGTCTTGATACACGTGTTGACACTTTTTCTAGTGTTATTATACAAATTGATGGTGATTTCAGACGATTTCGCATGTTTTTGACTCATAAAAAATCAATTTTGGGAGCTGAACATCTGGTACAACCTCAATTTTCAACTCCTTGATCAAAATCGGCTTCATATTCGGTCTTCTCGTCCCCAAAAACATGGAAAAAGATACCTCAAAAGCTCATTTTACTACTATGTTACTAAAACACAAAAAGTACCTATTTTTATACACATTTTCACTCATAACTCCCCTGGATATATTCCGATCGGGCTGAAAAGTTTCGGGACACAACTAGGGCCCAAATGGAGCATGTGTGCGAAAGAACGAATTTTTTAGACAGAAAATGAAGCCTGTACACGTGATACGGCGTACGGCGGACGGCGTACGGCGGACGGCGGACGGACATTGCATTTTTGGAATCTACGCACCTTGAAACGGAAAAGGAAAAATTTTGAGGGGGTGTTATAAAAATTTTTTGCTGAGCGAATACATAGGTGTATTATTCACAGAATAATAAACCAAAAATCTCTTCTAACCTGCTTGTACGCTTCAAGTACATACAGTAATTTGTAGTTATCATTATTGTTATAACCACTCAATGAACAGTTGAAACAATTAAATGAGGTTTCATCTAGCTAAAGGATTGAATTGACGGTTTTTGATCCACGTATACATATATATGACAGAACTTATTGGTAGCCGACGAGACGTGATAATAAGACAAGGCATCTCCCGCACAACACACGGTTGCCTATATAATATTATATACCTAATATAATTTTGCTCGTAGCCGGTAACCAGCTGCCAGTAACCCAATTGGGATACACGTGACGCGCGGAGGGTTGTAAATGTTTTCCAGTCGGTTGACGCAAGCTTTCGGGTTTGTGTCGAGTTTTACATCCTTTCACACGAGTTTTCCCGTTTCGACTTGTACGTGATTCAATTTGGTTGAAGAGCTGTTTCCAGAATTCAATCTCAGAAGGCTTCGTATGTGTTTCATGCGGTGGCCAAAACGGTCAGCTGTACCTTCGTTCAGCAGCGTTTTGTTCCTTAGTTGATAACCAGCACCTTGAGATGAACGTAAACGGCGAGTCCGCTTTAGATTAATTTTGTCGATTCCTTCTTAGCGCCTAATATCAGTACCTATAGACGGGAGAGATACCATGTTTTATAATGCCAGTGACTAATGAGAATGACCTAATGATGCTACTAACAAAAATATTTGAGAGGGTCATATTTTCCAGCTTTTGGTTTATTATTCTGTGAATAATACACAGCCTATGTATTCGCTCAGCAAAAAATTTGTATAACACCCCCTCAAAATTTTTTCTTTTCCGTTTCAAGGTGCGGAGATTCCAAAAACGCTGCAAAGTCCTTGTCACATGGGTTTATTATTCTATTGGAGTTCTAGAGATTCTTGTTGGCTGTTAAATTTATTGTTTCTTTCATGTGGAATGATTGAAATAGCTATTTCTGATGAATTCCACCAATTTTGGCCCCCAAAACATGAAATAGGTGCTTTTTTTTAAAGATTATCTTTGATCATTGGTAGTGGCATTTAATGGTCTTGATTCACCTGTTTACACTTTTTCCAATGTTATTATACACATTGATGGTGATTTCAGACAGTTTTCCAGGTTTTTGACTCATGAAAAACCAATTTTGGGAGCTGAACCTTTGGTAAAACCTCAATTTCCGCGTCTTTGGTCAAAATCGACTTCATATTCGGTCTTCTCGTCCTCATAAACATGGAAAAACGCTGCAAATCCCTGCACAACGGTTTATTATTTTGTATAGAATACCCTTCTGTTACAGATCACAGCTCTATGTATAGATAACCCGTCTATATAATATAATATGTACTATTCTATGCATATTATGTAGATCGCAGACCCTCCGTAGGTTAGTACCTAACCCCGTACTCGTTACTAGGTACCTACCTAAATCACGAGTTAAATGTTGCTAAAATAATTCTGCCGATGACAAACAGTACCTAACAAAAAGAAACACACATAATGAAGTTCTGAAAAGAAATTGTTGATGAGGAGTGAAAAAAGTTGCAAACGTACCTACCATCAAACTCCAGCCCCTTCTACTTAGATGGTATAATGAACCGTTGTGTAATAATTTACCGTTGAGTAATGATTTACCGTAGTAATACCTAATTTACCCATCAATAATACTTCAACGTTTGTTCATGTTTCACTACCTACCAAAAAACTCCAAAACAGCCATCATTTTTCAAATTAAATAATATCAAAGAACAACCAACTCGACTTCATACTCCGCCAATATAATCAGGTGATCCCTACCAATGATTGGCCGTATTCACAAATTCCTATTGTGGGCGCGTCTCTGGTTACGAGATTTGGTTTGAATTGTATACAATTTCATTCACACTGGAGTCGAAAATGCCTGTCGGTGCAAACTTCGGGGCCTTACTGTGAACGAACGGCTGGACGTACGATGCTCCGGATGGTCTTAAAAAACTCGCAAGTTCAAGAAATATTTAAAACCGTAAAAATATTTACGTAAAAAAATGGTATAGGCGTTTTGAAAATTTCAACCCCTATTTTGAACCCCTTAGAGATGACTCACAGTAACGTCGAGCTTCGAGGACCAACTAGACGCCGAACGGAACCTATAACCCGAATTTCATCAATTTTTTTTCATGGTAACTAAGAAAAGTGGCCCGTACGGCGTACGGCGTACGGCGTACGGCGTACGGCGGACAGACAGAAATATTTTTATTGCAGTTTTGGATTCTACATACCTTGAAACGTAAACCATCAAATTTTGAGGGGGGGTAAGAATTTTTTTTTTCATGCTCGATTCCAATGGTTCATTATTGAAAATAATAAACCAAAAGATACCTCAAAAGCTCATGTTACTAACATGTTGTTAAAACGCAAAAAGTACATATTTTTACACACATTTTCACTCATAACACCCCTGGGTATATTCCGATCGGGCTGAAAAGTTTCGGGACACAACTAGGGCCCAAATGGAGCATGTGTGCGAAAGAACGACTTTTTTAGACCTAAAATGAAGACTGTAGACGTGATACGGCGTACGGCGGACGGCGGATGGACATTGCATTTTTGGAATCTACGCACCTTGAAACGGAAAAGAAAAAAGTTTGAGGGGGTGTTATAAAATTTTTTTGCTGAGCGAATACATAGGTGTATTATTCACAAAATAATAAACCAAAATGCAATGTCCGTCCGCCGTACGCCGTATCACGTGTACCGACCTCATTTTCGGTCTAAAAAATTTGTTCTTTCGCACACATGCTCCATTTGGGCCCTAGTTGTGTCCCGAAGGTTTTCAGCCCGATCGGAATATACCCAGGGGTGTTATGAGTGAAAATGTGTGTAAAATAGGTACTTTTTGTGTTTTAGTAACATGCTAGTAAAATGAGCTTTTGAGGTATCGTTTTCCATGTTTGTGTGGACGAGAAGACCAAATAATGAAGTCGATTTTGACCAAGGAGTGGAAAATTGAGGTTGTACCTACCAGATGTTCAGCTCCCAAATTTGATTTTTTATGAGTCAAAAACCTGCGAAATCGTCTGAAATCACAATCAATTTGTAGAATAGCACTAGGAAAAGTTTCAACACGTGGATCAAGACGATTAAATAGCACTACCAATGATCAAAGATAATTTGAAAAGGGTACCTAATTCAAGTTTTAGGGGCCAAAATTGGTGGAAACCACCAGAAATAGCTATTTCAATTATTTTACATGAAAGTAACAATAAATGAACAGCCAGCATTTCTGTAGGTATGTCCAATAGAATGATAAACCCATGTGACAAGGACTTTGCAGAGTTTTCCTTGAATTTTAAAGCATTCCTACAGTGATGCACATCTGGTGTCAGTATCCATGATGGTGAAAGTAATAGAATACCTACTTGTTTGGTGTCGCTCTACCGTTTCCAACGTGCCAACTACAATATAAACTTAGGTAGCACTTCATAAACTTACTTTTTCATGGACATATTTTATTACTTCAATGGCGCCTCAAAACAGCTAGTTTGCGTGGGTTCGTTTCGCGAAGCAAGGGAAAGTCATGGAAGTGATAGTATATTTAGAGACGCTTAGTTAGGAATAGGTCTGCAACGCTCTGTCACATCTCAACATTTAAAATAGCCGCCATTAATCGTAGAAAAAGTAATATATTAGAATAGTGGGAATATAAACCACTCTTTTGTGATCTGGATGCTTTGCAAAACAGAAAACTCCCGGGAATATAAAATAGTTGGAGCAATAGGTGATGGGTCCGGGATTTGAACTCGGGAATTGTTAGCAAAGAATTTACCGATCCCTGTTCCAGAACCTACAGGTACAGTACCCTGTAACTACAGCAAACTTTTAGAAAAAGTTCAGATTCTTGAACACCGAATTCGAATTCCGATGATCAGATTCTTATTTTTGGCTGAGAAAAGATAGCCGTTGACCTTTAGATTTGTCCGAGGAAACTCAATAGGTACCTCCTACCTACTTGAGTTCTGAGCACACAACCACTTTGCCCGCCTTTATCATCTTCCAGGCAACAAGAACGCACTTGACGGAACTTATTAATTTCGTACAATATTTCGATTCCACCTTTTCACCCCACATACCGGAGTTCTGGTTTTCCTTGCCGCGTCGCATCGCTGTATTGACAAAATAACGAATCACCCCAGTTCTGCTTAAGTGTGTTCCGCAAGGTAAGCACTTATAGAACCGTTTTCTGGATTTCCTATAGACCTGACGTACTGAACAGGTACACATTCCGTTTTTTCGACCATTGAACATTTACATAAATAATATCACCATCTAAAAATAAAGTTTGGAAGGCCATTCGAAATTTTAGTTTCGAATCAAAAATTTCCAATCATGTTATAACAGACCCTAACCTTAACCACCTGACCTGACCTTAACTATCAAGGTTTGACGCTTATTAAATCGACCAATTATTCCATTCCGTAGACAGTCTCGCACCATCACACCATTTCGATCTATATAATTTCTTCTCAGGTTTTTAGAGGTGATATAAACTATAAAGTAACAGGAGCATATTTATGAAGAGCAATGGGATATTTTTACGTTATTGTGAAACCAACCCAGGAGAATCGTCTGATTTTGGGGTAACTACGAACATTGGTCTAATGAATAAACTTCCATACATTCTCATTTCTTTTATATTTTCTTAATCCACGAATATGATCTTTCACCCTTCTTCGTACTTTTAACACTTCGTTCACAAAACACTGACCTCATAGCTTTCCCAAGACACTCTTATCTAATTTACTCGTCTTCCAATTTACGTTTTGCTATTGTACCATCTGATTAACCGCCGGAGTGAACTCGGCATTTAAAAACAACAGATTGGTGGCAAATTTGATATGAGTGAAATCTATAAAGTACCTAGCAGAGAGCAAAAGCTGAATAACAAGAAGCTTAATATTTCTATAGATTGAAGTGCCTTGACCTTTGTCCTGATACAGTCCGTACGAGCAAGTGGCGAATGACGTTAAACCATGTCGAGTTGATTGCAATGTCATCACTGCACCAGAACTACGCGATTGTTCAACCAATAGACGAAAGCATATTGTCAGCTCATGTTAGCTCAACTCTCAAGTCCTCTTTGGCCCTTGAAAAATAGACGCGGTACGTATGAAGAGCTGGAATATAGACGTCCGCAGGGAGAAAAATACCCGGAGCATCTGAAGTGTGCTCCTCAACGAAAAGTTTCGACCTTGCTGATCGAATTAGCAATCTCTCATCTTTTTTTTAATCGTGGCCACCGTCTCTCCTTTCTAGATCCAATATCCGGCAGAACATCCAGAGAGGACCCACAACCTGTAGGTATGGGATTTGATCGGACCGAAGAAGAAAAAACGTATGTATAGCTACGTTTTACTTACGTCGGCACGTCGGTTATCCTATCCGATCCTAATCTTATAGTTGCATTTTCATCGGAAAGCAGCTAGGCTCTTCAGTTGAGCAATGTTTGCACCAGCTGTCGCATACTGGATGAGCTCTATCAAAGTATACCTAATTCACCAAACTACCGAATCGTGAGTTGAAAAGTATCTTTTGTCATGTATTCAGATAGGTACTGGCATTTAAAAACATAGTGAATGTCAAGGATGGGGTTTGCAATGGTTTTTTGCTATCGCTTTTTCCTCAATAAGAATTTTAAAAGCCCCGTCGTCTCATTATTTCTTTGACACTGATCCGTCGCTTGAAGAAAGACCGGTTCTCAGCATCTTTCATTACATCAGCGAGTTTAAATAATGTTGAAAAATTACCATTTATACGAGAAAAAACCAGGACCTCAAGGGTTGCTGTTAGAGGATTTAAGATTTTCATTTCCTTAAAAACGAGGAAGTCTTGCGGTACTGATAAAACTTGACTTTAAATTCCTGGACCCTCAATTCGCAGGGATTTGTGAAGACATGTTCGTCAGTACTACGCCTCAATGATGGTCCCGCATAAATTCCAGATTCGTGCCTCGTATTGATGCTGAACGGTAGCGTGGGGTATAATGTTAACACACGTTAGACATCATTATAATGCTAGGCCGATAATGGTGATTGACGGTGTAAGGAGATCGTTGTCTAAATGTAACAAGGACCACCTGTCTGAGTACCTAATTACACAATGGGGTATTCCGGTCTATTTAAAAAAAAATTTTTTTCGAAGTACCTTGCCTAGGGTTAACGAAGACAAATGAAAACCGGAAATTTGAAAAAAAGGCGGGCATACAGTGGGCGTGTGACGTAGGCGTAGGAGAGCCTTAAGGCCGGTATGGATATTTGAATATCGCAGGGAAGCATCCATGCAAGCCTCTTTTTTTTGTCCTTGGCTGACATTTCAACCCCAATACGCACAAAATACTGAACGGGTAAAGATAAAACAGAAAAATAAACAGCAAAACGAGGTTGTACGATAAAGTGAGCTCTCATGTGAAACATGGATACTAGTGGTATAGCGTCCATGCATGTCGCTGACCTCGGTCGTGACGTAGACGTAGGAGCTGTAGGAGCCGCGCCCACTTTCGAATTCCCTTTTGTTTCTTTTGCATTATCTTTCACCCTATACGAATGAATGACGTTTTCACGCACGCTACATACTTTTTATATTCCCTTCAGCTGAATACTGCAACCAACATCCTATTTTCAGACCCACTGGAATACCCCCCCCCATTGAGCCGAACCACCTCTCATAACTGAATTTTGAAATACCCAGGGTCATAGAATTTAAGTTTACAACATCGATGAAGTTTCACACGCTCCATTTACATAGCATCATCAGGTTTTCCCTGTAAACGTTAGAAGAGACGCTGTGACATTATGAGCTATGTAATGTGGACGTTGCTAGTTATTTATTTATAAAATCACTGTAGAGTTTTCACGCGAGAAAACTATGTGAAGCTATGTCGTGTATTCACAGTTATTTTAGTTCATTATTTTCAGTCCTGGATTTTTAGGAACTCAGGCAAGGAAAGGGGGGAGAACAACTTTTCTTAAGGGGACAACAATAGGGTTTGCAATTTTTATTTTTAGATCCCAAGGATTTTGTCGAGACCACGTGGAGCCTTGAACAGCGTTTTGTGACATATGTCTCAAGATTCAACTTGCTGTACCTTGCTGTATGAAGCCTGTCATCAAGCCAGAAGCCCAAAAATAATTTCGCAAGGGAGCCTCCGCCCGACTCGGAAGCCACTGTAGAAACTGGGGTATTCAAGGCCCAAGAAGGAGGCGGGAAGTTGCGGTGCCTCTTAAGGCAGGTGATAACATCATAAGATGGCAGGGCACCCGACCACCTCTGCAACCTAACTAAATGGAAGCAGAATAGGTTGTTAAATCAATGAGGCGTTGATTAGCCTTTCAGACCCCTTTGAAGTCGCTGATCCGGTCTAACGATTGGAGAAGGATGTTGCCGTGTTGTTGGGATGCCTGGCTCTGTAGTTCCGTGCGGAATTTCAGTCGCCCCTTCAATCATAATTTGGCGACAAATTGGAATGGGTGAACGTGTGAATAAAATTTACCTTGACACCGTCCATAAATTAAACGTGAAAATTGAATAGTATTACCAAAGACGGTTCACAGAAGAGGTTTCCCTCCCTCGAGAGCTCAAAATAAACGAAGACTGAGTTGGCAAACGTGACTTGATAATATAATGCTACATCTCAATCAGTTTGAAATATGAGTTTCACTGGTAAACCCAAGACAGTTGAACATTTGAGCCCATACGGCAACTGGCAGTACCCATAGTTGGCTCATTTGAGTTGTTTTGAATAGTCTAGAACAGATGGCAGAAGGCTCAAATTTGTGTTTAAAGAACTTTGAAAGATGACAGAAGTCGCCTAAGTAAACGGGTACTATTATTTATGAGTAGAGTGACAGAAAATTCCATAATAGCAGCTCAGTAGTACAAGACAGGTAAATAACCCCCTTCGTCCTTCTTCAATTTTATGAAAATATGTTTTCAATCTTTGGGTCTAAAGTTGGCAGATTTTTCCCTCGAATTGTTTTGTCGAATCCAAAACTACCTACTGGTACCAAACTGATATCTGCTGATCTGCAGTGACGTCACACAGTTGAGTTCTTCTTTCACGCCGCAGTTTGTATGTTGCCTGAAACGTAACTTTCAGCTAATTTTAACGACTTTTTCTTCATTCACATTTTTCAAAAACAATTTTAAGGATATCCACTCGATTACGACACTCCGAAAGTGATCTTTGATAATAAACTTGAAACAACATCGTGGCTACACGGATACTCCTGCCTCAACCGAGTTATGGATAGTATCAGCCGTGTATCCACTGGCTGCCATTGACGTCATTAAATCTTCACGAGTTTCTAAGGAAATAGCTTATGAATTTCTTGTGCAAACCCAAATTAGGTGGTAAATCGTAAGTACCTAAGGTGCTTTCGAAGGGAGAAAAAAATAAAATGTTGGTATTTCTCATTTCAAAAACAGGAAGTTTCTTGAAGGCAATCAGTCACAGAGGGAAGAAAAATCAAGCAGTCGTGAACCATTCTAGAAAAAAAATAAAATAAAGTTAGATTCGAGTATAATGTAGATTTTCTTTGTTTCTAATAATATTATGAACGGTAAAGTAGCTGCGGGGTGAAAGATGTGTTCTTAGCAGGATGTTTAGAAAATTTCGGTTCTTAACGCGAATGTTCGGAAACTTGAAACTGAACCGATGTAAAAAAAAACCACAGTCATGCAGCATGGCTATAAGAGCGAATTTTCGAAGAAATAACTGATTTTATGTAAAATTGTTTTATCTCAAGAAATAACCACGTTCCTTCATCTTCAAAGTGCTCCAGTTTGAGAACGGAATGAGATATCGCAATTCTGATTTCACCATCGTGTTCAGCGTAGAAAAACCTTTAAAATGAGGTGTCACTTGTCAGACTGTTTCATTTTGGGAATTTATGGGTAATTTCCCCCCCCTAAACTCCCCAGAACTCCCCCTTAGAGTGACCCGATTCTGCCCATCTACGAACTTAGCCTGTCGATTGCCAAGACAGATTTTTCGTGCAAATTTGAACTTTTTATCTCAATTCTGTCGAGAGTTATCGTCTGGAATGACACATACATATATAAATATATAAATATATATATAAATATATATATAAATATATATATATATATATATATATATATATATATATATATATATATATATATATATATATATATATATTTATATTCGCTGCTCGTTGGCCTACCACTTCTTTGTTGAATCCGGGGGTGGCCTTACGGGCGATCCATTAGACTACCCCTTAGCATATTTTGCTCGTTAGAGGTATTCCGGACGCTACACAGAATATTTTGCCCCTTCGGGCACCCCCAAAACGGGACTTTAAGTTTTGTGATCTACAGGTTGGTATTGCTTGTCACGAGTTTATTTTCGTTGCTCGTTAGCCTACCCCTTCTGTGTTGTACAAAGGGTAGCTTATTGGGATTAAACTAATAAACCGTTGTGTAGGGATTGGCGGCGTTTTTCAAATATTTTAGCCACAATAATTTGGGATAGCAAGTAGGTGTTTAATTTATTATAGGACTGCTAGTTAAGGGAAGCCACAATTAAAGTGAAGGGAAGCCAACAAGAGAAAATTCCAAGTTCAACCATCACAACCATATCAGTTTCATTATGGTGGTGTGCTGGTTGAGAATAAAATTACGTACGACTTTCGGGTTTGTACTGACCCTACAGTAGTTCTAATCTAGTTTTCGGTAAACGTATAATTCTTATGAGGCAAAAAGTGTTCAAATTTCGACGTTCTATTGACTACGATTGTTTAAATATTTTTTAGTTCAATCTTATTCGCCCGAAACTGTCACTCCCAACCAATTATAAATGGCCTTGAGCTTTAATTATGGACCGGAAAAATATATTTATGCAGGTGTCTAATTGAAATATTTGTACATGCAGGACACAGTTGAGCGGAAAAATTGGGAGAATTTGATAATTTAAAAAAATGTTCAACACCGGCATATAATAGGTATAAGACCTAGCTTCGAAATCTCTCGCCTCTGAACTTTTCTGCAAAATGTCGTTCTATCTTACATGATGTAATTTTGGATGGCTAATTCAACATAGTAAGCTATGGATACATTTTGGTTTTGCCATAAAATTGATATGATTATTTTTCAAGATAAGAAAGTGGAATTCAAAATGAAATGACAGTTTTGTTGGAAAACCCACGTTTCCCACTACCTACCTTCTCAGGATTTATGAATGTGGATGGGGACGACTCGTAGGAAAGGAAAAAACACATTTGATAAATATTTTTTAATTTATTTTAATTTAATTTAATAACATAGGTATAATTACCCCCATTCTTGTCTATTCACCACCCGTAACCCGATAAGCCAGAAAAGAGAAATCAGGGTGATTTGGTACGTGGTAGGGAATGATTTTACGATCGAACGAGGTATATCACAATACATTTTCCAGGGTACCTACGTAGGTATTACTTCAAATTTGGAACGCACAAAAAAACTCTTCTGTAATGACTGGAGTTATCTCCGGGTTAAGGAAAGAAAACACATACCCCTACGCTCTTTTTTCCACTTTTTGATCCGCTAAATCTGCCTACTTTCACCACATTTTCCAGGAAAAATATTTATCAACAATTTTTTTAAAACGCTGCAAATTATTACACAACGGTTTATTATTTACCTGTATAGATGCCCCTTCTGCGGAGGTCTCTGTTTTCTGCGGTAAATACCTACCCTCGAGCTCCCCCCTGGAAAGCCCTAAATGAAATCGCATACCTCAACCGGCCCGGGAATTACCGTTTCATAAAAATAAATTCAGGCAGGATTCAATAATTACAAATATATCTATCAACAAAACCGAAAGAACTATCATTTTTCAAACGGAATAATATCACAGAACAACCAACTCGACTTCATACAGCCATCCTTGATTATAATCAGGTGCTCCCTAGTGATGATAACTGGGCCGGATTTATACCGTTTGATTCACCATTGTGTTGATGAAGATTTCAGTCCAAACGAATGGCTGGTCGTACAATGCTCCGGGTGGTCTCAAAAAATTCTTTAGTTCAAGACCAAATTAAAAACGTTAAAAAAACCCCCATATCCTTCTATTGAGTTTTCGAGCTACCGCGTTCTGAAAATTTGAACCTTCATTTTGTTTCACGGTAACTAAGAACAGTGCTGAGTAAGGCGTAAGGCGGACAGATAGAAATTTTTGGTTTATTATTTTCAATAATGAACTAATGGAATCAAGCATTTAAAGAAAAAAACAAAAACAAAAAAAACTGCAAATTTTACACAACGGCTTATTATTCACCTGTATAGATGCAACTTCTGCGTAGATAGTATAATAAACCGTTGTGTAATAATTTACCGTTGTGTAATAATATACCGATGGGTAATCATTTACCCAATAATACTTCAACGTTCGTTCAAGTTACAAACGCTGCAAATCCCTGCCCAACGGTTTATTATTTTGTACAGAATACCCTTCTGTTACAGATCACAGCTCTCTGTATAGATAACCCGTCTATATAATATAATATGTACTATTCTATACATATTATGTAGATCGCAGACCCTCCGTAGGTTAGTACCTAACCCCGTACTCGTTACTAGGTACCTACCTAAATCACGAGTTAAATGTTGCTAAAATAATTCTGCCGATGACAAACAGTACCTAACAAAAAGAAACACACATAATGAAGTTCTGAAAAGAAATTGTTGATGAGGAGTGAAAAAAGTTGCAAAAGTACCTACCAAAAAACTCCAGCCCCTTCTACATAGATGGTATAATGAACCGTTGTGTAATAATTTACCGTTGAGTAATGATTTACCATCGTGTATTAATAATTTACCCAACGTTTGTTCAAGTTTCACTACATATCAACAAACTCCAAAAGAGCCATCATTTTTCAAATGAAATAATATCACAGAACAACCACTCGACTTCATACTCGGCCAGTATAATCAGGTGGCCCTAGCAATGATTTTATCTCCGGCAAATTTCCTATAGTCCCTGGTAACGAGATTTGGTTTGAATGTATACAATTTCATTCACACTGGAGTCGAAAATGCCTGTCGGTGCAAACTTCGGGGCCTTACTGTGAACGAACGGCTGGACGTACAATGCTCCGGATGGTCTTAAAAAACTCGCAAGTTCAAGAACTATTTAAAACCGTAAAAAGATTCACGTAAAAAAAAGGTATAGGCGTTTTGAAAATTTCAACCCCTATTTTGAACCCCTTAGAGATGACTGACAGTAACGTCGAGCTTCGAGGACCAACTAGACCCCAAACGGAACCTATTACCCGAATTTCATCAATTTTCTTTCATGGTAACTAAGAAAAGTGGCCAGTACGGCGTACGGCGGATAGACAGAAATATTTTTATTGCAGTTTTGGATTCTACATACCTTGAAACGTAGGTAAACCATCAAATTTTGAGGGGGAGTAAGAATTTTTTTTTCATGCTCGATTCCAATGGTTCATTATTGAAAATAATAAACCAAAACTCTATCAACAGAATCCAAAAGAGCCTTCATTTTGGTTTATTATTTTAAATAATGAACCATTGGAATCGAGCAAGAAAAAACGCTGCAAATCTTTACCCTCATTTACCCTAATTTAAAGTAGGTAACGAGTACGGGGTTAGGTACTAACTTACGGAGGATTTTTGAAATTTACTCATCCCCTCCACCGCTCCTGTGGTTAAAAATAAGATCTAATATTGGTTAATACGTTTGCTGAACATTTATAACAATTTTCGCAATTTTATACACATTTCCCAAGCATACAGGTAATTTTCATACTTTACTTACTCCACCCACCGCTCCTACGGTGAAAAACAAGATCTAATATTAATGCACTTGTTGAATACCATCTATAACAGTTTTCCCACAACATTATAATTACACAATTCCCTAGCCCTCAGTAATTTTTCAACTGTAATATCCCCATCCACTGGTCATGTGGTGAAGAATAAGATGTAATAGTGGTGGGTATATACATTTGTTGGATTTTTATACACGTTTTTCCGCCATATCAAACACCCCTTCAGAGTCTATTCGTCATTTCTAAACATACTTCAGTACCCCATTCTTGTCAAGTCACCACCTGTAACTTAATAAGCTTGAAAATTGAAATCCGCGTGATTTTTAAACAACGACACCTTTTTTCACAGATTTAATACTGTAAGAATGAGATAATTCATGTATAACTACCCCCACCCTAGTCCAACTATCTCCCGTAACAGAATAAGCTTGAACATTGAAATCCACTTCATTTTTAAACAATGATACCTTTTTTCACGGATTTTACACTGTTACGGGGGGTTGTTGGACTAGAGTGGGGGTAATTACATGAATTATCTCATTCTTACAATTTAAAGTACTTGGAAAAAGGTATCATTGTTTGAAAATGACGAAGATTTCAATGTTCAACCTTATTCTGTTACGGAAGGCGGCTAGAGTGGGGGTTATTATTATTATTTGAAGGGGTTATATTATAATTACCCCCACTCTAGTCCAACCGCCTTCCGTAACAGAATAAGGTTGAAAATTGAAATCTTCGTCATTTTTAACCATCATCGTTTAAAAACGCTGCAAAGTCCTTGTCACATGGGTTTATTATTCTACTAGACATACCAACGTACAGAAATTTCGGCTGTTAATTTATTGTTTCATTCGTGTGCAATAATTGAAATAGCTATGTTTGATGGTTTCCACCAATTTTGGCCCCCCAAAAATCGAATTAGGCTCGGCGTTTTTTTTTACAGATTATCATTGATTATTGATAGTGCCATTTAATTGTCTTGATTCCCCTTTAGTATCAACAGGTGAATCAAGACAATTAAATGGCACTATCAAATAATCAATCCACTATCAATAAATTCTAATGTTATTATACATAATTATTTATGGTGATTTCAGACGATTTCCCATGTTTTTGACTCATAAAAAAATAATTTCGGGAGCTTAACCTTCGTTACAACCTCAATTCTTCACTCTTCGGTCAGAATCATCTTCATACTATTCGGCCTTCTCGTCCCAAAAAACATGGAAAACGATACCTCAAAAGCTCATGTTAGTAAAACTTGAAAAATACAAAAAATACCTATTTTATACCCGTTTTTCACTCATAACACCCCTGGGTATATTCCGATCGGGCTGAAAAGTTTCAGGACACAACTAGGGCCCAAATGGAGCATGTGTGCGAAAGAACGACTTTCTTAACCGAAAATGAAGCCGGTATGCGTGATACGGCGGACGGACATTGCATTTTCTGAATCTACGCACCTTGAAACGTAAATTTCAATGTTCAACCTTATTCTATTATGGAAGGCGGCTAGAGAGGGGGTAATTATTATAAGGTAGAACATTGAAATCTTCGTAATTTTTAAACAATGATACCTTTTTTCAAGGATCTTATACTGTAACAATGAGATAATTCAATATATAATTATTACCCCCACTCTAGTCCAATTACCTCCCGTAACAGAATAAACTTGAAATGAAAATCTGAGTGATTGTTAAACCATAATACCTTTTTTCACGGATTTTATAATGTAAGAATATGATATTTCAATACATAATTACCCCCACTCTAGTCCAATTCACGTAACACGGATATTATACAGGATCTGGCATTTTTCGGACCCCCCCCCCCCCCCACCGAAACAATAGCTAAAATTTAAGTTTTGTAATCTACAGGTTGGTATTGCTTGTCACGAGTTTATTTTCGTTGCTCGTTAGCCTACCCCTTCTGTGTTGTACAAAGGGTAGCTTATTGGAACTCAGCTTCCTGGAATGGGGTATTCCAGTGGGTCTGAAAATAGGATGTTGGTTGGCAGTTTTCAGCTGAAGGGAATATAAAAAGTATGTAGCGTGCGAGAAAACGTCATTCATTCGTATAGGGTGAAAGATAATGCAAAAGAAACAAAAGGGAATTCGAAAGTGGGCGCAGCTCCTACAGCTCCTACGTCTACGTCACGACCGAGGTCAGCGACATGCATGGACGCTATACCACTAGTATCCATGCATGTTTCACATGAGAGCTCACTTTATCTTACAACCTCGTTTTGCTGTTTATTTTTCTGTTTTATCTTTACCCGTTCAGTATTTCGTGCGTATTGGGGTTGAAATGTCAGCCAAAGCCAAAAAAGGGAGGCTTGCATGGATGCTTCCCTGCGATATTCAAATATCCATACCGGCCTTTAGGCTCTCCTACGCCTACCTCACACGCCCACTGTATGCCCGCCTTTTTTTCAAATTTCCAGTTTTCATTTGTCTTCCTAATTTTATACGAACAATTCCCTGGCGAATGGACTCGATTTTAGTTAACCCTAGGCAAGGAACTTCGAAAAAAAAAATTTATAAAAATAGACCGGAATACCCCATTCGGCCGATTGCCCCCGCCACTATGGCAGAACTTTGATTTGCATTGTTTATTTCTTACTGTTTTCATGAACTCACGGACAAGGCAGTTGGTTATATTGGCTGCTCGTGATGAAATAATTCATGTAACTACCCCCACCCAATTCCAACCACCTTCCGTAACAGAATAAGCTTGAAAATTGAACACCGCGTGATATTTACGCAATGAGACCTTTTTTCACGGATTTTGTATTGTAAGAATGAGATAATTCATGTAATTACCCCGACACAAGTCCAACCGCCTCCTCCAACAGAATACGCCTGAAAATTGAAATCCACGTGATTTTTAAACAACGACACCTTTTTCCACGGATTTTATACTGTTAGAATGAGATAATTCGTGTAATTACCCCCACTCTAGTCCAGCAACCTCCCTTAACAGAATAAGCTTGAAAATTGAAATCCGCGTGATTTTTAAACAACGACACCTTTTTCCACGAATTTTATACTGTTAAAATGAGATATTTCATGTAATTACCCCAACTCTAGTCCAGCAACCTCCCTTAACAGAATAAGCTTGAAAATTGAAATCCGCGTGATTGTTAAACAACGATACATTTTTCCACGAATTTTATACTGTTAAAATGAGATAATTCATGTAATTACCCCCACTCTAGTCCAGCAACCTCCCTTAACAGAATAAGCTTGAAAATTGAAATCCGCGTGATTTTTAAACAACGATACCTTTTTTCGCGGATTTTATACTGTTAAAATGAGATATTTCATGTAATTACCCCCACTCCAGTCCAGCAACCTCCCTTAACAGAATAAGCTTGAAAATTGAAATCCGCGTGATTTTTAAACAACGACACCATTTTCCACGAATTTTATACTGTTAAAATGAGATATTTCATGTAATTACCCCCACTCTAGTCCAGCAACCTCCCTTAACAGAATAAGCTTGTAAATTGAAATCCGCGTGATTTTTAAACAACGATACCTTTTTTCGCGGATTTTATACTGTAGGAGTGAGATAACTCATGTAATTACCCCCACTCTAGTCCAGCTACCCCCCATAACAGAATAAGCTTGAAAATTGAAATCCGCGTGATTTTTAAACAACGACACCTTTTTCCACGAATTTTATACTGTTAAAATGAGATAATTCATGGATAACCCCCACTCTAGTCCAGCAACCTCCCTTAACAGAATAAGCTTGTAAATTGAAATCCGCGTGATTTTTAAACAACGATACCTTTTTTCGCGGATTTTATACTGTAAGAGTGAGATAACTCATGTAATTACCCCCACTCCAGTCCAGCAACCTCCCTTAACAGAATAAGCTTGAAAATTGAAATCCGCGTGATTTTTAAACAACGACACCTTTTTCCACGAATTTTATACTGTTAAAATGAGATAATTCATGGATAACCCCCACTCTAGTCCAGCAACCTCCCTTAACAGAATAAGCTTGAAAATTGAAATCCGCGTGATTTTTAAACAACGATACCTTTTTTCGCGGATTTTATACTGTTAAAATGAGATATTTCATGTAATTACCCCCACTCTAGTCCAGCAACCTCCCTTAACAGAATAAGCTTGTAAATTGAAATCCGCGTGATTTTTAAACAACGATACCTTTTTTCGCGGATTTTATACTGTAGGAGTGAGATAACTCATGTAATTACCCCCACTCTAGTCCAGCAACCCCCCATAACAGAATAAGCTTGTAAATTGAAATCCGCGTGATTTTTAAACAACGATACCTTTTTTCGCGGATTTTATACTGTTAAAATGAGATATTTCATGTAATTACCCCCACTCCAGTCCAGCAACCTCCCTTAACAGAATAAGCTTGAAAATTGAAATCCGCGTGATTTTTAAACAACGATACCTTTTTTCGCGGATTTTATACTGTAAGAGTGAGATAACTCATGTAATTACCCCCACTCCAGTCCAGCAACCTCCCTTAACAGAATAAGCTTGAAAATTGAAATCCGCGTGATTTTTAAACAACGACACCTTTTTCCACGAATTTTATACTGTTAAAATGAGATAATTCATGGATAACCCCCACTCTAGTCCAGCAACCTCCCTTAACAGAATAAGCTTGAAAATTGAAATCCGCGTGATTTTTAAACAACGATACCTTTTTTCGCGGATTTTATACTGTTAAAATGAGATATTTCATGTAATTACCCCCACTCTAGTCCAGCAACCTCCCTTAACAGAATAAGCTTGTAAATTGAAATCCGCGTGATTTTTAAACAACGATACCTTTTTTCGCGGATTTTATACTGTAGGAGTGAGATAACTCATGTAATTACCCCCACTCTAGTCCAGCAACCCCCCATAACAGAATAAGCTTGTAAATTGAAATCCGCGTGATTTTTAAACAACGATACCTTTTTTCGCGGATTTTATACTGTTAAAATGAGATATTTCATGTAATTACCCCCACTCTAGTCCAGCAACCTCCCGTAACAGAATAAGCTTGTAAATTGAAATCCGCGTGATTTTTAAACAACGATACCTTTTTTCGCGGATTTTATACTGTAGGAGTGAGATAACTCATGTAATTACCCCCACTCTAGTCCAGCAACCCCCCATAACAGAATAAGCTTGTAAATTGAAATCCGCGTGATTTTTAAACAACGATACCTTTTTTCGCGGATTTTATACAGTAAGAGTGAGATAACTCATGTAATTACCCCCACTCCAGTCCAGCAACCTCCCTTAACAGAATAAGCTTGAAAATTGAAATCCGCGTGATTTTTAAACAACGACACCTTTTTCCACGAATTTTATACTGTTAAAATGAGATAATTCATGGATAACCCCCACTCTAGTCCAGCAACCTCCCTTAACAGAATAAGCTTGAAAATTGAAATCCGCGTGATTTTTAAACAACGATACCTTTTTTCGCGGATTTTATACTGTTAAAATGAGATATTTCGTGTAATTACCCCCACTCTAGTCCAGCAACCTCCCTTAACAGAATAAGCTTGAAAATTGAAATCCGCGTGATTTTTAAACAACGACACCATTTTCCACGAATTTTATACTGTTAAAATGAGATATTTCATGTAATTACCCCCACTCTAGTCCAGCAACCTCCCTTAACAGAATAAGCTTGAAAATTGAAATCCGCGTGATTTTTAAACAACGACACCTTTTTCCACGAATTTTATACTGTTAAAATGAGATAATTCATGGATAACCCCCACTCTAGTCCAGCAACCTCCCTTAACAGAATAAGCTTGAAAATTGAAATCCGCGTGATTTTTAAACAACGACACCATTTTCCACGAATTTTATACTGTTAAAATGAGATATTTCATGTAATTACCCCCACTCTAGTCCAGCAACCTCCCTTAACAGAATAAGCTTGAAAATTGAAATCCGCGTGATTTTTAAACAACGACACCTTTTTCCACGAATTTTATACTGTTAAAATGAGATAATTCATGGATAACCCCCACTCTAGTCCAGCAACCTCCCTTAACAGAATAAGCTTGAAAATTGAAATCCGCGTGATTTTTAAACAACGATACCTTTTTTCGCGGATTTTATACTGTTAAAATGAGATAATTCATGTAATTACCCCCACTCTAGTCCAGCAACCTCCCTTAACAGAATAAGCTTGAAAATTGAAATCCGCGTGATTTTTAAACAACTACACCTTTTTCCACGAATTTTATACTGTTAAAATGAGATATTTCATGTAATTACCCCCACTCTAGTCCAGCAACCTCCCTTAACAGAATAAGCTTGAAAATTGAAATCCGCGTGATTTTTAAACAACGACACCTTTTTTCGCATATTTTATACTGTAAGAGTGAGATAACTCATGTAATTACTCCCACTCTAGTTCAACCACCTCACATAACACGGATATTATACTGGATTTGGCATTTTTCTGATCCCCTCCCACCCACCAATAGCTGAAAAAACAATTTAGAATTGCTATGAAATTCCCAATTCAGTGAAAGTTTCAGTGCAGGGAGAAATTCCCTCCAATGGCCCAGCCTGCATAGAAATTTTTCCCTGGGGGTAGTCTAATGGGGCAGTACCTTGATGGGAGTGATGCTGCAGGGGTAGCTTAATGGGAAGAGGTTGGGGGTACCTTAATAGGTGAGGGTAGCCAAACGAGGAAAGTTCGTAAATATATATATATATATATATATATATATATATATATACACATATAATTTTTTGTGTCTTTCGGCAGTGAATTCAGGATGGTCTGAAACGGATTTTGGTATAAAAATCTTTCGGAAATTCGAGTTTTAAAAATTTTGGACCGAGAACAATAGCTTCCTTTTCTTCGAAAATTCGCTAAATGAGGCCGACCATTGGTTCGGTAGGTAGGTAGGTACTTGGTGAGATCATGTTGCAAGTTTGATCTGATTACGAACCTAATTTATCATCTGACTGTTCCATGATTATATTTTGTCGTTTTAGTCGCCCCATCTTTAACTAGAATAATTTGGAAGTGATGAGTTGAGGTCTGTTACCTTTGATTCTTTTGGCACTACTGGGGTAGGTGCAGCACAACTGATTAAACCCTCCGTTTACGATTCACCGGTAACCTGTACAATAACCACTTAGGATCGCAATGTCATTAGCGAATTCAACGGTTGTTATTTGGAGGCTGGGGAAGAATAAATGCGCGAAAGGAATCATGGCAAGCGGAGTTCCGAGAAGCCGTTATTAATTTGTAATAATTATTATTTGAATTATTACCTAATTTTTAATAAATAATAATTAATTTGGAGTAATTAATTTGTAATAGCAAAATAATTATATTTGAAGTTTTTACTCGTATTTAGAGTTATTATTTATCAGCAGCGTTCTTTTGCACGGAAAATAAAATTAGAGGTTTTTCTGGCGAATCCTTGTTTACGTTTCGCGTTTTTAGTTTATTTATTTTATTTTTTTAAATTTTGTGTGTTCCAACAAGGATTTGAGTTAATTAGAATTCGCGGAAGTTTTTCAGTATTAGTTAAGTACAAGTTATTTTCCTCGAAACGTCGAACGACGATTATCCTGTCCAATAAAACCAGGATGAATATCGAACATAATACTTTACATGTGTCATAAAACAGTCGTTCTATTTCAGTTCAAAATTGACCGGGTGACTCCTAAAGGGTCGTGCATATTTTAGATACTAAGGTTATGACGTCAGGTCGCCCGCCTGCGAATGATCAAGAGCACTTTGTCAGTCGGGGAATGACAGAGACATTGATCCTCGGGCCAGCGTCAGCCGTAAAACTAGATTTCAAATCCCCCATCCTGTCACCGAAGTTTTATGGCGCGACCAATCAAAATCTCTATCTGTAGATAAAAATATATGCTACCGTAATTTGATAGCAGGAATGCCTATATTTCTTTAAATGGGTACCTAATGTAACTATTTTTAAGGAAATTTCGAGGTAATACTGTGATTATTTAGATAGAAACTATTGTAGGTACAAAATTTAAAAGATGTTAGTGTATCTACTGATGAAGAAGTTCACTAAGTACGCATTCAATTTATGGGCACTACTGGGCAGCGAGATAATTCGTTCGTGTATTAATTAGGTACCTTCCAGTCATTGAAAAATAAATAAATAAATATAAACTTATAAATTATATATATATATATATATATATATATATATATATATATATATAATTATATAAAATCTTGAAAGGATGTTGACCGAACCTCAACATCGTTTCAAGAGTGTATACACGAAACGGTCGACAACTCCCGATTCCCTATCGGATCTCTATATACATATATATATATTTGAACAATCAACCTACCTGATGGGACAGGTTGATTATAATTATATTAGGTAGGGACGAGATTTGTTAATAACTGGTATCGGTCATAACTGGTAATAACTGGTTGGCTCTTAGCGCAGAAAAGAGGCTGCTGCCAGTTATTAACAAATCTCTACCTACCGAAGTATAATTATAATATATATCGAGACAAAATCGAGTAAAACGAAGAACTCCCTCCCAAACGCCGACTACAAGTCAAACATTTCCTGTTTGCATTAGTTGCATGAAGGAAAAAAAGATTTGTTTCGAATAGGCATCAATAAGTTTCGTCATCTTTAGAATTTATTTATTTTAAAGAGTGATCAAATTGTGCGACGTACCTTCGTATAATGACGGGGGTCATTGGTATTCGTCCAGCATATAGCTACTCCATAACCAGGGGACTCAAACTAATAAAACGTCGTTTCCCAGTAGACTTGACTCTTTCGTAATTCGAACTGAAGACGGCTAAAAGGTAGGTCTGCGGGCAACAACCGTTCTGTCTCAACAGTCGGAGCAATCAATCAAAAAATATAACGATGGGAAGGCTGTCAAGCAGTGAGATACAAATAAGTTAGCATGGATGTTTTCTCAACAGTTTTTATCTCACACAATCCCGTTTGAGCGTCCACTTTAGGTACCTATTTTATTGTCACTGTGTAGGTATTGTAAGGTTTTTCAATAGTTGTCAACACCTAAATGAAATCATCTCTAATCATGCCAAAACAGCGGAAAAGAAGCTGTCCTCAAGCACAAGATTTTTGTTATATTTTTTTTCTTTTAGAATTAGGTAGGTACCTATTCCTTGGAAAAATTTATCTAACTGTGCGAGGTAGGTACCTATTATCTATATCCAATTCCGCGGCCCTACTAAGATTTCGGAACTTAGGAACTTAGGTTCTCCAAGATTTTTGATGAATTTTCCAAATGTCGCAGATAGTTTTGCCATCTTTGCAAAAAAAAAAACCCTTATAATAATGTTCTATGTTGTTTTTCGATCATTTGGGAAAAATGAGTTTAAAAACTGAATTTGAAATAAAAATTACTTTATGATAATAATTAACGCCATTCAGGTACAGTTCACCCCCTAATCCTTTTGACTTTGTTAGGCCTTCAGGTGGAGACAAGGATAATGGCGGAACTAATTTATAATGACTAATACTAATTTATTATTATGCTAGTACTAATTTATAATTACTAATTTATTATTTACTATTATAATTTATTTGGGCTGACGTTTGAAAAATAGTTCGGAAATTGCGATATCATGAGACTGCAAAGTCCGAAAATGGTCGGCTGTACGCAAGTGAACGGCTTTGGTTGTATGGGTACTTAATCGTTATGGTTTAGGAAGCGACGGAGCTTCGGACGTCGCTTTTGGGAAAACGCCACAGTAATTCGACTGGAGGTCGCTTGCTCGTAAATTCAGCGCGGAAGACGCCGCGAAAAGCCCCAAGAGTGAAATAGATGCTCTCCAACGGGGCTTTTAGTAATGCCGGAGAAAAGGTAGCTAATAATCCTTGAGAACGGAATGACTATACGACGAAGGTCCCCAAAGTCTCGCGGTTTCGGCCAACTATAATCTCAGTGTGTACTTCATCAAGTCTTAATTCCTTTCAGTCCGTAGCGCACTTTCAGCCTTAGTTCAATTATTTTCCGGGCATCGAAAGGTGGTGAAGAAGATGGTATGGTTTTCTCCTCTTATTCACCCAAATTTTCAGATTTTTTTCTTTCCAATGAAGGTGGAAGATAAAAGTTAACAAGTAAATAGGCAAGTACTTGGCACAGAACTTGATTGAAATAAAATGGAATTTATGCCTTCCTTATTTCCGTTATTATTATTCTCGTAGGTAATCCGGAGTTTGCTGGCGTTGCCCCTGGATTTTTTTCTCTCGATATTTTAGCTTTGATTCTCACAACAATTCTAGAACACACATTTATTGTAATATTATTATAAATAATCAAGGGGTTTCATGGTGTTGAAATGACTAGCCATAATTAAACTGATGTAAGGGTAAAACTAGTCTTTGCTTCATAGAATTTAGGGGGTGATTACGGGAGGAGCAGGGGGTCATACTGCCGAGAGTTGGGGTTGTGCTTGTACATGGAATACAGAAGTGACCGGCCCTCTATCTTCCATCGATAAAATAAATCTACTAGGTTGGTTAAAAATCCATAGTTGAGGGCATGTACCGTGGACAAAGACACCCAACTCGTATAAATGTTCACTAGTTGTAACCAACTTTAGGTATGTCATAGGGTTCGAAAATTGATTCAGCATTTCATTAATAACAATAGCTACCCGCCTAATACAATACTGAGGTTTCCGTAATTCGGACAGAATGATAACATCATATAAGTATATTTTTCGAGTAGCGCCAATAGTGAATAATGTGGGCGAGTACGCTAGTGGTGGTAGTACAGCAAAATCCGTGTACTTGGCGTGTAGACTCAAAATTTCAAGTGGACCCATTAGTAAAATTAATTGTGTCGTCATAGAGACAAGAGACGATTAAATTATCTTAATTAGACTCACTGACATTCGTATAAATACATCGTAGAAACTCGGAATACTTTTGCTAACCATCGCTTGACAAACTTGAGAAACTTGAACTGTTGGTAACTTTATAAAAATAAATGAAGTTGATAAGTCGTGAAATTCGTTTTTCTCTGGAAATCAGAGTTAAGAAGTTGCGATGAAGAACTTGTCAAATCAACATCTCAGGCGAATACTTGCTATACCGTAGACCGCAACTTGATTGTATTGCTGTTTTTTCGTTCAGTAATATTCTTCTTGGTATCATATTAAAATCTATTGCTATCGCGTCAATGGTGGCCAATACATTTTCACACAAATAATTGTACGCGTTTGATCATATATTATTATATAAACTCTAGGTACCTACATAATACTATGTATTATAAAAAATAAACATCATATCTGCAGGCCTTTCTGGACATTGAACCTAATTAGTCAGAACCAATTTGGTGCGGGTTTCAGGAAAATTATTTGCAAGTCTCGAACTGAATCGTGGTCTGTGTGAAATTCTGTAAGCCCGTGAATATCAAAAGTCTAGCATTGTTACTGAACGAAATGAATTTAGGTACACCACCTACTGATAACTATCATTGCCTGTGAGGTTTTATCGAGCAGTCTGGAGCTTTCAATGACCTTATAATCCATCCGGTGGCTTAATACAAAATCCGAATGAATCAATTCTCAATACAATAAAATCGTTTCAATTTCTGGGTTCATGCTGTAGAGTTCTTCCCTTCACAATCCAGTTTGTAAACATTGTCATAAATTGTTGCAAAAACCTGGCGGTGGTCGCCATTCTTTTCGCGATGGAGGAGGAGACGTTCAACAAATAAATGTAACCTTTGCACCTTAGGGGTTTTGGGAGCGATTTGTAAGAAAATCGGGTCTGTCGTAAAATACCTAATATGTGAATTAAGACCTATCTGGGGAAGGGGTACATAGTGAACATAAAGGACAGTCGGATTCGATTGCTGATATTTTACAACCACGACTGTTAATAGCAAAGCCTCCAGTTATTCATGCTTCCACGGATGATGATTTGAGAGACGTCGGAGTTGTCACGCTAACCGATAGACTCACCCGAACCGTCTTGTACAGGCCGGTGTTTGAATAGACGTTGGATCCCAAATGTACAATCTCAGCCCAGTAATTAACGAGTATCAGAATAACTGAACTTAACCGCCGATAATTGAGCCGGCAAGTAATTACAGTAAGCCGCCCTTGCCATTGTATCGAATTCGAAGAAACAGTGAAGAAGGTGACAGGCGGAAGTTAAGCCGAAAATTATGCAGTCGAGCTCAGGTTGCCAGGGAGGCATGTAAATATGCGATGGAAAGTACACTCGGCGACACCATTGTAACGCATCTCAAATCAGCCCAGCCCTGCATCCTCCCAACTTTATGTGTGGTTTCTAACCATGCAGAGCACTGAAAGTGGAGACGAGATGGAAACAGCGAAAATCCCTTCGACGTCGTCATCTTAACCGAGTCCTACGATTGGTGAGATTTCCAATATCCAGTAATACAAGGCTTGTATACTAGACGTTGTACCTACACGAATATGACCGTGCTGCTCTTCCTTGTTAATAAAATCGCAATTTTCTCGTCTGTACTTGAAGTGGACGCGCTACTGTGTCCCTTTCCGGACTTCTGTATATCTGTTTATTCGCGGCTAAACGAATCATTCGGATTGAATCAAACATCGATGACGCACTGTGCGACCAACAGAATTTCGAACTCCAATGGATTTATGGAAATGGAATGCTGGTTAAGTGAGTGACGTTCACGAAAACTGCCTTACTGGTATATTCGCTGCTTCCGTTCGAATGAAATAGGCGGAATATGTATTGAGCAGTTCAGGTTGAAATGAGGGATCATCATAACCGTAAAGTAAGTAGGTACTTAGCAGATCGGGATGGGGGTTATGGGTGAGTGGGGGACTCACAATGGGCAATTTCCGTGTGTAGGAACTTTTTATTTTTGATCTCAGAATCGATTTAGCACCCTTGAAAACTATAATCAGATACCCCTCATGAAGCACCTTCCGGAAACCACTCGCCAAGATCTTTTACTTAAGAAAATAAAAGAAAGCACGTGAAATTTCCCATTATTGTAGTAGAATAATTGCTTGGAACTCGTATCAAACGATATTTTGAGATTTTAATGAAATTTGGCCACCTTCGCAAAAGATTTGGCCGAGAGGGGAAGTTACGAGAATAGGAGAGTGAAAATTAGTACTGCCTGCTTATACATATAAGGTTTAATTTAATTTATCTGAGGTTTAAATGAAACTTGTTGAATAAGTGGGGGGAAATGACCTTATTGTAATGCAATACCTAACCACCAAGATGGGACGACTGGAATGAAATGAGAAGAACACTTCTTGGGCAGTCAAAATAATTTAAACCTGAGTTCATAGGAAATGTGAAAATAGGACTGGGAGGATTTTACTGGAGATGAAGAGGTTGAAATGACTTGGTTCAATTTGAGTAGCAGACCGAGAAGAATGAGACCATCCCAAAATACCGCGACGTTATTAAGACGTACCTAACGATATCGAGGTACCTTGATAGTTCGTTGTGAATGAAACTACCTACGAAGGTACCAAATACCGGTACCTTCGTTTATAAGTTGTACCAAATATCGGTACAACTTATGAACGAAGTGGTCCGAACGTTAGATTTCGGTCGGTTTACGTCGATAAAGTTATTTTTTTTAGGGCCACTTCCGGGAATAGAGTCGTTTTGGTTTATTATTCTGTGAATAATACACCTATGTAATCGCTCAGCAAAAAATTTTTATAACACCCCCTCAAACTTTTTTCTTTTCCGTTTCAAGGTGTGTAGATTCAAAAAATGCAATGTCCGTCCGCCGTACGCCGTACGCCGTACGCCGTCCGCCGTATCACGTGTACAGGCTTCATTTTCGATATAAAAAAGTCGTTCTTTCGCACACATGCTCCATTTGGGCCCTAGTTGTGTCCCGAAACTTTTCAGCCCGATCGGAATATACCCAGGGGTGTTATGAGTGAAAATGTGTGTGAAAATAGGTACTTTTTGCGTTTTAGCAACATTTTGGTAACATGAGCTTTTGAGGTATCGTTTTCCATGTTTTTGGGGACGAGAAGATCGAATATGAAGTCGATTTTGGCCAAGGAGTGGAAAATTGAGGTTGTACCAGATGTTCAGCTCCCAAAATTGATTTTTTATGAGTCAAATACCTGCGAAATCACCATCAATTTGTAGAATAACACTAGAAAAAGTGTCAACACGTGGATCAAGACGATTAAATGATGGCACTACCAATGATCAAAGATAATTTGAAAAAAAAAAAAAAAAAAAAATCGTACCTACCTAATTTGTGTTTTGGGGGCCAAAATTGGTGGAAACCATCAGAAATAGCTATTTCAATTATTTCACATGAAACAAACAATAAATGTACAGCCAACATTTCTGTAGAATAATAAACCCCATGTGACAAGGACTTTGCAGCGTTTTTACGCTGGCGGAGTGGTGGGTGAGTTACGTCCAATTAGTGTTACGCTATGAACCAAAAACAATACTTAACTGTATAATATACTATTTTTGATTGGTGTTTGTTTTAAAATAGTTACGCACACGTATCCGCAAAAAAAAAATCAAAAAACGGGTACCTAAGTACAAACCCCGCCCTGGTAGAGGGTTTTATCAATACGACCCAAAGTCCTAATGTGTAGCTGCTAACTATGATTATCGTGTGCAACGGACGGGTCATCCAGCTTGTTTTAGGCTAATTTATCAAAAATATTTCATCTCAACACTTCTCACTCATTTTTTCTGCGAACTTTCACTGCTGCGGAAAGGAGGCGAGATGTAAAATATAAAGGAAGCTGACTCACGCATGAGTGATACAGTAAAAAATAGTTATTTACATATTATTGCACACGAAAGAAACAATAAATGAATAGCTTAACATTTTTTTTATGTCCAATAGAATAATAAAACCAGGTGACAAAGATTTTGCATCATTTTTGTTCTGTGATATCTGAGCGCAAAATGCTTGTGAAAATTTCTGGTACATAGGCATACTTTTCACAGTGCTTCTAGAATCTATTTCATACGTTCAATTCATACAGACGAAGCAAGAGTACTTAAGTATGATAGGTACTTACTCATATCACCACTGTAAATACAAGTTGGGCACTACGTAACTGGAGTTTAGGTTTGTTTTACTTCTGTGGTGGGCCCTAAATTTACAATTCGATACCTAGGTACCACCTATATTGTCATGATATCTTCACATCACTTAAGCTCCTAGTAATATCTCACGGTACGTTGACCGTCTTTAGGAATGTCATAGTTCATTGTCATTTGGAATCACGTTCGTTGACTGCCTTCGTGGGCTAATCACATACCTACGTTGTTTTCACAACAAGTTCAGCAAGCTATATAAACCCCCGACCGATTCTACAGAGTAGTCAGTCATTTTGTCGTGTCTTCTGCTCCAGCTAAAGGTAAACCCTTCACATACTTATGTACCTACCTCTTGTGCTATTTCTCTCTTCAATACAACTCTTGAAACCCAGCAAAAAGTCATTGGCTCAAGAACCCTCATTTAATTCAGATATCACGCTAGCCAAGAAAATCACAAAAATCGTCGGTTTTATATCTTACTGTTTTGAAAACAATGTATGTGATTAGCCCACGTAGGGGGTCAGCGAACGGAAACACAGGTGATTTTTGCCAAATGACATCGTGACATTCCTAAAGAAGGTCGACATACCGTGAGATATTACTAGGGGCCTAGTGATGTAAGGATATGATAATATTTCCTGTCGTCTTAACCGACGAAGGAGGGCAAAGATAAAGACCAAAGGAGGAGGTAAAGGTAAAGGCCAGAAAACAAGGTGGCAGAATTTCAAAGAGGAATTAGTGAGTTGCACGTGGATCTCGATGTGGGGTATAGGTATGTATGTATACGCACGTATTTGAAATTCATGAGGGGCTCCTCGACCTGAAAATCTCAATGAATGTGGCGATAACAATACGAGAGTTCGTTCTTGTTGTGAATGCACTGTGCAAAACTGAATATCTGTTACCGATGTAACACTGTTTCCTGAATGACATGTTCGAATATATTTGAATGAGCTGCACGAAAACAACAGGTTCGTTCAGGTTTGTACTTGAAGTAGGCGAATAAATCCTGTTCAAACGACTCTATTGCTTGACGCAGCTCACAGTGGTCGGAGCAGCAGTGAAGAGAAACGCAAAGATTCCATAAAATTTTGATGATGAGTTTGATAAAATGGACAACATTTCACCAAAAAATGTTCATTCGGTTTTCTTTGCTTCAGCCTGAAGTGGGCAAAGTGTGACAATACGAATTAAAACGCTGCAAATTATTACGCACCGGTTTCTCATTTTCCTTATTATTATTAAGGAAAGGGGCTTATTATCTCCTTCTGAGGAGATCACTAAATTCCTGTTAGCGTAATGAATTTTCGTCCAATTCTTTTTTTTTTTTTTGGAAAAAATATTCAGAACTCTTGGAAAAATGATAGTTTGAAGCCCATTTTCAAAAATGAGCAGTATTTTTTAAGTGAGTGTGATTGAAAGTAAAAATGCCGCGAGAAATGACGTATTAGGTCTATTAATTAGGTAACATCTGACTGGCAGGAGGCGGAGCGAAGTTTCAGAGGCGCCAACAACCCAACATTAGAAATGGCAAACCTCCTTGACACCTAACTTTCAAGAACCTTTGCCGTGACATTCGTGAACCGTTTGATTCTGAGAACATGTTCTTAAAATGTATTTATGCATTTGCAATGGATGGGTCCATCCATCCATCCATTGCGGTTCTGTACATTGTTGAAAGTGATTAAAGTGGAATTAAAGTGTCATTTAACTACTCGGCAATTTATCTCATACGTGATTTCTAGCGGGAACTTGGGAGTTCATATTTTATACTCGTTTTCTGCCTATACCTTGCGACATGAACATTATGTGATCAATAAGTGTTAATTTGGCAAACGAAACGAATTTGGCAAAAAAGAAGACTTTTTAACGCAAGAAAATTGCCCATTAGTAGGGTCGTTTTTTACAGTGGATACCTTCCTACACACAACCGCAGACACGACAATAATGCCACCAGAGTCGAAGTATACTTGGGCTCTCTAGTGTTCGACAATTAAGTTGAATAAATTATGAATTTTTCCACCACCCACATGCCCTGTAACTCGACATCACGTCCCCACGAATCCCCAACCCGGTCATTTTTGAAATTCTGGTGTTCGCCGAACCTAAGTAGGACCCTCGACGTATTCCCAAAATTTCACCAAATTCGGATGATTAGTTCGGCCGTACATGTCAGCAAATAGGTAGAAAGTACCTGCATACAAAATCCGAAATAACCGTCTTTCTTCAAATGAAATTTTGTTGTATTACGGAACGAAAAACTCGATTTCTTGAAGCCATGCGTGGTTATAATCAGCTGTCCAACTATCTGGCTGGGGTTGTGTATGCCGTTTGATGCATTCTCTTCCACAGCGATTTTTCACTTCCTGTACCGGTAGCTATTATAGATTATACTGTAACTCACACCTACTTCCGTACACAATACATTTAGGAAGAGTATAAGCTGAAATATTGAGGGTCCCTGCTGGCTACTAAAGCAAGAGTCGTCAAAATGCGGCAAGTCTCGCCTGCACACGAAAATACTGGTTTTACTGAAAAAAAAGGGGTGGAAAAAACACGAGACAAAAATAAACGTTCAGTTGACCACCAATTTATATTTAGAACGAAGCTTTCCGCTCAAATTCTGAGCATCCTCAGGTATATAACTCACATAAACACGCGGGTGTTTATGTACCTGAGGATGCTCAGAATTTGAGTGAAAAGCTTCGTGCTAAATATAAATTGGTGGTAAACTGAGGGTTCATATTTTGTTTTATTATTCCACATCGTACTATGGCTTACTGAAAAAGGTGTCCAATTAAATTGGACGAATCGGTGAACACTTATCTTGTTTCAACTTTATTTTTTTGAAGTTCATACTATCTACCTGTTTGGATTCATAAATTTAAGGTTGAATTATATAGATAAATTAATATTATTCGGAATTAGTGGAAGTCAAGTCTCAATGACGGGGATTGTAAAAGAATGTTAAGTTTGTATAGGTATTCCCGTAATTATTATGTGTCAGATGCTGATTCTGGAAAGCGAAAACCTATAGCGTGCTGGTGTATATGAATTTACTACATGTAAAATTACATTTCAAGAAAAATGACTTGATTTGGGACAAAAATGGACGGACCCAGCATACATATTCACAGATTTCTGAAGAGTCGCTGGTATTGACCTGTCTCGTCCCTTCGTCTTTCATCTACAAATTCACTGGAGGAGTCATTTGTAGTTGAGTTTTTTGCAGCATGACGAAGGTATGAGGTGGAGTTCATCAGAGTAAAAGAAAAGACGGAGCCGAGTAATGAAACGAAATGAAAACTGGTTGAAAATATGGAAATACCTGGTTAAAAATTACTAAAACTCACTCCTCATTATGTCCTTTCAGTAGGTAAAGAAAAACTTCAGGTAGGTACCTTTTTTTAGTAGCTAACAGGTGAAACTTCAAGAAAACCGCATTTGTGCCATCGCAGCGCTTATGATCTTATAAAAAATCATATTTTAACTTCCATTACCTAATCAGCATATAAAAGTCGTGTTGAAATACGTAACTAAACACACATTATACGGAAAAGGATGATTTCATAATGTCGGAAATGTCGGTGAATGTTATGCAAAATGAAAATTACGAGAAGCCCTTTAAGACTGGATATCAGTGTTTTGAGCGCGGCGAGCTTAAATCAAATGATGTGGGAATACAACGTTTTCTGGAATAGCTAGCAAGGTACGGCAGAACAGAGAAACAGATAAAGATCACACGTTTTTGGCTGACATTGTAGGTGTTTCCGATTGGTGGGTTGCATGTGGGAGTGTTCTGTAAAATCGTCGTGTGATATGTTTCAGAAATTACGGAATAACGGAACGTGCCAAGCTAAATGAAGTGCAATTGCAAGAATTTTATGCCTAGTTTTGCAACAGAATTAGTGAACATTGATATTCTAGTCGGGCGGAGGGGTTTTTTTGCTGTTCGGTGGAATGTGTAGCCTAAGCTAACTGTTGCTTATAGACCACAAAATGTTTGTTAATGATTGTTAATTAAAACATGGTAGGATTTTTTTAAATTTAATGTGAACGGAAAAGTTATAGGTTCCGTTGTTCTCTTCAAGTATATAGGAACTCTATGTGGGGTACGCTAATTAAATCCGGCTGAACGGGCAGAAACCTGCATCTACACACGTCACTATAATACGCTCCATCCTTGGACCCAGCTATGAGAGATAGTAGCCGCACCGATGAACAGAACAGGATCACCGGATCATCAAAGAGGATCCCTTTCACATGGGTTTCATTGGATTCGAAGGTATTGACGCCCTGAGGTGATATGTGGGCGAAATTTCCGATTTCAAATCCACCTAGTCCACTTTATTGAGCCGTAAAGTAAGTACGTTGCTATCATCGAGGCCTGCGTTCAATTTCGAGGAAACGGCATCAACAAAATCCAGGATTATTCAGTTTGCCGTCATAATGATGTAAGAGCTGGTCAACAGGTGAGAAAATCAAATTAAGAGTGAATCCCTATCAACCAGTGGCTGCAGTTTCAACCTCCCCCTTCGCACCTAAAAAAACCCAGAATTTACTCATCCATGGGTCGGTGTTGGTCGGTGTTTCAGATGATTGCTGACAGCAATTTTTTCATAATTTTAAACTGTAATTTTAACTGAATTTTCAGAGATGAAAACTTCCACTTATTGTGTGAAATAGCCAGCACACACCAGATTAACATCATCTGTGAGTTAGGTAGTAATTACATGTGCAAACGAATGTAGAAAATTTAGTGATTTATTGGATTAAATCTTTCTTATGCTTACCTAAGTAGACGACGAATACTCGATGTTATGTATCACCAGTAGGAAAATTTTCATAATAGTTATTATTTCTGCTCTGAAAATCGTTATAAAAATAAACGGAATGAAGTTATGATCTTTGCATATCAAGGCAATCTTTAAAAATCTTTGTTCAAAAATTCATTGTTCAACTAAATGTGGAATAAATGGTTGTGCGAGTTGAATAAAAAGCAACAAGTAGAGCTTTCACAACGGCTCTGTTTTGGTGCAGACAACTGATACTGAAATACTAGTTCCTTTCCTTCTTTCCAATCTGATGAACAGATACAAAGAGTTGAGAAATATAGAGATTGTAATAGTAAGTAGCGATATTGAAGAGAGTGACGGTCAAACGTGCTTCTGAAATCTAGAGAGTATAGTCAAACAAAAACAAGAATGTCCAGGCCGTGAAATGTAGAAGGGGCTACAAGAAGAGGCCACAAAACAGTGCAACACCAAGTTGAAACGATTTCTTCGATACTTTTTCTATGTATTAAACTGTGAATAATTTAATGTTTTCCAAGTCTCATTTTCAATAATTGCTCCCTCAATTTTTCATCAGAAACCTCCAGAATGTTTTCATGAAAAATAATGAATCTGGTACATTACGTTATGTTGTTTTCAATGCTCCTCTTGTATAATTCATTATTTAGTGGTTTTCAAAAAATAGTACACTAGCATAGCGGTAAATCCACAGTTTTCAAGATAAGTCAAATAATTTCGTGACTCTCATAGTAACTTGAAATAAATTTAAACACTTCATTGTTGTTCAGATCTTCAGTAACGCTGTAATTTTAATGAATCATGTTTTTTAATTGAAGGAAGTTGGTATTTTGATTTTGTCGAGCGATCCTTTTCATGTTGATAGGTTTGGGGCTTTTGGGGTCTCCCTCTGGCTATGGGCAGAGAGCTCTGCCGCTGAATCACCTATGCCGTATTGAAGGTTCCATAAGAGCTTAATGAGATTGTACAACATTTGACAGAAAAACTTCGTGTAAAAATACTCGCACCTACCTGCAATTCGCGTCAGTTTAGGTGCTAATCTTCGGAGAAAAATAGCCTTGTATTTTACAAAAACAAAAAATCATGAAGTCCCTGTTCACAGCATTCACCTCCGATTAATACTTTCATGTTGCAACATAGTTAGATGATTATAATATAGCCATGATAATTAATTCATTATGGTTACCTACTACAGGTGGTGGTTTGAGCACCCGAACCCTTGTTTACAGTTAAATTTCATCTCATATTACATTCAAAGTTCTACTATTAACATCTAGGTATGGTCACTCCCAAAACACAGTCACCTTAAATATTATATTTTAGATGGAAATGAATAATTTTATAATGTGGAATAAACAAAAAATAAACCTTAACTTACTACCTCAGTACAAAGCTTTTATCACTTTTATCATTTTCATCATTCTTTTATCATTTTTAGCTTCACTTTTATCTGTGTTTATGTGAGTACCTACCTGATGATGTTCAGAAGTCTAGTGAAAAGCTTTGTACTGAATAAATTGGTGGTAAGCTAAAGGTTTATTTTTTGTTTATTCCACATTGGAAGATGGCTTACCACATGAGGTGCAAAAACAAATTCGATGTATAATTTTATGATTTATCCTGGCTATCTCGAGCTCAGTAATATACCCACTTGCATATTTTATATTGGACAGGTTTTATGTTGTGTTAGGGTAAGTACCTGATTTGTTGATGCTCATTTTTTTATTTTTTTTTATCAACACTCATTTCATTGTTTCATAATTTATTATACTTGCCTACCTTTCTCGTCAGCGACTAAAAAGTTGGGCGAAACGGGGCTCGGGCGGGTCGTGTCGGGTTGGCAAGGTTCCGCGATATTCTCCCGAAGGATTATGAGGGTTGCCGCCTCCGTGCCGCCTCTTATATATATATCTCGGGAGGCGGCAGTGGGGGCGGGATCAACAGGTGTTCGAATGGGGGAAACCACCTCATCTCTACCTCTGCCTCTCATCGCCCCGGCTACTAGTTATCAAATAAATGAATAATTAACTCGCAGTATAAAAACGCTGCAAAGTCCTTGTCACACGGGTTTATTATTGTATTGGACACACCTACAGAAATTTTGGCTGTTTATTTATTGTTTCTTTCATGTAAGATGATTGAAATAGCTATTTCTGGTGGTTTCCACCAATTTTGGCCCTCAAAACACGAATTAGGTCCTTTTTGGTTTATTATTTTCAATAATGAACCATTGGAATCGAGCATGAAAAAAAAAATTCTTACCCCCCCTCAAAATTTGATGGTTTACGTTTCAAGGTATGTAGAATCCAAAACTGCAATAAAAATATTTCTGTCTTCCGCCGTACGCCGTACGGGCCACTTTTCTTAGTTACCATGAAAGAAAATTGATGAAATTCGAGTTATAGGTTCCGTTCGCTGTCTAGTTGGTCCTCGAAGCTCGACGTTACTGTCAGTCATCTCAAAGGGGTTCAAAATAGGGGTTGAAATTTTCAAAACGCCTATACCATTTTTTTACGAGAATATTTTTACGGTTTTGAATAGTTCTTGAACTTGCGAGTTTTTTAAGACCATCCGGAGCGTCGTACGTCCAGCCGTTCGTTCACAGTAAGGCCCCGAAGTTTGCACCGACAGGCATTTTCGACTCCAGTGTGAATGAAATTGTATACAATTCAAACCAAATCTCGTAACCAGAGACGCGAATACGGCCAATCATTGCTAGGGATCACCTGATTATATTGGCGGAGTATGAAGTCGAATTGGTTGTTCTGTGATATTATTTCATTTGAAAAATGACGGCTCTTTTGGAGTTTGTTGGTAGGTAGTGAAACTTGAACAAACGTTGAAGTATTATTGATGGGTAAATTATTACTACGGTAAATCATTACTCCACGGTAAATTATTACACAACGGTTCATTATACCATCTACGTAGAAGGGGCTGGAGTTAACTTTTTTCACTCCACATCAACAATTTCACTTCAGAACTTCATTAATTGCGTTTCTTTTCGCCATTTTGGGTACTGTCTGTCTCGACAGAATTATTTTAGCAACATTTAATTCGTGATTTAAGTAGGCTCCTAGTAACGAGTACGGGGTTAGGTACTAACCCACGGAGGATCTGCGATCCACATAATATATATAGAGTAGTAATTATTATATTATATAGACGGGTTATCTATACAGAGAGCTGTGATCTGTAATAGAACGGTATTTTGTACAAAATAATAAACCGTTGTGCAGGGATTTGCAGCGTTTTTTGACATTTTTATGTCTTTACTATGGCACATAACTCAAAAAGTGTGACGTTACGGTGTGACAAAGAAAGCGTTATGAAAAATTTCTAATGATTTTCACGTACAACCGATTCGTTGCTACGGAACTTTAACTTCGCCAGTTATCATCGTACAAAAATCGTTCACCACTCGTTGGATAGCTCTCGATTTACCTAACCATATTACGTTAACCACTGCGGAGTGCGTGGCCGACAAGCTGCGGTATGAGCGTGGTTGTTTAAATAATTGTTTACACACAGGTGATCATTCTCAATAAAATTTATAATGTGAACACGATTGCAAGCTTTATATAAATAAAGACATAATTTTAAGACCAAACAACCGATAAACGAATTATCTCTAGGAGATGTACGAGTCTTGGAGATGAAGCTCGGACTGTGTTTATGTTTAACAAAATTTTTATGAAGTGCACTCGTGAGTGTGTATATAAGAAGCTTTGTATAAGGCACCACCAGTTACGACGAAACATTACATGGAGCATCGACAATCATCCAATGGACCATCGACGAAACGGAAACTTCCCAAATCGGCCAAGGAGCTGATGCGTGAATATCGTTTGCGCAAAAAACTGCGTACGAGTACGACAAATGCCGATGACACACTTATCACATCACAAACGACTGACAACATAAAGTAAGTGGTACGTGGTGTGGGTGCGGGAGGGGGCGCAAAGACATAAAATGTCCCTCGTGGTTGCGTACTTACGAAAGCTGTACCCACCGTTTTAAAATTATCTTTGATCATTGGTAGTACCATTTAATCGTCTTGATCCACGTGTTGACACTTTTTCTAGTGTTATTCTACAAATTGATGGTGATTTCAGACGATTTCCCAGGTTTTTGACTCATAAAAAATCAATTTTGGGAGCTGATCATCTGGTAGAGCCTCAATCTTTCACTCCTTGGTCAAAATCGACTTCATATTCGGTCTTCTCGTCCCCAAATACATGGAAAACGATACCTCAAAAGCTAATTTTACTAATATGTTACCAAAACACAAAAGTACCTATTTTTATACACATTTTCACTCATAACACCCCTGGATATATTCCGATCGGGCTGAAAAGTTTCGGGACACAACTAAGGCCCAAATGGAGCATGTGTGCGAAAGAACGAAATTTTTAGACCGAAAATGAAGCCGGTACGGCTGGACCGGGTGGTCTTAAAAAACTCCCAAGTTCGAGAACTACCTACATATGTAAAACCGTAAAAAAAATCGAGAAAACGGCATCCTGGAGACTTCAACCCCTATTTTTCACCCCTTAGGGATGACTGACTTTAACACCGAGCTTCGAGGACCAACTAGACCCCAAATTGGACCTATAAACCGAATTTCGTCAATTTTGGCTCATGGTAACTAAGAAAGTGCACAGTACGGAGTACGGCATACGGCGGACGAACAGAAATTTTTTTTATTGCATTTTCGGATTCTACATACCTTGAATCGTAAACCATCAAATTTTGAGGAGGGGTTAAAATTTTTTTTTTTTTTTTTTTTCATGTTCGATTCTAAAGGTTCCTATTATTGAACATAATGAACCAAAATTTCTGTCCGTCCACCGTACGGAGCCGTAGAGAGCTGAAAGTACCCAACTAATTCTGTTAATTCATGTGACCCGTTTAGTCATTAATCCATGCATGGATCCGCCAGCTGTCCACTGATTGAACTTACTCAACTATTCTATACGTTCTTGTGATTCAAGTGAGGAAGCTGTACTGCCTACTCAAATCGGCAGTCCCCCCCCCCCCCTCCCATCCAAGTATTGAAAATAATAGGAACAGAAACATCCGCCGTCCCATTTAGGGTCCACTTAGTTCGGCGTTTACTGTCAGTCGTCTCCAAGGGGTGGAAAATAGGGATTGAAATTAGCAGAATCCCGTAAGCCTGAAAGCTTTTAATAGAAGGGTATGGTTTTTATGGCTTCCTTTATTGGTTTCCGAGCTTGAGAATTTTTTGAGGCCATCCGGAGCATCGGAGGTACGCTCAGCCTTCGTTCACAGTAAGGCCCTGAAATTTGCATCGAAATGCTTCGTCAACATGAGTGTGAATCATAGGGTGTATTATACATCCATCCCATTTATCGTTGCTAGGGACTACTGATTACAATCGCGCATGACGTTATACAATCGGGTTGATTGTTCCTTAATATCATTTAATTTGAAGGAAGATGGCTGTTTTGGATTTTGTTGGTTATCTACTTTTGTAACTTGAACAAATTTGGTTGTATGCCTGCTGTCAGCCTGTGTCCTCAAGTTCTCGCGCGCATAATTTCCTCGATTCCAATATGATTTTGCTGAAATTTGCGGGTTGAATCCTAGATGCTTCCTTATGAATTACAGAGCGATTGGTCCACAAACACGAATCCGAGGTAATGAATTTCTTACGAATAAATGACCCGATTATGCTCAGATTCGTCCCCATTGAATTTCCAAACGCATTGGATAACCATTGCACATCCCCAAAATGTGAAATCGGTGGCAACCAATTTCTCACTAATGAATGACCAATTTATGCTCGAACAGAAACAGTGACCTACGCAGAAGTGCGCAAGAAAATAAACCGTTTTATAATAATTTACAGTTTTTTTCTATGCTCGATCTCAAAGGTTCATTATTGAAAATAATAAAGCAAAGGGTAATAAGGAAATTTCAAGTAGGCATTAGCATATGCCATCGCTGCCTAATCTCAGAATGCTGCACATGCGGCACATCAACTATGTTGGAGTAGGTATTTCACGCGGACACACCAGTTTATGTAATGATGTGTTTGTTGGGATTAAAAGTGGATACCGGCGACTTCAACATGTTGTCAGTCTGTGGGCCCACTCGCTATTGAACATCAAAATATTGCCAGGTTCGACATTATACGACGATTTTAAACGGGCGGGCGGGAGAAAAAGGGAGGTCGGGCCGGAATATTTTAGCTCCTTGTTTATCTGAGCTCAGGGAAATGACCAAGTTGCCACCTTGAAATATTGGAACTGTCAATCCCTCAGGTCGGGGACACGTCCAACGTTTTCACCCTACCGGACTTTTTGAAGGGAAATTCACCTGTTAGTATTCTGATTAACGGTTAATCATCTCCCGTTGGAAATACTGGGGAGTGGGGAATGTTTTATAATGAGGTGGCATATCGATGCTAACGACCCGAGTTATTCTGGCTCGAAAAACAGTAGTTGCACGGTTATCTCTGTGTAACAATGAGTGAGTTGATTAATTTAATACTACTAAATTGGTTTCGATTCATTCGTACATAATGGAAGCTTATTGATCATTTAGAGATGGTAAATAATAATAATTGTTCATGTTTTCGTTTTTACACTTTTTAGACGGTTTTCATTATTTTGAGGGGGAGAAGTGGGTTTCCCCATTTTCGACCAAGCTGAACAGGAATCCAACACCCCCCCCCCCCCCCCCACCACCAAAAAAAGGAGAAGAACAAAAAAAGAAGTTATTTCGATTCTAGAACACTCTGTACAGTCTGTTGTTATTTTCCCTTCAGGAGGACGTTTTGTATAACAGTAGAAGTGTGGGTACCGCAAATGAGGAGGAGGACACTTTGTACTCTCTCAAAGTGAAGGGGAGAAATGAAGGTGGACACTCTGTACCAGGCTGTGGACCATTCTGAAATTTATTGCATGTATGTGAGGGAAAAAACTCGAGAAATCACCGTATGGTTCGCGAACCGATGACGGTAATTTACCTGGATGCTTCGTAACCGAACCATTCCACCTTATCGAGCTATGTCGATTCTATGCAAAATTGTATAAGAATAGGCTGCAAATCCCTTGTCACATGGGTTTACTATTCTACTGGACATAGTACCGAAATGAGCTGTTCGTTTATTATTTCTTTCATGTTCAATAATTGAAATAGTTATTTTTGATGGTTTCCACCAATTTTGGCCCCCAAAAACACGAATTAGACTCTATTAAAAAGAAAAAAAAACAGATTATCTTTGATCATTGATAGTACCATTTAATTGCTTGATACTTACTTTACTTTGTCGCTCCTCTTGTACCTTGCGGTGTCGAGGTTTTGCAGAGAGCCTTCCATCCCTTACGATCCAATGCTCGTGAGCGGCCATGATTCCCTGCTTCGGCTTGATTCACGTGCTAATACTACTTTTAGTGTTATTATACAAATTTATGGTGATTTCAGATAATTTTCCAGGTTTTTGACGCATAAAAAATTAATTTTGGGAGCTAAACCTTCGTTACAAACTCAGTTCCTCACTCTTCGGTCAAAATGAACTTAATATTCGGTCTCCTCGCCCTGAAAAACATGGAAAACGATACCTCACAAGCTCATGTTCACTGAAACCTCAAAAACCCCTATTTTTACACCCATTTTTCTCCCATAACACTCCTGGGTGTATTCCGATCGGGCTGCCGAGCTTCGGAGCACAACTAGGACCTACATGTGTTCCCAGATGGGGACCCAAACTGTGTGCGGAAGAACGACGATTTTATACCAAAATTTAACGTAAATTTAAGGCTGAAACTTCCTTAAAACCTCAGTTTTCCACTCTTTGGCGAAATCGACTTCATATTCGGTCTACTCGTCCTAAAAAACATGGAAAGCGATACCTCAAAAGCTCATGTTACTAAAACACAAAGAATACCTGTTTTACACCCATTTTGGTTTATTATTCTGTGAATAATACACCTATGTATTCGCTCAGCAAAAAATTTTTACAACACCCCCTCAAAATTTTTTCTTTTCCGTTTCAAGGTGCGTAGATTCAAAAAATGCAATGTCCGTCCAAAAAATGCAATGTCCGTCCGCCGTACGCCGTCCGCCGTATCACGTGTACAGGCTTCATTTTTGGTCTAAAAAATTCGTTCTTTCGCACACATGCTCCATTTGGGCCCTAGTTGTGTCCCGAAACTTTTCAGCCCGATCGGAATATACCCAGGGGTGTTATGAGTGAAAATGTGTGTAAAAATAGGTACTTTTTGCGTTTTAGCAACATGTTAGAAAAATGAGCTTTTGAGGTATCGTTTTTCATGTTTTTGGGGACGAGAAGACCGAATATGAAGTCGATTTTGACCAAAGACGCGGAAATTGAGGTTTTACCATTGGCTCTGCTCCCAAAATTGTTTTTTTTTAGTCAAAAACCTGGAAAACTGTCTGAAATCACCATCAATGTGTATACTAACATTAGAAAAAGTGTAAACAGCTGAAGCAAGACCATTAAGTCGCACTACCAATGATCAAATATGATCTGGGGGGGAAAAAAAGTGTAGGTACCTATTTCATGTTTTGGGGGCCAAAATTGGTGGAAATCATCTGGAATAGCTAATTCAATCATTCCACATGAAAGAAACAATTAATTTAATTGCCAACAAGAATCTCTAGAACTCCAATAGAATAATAAACCCATGTGACAAGGACTTTGCAGCGTTTTTCACTCATAACCCCCCTTGGGTCTATTTCGATTCGACTGGAACGTTTCGGGACACAACTAGGGCCCTAATTGTTTCCTTATGAATTTCGTTGCATTTGGATCAGTAGAATAGACTGTGCATACGCAAACATGAAAAAATTGGAACCCACATAACTCACGACCCCAATGGTCAAAAATGGCTCAAATTTTGATGGTAGTTTGGCGTTAGGTTCTGGTTGGTTCCATAGGTCCTAGTTGATTCTATAATGAATTTTGTCGTATTCGGATCAGTAGTAGAGACCACACATATGCAAACGTGAAACATTCGAACCCACATAACTCACGACCCCAATGGTCAAAATTGGCTCAAATTTTGATGGTAGTTTGGGGTTAGATCCAGGTTGGTTCCATAGGTCCTAGTTGATTCTATATTGAATTTTGTCGTATTCGGATCAGTAGTAGAGACCACACATACGCAAACGTGAAAAATTCGAACCCACATAACTCACGACCCCAATGGTCAAAATTGGCTCAAATTTTGATGGTAGTTTGGGGTTAGATCCTGGTTGGTTCCATAGGTCCTAGTTGATTCTATAATGAATTTTGTCGTATTCGGATCAGTAGTAGAGACCACACATACGCAAACATGAAAAATTCGAACCCACATAACTCACGACCCCAATGGTCAAAATTGGCTCAAATTTTCATGGTAGTTTGGGGTTAGGTTCTGGTTGGTTCCATAGGTCCTAGTTGATTCTATAATGAATTTTGTCCTATTCGGATCAGTAGTAGAGACCACACATACGCAAACGTGAAACAATCGAACGGGGGGGAACAAATAAATCGTATTTTCATCGCTCCAGGTATTGTTTTGAGTAAGGGTTTATTTTTTTCATGCTAGTTGACTGAAATGGTATCAGACGCTTTATTGGCTTGTCTTGTACACTTCCTTCCTACACAAGGAATGCATCAGGGACTCTTTACGCTTTCTAACAGGTTAGCCTATCAAAACTACTGTCATCTCGATTTGGTGATTGAAACGGTTTGAACAATATACAGACTTGCAGTACGGATGTAATGGATTGAAGGTAGAGCGAGACGTGAAGTTCTCGAGATGATCAATACAACTAACTAATTATTGATATTAATGAAACTCTTCAAATATAAAGAAACACACAAGGCGGGAATCCTTCGTTATACTGGCCTTGACTCGACATTATGTGGATACCAGTTTACACCTTCGTGTGAATAACAGAGGTGATTAGTTCCAAGAAAAGCTCGCATCGCTTGCGAGGTTATTGGCATACTTTAATGGACCCGTTGGAGGGAAAACAGGAATACTTAACCAGAGAGCATCGAGGAACGGGGAACAGTTCAGCAACAACTGTAGTCCAGGCAAGAACTTCCTCTACGAAAAAAAATATCCGACAAAGTGATTCAAACATGCAATATAGTTACTATAACATTATTTATTCTGTGATTTCTGGAGGTCCTCGAATTATTCAGAAAATTTTCATAAAATAAAACGTGAATAGTGAAACGCTAATAATGAATTTCATATAAACAACTTTCATTTTGCAGGGCATCATGAAGATTTTTGGACTTATTCTTGTATTGGCAGTGACAGCTGGGGTTGTTGTGAATAGCCAGGTAAGCTATTATTACGTTGATAACAATCCTTTACTGTGTTTACCAGCTTAACGCACATTGCCTCCTCGTTTATTATACCTAATAGTTTTATAAATTCGGGTGGTACCTGCCTTACGCCTTGACGGCCTGGGGTTGAGGGCTGTACAACCATTTAGTCTGGCATCGATATGCCTGTGGTGTTATTTCATCCCGAAGTTCCAGTGGATCTGAAGTACCTACTATGTTTTACTCCGTCCTCGTGTGCAGTCTACTCAGAAAAACCAGTATGCCAGTGATAGTTCAAAATTCCGTATAATTTGAACATGGAAAAAAAACGCTGCAAAGTCCTTGTCACATGGGTTTATTATTCTACTGGACGTTCCTACAGAAATGGCTGTTCACTTATTGCTTATTTCATGTGAAATAATTGAAATAGCTATTTCTGATGGTTTCCACCATTTTTGGCCGCTAAAACACAAATTAGGTAAGCTCCTTTTTTTTCAATTTATCTTTGATTTATCTTGGTGTTATGAGTGAAAATGTGTGTAAAAATAGGTACTTTTGGTTTATTACTTTCAATAATGAACCATTGGAATCGAGCATGAAAAAAAAAATTCTTACCCCCCCTCAAAATTTGATGGTTTACGTTTCAAGGTATGTAGAATCCAAAACTGCAATAAAAATATTTCAGTCTGTCCGCCGTACACCGTACGCCGTACGCCGTACGGGCCACTTTTCTTAGTTACCATGAAAAAAAATTGATGAAATTCGGGTTATAGGTTCCGTTCGGCGTCTAGTTGGTCCTCGAAGCTCGACGTTACTGTCAGTCATCTCTAAGGGGTTCAAAATAGGGGTTGAAATTTTCAAAACGCCTATACCATTTTTTTACGTAAATATTTTTACGGTTTTAAATAGTTCTTGAACATGCGAGTTTTTTAAGACCATCCGGAGCATCGTACGTCCAGCCGTTCGTTCACAGTAAGGCCCCGAAGTTTGCACCGACAGGCATTTTCGACTCCAGTGTGAATGAAATTGTATACAATTCAAACCAAATCTCGTAACCAGAGACGCGCCCACAATAGGAATTTGTGAATACGGCCAATCATTGCTAGGGATCACCTGATTATATTGGCGGAGTATGAAGTCGAGTTGGTTGTTCTGTGATATTATTTAATTTGAAAAATGATGGCTCTTTTGGAGTTTGTTGGTAGGTAGTGAAACTTGAACAAACGTTGAAGTATTATTGATGGGTAAATTATTACTACGGTAAATCATTACTCAACGGTAAATTATTACACAACGGTTCATTATACCATCTACGTAGAAGGGGCTGGAGTTTGTTGGTAGGTACTTTTGCAACTTTTTTCACTCCTCATCAACAATTTCTTTTCAGAACTTCATTATGTGTGTTTCTTTTTGTTAGGTACTGTTTGTCATCGGCAAAATTATTTTAGCAACATTTAACTCGTGATTTAGGTAGGTACCTACCTAGTAACGAGTACGGGGTTAGGTACTAACCTACGGAGGGTCTGCGATCTACATAATATGTATATAATAGAATAGTACATATCATATTATATAGAAGGGTTATCTATACATAGAGCTGTGATCCGTAACAGGAGGGTATTCTATACAAAATAATAAACCGTTGTGCAGGGATTCGCAGCGTTTTTGCGTTTTAGCAACATGTTAGTAAAATGAGCTTTTGAGGTATCGTTTTTGGGACGAGAAGACCGAATATGAAGTCGATGTTGTCCAAAGAGTGGAAAATCGAGGTTCTATCAAATGCTCAGTTCTCAAAATTGGTTTTTTATGAGTCAAAAACCTGGGAAATCGTCTGAAATCACCATCAGTTTGCATAATAACACTGGAAAAAGTGTCAACACGTGGATCAAGACGATTAAATGGCACTACCAATGATCAGAGATAGTTAAAAAAAAAAGCGTAGGTACCTAATTTGTGTTTTAGGGGCCAAAATTAGTGGAAACCATCAGAAATAGCTATTTCTATTATTACGCACGAAAGAAACAATAAATGAACAGCCAACATTTCTGATTTCTGTAGGTATGTCCAGTAGAATAATAAACACATGTGACAAGGACTTTGCAGCGTTTTTCCTTCTTGTTCACCCACTTCCGTTCATTTCCGCATTCCTACCCATCATACAGCACCTCTTGAAAAGCTCTCCGTTAAACCTGAAATTTGAAAGAATTTAAAAAAAACCACGTCCATTCCTCATTATCTTATGGAGAAGTAGAACTTGAGAAGTAATGTTTTCTTGGTTATAGTAATATTAAAGTTTTTTATATTCTGTTTGTCAGAAGAGGGATGAGGGATGCATCTGCACGCAACAATATGCACCCGTGTGTGGCAGCGACGGTAAGATGTACAGCAACATCTGTTTTCTGAACTGCGCAGCAAAAAGGAAACCAGGTAAATCGATAAATAAATATACCTAGCATAATTACACAGTCTACTGTGGTTACAAGAAAGGTGAAGGGAAACGTGTTATTCGTTCAGCGAATTTTCGAGGAGAATGAGCTATTTTCTCTTTATATTTATCTTTATTTGTTATGAGAGCCTAGCCACGTATAAAAGCACGCTTGGTCTAACGTAACCCATGAATTATTACATGTTCTTCCCAGAATTTAGTTGATATAAATTATGATTATACATATTCGGAATCCAACTTGCATCTTGCATCCGAATTTCTGTTTTTCTTTATAGTTATGGGCGTTTCAAGGAATGCCCCTACCATCATACATAATACCTTGACTTAAAAATACTTAAAAATGGATTTGTTGAAAGGAATTGCCAACTCAAACTGCGCCTTCTATGAAATGAGGCTAACGCAACTGTCGTAGGAAATCTCAGACATTTAACATAATTATTATATGGTCATGGTAACATGATGATATGTAGGGTAGGTCTCGTGCAATCTAATCGATGAAAACTTTGGTAGTATTACTAGCGAAGACCCTTAAAACTCAAGTCGAAGAATTAAGAATGCCTACCAATTCATTCAATCTACATTAATTAGCCTAATACTACACTTCACAAATACTTAGATACACAATACAATATTTACATTATTTTTGATGTTGTGCATTTATATTGGCTAGCTGAGAGAGTTATAAATTGATTTATATCAATAAATTTAAAGGGATTTATTAGTTTTGGCATCATAAATATAAATATTTCATAAAGGATCAACTACTTGGTTAGCCTGTAATACACAGAAGAATATAAGGGGTTACACAATCATAATTGTTCACTTACCTATGTAATAACGTTTTGTAATGACATGATTACAGGACTAACTGTCGGGAAAGGATGCACACGCATGATTCGCGCATGACTGGAAGAATAAGTTATCCATGTTTCAGATCCCAACTCAACGAAAATTAACTATAACTATAAAAATTAAATAATAAGATTATCAGTGGATATATACCTATCTAGCTGTATATGTACATTATTGTACATCATATGATTGTTATTTAGTAACTTAGATCAGTATGTGATAATTACCAACAAATTTTAGATTATAGATCAAATCTAATCTGTAATAGTAACTACCTAGCATAAATTAAATTTTTTGCAGGACATAAATATTACTTGTGGTTTTTACAGTAACAACACCTCTTAAAATATGAAATACATATAACAATTGATGTATGTTGTCATGACGTGGCACGTTAATAATAAATTTTGATTTACCTCAAATCCATTTACCATCAGAAATAGCTATTTCAATTATTTCACATGAAATAAACAATAAATGATCAGCCAACATTTCTGCAGGTATGTCCAGTAGAATATTAAACCCATGTGACAAGGACTTTGCAGCGTTTTTGGTGACGTGGCCATAATCGTAACGAGAAATACGTAGCCGTAAAAAGGCAGGAAACCAAAAGTGCGGAATTGACAAGATTACACAATGGTTTGATTTAAGCGGTAATATCAATAAGGAATATCAATAAAATAGGTGTGTTCAGATTTCGAGAGTCAAAAACAGAAATAAGGTACCTAACTAAACAAGCAACATGCAATTTTGAAAACACTGCAAATTATTACACTACGGCTTATTACTTTCCTGTATTTCTGCGTTTAAGATTCCGGAGTTCCTATTAGCTTAAGACCCCTGATTTATTATGGTGGTTTTTTGCACTGGACTACCTACTCACGCACGCATGTACACACAAACACGCAGAGGCGACACCCCAAATGGGACCTAGAAACCCATTTCATTGATTTTGGTTCATGGTGCCTAACTAAGGAATGTGCCGAAAAATGTATTTTTCCAGAGGTTCAATTTTAAAAATAATTTTTTTTTTTTTAATTTCCAAAAATTTACATTATATAAGAAACAATATCCAACTAAATACTGGTTCTAATAGTAAATTAATTAAAGTTTGCCGGAAACTGAGACCCCAAAAAGGGTAAAAACCCGTGAATGGGGAATGCGAATCCAGCCTTACAAACTGCGAATGATAGAAAGAAAAAAAAGAAAGAAAAACATAATAACAGAATAAACCAACAACAAAGAATAAAGGGGAAAAATCGTCTTCGAGCAAAATTATGTATGGACAAGATAAATGGATGAAACAAAGGAAAAACCAAACCCAACTCTCCCATATTATGACAGTTGTTTAGTATCCTACTGAGTTTATCTACAATATTGTCATCATTTTTCAACAGAAATTTTTTTATTAGCATCATCCTAGTATTCATTTTAGGTTTGATTAATGTTAATTTAAAATTATTAGGCAGTGCATTGAACAGTTTTACACCCAAGAACGAATAGTGCCTCAGGCCAGCCACAGTATATCTTCTAGGAGTCGATAAGCAACACTGTTCGCCGCTTCTCGTAACTTTCATAGATTGAGTGACTTGTTGGCTTTTTAATATTGAAAAAATCGCTTCTTTAATATACAAAAGAGGCAGGTTAAGGATGTCTACATTTCTGAATATGGGAGCAGTGTGAGTAGTATAACTGCTTTTGGTCATCCCTCGCATAAACGTTTTCTGAACCAAAATTAACGGCTTTAGATTACTATAGTACGCTGCCCCCCACGCAATAATCCCTTAAGAAAGCAGTGATTGTACCATCGCAAAATAAAGCGTTTTCATGTTATTTACACTCAAGATATTTCTGGCTCTGTACATGATGAAAATGAGAGGCTTTACTTTTTTTATAAGGTGGGCGACTTGGTCTTTCCATTTCAGATGAGCATCAATTGTAATACCCAAGTATTTTATTGTGTAAACACGCTCCAGTGGGTTACAGGTACAGTCAATGTTGCATCCGATCTCATTGTGTATTGTAATGTTGAAGCTATCATCTGGCTGGCCAATGGCGTTCAATGAGAAAGGCATATATTTGGTTTTTCCCCTATTAACAGTTAACAAGTTCTTTTTCAGTTCATTGCATATTTGTGTCATACCTATGGAACTATTATTAGCAACCTCTTCCCATGAGTCCCCATGAAAGATCAGTGCTGTATCATCAGCGTATGAGATCAGATTTACCATCAAATTTTGATGGTAGTTTGGGGTTAGGTTCTGGTTGGCTCCATAGGTCCTAGTTGATTCTATAATGAATTTTGTCGTATTCGGATCAGTAGTAGAGACCACACATACGCAAACGTGAAAAATTCGAACCCACATAACTCACGACCCCAATGGTCAAAATTGGCTCAAATTTTCATGGTAGTTTGGGGTTAGGTTCTGGTTGGTTCCATAGGTCCTAGTTGATTCTATAATGAATTTTGTCGTATTCGGATCAGTAGTAGAGACCACACATACGCAAACGTGAAACATTCGAACCCACATAACTCACGACCCCAATGGTCAAAATTGGCTCAAATTTGCATGGTAGTTTGGGGTTAGGTTCTGGTTGGTTCCATAGGTCCTAGTTGATTCTATAATGAATTTTGTCGTATTCGGATCAGTAGTAGAGACCACACATACGCAAACGTGAAAAATTCGAACCCACATAACTCACGACCCCAATGGTCAAAATTGGCTCAAATTTTCATGGTAGTTTGGGGCTAGATCCTGGTTGTTCCATAGGTCCTAGTTGATTCTATAATGAATTTTGTCCTATTCGGATCAGTAGTAGAGACCACACATACGCAAACGTGAAAAATTCGAACCCACATAACTCACGACCCCAATGGTCGAAAATGGCTCAAATTTTGATGGTAATTTGGGGTTGGTCCCATATGACTTTCGTCCATTCCTATCACTATTAGCTACTGCGCGTGCAATCCCTATATTTCTCTAGATAATTATGTTTTCGATACATTATTCATTCAGCTGTATATTCATGCATGTGTCCTGTAAATCGCCACCAGTGATAATCGCTACCAGTTGTGTCCGTTCAAAACTACAGCTACACACCACTTGATCTTACCTCACCCAACCCGACCAATTTGACCCTACATCTACATTTTTACTCAAGGATCGATGTAGGATATTTTTCTCCTTTTGGAGAGGAAAGAAAAATCGCAAGCTCGTAACCAGACCACCTTGTTATCTACTCACCCGACTAATCTATGTTTTTACTTAAGGACTGATATAAGATTTTTCCCTTTTGGAGATTCGAGCTTCCGAGCATCCACATCACCCGTCTATTCAGACAGAAAACTAACTCAAAAATGTAGTACTACGTGAATTCATAACGTGGTATGGACTGGTGCCGATTGCCGCACATTGTTATAGGTGGTCGCGATTGACACTGGTGGCTATTGACATACACGTATTCTTCATGTAGGTATATTTAATACACTTTCCCCTCCTTCTCCCCCGAACCAACGAGTGGTTTCAACTGTTACCCCGGTGGTTAGTTCGAGTAAATACGTCGTTCCGAAAATTCCCTAATATTACGCAGACATGCTGCCGGACTGGGACTTTCTGCATTTCAGGGGCCCAAATAACTCGAATTCAGTTAGGCTTACAGTTCCACCAGGTAAAATATCTCTGAGGACTCTCGTCAAACTTCCGCGTCGGAAGTTGAATAGGGAAGAAATTAGCCTCAATCCTCTCTCAGTCAAACATTTTGTGCTCAGTGATTAAACCACCCACCAACTTTTGGAAACTTAGTCGCTATGTCATCGTATTGGCACACATTTTGTTGTAGTCCACGCTCCAATATTAAATTAATTACCTACTGGTACTCTATTAGGAGCTTAGGAAGATTATGTCAGTTGTGTTACGGCGAGTTCTCAAGCGGATGGGATGTTCAGCTTGAAGGCTATGTAACGCAGAAATCGATTTCCAACCCACTCCCACTGATGAATATAAATATCATAATAAGAGGACCATACCTACTACCGAAGCGTACTAGAGGGTGGGCAGCACAGTACTCTCGTAAAATGCAAGTAGTATACTAGAGCAAACTTCGGCCGACATTGATTCTATCGTGTACTGATGATGGTGTAACAACCGAAACCGGTCTACAGTTTGTTAGTTTGACGTGGAAATAGACTATTTCTATTTTTATCCTGTAGTTTTTTGCTATGGATTTCCACTACTCCGCCGCAAGTGATTTAAGTTATAGTATACTAGAGTTACTTTTGAGAAACCCTAGATACCTTACATATTTCCTATATTTACGTAGTATCCATATGGTCGGTGAAAGTCACTTAGATGTATAACCGAACCCTCAAATCTTTGGTTTGAGAATAACGAAGATGTTTATGGAATAGGTACGTAAGGTGTCTAATTAATTGAGAAGATCTGGCAGCTCGTTGGATGCGAATAACTAGACGTGATCTATCTCTCCCGAGCTCGTGGCCCTTTTGTCAACTGAGAGAAGAGTCTTTCGATCATCCAGTAAGATAGGTGATAGGTAAGTGGTGATATCCAAAAAGATAAAGAATAAAAATCCCCCATACTTTTCAGTAGACACCTATTTTTCCAATTTAAAAATCGATCATTTAAAAATTTAGATTTTATACTTACCTTATAGTTTTGTTTAAAATATCAATAAATGTTAACAACTTTCCAAGCCGATGTCAGCCATTGGGATGAAACAAAAACCATGTGGAGCAGGGCAGGGAAACATTGTTTTGGGGATAAATTGATTTTTGAAATGATTTGTGATGGTGAACTTTGGTGAGTTTCGAGTGGGAGTAAATCAAAAAGTTGTCCGATTTACGCATTTTTAAAAGTATATTCTAAATTTGATACGATTATATGCAATAAAAACAAACACAACACATAGAAAATCAACTGAAATCAAATTGGAAATAGTGACGAAATGCTGGTTGAACAATCTGCCAGGGCTTCCAATGTGGAGGGGTTTTTATTTCATAGTAGTCTCAATTAACCTTTCATTAACTACTTAGAGGGATTTGCGTGACGTCGTTAAACAGGACGGCACCATAATGAGAGTTCATTGTCAAAGAACAAGCAATTTCCTTTCCCCGTGAAAGTAAATATTATTTTAACATTTTACACCGGGGTTACCCTAATTTGATTTTGCATTAGACTACAGGATGTAAACGAATGGAAGCCCTACCCCTGAAGGGTGTTAATCAGTATGGATTCCGATTACTAGCAGCAACACTGAAAATTGTATCGTACGCGCTATAGACATCTATAAAATACGCGTTTTAATGATGTAGAGATGTGGACTAAGCAAAACTGGCACTAATATTACAGAATTCAATTAAGTAAGTAGGATTCAAGTCTTATGAGCAACCTGTACACCTCTTACTCCCTGGAGGAATCGTCATCGACCGCTGTAGAACAATCAGTTTCACAACTCTCAGGAAAAAAGATTTAGAAAAAAAATCAAGTCTTACAATTTAACGGTGTGACTGAAACCTTGCATATATTATGATATTATGTTACCTAAACAGTCGCTGTTATGCCGTTTTCCGCTATCTGGTCATTGTAAGTAACAAATAGTATCTGAAAATACGTAGGAGGAATTGAGGTTACCTATCCTAATTTATGAATCTTCGGAAGATACGTATCCTAGGTGCACACGAATGAATTTTACAAAGCTTGGTTCATAAATTTTTTCCCGTTCATTTCTGGTAACCCGATTTTGGTTTATTATTCTGTGAATATAAATAAACCTATGTATTCGCTCAGCAAACAATTTTTATAACACCCCCTCAAAAATTTTTTCTTTTCCGTTTCAAGTTGCGTCGATTCCAAAAATGCAATGTCCGTCCGCTGTCCGCCGTACGCCGTCCGCCGTATCACGTGTACCGGCTTCATTTTATGTCTAAAAAATTCGTTCTTTCGCACACAAGCTCCATTTAGGCCCTAGTTGTGTACCGAAACTTTTCAGCCCGATCGGAATATACCCAGGGGTGTTATGGGTGAAAATGTGTGTTAAAATAGGGACTTTTTGCGTTTTTGCTACATGTTAGTAATATTAGCTTTTGAGGTATCGTTTTCCATGTTTTTGGGACGAGAAGACCGAACGTAAAGTCGATTTCGACGGAATAGTGGAAAATTGCGGTTCTACCACATGTTCAGCTCCCAAAATTAATTTTTTATGAGGCAAAAACCTGGGAAATTGTCTGAAATCACCGTCAGTTTGTATAATAACACTAGAAAAAGTTTTAACACGTGCATCAAGACGATTAAATGGCACTACCAATGGTCGAAGATAAATTGGAAAAAAAGAAAAAAGGAGCCTACCTAATGCGTGTTTTGGGGGCCAAAATTGGTGGAAACCATCAGAAAATGCTATTTCAATTATTTATTGCACATGAAAGAAACAATAAATGAACAGCCAACATTTCTGTAGGTTTGTCCAATAGAATAATAAACCCATGTGACAAGGACTTTGCAGCGTTTTTTGGGTGTCACAATTTTTTAGTTGTTGGTTAACTCTGGAGCGGCATCTGTTTTTCTTTAGTCCCCAGCTGCAGTTGATCTTTGACTGGATCTGTGGTGAAGAGCTAAGCTACCAGGATATGAAACTTCATGCAAGTCTTTTACACTTGTATTGGTACCTCGCCGAGGTTTGAACTCAGGTCGCTGCGCCGGGGACCTTTGTCTCTCGTGAGATGAGTAATCCAGCGCCTTAATCATGATAAAAGGAATCCATCCAGCCTATTATGTACTCTGTCAGGTACGCCTGATGAGTTGCACTCGTCAAGTATAACTGATCTTGTGGATGGAAGTGTAAATAATCATTTTTAAAGATGAAACTAGAGTCCATTTTCAAGGTTTCCAACAGTTCTGACGTCACAGTCGGCTAGGGGGTCCCGCTCCGGCGAGAGGGGTGCAGTGATGACGTCAGAAAATAACTGCCTGTTGGAAACTGAAAAATCATAGAAATACAATTTTGTCTTGACGGAAGAAGGGTACCTACGGATATTCTTCCCTTCTTCCTCAAATAACAGTTGTGTTATTGGTAAATATTCAGTGTCTTGTGCAAAATTTACAGTATAACGTCGGAGCTGCGACAGTCTCACCGGGTAGCACTGACACAATTTATTGACTTGTACAAAGGAGAAGAATGTCTCTGGAAAATTAAGTAAAAACACTACCACAATCCACTGATTTCAAAAAAGATCACAAAGCTCACGCCACAAGACAAGCTGACTAATCTCACAGACAGACTAGTTGGTATTAGTATATATGTCAGTTAAGGGTAACCAGACGTCCTTGTTGTGGAAGGACGGTACTATTTTTCAACACGTGGAACATGCTGTCATTCAGACCACTTTCTTACTAAAATGGTACTTCCAAAGGACCAATCTGACGTGGTAAATACAAATGCGCTAAAGGCTTTAACATAATCATTTTGGTTTATTATTTTCTGAATAATACATTCGGTTCAGATTTTGGTTTATTATTTTCAATAATGAACCATTGGAATCGAGCATGAAAAAAAAAATTCTTACCCCCCCTCAAAATTTGATGGTTTACGTTTCAAGGTATGTAGAATCCAAAACTGCAATAAAAATATTTCTGTCTGTCCGCCGTACGCCGTACGGGCCACTTTTCTTAGTTACCATGAAAAAAAATTGATGAAATTCGGGTTATAGGTTCCGTTCGGGGTCTAGTTGGTCCTCGAAGCTCGACGTTACTGTGAGTCATCTCTAAGGGGTTCAAAACAGGGGTTGAAATTTTCAAAACACCTATACTATAGGCCCCGAAGTTTGCACCGACAGGCATTTTCGACTCCAGTGTGAATGAAATTGTATACAATTCAAACCAAATCTCGTAACCAGAGACGCGCCCACAATAGGAAATTTGGCGGAGATGAAATCATTGCTAGGGATCACCTGATTATAATATTGGCGGAGTATGAAGTCGAGTTGGTTTTTCTGTGATATTATTTCATTTGAAAAATGATGGCTCTTTTGGAGTTTGTTGGTAGGTAGTGAAACTTGAACAAACGTTGAAATATTATTGATGGGTAAATTATTACTACGGTAAATCATTACTCAACGGTAAATTATTACACAACGGTTCATTATACCATCTACGTAGAAGGGGCTGGAGTTTGTTGGTAGGTACTTTTGCAACTTTTTTCACTCCTCATCAACAATTTCTTTTCAGAACTTCATTATGTGTGTTTCTTTTTGTTAGGTACTGTTTGTCATCGGCAGAATTATTTTAGCAACATTTAACTCGTGATTTAGGTAGGTACCTAGTAACGAGTACGGGGTTAGGTACTAACCTACGGAGGGTCTGCGATCTACATAATATGTATATAATAGTACATATCATATTATATAGAAGGGTTATCTATATACATAGAGCTGTGATCTGTAACGGAAGGGTATTCTAGATACAAAATAATAAACCGTTGTGCAGGGATTTTCAGCGTTTTACACCCACTTTTCCCTCATTTTTTTTGTTCGGAGATTTTTTGTTTTCTTTTTTCTTTTACGTTTCAAGGCGTGTATATTAAAAAATGCAATGCCGTCCGCCATATCATCCATATCTACCCTAATTTTCGGTCTAAAAAAATCGTTCTTTCGCACACAGGCTCCATTTGGGCCGTAGTTTTGTCCTCTATCTCGACAGCCCGATCGGAAAACACCCAGGGGTGTTACGGGTGAAAAATGGGTGCAGAATTAGATATTTTTCAGTTTTAGTGAACTTGGTCTTGTGAGGTATAGTTTTCCATGTTTTTTTAGGATGAGGAGACCAGATATGAAGTTAATTTTGACCATCACTGAGCGAAGGACTGATGTTCTAATGAAGTTCTAACTCCCAAAATTCAATTTTTATGGGTCAGAAACCTATGAAAATTTATATAATAACACAGGAGGTACTATCAACAGATGAATCAAGACAATTCAGTGACAGTTTCACTGATCGAAAATAATTTGTCAGAAATGGCAACATAGTATTCGTGTTTATAACCTTCAAATTAGCTTTGTGGGTTTCTTCACTGAGGTCCCAGTAGTACCGTCTTCAGCCGATAATGATAAACCCGTGTGACAAGGACTTTGCAGCGTTTTTAAATATAAAATTTCAGCTAACTTCCAACCAGTAGCTACATTCATATACCTACTATAAAGGTAGGCTTCCCGAAATAGGTGGATACGCTATATGGTATTATGCTAAGCAAGTGGTAATGATAAGTCCCATATGGGTCCAGCAAGGCCTATGTGGGTTTTTTAATATTTAAATATGTCTTTTTCTTGATTAACATGTAACGTCCACAGAACATCATCAGCGTAGAATAATCGAACGTTCTCATCTAGATACAGTTCCAGTGGTCCTCCTTTTCTTGTTGGAAAATATGCTCACCTGAACGTGTGGACGTCAGGTCCAGGATGTCGGTTATACTCGTCAGGTTAGGCGTACCTGGCAGGTATAACTGATCGTGTGTAGGGCCCTCCACTCGGCCATCCTCGTCCCTATAGTTCATACATATGTTTACATTACATTGTACGTCATTGGAAAGCATACTGCAACCCATAGTGACAGTCAAGCCTCAGTAAACAATAATACTGAAATCACGATAGATACCCACCTAACACGAAGAACAATCGGAGTGAAGAGGGCTTTATCTGACGAATGATCGGCGTGGAAGTAATTCTGGCGAAGAGTGCTTCACAGAAATGTTCGAGACGTCGTTGGAGCATGAAAAAGCCATCAAAATAGCTTTTAGAGAGCAACTGAAGGAATAGGGATCAACTAAAAGAGGCTCATTTGTGGAATTGAACAAAACATTCTTGTGCGTGAGAATTTCACTCACAACATGCTTGTTTATGGGCCATTGTTCCACGTTTAACGAACACCTCTCAATACGAATCTAGCAGGTTTTCTCTTGAAATTACTCAGAACGGTTTGTTGCAGAGAGCTGCCTCTGTAATGTCATGGAAAAATTGAATTGTATTGTATGGTTCATCAGACAATACAAGAGTTAGCGTGGAAAAGCTGGTAGACCAAGCTCCGTATGAGTTATTTCGTTTCATTAGGTGGGTCGTATTTATAAACTCGGTCTAAGCCCTTGTTGGCTGTTTCAAAAACAAAAGGATGCATGCCTCGTTTCTGAAGACGACTTTGAATTGATTAGGGGTATTGATTTCTCTGAACTCTGCCGTAGGGGAGCTGGGGTTGTAGCGAAGGCCTCGCACAGGAGTTTAGTTCTGAAGGTGGGGGTAAGGTTAGGCCAACTAGGTTTTGAATGGAAAAATTAATTTATTAAATTCTGGCAATTCTTTATTAAGTCTGGCAAAATAAACATTTTATAAATACAGTTTCGCACCTCGGGCTAAAAGTAGATTAGTAGTAGTATGACATGGACCAAGCTTCATATGATTTTCTGAACCAGAAAAATATACCTACAGATGCTGTAGTCTATGAAGGATAACCAATAGCAATTTTCGGGGGGGGGGGGGGGGAACAAATAAATCGTATTTTCATCGCTCCAGGTATTGTTTCGAGTAAGGCTTTATTTTTGTCATGCTAGTTGACTGAAGTTGTATCAGACGCTTTATTGGCTTGTCTTGTACACTCCATTCATACACAAGGACTGTTTACGCTTTCTAACAGGTTGGACTATCAAAACTACTGTCATCTCGATTTGGTGATTGAAACGGTTTGAACAATATACCGACTTGCATGTAGTGGATTCAGAGTACCTCCATGCTACATCTCGATTTGAAGGTAGAACGAGACGTGAAGTTCTCGAGATGATCAATACAAGTAACTAATTATTGATATTAATGAAACTCTTCAAATATATAAAGAAACACACAAGGCGGGAATCCTTCGTTATACTGGCCTTGACTCGACATTATGTGGATACCAATTTACACCTTCGTGTGAATAACAGAGGTGATTAGTTCCAAGAAAAGCTCGCATCGCTTGCGAGGTTATTGGCATACTTTAATGGGCCCGTTGGAGGGAGAACAGGAATACTTAACCAGAGAGCATCGAGGAACGGGGAACAGTTCAGCAACAACTGTAGTCCAGGCAAGAACTTCCTCTACGAAAAAAAATATCCGACAAAGTGATTCGAACATGCAATATAGTTACTATAACATTATTTATTCTATGATTTCTGGAGGTCCTCGAATTATTCAGAAAATTTTCATAAAATAAAACGTGAATAGTGAAACGCTAATAATGAATTTCATATAAACAACTTTCATTTTGCAGGGCATCATGAAGATTTTTGGACTTATTCTTGTATTGGCAGTGACAACTGGGGTTGTTGTGAATAGCCAGGTAAGCTATTATTACGTTGATAACAATCCTTTACTGTGTTTACCAGCTTAACGCACATTGCCTCCTCGTTTATTATACCTAATAGTTTTATAAATTCGGGTGGTACCTGCCTTACGCCTCGACGGCCTGGGGTTGAGGGCTGTACAACCATTTAGTCTGGCATCGATATGCCTGTGGTGTTATTTCATCCCGAAGTGCCAGTGGATCTAAGAAGTACCTACTATGTTTTACTCCGTCCTCGTGTGCAGTCTACTCAGAAAAGCCAGTATGCCAGTGATAGTTCAAAATTCCGTATAATTTGAACATGGCAAAAAAATTAGATCTTGGCGTGGAGTATCCGGGTGCTGTGAGTCACTTCTGTATGGGCGCAAAATAGCATCGTCACATTTGAATTTCTTTTGGGCTAACATTCCATTTTCTGATACTCTTGACGCTTATTGACATTTTTCATGAAGCTCTCGCTGATATCTGTCAGACAGATAAAACGAAATACCCGCTAAATTACCTTGGAATTTCGCTGAAAATCCCCACTTCATCTTTTTACATGAGGAACACGATCTCACCATACAAAATAAGCTTTACCCTGAAAATTCCCTGCTATAGTGATGTGAAACAATCAGGAAGGAGTGTTCCAGTGAAGTTGCACTTGTACCACTAGGAACCTACTAATAAAACATCTAGGTAGGTACTAATAAAACTTTTTAATTGTATTGTTTGTAATATAATGAGAAACGGACGTGAGTCGAGTTTGCTGCTTTTAATCTCAAAATCGGAATCAGTACCCTCGAAAACCCCCGAATCACAATTTTCAGCTCCAAAATCCGAGTACTTTGGAGGGAATAAGCTAAAGAAAAAACGCGTGACGTCATCTGGAATGTATCCCCTTCTCCATGGGTTCCCACGTGCGGGAGTGAGAGGGCAATACGTACCAGATGGCTTCACACGCCTTTTCCTTCTCTCATACAGCACCTCTTGAAAAGCTCTCCGTTAAACCTACAGTTTGAGAGAGTTAAAAAAAAACAAAAAAATACACTGCCAAGGTGATGGCACAGGAGCTTCCTCGTCACAATCAGAGTGACCCATTATAAAATAGAACAGACTCGGAAGCAAAATAACATAACATAACAGTACATTACATTACATTACATAACATTACATAACGTTAAATATACATATTACATAACATTACATTACATAACATTACATTACATAACATAACATTACATAACATTACATGAAATATACATATTATACATAGGTATTATACATAACATGACTTCCATAATACATTACGTCCATTATACATAACTAGCCTGACCGCTCGCTTCGCTCGCTATCCGAGATTCGCTGTACGCAGTATCGTGGAACCAACAAACGACGGAAAAATCCCATACCTTACCGGGTATTTGTGCCCAATTTTATCAAAATCCGTCAAGCCATTCAGGAGTTGACCATGGTCGACCATATTTCCGCTATGGTCAGGGAATTAAAAATGCGCCTACGTTCAACTTGGGAGGCTACCGGATATTGGTGCCAAATTTGGTCGATATCCGTTGAGCAATTCGGGATTCGACCATGGAGGGGCCCATGGATGCGCTAAGGTCGACCGCGGGGGTAGTCCGAAGGGTCGATCGTAGATAGAATTTCACGTAGATTACGAATACGCGATAAAAAATAGGGGTTACCATTTCAATTAACGAAGTTGACCATGGTCGACCATAGTTCCGCTATGGTCAGGGAATTAAAAATGCGACGTTGCACAAGTTGGGAGCCTACTGGATATTCGTGCCAAATTTGGTCGATATCCGTCGAGCCGTTTGGCCGTGCATAGAAGGACAGACAGACAGACAGAGCGCATGCGCAGGGCGAACCGCTGGCTCTATCATGTTGAAATTTATATGGGACCTCAATGGGCCCTACCCGCTTAATCCCTGAGAATTACATTGAAATTGGGTGAAATCTTTGGTTACTACGGCTGTAACAAGGAAATTGAATCTATTTCACGCCAGCGCATGCGCAGAGCGCACCGAGGGTCCGATCATGCTGAAATTCATACTGGAACTCACTAGGCCTTGTCCAAACAACCCTTGAAAATTTGAGCGAAATTGAATCAAAATTGTGAAAGTTATGCGTGTTTGTTGAATTTAACGTTAGCGCATGCGCAGGGCGTACCGCTGGATCAATCATGTTGAAATTTGTATGGGACCTCAAGGGGCCTTATCCGCACCATCCCTCAAAATTTGAGCTGAATCAATTCAAAATCGTGGAAGTTATGGCTGTAACAAGGAAATGCGGACAGACTCACAGACTCACAGACTCACAGACTCACAGACCGACAGACACGGAACCAAATTTGTTCAGTAGGCTTTGAAACGCAAAATGCAAGTGGAAATTTTGATTTCTGAAGACAAAAATTTTTTGGCTCACGAAAGTGAACACAAGGCTTCCGCTGCTTCGCAGACTCGGAAGCAAAACCAAGTCCATTCCTCATTATCTTATGGCGAAGTAGAACTTGAGAAGTAATGTTTTCTTGGTTATAGTAATATTACAGTTTTTTATATTCTGTTTGTCAGGAAGAGGAGGTGCCATGCGCCTGCTATCAACCATATGCACCCGTGTGTGGCAGCGACGGTAAGATGTACAAAAACTTCTGTTATCTGAACTGCGCAAAAAAAAGCAAACCAGGTAAATCGATAAATAAATATACCTAACACAATTATACAGTCTACTGTGGTTACAAGAAAGGTGAAGGGAAACGTGTTATTCGTTCAGCGAATTTTCGAGGAGAATGAGCTATTTTCTCTTTATATTTATCTTTATTTGTTATGAGAGCCTAGCCACGTATAAAAGCACGCTTGGTCTAACGTAACCCATGAATTATTACATGTTCTTCCCAGAATTTAGTTGATATAAATTATGATTATACATATTCGGAATCCAACTTGCATCTTGCATCCGAATTTCTGTTTTTCTTTATAGTTATGGGCGTTTCAAGGAATGCCCCTACCATCATACATAATACCTTGCCTTAAAAATACTTAAAAATGGATTTGTTGAAAGGATTGCCAACTCAAACTGCGCCTTCTAAGAAAGGAGGCTAACGCAACAGTCGTAGGAAATCTCAGACATTTAACATAATATTATATGGTCATGGTAACATGATGATATGTAGGGTAGGTCTCGTGCAATCTAATATATGATCGATGAAAAATTTGGTAGTATTACTAGCGAAGACCCTTAAAACTCAAGTCGAAGAATTAAGAATGCCTACCAATTCATTCAATCTACATTAATTAGCCTAATACTACACTTCACAAAAACTTAGATACACAATACAATATTTACATTATTTTTGAAGTTGTGCATTGATATTGGCTAGCTGAGAGAGTTATAAATTGATTTATATCAATAAATTTAAAGGGAATTATTCGTCTTGGCATCATAAATATAAATATTTCATAAAGGATCAATTACTTGGTTAGCCTGTAATACATAGAAGAACAATCATAATTGTTCACTTACCTATGTAATAACGTTTTGTACTGACATGATTACAGGACTAACTGTCGGGAGAGGATGCTCACGCATGATTCGCGCAGTACTGGAAGAATAATTATTTATCCATGTTTCAGATCCCAACTCAATGAAAATTAACTATAACTATAAAAATTAAATAATAAGATTATCAGTGCGTATATACCTATCTAGCTGTATACGTACATTATTGTACATCATATGATTTTTATTTAGTAACTTAGATCAGTATGTGATAATTACCAACAAATTTTAGATTATAGATCAAATTAATCTGTAATATAAACTACCTAGCATAAATTAAATTTTTTGCAGGACATAAATATTACTTGTGGTTTATACAGTAACAACACCTCTTACAATATGAAATACATATAACAATTGATGTATGTTGTCATGACGTGGCATGTTAATAATAAATTTCGATTTACCTCAAATTGAATTCATTTCCTCCACCAAGAACATTGATGGACGTTGAACTATCAGGGCATATAAAATAAATTTTTTCCAAAGGAGACAGCGGATTTCGTCCGATGGCAGTTGGACGTGCATTCTGGAATGGTTATGTACTTACATAATATACACTTCTGATGGTTGTATATGACGAATAAGTAGCTAATATACACACTGAAGTAAAACTGATTCAAATGGTTATCTTGCTTCATCTAAAAATCAAGTTATAATTATAATTATTTACACGATTATATACATATAAATTTTTTAACGTGCGAGTGAGGGAAAAGCGAAATAATGGTGAACTTGCACCCCATTTTTGAGGTGACGAGTGACCCACTATTTTCGCGCGAAGTTGAACCCGAATAAATGTTTCGGTATGATTCAAGTAAGTTTCCATCTTTCTGGACTGCCTGTTGGAAACCATCATGGCGTAACAAGAAGAAATCACTCAAAAAACGCTGCAAATTATTACACAGTGAACGATGTTCAGCTGAACCCTGGAGATATTCCCAAATTTTCACCTAATTTGGACGATTCGTTCGGCCATGAACAGCAAACTTGTAGGACCTACCAACAAGGTGGTGATAAAAGTGCATATCAACAAAATCAAAAATAACAAAATTTCTTTAAATGGAATGATGATTATAATCAACTGTTCCCTAGCAGTGATATATGAACTGAATGAATATCGTATCATTCACTCGTGGCGAAGCTTTTCGGTTCAAATTTCGGGGCCTCACTATATGAACGAACGGCTGGTATAGTACAACGCTCAGGTTAATCTCTAAGTCATAAAAACAATACCCTTCTATTGAATGTTTTCGAGCTTACCTACTTACTGCGTTCTCAAGATTTCAACCCCGATTTTTCACCCCTAAGAGATGGCTGAGAGCAACGCCAAGCATCGAGGACCAACTAGACCCAAAACGGGACCTACAAACCAAATTTCATTTATTTTGGTTCAGTGGTAACTAAGAAAAATACAAAGTACAGCAGACGGACAGCATTTTTTTAAATTACATTTTCGGATTCTACGTTGTCTTGAAAGGCATACAATCAAATTTTGATGGGGGTTAAATTTGTTTCATGCTCGATTCGAAAGGTTCATTATTGAAAATAGTAAACCAAAACTGTTATACGTTATGTTGAGCACGATTCAGATGAAAGGTGGAATAGCGGGCCTAGATCCGTGGTATATCTGCTCTCCAACGTGCTCAGCAAAAAGGGACGAAAACCTGACAGACTTGATGCTTTAGTCGTAGAATGCCGAGCACGTAAGCCAACATGGGCACGTGGCTCTAATTGGGTAAACCGACCTGATGGAATTTTAATGTTAAAAAATGAAACGGGGAAAGGTGAAGGGGGCTTAATTTGGGGGAGAGTTTAGTTTGGACGAGTTGCCAAGGAAATTGGGTTTTCAAAGTTTGTTAGGTACCTACCTAAACAGGGAGAGATCAAGTTCGTTACTGCAGGACTACGGGTCATTGTATGCTAAATAATTTTGTAAACTGATAGACTCGAACTTTATTCTTCATTCGAACATTGTTTAAATCGTTTGCTGAGAGATCGGAACGTTCTCTCTGTGGATTCTCAGGAAGTAGTCGAGCAGTGTTGTGAGTTGACAGAAATCGTGGATTATAGCAAATGGTAAAGTCCATGCGCTGAGTAAGCTATGCAACACAGTGACATGTAAGTAATATAAATGCTCACCTAAGCAGACATTTCTGGCTGGTGCTTTGCCACTGCCCTGGTAATGAGGAGGGGGTACTGGGATTCGAACAGTCAGCTAGCTCATTATACAAGCGTTCTCTGCATGAATGGAAAAACGCTGCAAATCCCTGCACAACGGTTTATTATTTTGTATAGAATACCCTTCTGTTACAGATCACAGCTCTATGTATAGATAACCCGTCTATATAATATAATATGTACTATTCTATGCATATTTATGTAGATCGCAGACCCTCCGTAGGTTAGTACCTAACCCCGTACTCGTTACTAGGTACCTACCTAAATCACGAGTTAAATGTTGCTAAAATAATTCTGCCGATGACAAACAGTACCTAACAAAAAGAAACACACATAATGAAGTTCTGAAAAGAAATTGTTGATGAGGAGTGAAAAAAGTTGCAAAAGTACCTACCAACAAACTCCAGCCCCTTCTACGTAGATGGTATAATGAACCGTTGTGTAATAATTTACCGTTGAGTAATGATTTACCGTAGTAATACCTAATTTACCCATCAATAATACTTCAACGTTTGTTCAAGTTTCACTACCTACCAACAAACTCCAAAAGAGCCATCATTTTTCAAATTAAATAATATAACAGAACAACCAACTCGACTTCATACTCCGCCAATATAATCAGGTGATCCCTACCAATGATTGGCCGTATTCACAAACTCCTATTGTGGGCGCGTCTCTGGTTACGAGATTTGGTTTGAATTGTATACAATTTCATTCACACTGGAGTCGAAAATGCCTGTCGGTGCAAACTTCGGGGCCTTACTGTGAACGAACGGCTGGACGTACGATGCTCCGGATGGTCTTAAAAAACTCGCAAGTTCAAGAACTATTTAAAACCGTAAAAATATTTACGTAAAAAAATGGTATAGGCGTTTTGAAAATTTCAACCCCTATTTTGAACCCCTTAGAGATGACTCACAGTAACGTCGAGCTTCGAGGACCAACTAGACGCCGAACGGAACCTATAACCCGAATTTCATCAATTTTTTTTCATGGTAACTAAGAAAAGTGGCCCGTACGGCGTACGGCGTACGGCGTACGGCGGACAGACAGAAATATTTTTATTGCAGTTTTGGATTCTACATACCTTGAAACGTAAACCATCAAATTTTGAGGGGGGGTAAGAAAAAGCGTAGTTCATTATTTGGAAATTGTGGCACTTGGTCGGAGTATCCTTTCATTGCAAACACCGAAAATGCCTACCTACTAAACCACTGGAAAATAATAAATTTTAGTCAGGAGTATGGAAACCGTGGTGCTGACACTTTTTTAAACTTAGTAACTAGAATAGTAATTACCGTTAGCTGCCATTGTTTTCATACCAGATAATTCAAGGGTCAGTTCTTGGCCCAATGTTGTTCCTCGAACAATGAACCACCCATGATATTAGAGGGAAGTGTATCGCCTTTTGGTTTATTATTCTGTGAATAATACACACCTATGTATTCGCTCAGCAAAAAAATTTTATAACACCCCCTCAAAATTTTGTCTTTTACGTTTCAAGGTGCATAGATTCCAAAAATGCAATGTCCGTCCGCCGTCCGCCGTATCACGTGTATCGGCTTCATTTTTGGTCTAAAAAAGTCGTTCTTTCGCACACAAGCTCCATTTGGGCCCTAGTTGTGCCCTGAAACTTTTCAGCCCGATCGTAATATACCCAGGGGTGTTATGTATGAAAATGTGCACAAAAATAGGTACTTTTTGTGTTTTAGTAACATGTTAGTAACATGAGCTTTTGAGGTATCGTTTTCCATGTTTTTGGGGACGAGAAGACCGAATATGAAGTCGATTTTGACCAAAGTGTGGAAAATCGAGGTTCTACCAAATGTTACGCTCCCAAAATTGATTTTTTATGAGTCAAAAACCTGGGAAATCCTCTGAAATCACCATCAATTTGTATAATAATACTGGAAGTAGTATCAACACAGACGATTAAATGGCACTACCAATGATCAAAGATAAATTGAAAAAAAAAAGGAGCGTTGGTATACCTAATTCGTGTTTTAGGGGCCAAAAATGGTGGAAACCATCAGAAATAGCTATTTCAATTATTTCACATGAAATAAACAATAAATGATCAGCCAACATTTCTGCAGGTATGTCCAGTAGAATATTAAACCCATGTGACAAGGACTTTGCAGCGTTTTTGGTGACGTGGCCATAATCGTAACGAGAAATACGTAGCCGTAAAAAGGCAGGAAACCAAAAGTGCGGAATTGACAAGATTACACAATGGTTTGATTTAAGCGGTAATATCAATAAGGAATATCAATAAAATAGGTGTGTACAGATTTCGAAAGTCAAAAACAGAAATAAGGTACCTAACTAGAACAAGCAACATGCAATTTTGAAAACACTGCAAATTATTACACTACGGCTTATTACTTTCCTGTATTTCTGCGTTTAAGATCCCGGAGTTCCTATTAGCTTAAGACCCCTGATTTATTATGGTGGTTTTTTGCACTGGACTACCTACTCACGCACGCATGTACACACAAACACGCAGAGGCGACACCCCAAATGGGACCTAGAAACCCATTTCATTGATTTTGGTTCATGGTGCCTAACTAAGGAATGTGCCGAAAAATGTATTTTTCCAGAGGTTCAATTTTAAAAATAATTTTTTTTTAAAATTTCCAAAAATTTACATTATATAAGAAACAATATCCAACTAAATACTGGTTCTAACAGTAAATTAATTAAAGTTTGCCGGAAACTGAGACCCCAAAATGGGTAAAAACCCGTGTATGGGGAATGCGAATCCAGCCTTACAAACTGCGAATGATAGAAAGAGAAAAAAGAAAGAAAAACATAGGTAATAACAGAATAAACCAATTACTACTTAATAAGAGAACACAGAATAAAGGGGAAAAATCGTCTTCGAGCAAAATTATGTATGGACAAGATAAATGGATGAAACAAAGGAAAAACCAAACCCAACTCTCCCATATTATGACAGTTGTTTAGTATCCTACTGAGTTTATCTACAATGTTGTCATCATTTTTCAACAGAAATTTTTTTATTAGCATCATCCTAGTATTCATTTTAGCTTTGATTAATGTTAATTTAAAATTATTAGGCAGTGCATTGAACAGTTTTACACCCAAGAACGAATAGTGCCTCAGGCCAGCCACAGTATATCTTCTAGGAGTCGATAAGCAACACTGTTCGCCTCGTCTCGTAACTTTCATAGATTGAGTGACTTGTTGGCTTTTTAATATTGAAAAAATCGCTTCTTTAATATACAAAAGAGGCAGGTTAAGGATGTCTAAATTTCTGAATATGGGAGCAGTGTGAGTAGTATAACTGCTTTTGGTCATCCCTCGCATAAACGTTTTCTGAACCAAAATTAACGGCTTTAGATTACTATAGTACGCTGCCCCCCACGCAATAATCCCTTAAGAAAGCAGTGATTGTACCATCGCAAAATAAAGCGTTTTCATGTTATTTATACTCAAGATATTTCTGGCTCTGTACATGATGAAAATGTGAGTCTTTACTTTTTTTATAAGGTGGGCGACTTGGTCTTTCCATTTCAGATGAGCATCAATTGTAATACCCAAGTATTTTATTGTGTAAACACGCTCCAGTGGGTTACAGGTACAGTCAATGTTGCATCCGATCTCATTGTGTATTGTAATGTTGAAGCTATCATCTGGCTGGCCAATGGCGTTCAATGAGAAAGGCATATATTTGGTTTTTCCCCTATTAACAGTTAACAAGTTCTTTTTCAGTTCATTGCATATTTGTGTCATACCTATGGAACTATTATTAGCAACCTCTTCCCATGAGTCCCCATGAAAGATCAGTGGTGTATCATCAGCGTATGAGATCAGAAAGCTATTACAAATTACACACACATTACAAATTTCATTGACATAAATCAAAAACATTACCGGGCCTAAAACAGTGCCTTGGGGTACGCCAAATTTCACATCAGAGGTTTCGCTTACTTCGTCAGAAAGTTTTACACACTGTTTACGCTCAGAAAGGTATGTCTCAAACCAATTGAGTTCCTTATTAGCGATACCATACTACCTCATTTTTTTAATCAAGATATCATGTGACACCGTATCAAAAGCTTTTTGTAGGTCTAGAAACACTGTTACACACCTTTTTCCTTGATCAAGTAACTATATCAGACGAGAGGACAGGGCAGCAATCGCGTCCCTTGTACCAAGCTGCGGACGGAAGCCAAACTGGTTATGAGAAAGGATATTATTGTCTAGCATGTAAGCCATTATTTGACGTTAAACTATTAGCATGGAACATGCTTTAGCCTTGGACTAACTAGCCGAAAAATGTCACGCGGAAGTGTCACGAAATTTTAACCTTGAGGGTACCCTCGAGGGTCCCCTTGAGGGTCCCCTTGAGGGTTGCCTTGTGGGTTGCCTTGTGGGTTCCCTTGAGGGTCCCCTAGCCATGGTATCTCGGCTGGGATTATTTACGCCTACCTACCGTATGATAGACGCACAATCATGCTGGCGAAGACAATAACGTTTATGGAAGGATTTCCGAACGAGAATTAACGTTTATCGATCGATCCATCAACCATTCAGAATTTGAACTATCAAAATTCGAACATTCCGAATTACTGACAGCAACAAACAGAATATGAAAGCGCGGCTAAAGCATGTTCCATGTTTCTTGAATTTTAGCCGTAGGCTCTAAGCGAAAACCAACTGGGGGTCCAGGGGGCTTGCCCCCTGGCGAGGTGCGCAGCGCCGAGTTTTTTCAACTATCTTTGCTAAATTCGAAATTAATGATATAGGTCTATAATTCTCAACGGTAGTTTTATCTCCAGCTTTATGAATTGGGCTTATTAAGGCTAGTTTGAAAGGTGTGGGGAAAATACCATTGGTTAGGCTTAGGTTTATTATTTTGCACAAAGGATTGACTAGAAGGGATATGTTGTCCTGAATTAATTTGACTGCAATGCCGTCCGAACCCGGAGCAGAGCCACCTCTAAGACTAGAAGCAACTTCAGTAACATCAGCCGGGGTGACCTCATGAAAAATGAACCGGCTTGAACAAGTAGGAGGTAAAAATCCAATTAGATCATCCGGTCTAGATCGTTTAATATTGTTGGCCAGACTTTCTCCCACAGAACAAAAATATGAGTTGAACGCATTGGCACACATTTTTTCGTTCCCCTCCACTTCTATTTCCCGTCCATTTACACACAAACGTTTTACGCATAGCTGCTTTTTATTTTTACTATCATCAATCATCTCTTTCATTATTTCCCACAAACGCCTCGTATTACCTCTAGCATTTTCTAAATGTTTTTTATAATAATCATTCCTAACCTTCCTGATAGACATTTTCAATTTCTTATCATAAACACATACGTAGCTTTTCAATTGTGTGTTAAGAGGCTGTTTTTGGTTTATTATTTTCAATAATGAACCATTGGAATCGAGCATGAAAAAAAAAATTCTTACCCCCCCTCAAAATTTGATGGTTTACGTTTCAAGGTATGTAGAATCCAAAACTGCAATAAAAATATTTCTGTCTGTCCGCCGTACGCCGTACGCCGTACACCGTACGCCGTACGCCGTACGCCGTACGCCGTACGCCGTACGCCGTACGGGCCACTTTTCTTAGTTACCATGAAAAAAAATTGATGAAATTCGGGTTATAGGTTCCGTTCGGCGTCTAGTTGGTCCTCGAAGCTCGACGTTACTGTGAGTCATCTCTAAGGGGTTCAAAATAGGGGTTGAAATTTTCAAAACGCCTATACCATTTTTTTACGTAAATATTTTTACGGTTTTAAATAATTCTTGAACTTGCGAGTTTTTTAAGACCATCCGGAGCATCGTACGTCCAGCCGTTCGTTCACAGTAAGGCCCCGAAGTTTGCACCGACAGGCATTTTCGACTCCAGTGTGAATGAAATTGTATACAATTCAAACCAAATCTCGTAACCAGAGACGCGCCCACAATAGGAATTTGTGAATACGGCCAATCATTGGTAGGGATCACCTGATTATATTGGCGGAGTATGAAGTCGAGTTGGTTGTTCTGTGATATTATTTAATTTGAAAAATGATGGCTCTTTTGGAGTTTGTTGGTAGGTAGTGAAACTTGAACAAACGTTGAAGTATTATTGATGGGTAAATTATTACTACGGTAAATCATTACTCAACGGTAAATTATTACACAACGGTTCATTATACCATCTACGTAGAAGGGGCTGGAGTTTGTTGGTAGGTACTTTTGCAACTTTTTTCACTCCTCATCAACAATTTCTTTTCAGAACTTCATTATGTGTGTTTCTTTTTGTTAGGTACTGTTTGTCATCGGCAGAATTATTTTAGCAACATTTAACTCGTGATTTAGGTAGGTACCTAGTAACGAGTACGGGGTTAGGTACTAACCTACGGAGGGTCTGCGATCTACATAATTATGCATAGAATAGTACATATTATATTATATAGACGGGTTATCTATACATAGAGCTGTGATCTGTAACAGAAGGGTATTCTATACAAAATAATAAACCGTTGTGCAGGGATTTGCAGCGTTTTAGATTTGTAGTACAATTTTTCCTTATATCTCATCGATCTGAGTAATCCTTCCGTCATCCATGGTTTCAATAGTCTTTTTTTTTCACTACATTTTTTTCGTATCATAGTGGTACCTACTGATATCCAAGTACTTCACTAATTTTTTTGAAAATTATCAGCAACCACTTCCACATCTGCAGATTCCATACCACTATCCCATCTCTCTTGGGATAATAGTTTAGAAAATAGCTTCCGGTCTACAACTTTATGAATCACACTCATAGAATCATGGCCTTTAATACCCACACTAGTTTGCAATAGTATCGTAAAATGATCTGTAGTTTTAGCGAATTTTCGAAGAAAAGGAAGCTATTGTTCTCGGTCCAAAATTTTTAAAACTCGAATTTCCGAAAGATTTTTATACCAAAATCCGTTTCAGACCATCCTGAATTCCCTGCCGAAAGACACCAAAAATTATGTGTATATATATATATATTTATATATGTATGTGTCATTCCAGACGATAACTCTCGAAAGAATTGAGATAAAAAGTTCAAATTTGCATGAAAAATCTTTCTTGGCAATCGACAGGCTAAGTTCGAAGATGGGCAGAATCGGGTCACCCTAAGGGGGAGTTTTGGGGAGTTTTAGGGGGGGGAAATTACCCATAAATTCCCAAAATGAAAAAGTCTGACAAGTGACACCTCATTTTAAAGGTTTTTGTACGCTGAACACGATGGTGAAATCAGAATTGCGATATCTCATTCCATTCTCAAACTGGAGCACTTTGAAGATGAAGGAACGTGGTTATTTCTTGAGATGTTCTTCCTGGTTCGTCTGCTCCAATCTGATAACGGAATGGGATATCGCAATTCTGACTTCACCATCGTGTTCAGCGTTGGAAAATCTACAAACCGAGGTGTTACTCGGCAAAAAATGGAACAAAAAATTTGTTACGTACCCAATACCTACTCTTCTGGTATTCAAAACATTTTTGATTTCCCCCTCCCCCTCCTTCCACCCCAAATTTTACTTTGCGTAAAACTACTCCTGTTTTAATTTTGTATGGTATCAAGTTGGGAAAACATTGGCCGAAAATTAATTTTCAGAAAATTTTAGGCGGAGGAGGAAGATGCCGAAAACTTCGAAAATTCGCTCTTATAGCCATGCTGCATGACTGTGGTTTTTTGTTGTTAAAATACCCGCACGATCCTCCCGTAAGATTTTATTGCTGTAAATATGGTCGAGACACGACATACTATCAGCCACTATTCTAGTAGGCTCCTGCACTAGCGGCAGAAAACCAGCTGAATATAAAATACTTACATACTTTCCCACGTTCATGTCAGTGTGATTCGCGATATCAAAATTGCAGTCACCAATTAAATAGGTTTTCATATTTTTCGAGTGATCAATGACGGAAGCAAACTCTTCAAAAAACTGATCCAAATTGCAATTCGGGGATCTGTAGAGGGCTAATATACTAAATTGGTGTTTCTTTTCTTTAAAAGTAATTTTTAGCGCACTACAACTAGAGATAATAACTTCTTCAAACAATACTAGGTACGAAAGGAGTCTGTTGTTTACGTATACTACAGTCCCACTATTTTTATTAAATTGATATTTAGTTTGGTACGTGGTGTAATTCTCTAGATTGAATGGAACCGGATCATTCCTCAGCCAGCATTCAGTAAGAATAATTATATCTAATACAAAATCTAGCTGACTAATTGTAGCGAGAGCTTCATCAAAATTTTCGTAAATACTTCTGATGTTCATGTGCAAAATATTAATCTTACCATCTTTTGCCTTGAAATGGTCATTACACTGGGCTATCGTTGAAAAAGTTCGAGTCTTGTGAGATAAATCAGAAAGGTAATCGTATTCAGCTTCGAACATTGATAAAATATTATGTGGTCGTACTTATTACAGGCATTGACATCTAATCACTAAAAACTAGTTTACGAACGTCGATCTCCCTTAGTTGCTCTTTCCTTTTATCCGGCTGGAACGAGTATTCGGTTCGTCATCCTTCTTCATGAAGATTCGACCCTGACTCGTCCAGACGTAGCGGTTGCCATATGATCTTGCTGTCCTCCGTGCCAACCAAAACAATAAATTCTCTGTTTTGAACGGTCAGTCGCTCATTGACGTACATTTTTTTATCTGGCAAAGCATCGTTGACATCTCTGGCCGTAATATTCCTGAGTAACGTCTTCTTTTCCATCCAGGTTTTTGATAAGGCGGAGTGAGTACAGCTAACAATGAGAGGTCCCGAGGGACTATGGTCCGAACGTGTTGACGTACGAACTGTCGCTCCTTTTCCGATATTTTTCTGACGATAACAAGTGATGTCCGATTCTTGCATGGAGATGCCCAGTTTATTAGCAACGGACAAAAATATCTCCTTCACATCTTCATTTTGGGTCTCAGGGATACCCCTCATCTCAAACACGGCTGATAAAGCCGCCTGTTCAAGCACGTTCGTTCGCGTTCGCAAATCTGATAGGTACCTACGTCTCTCTTCAACTGAGCATTTTCCATTTTTACAATCTGGCTCTCTTCTCTCACGCTCTTTAATTCCAATTTAAAGTCAGAAATAGTTTTTCTCATATCTTCGAACTGCTCATTAAAGAACCCCATTGAATTTTGGTTTATTATTTTCAATAATGAACCATTGGAATCGAGCAAAAAAAAAAATTCTTACCCCCCCTCAAAATTTGATGGTTTACGTTTCAAGGTATGTAGAATCCGAAACTGCAATGAAAACGCTGCAAATCCCTGCACAACGGTTTATTATTTTGTATAGAATACCCTTCTGTTACAGATCACAGCTCTATGTATAGATAACCCTTCTATATAATATGATATGTACTATTCTATTATATACATATTATACTCGTTACTAGGTACCTACCTAAATCACGAGTTAAATGTTGCTAAAATAATTCTGCCGATGACAAACAGTACCTAACAAAAAGAAACGCACATAATGAAGTTCTGAAAAGAAATTGTTGATGAGGAGTGAAAATCCCTGCACAACGGTTTATTATTTTGTATAGAATACCCTTCAGTTACAGATCACAGCTCTATGTATAGATAACCCGTCTATATAATATGATATGTACTATTATATACATATTATGTAGATCGCAGACCCTCCGTAGGTTAGTACCTAACCTCGTACTCGTTACTAGGTACCTACCTAAATCACGAGTTAAATGTTGCTAAAATAATTCTGCCGATGACAAACAGTACCTAACAAAAAGAAACACACATAATGAAGTTCTGAAAAGAAATTGTTGATGAGGAGTGAAAAAAGTTGCAAAAGTACCTACCAACAAACTCCAGCCCCTTCTACGTAGATGGTATAATGAACCGTTGTGTAATAATTTACCGTTGAGTAATGATTTACCGTAGTAATAATTTACCCATCAATAATACTTCAACGTTTGTTCAAGTTTCACTACCTACCAACAAACTCCAAAAGAGCCATCATTTTTCAAGCGAAATAATATCACAGAACAACCAACTCGACTTCATACTCCGCCAATATAATCAGGTGATCCCTAGCAATGATTTCAACTCCGCCAAATTTCCTATTGTGAGCGCGTCTCTGGTTACGAGATTTGGTTTGAATTGTATACAATTTCATTCACACTGGAGTCGAAAATGCCTGTCGGTGCAAACTTCGGGGCCTTACTGTGAACGAACGGCTGGATGTACGATGCTCCGGATGGGCTTAAAAAACTGAAACTTGAAGCCTCTGTGGTACTGCTGGGTAAGGATGACGAAGTGGGTCCCCACCCTGATCAGCTGAGTGAGCTCTGAGAGCAGTATCTTTCCTTTTCAACTTACGAGGCTCAATTTTGGAATGAAGCCTCTGTGGGACTGCTGGGTAAGGATGACGAAGTGGGTCCCCACCCTGATCAGCTGAGTGAGCTCTGAGAGCAGTATCTTTCCTTTTCAACTTACGAGGCTCAATTTTGGAATGAAGCCTCTGTGGGACTGCTGGGTAAGGATGACGAAGTGGGTCCCCACCCTGATCAGCTGAGTGAGCTCTGAGAGCAGTATCTTTCCTTTTCAACCTACGAGGCTCAAATTCGGAATGAAGCCTCTGTGGGGCTGCTGGGTAAGGATGATAAAGTGGGTCCCCGCCCTGTAATAAGGTATGTTTGAAATGGTATGGCAGTTATGTTTGGTATGGTATGGTAGGTATAGTATGGTGTATGGTAGGTATAGTTTGGTATGATACGGCAGGTATGTTTGATATGGTTTGGTATGTTATGTTATTGGTATGGTATGATATAATGTTTGGTATGGTATTACCCACTCTGTTACAAACTCAAACTATGGGTGATGGTACTGTTTGGTATGAACGATTATGAACTAAACATCCCCCACATACGAACTAAATCACTCGCGACGAAATCGTGGAAACCCATTTCAAAGAAAAACGGAGTTATTGAAAAATAGTCTATTTATTAATAGACTATAATTTAAAAATAGTCTATAACAGTGTTTTTTGCGTTTTTCGTGTATTAGTGGAAATAGACTATTTTTCAATAACTCCGTTTTTCTTTAAACATCCCCCCTCCACCCCTCCTCCCCATCTCACCCAAACAAAAGCTTCGTTCGCAGTGGAGTTCCGTACAGTTCTAACAAGTTCCGCGCAGGCGCCCTAGTGTTTATAGCGTTCGCAGAACAGGCGTTTGGAGTTCTAGTTTTGAGTTCACTGTTCACAGTAATTTTTTCTCCAAGTCCGGAACACGTTCCGAACGCAGTTCTGGAGTTCGGGGTTTTTTCTCGAACTGTGGGGACAGCTACGCAAGAGCGCTCTGGTGAGTAGGAGGGAAATGGTTATCATAGCTAACCCAGCCAGATTTTTGGTTTATTATTCTGCAAATAATACACCTATGTATTCGCACAGCAAAAATTTTATGACACCCCCTTCAAAATTATTTCTTTTACGTTACAAGGTGCGTAGGTTCAGAAAATGCAAAATCCGTCCGCCGCATCGTGCATAACTACTTCATTTTCGGTCTAAAAATTCGTCCATTCGCACACGTTACGTATCCAATACCTACTCTTCTGGTATTCAAAACATTTTTGATTTCCCCCTCCCCCTCCTTCCACCCCAAATTTTACTTTGCGTAAAACTACTCCTGTTCTAATTTTGTATGGTATCAAGTTGGGAAAACATTGGCCGAAAATTAATTTTCAGAAAATTTTAGGCGGAGGAGGAAGATGCCGAAAACTTCGAAAATTCGCTCTTATAGCCATGCTGCATGACTGTGGTTTTATACCTTTATCTGGCATATTGCTGAGGTCAGAATCATGGAATTTGTCAAAAACTTGGAATAATTTTAACATTAAAATTCCATCAGGTCGGTTTACCCAATTAGAGCCACGTGCCCATGTTGGCTTACGTGCTCGGCATTCTAGGACTAAGGCATCAAGTCTGTCAGGTTTTCGTCCCTTTTTGCTGAGCACGTTGGAGAGCAGATATACCACGGATCTAGGCCCGCTATTCCACCTTTCATCTGAATCGTGCTCAACATAACGTAAAACAGTTTTGGTTTACTATTTTCAATAATGAACCTTTCGAATCGAGCATGAAACAAATTGAACCCCCATCAAAATTTGATTGTATGCCTTTCAAGACAACGTAGTAATTTAAAAAAATGCTGTCCGTCTGCTGTACTTTGTATTTTTCTTAGTTACCACTGAACCAAAATAAATGAAATTTGGTTTGTAGGTCCCGTTTTGGGTCTAGTTGGTCCTCGATGCTTGGCGTTGCTGTCAGCCATCTCTTAGGGGTGAAAAATCGGGGTTGAAATCTTAAGAACGCAGTAAGTAGGTAAGCTCGAAAACATTCAATAGAAGGGTATTGTTTTTATGACTTGGAGATTAACCTGAGCGTTGTACTATACCAGCCGTTCGTTCATATAGTGAGGCCCCGAAATTTGAACCGAAAAGCTTCGCCATGAGTGAATGATACGATATTCATTCAGTTCAGATATCACTGCTAGGGAACAGTTGATTATAATCATCATTCCATTTGAAGAAATTTTGTTATTTTTGATTTTGTTGATATGCACTTTTATCACCACCTTGTTGGTAGGTCCTACAAGTTTGCTGTTCATGGCCGAACGAATCGTCCAAATTAGGTGAAAATTTGGGAATATCTCCAGGGTTCAGCGGAACATCTTTCACTGTGTAATAATTTGCAGCGTTTTTTGAGTGATTTCTTCTTGTTACGCCACGATGGTTTCCAACAGGCAGTCCAGTAAGATGGAAACTTACTTGAATCATACCGAAACATTTATTCGGGTTCAACTTCGCGCGAAAATAGTGGGTCACTCGTCACCTCAAAAATGGGGTGCAAGTTCACCATTATTTCGCTTTTCCTATACAACCATCAGAAGTGTATTTTATGTAAGTACATAACCATTCCAGAATGCACGTCCAACTGCCATCGGACGAAATCGGCTGTCTCCTTTGGAAAAAATTTATTTTATATGCCCTGATAGTTCAACGTCCATCAATGTTCTTGGAGGAGGAAATGAATTCAATTTGAGGTAAATCGAAATTTATTATTAACATGCCATGTCATGACAACATACATCAATTGTTATATGTATTTCATATTGTAAGAGGTGTTGTTACTGTAAAAACCACAAGTAATATTTATGTCCTGCAAAAAATTTAATTTATGCTAGGTATTACAGATTAGATTTGATCTATAATCTAAAATTAGTTGGTAATTATCACATACTGATCTAAGTTACTAAATAAAAATCATATGATGTACAATAATGTACGTATACAGATAGGTATATACGCACTGATAATCTTATTATTTAATTTTTATAGTTATAGTTAATTTTCATTGAGTTGGGATCTGAAACATGGATAAATTATTCTTCCATCATGGGTGAGCATCCTTTCCCGACAGTTAATCCTGTAATCATGTCATTGCAAAACGTTATTACATAGGTAAGTGAACAATTATGATTGTTCTTCTATGTATTACAGGCTAACCAAGTAATTGATCCTTTATGAAATATTTATATTTATGATGCCAAAACGAATAATTCCCTTTAAATTTATTGATATAAATCAATTTATAACTCTCTCAGCTAGCCAATATCAATGCACAACTTCAAAAATAATGTAAATATTGTATTGTGTATCTAAGTATTTGTGAAGTGTAGTATTAGGCTAATTAATGTAGATTGAATGAATTGTTAGGCATTCTTAATTCTTCGACTTGAGTTTTAAGGGTCTTCGCTAGTAATACAACCAAATTTTTCATCGATCATATATTAGATTGCACGAGACCTACCCTACATATCATCATGTTACCATGACCATATAATATTATGTTAAGTGTCTGAGATTTCCTACGACAGTTGCGTTAGGCTCCTTTCATAGAAGGCGCAGTTTGAGTTGGCAATCCTTTCAACAAATCCATTTTTAAGTATTTTTAAGTCAAGGTATTATGTATGATGGTAGGGGCATTCCTAGAAACGCCCATAACTATAAAGAAAAACAGAAATTCGGATGCAAGATGCAAGTTGGATTCCGAATATGTATAATCATAATTTATATCAACTAAATTCTGGGAAGAGCATGTAATAATTCATGGGTAACGTTAGACCAAGCGTGCTATTATACGTGGCTAGGCTCTCATAACAAATAAAGATAAATATAAAGAGAAAATAGCTCATTCTCCTCGAAAATTCGCTGAACGAATAACACGTTTCCCTTCACCTTTCTTGTAACCACAGTAGACTGTGTAATTATGTTAGGTATATTTATTTATCGATTTACCTGGGTTCCTTTTTGCTGCGCATTCCAGATAACAGTAGCTGCTGTACATCTTACCGTCGCTGCCACACACGGGTGCATATATTTGCGTGCAGTTGCATCCCTCATCCTGACAAACAGAATATAAAAAATTTTAATATTACTATAACCAAGAAAACATTACTTCTCAAGTTCTACTTCGCCATAAGATAATGAGGAATGGACTTGTTTTTTTTTTTTTTCAATTCTCTCAAACTGTAGGTTTAGCGGAGAGCTTTTCAAGAGGTGCTGTATGAGAGAAGGAAAAGGCGTGTGAAGCCATCTGGTACGTATAATTGCCCTCTCACTCCCGCACGTGGGAACCCATGGAGAAGGGGATACATTCCAGATGACGTCACGCGTTTTTTCTTTAGCTTATTCCCTCCAAAGTACTCGGATTTTGGAGCTGAAAATTGTGATTCGGGGGTTTTCGAGGGTACTGATTCCGATTTTGAGATTAAAAGCAGCAAACTCGACTCACGTCCGTTTCTCATTATATTACAAACAATACAATTAAAAAGTTTTATTAGTACCTACCTAGATGTTTTATTAGTAGGTTCCTAGTGGTACAAGTACAACTTCACTGGAACACTCCTTCCTGATTGTTTCACATCACTATAGCAGGGAATTTTCAGGGTAAAGCTTATTTTGTATGGTGAGATCGTGTTCCTCATGTAAAAAGATGAAGTGGGGATTTTCAGCGAAATTCCAAGGTAATTTAGCGGGTATTTCGTTTTATCTGTCTGACAGATATCAGCGAGAGCTTCATGAAAAATGTCAATAAGCGTCAAGAGTATCAGAAAATGGAATGTTAGCCCAAAAGAAATTCAAATGTGACGATGCTATTTTGCGCCCATACAGAAGTGACTCACAGCACCCGGATACTCCACGCCAAGATCTAATTTTTTTGCCATGTTCAAATTATACGGAATTTTGAACTATCACTGGCATACTGGCTTTTCTGAGTAGACTGCACACGAGGACGGAGTAAAACATAGTAGGTACTTCTTAGATCCACTGGAACTTCGGGATGAAATAACACCACAGGCATATCGATGCCAGACTAAATGGTTGTACAGCCCTCAACCCCAGGCCGTCGAGGCAATGTGCGTTAAGCTGGTAAACACAGTAAAGGATTGTTATCAACGTAATAATAGGTTACCTGGCTATTCACAACAATCCCCGCCTTGTGTGTTTCTTTATATATTTGAAGAGTTTCATTAATATCAATAATTAGTTAGTTGTATTGATCATCTCGAGAACTTCACGTCTCGTTCTACCTTCAAATCGAGATGTAGCATGGAGGTACTCTGAATCCACTACATGCAAGTCGGTATATTGTTCAAACCGTTTCAATCACCAAATCGAGATGACAGTAGTTTTGATAGTCCAACCTGTTAGAAAGCGTAAACAGTCCTTGTGTATGAATGGAGTGTACAAGACAAGCCAATAAAGCGTCTGATACAACTTCAGTCAACTAGCATGAAATTTGTTCCCCCCCCCCCCCCCCGAAAATTGCTATTGGTTATCCTTCATAGACTACAGCATCTGTAGGTATATTTTTCTGGTTCAGAAAATCATATGAAACTTGGTCCATGTCATACTACTACCTACTTTTAGCCCGAGGTGCGAAACTGTATAAAATTTTTATTTTGCCAGAAATTTCATCATATATATATATATATATATATATATATATATATATATATAATTTAATAAAACCTAGTTGGCCTAAGTAATCAGAATAATACTTCGCAAAGCCAAAACTTACCCCCACCTTCAGAACTAAACTCCTGTGCGAGGCCTTCGCTACAACCCCAGCTCCCCTACGGCAGAGTTCAGAGAAATCAATACCCCTAATCAATTCAAAGTCGTCTTCAGAAACGAGGCATGCATCCTTTTGTTTTTGAAACAGCCAACTAGGGCTTAGACCGAGTTTATAAATACGACCCACCTAATGAAACGAAATAACTCATACGGAGCTTGGTCTACCAGCTTTTCCACGCTAACTCTTGTATTGTCTGATGAACCATACAATACAATTCAATTTTTCCATGACATTACAGAGGCAGCTCTCTGCAACAAAGCGTTCTGAGTAATTTCAAGAGAAAACCTGCTAGATTCGTAATGAGGGGTGTTCGTTAAACGTGGAACAATGGCCCATAAACAAGCATGTTGTGAGTGAAATTCTCACTCACAAGAATGTTTTGTTCAATTCCACAAATGAGCCTCTTTTAGTTGATCCCTATTGCTTCAGTTGCTCTCTGAAAGCTATTTTGATGGCCTTTTCATGCTCCAACGACGTCTCGAACATTTCTGTGAAGCACTCTTCGCCAGAATTACCTCCACGCCGATCATTCGTCAGATAAAGCCCTCTTCACTCCGATTGTTCTTCGTGTTAGGTGGGTATCTATCGTGATTTCAGTATTATTGTTTACTGAGGCTTGACAGTCAGTATGGGTTGCAGTATGCTTTCCAATGACGTACAATGTAATGTAAACATATGTATGAACTATAGGGGCGAGGATGGTCAAGTGGAGGGCCCTACACACGATCAGTTATACCTGCCAGGTACGCCTAACCTGACGAGTATAACCGACATCCTGGACCTGACGTCCACACGTTCAGGTGAACATATTTTCCGACATGAAAAGGAGGACCACTGGAACTGTATCTAGATGAGAACGTTCGATTATTCTATATACGCTGATGATGTTTTGTGGACGTTGGATGTTAGTTATCAAGAAAAAGACATATTCAAACATCGAAAAACCCACATAGGCCTTGCTGGACCCATATGGGACTTGTCATTACCACTTGCTTAGCATAATAACATATAGCGTATCTACCTATTTCGGGAAGCCTACCTTTATAGTAGGTAGGTACCTTTATGAATGTTAGCTACTTGGAAGTAAGCTGAAATTTTATAATTAAAAACGCTGCAAAGTCCTTGTCACACGGGTTTATCATTATCGACTGAAGACGGAAGAAACCCAAAAAGCTAATTTGACGGTTTTAACCTTCATGCGTTCGCGCCAACGAGTCACACCGGCGCTCGCGCAGCTGTCAGTTGACCGCCCACGTTTTTTTATGAATATCATGCTGGTTTCTTGACTTTCCATTGCAGTAAATACAAAGGAACTAGGATACAACTCAAAAAACACATTTTCCATCAAAAAATTCTTTATTATTCAAAAATAATATAGCCATTAACATAAAAATAAACTCTTGCTTCCAAAAAAAACCCAATTGGCTTCAAAAGACCACTTGGAGAATAATTATTTTCCTTCAACTTTTGTTTGTGGAAAAACTAGATTATCCATTTCAATCAAACTAGATAATAAGGAACTAGAATCACATATGTTTAAACTCATGTATGAATGTTATATGAATAGGTAACTCAAAAAAGCGCAATCGGCATCAAAAAGGCCACTTGGACAATAATTCTTTCTTCAAATTTTAGCGAATTTTCAAAGAAAATGAAGCTATTGCAATGGCTTCGAAATTTAACTAATATAAATTTTTGGAAATTTTCTTCATAGAAATCCGTTTCAGACCATTCTAAAACGATTCCTGAAATTTAACACTTTTTTATATGTATATATATATATATATGTGTCACTCCAGACGATAACTCTCGATAGAATTGAGATAAACAGCTCAAATTTGCACAAAAAATCTATCTTGGCAATCGAAAGGCTAAGTTCGAAGATGGGCGAAATTGGCCTACTCTAAGGAGGGTTTTGGCGCATTTAAAGTGCGCAAAAATTACCCAAAAATCCCCAAAATGTTATTTTCCAACAAGTGACCCCTCATTTTAAAGGTTTTTGCACGCTGAACACGATGGTGGAATCGGATTTTAGATATCGTGATCCGTTCTCAAATTAGAGCATTTAAAGTGCGCAAAAATTACCCAAAAATCCCCAAAATGTTATTTTCTAACAAGTGACCCCTCATTTTAAAGGTTTTTGCACGCTGAACACGATGGTGAAATCGGATTTTAGATATCTAAATCCGTTCTTAAATTAGAGCATTTAAAGTGCGCAAAAATTACCCAAAACTAGGATAATCTTTAAACTCTTACCCCCCCCCCCCCCCCAACCCCCTTAGAGTGGTCAGATTGAAAATAAACAAACGGTAGAATCAGGATGGACAAAACGTACAAATTAAAATAAATACGAAGAGAATATACATAGAAAACCAAATTTTAGACCGAAGTTTTCCTTTATTCAAAACCATAGCCATTAATTCGAATATTTCTTTGAAAATTCGCTCATTAAGTCATGCTGCATGACTGTTTGTTGTAAAAATGTCATTTTTTCATTCAAACTAGATGGAAACTACAAAAAAACCTTAGCCATTAGTTCCAATACCTATTACGAAATAGAAAAAATTACAAAATGGTAATAAAAAACCCCAAAATTACAAAATATACTCGTATCATTATCATTTTAGTCTTGGAGGATAGTCTGTCTCGCTATCCTCGTTCTCAAGCAACTGGCAATCATTGCACTTTACTGAAGTGGTTGAGTGTTTTAGGCAAACGTTTTTGCCACAACCTCCACATTCTCGCCTGGTTTTTATGTTTTTTCTTTCATGTTTTATGTTTCGGGTCTCCTCCATCTTCTCCATCACTGTCCATTTCTTCCATTTCTGCTAGCACCTGAGCTATCTCCTCAGTCGTTCTGTAAAGTTTTTCCCTGAACAAAAAATGAAAAAGGATTATTAGTTCTTTTGGGTGTAAGAAGAAGAGGGCGAGAGAGGCAAGATAGGCAAATGAAGTCGCGACACTGCAGAAAAAATTGTAATTTACTAGATAGGTAGGTACCTACTTAGTTTTGAAAGAATTTTTTTAAATTATATACTATCAACGAAATTATAGTTTACTTACATTTTACGATGCCGATGAAAATATTTCGTCAGAAGTCGCGCGGCTGTCACCTGACCGCCGTCAGTGAAAAAAAAAATACGAAAGCGTTCGCGCGGCTGTCTCCTGACCGCCTGACACGACCCTATCAACTTGGAACTGTACTGATCGTAAACAAAGAGGTGGGTCACTGATTTCAGGTGCTGATCGTGCGGTGAGAAGTGTAACTAGAGAATACATGCACCTCCCATCCCTCCCAGCAATCACTGGTGAGCGCATCTTTTCGAAATTCAAGAAACCGCCTGCGCGAGCGCGTGAAGGTTAAACACGAATACTATGTTGCCATTTCTGACAAATTATTTTCGATCAGTGAAACTGTCACTGAATTGTCTCGATTCTTCTTTTAATCCTGTGTTATTATATAAATTTCTGGTGATTACATATGGCGATTTTCACAGGTTTCTGACCCATAAATATTGAATTTTGGGAGTTGGAACTTCATTAGAACCTCAGTCCTTCGCTCAGTGATGGTCAAAATTAACTTCATATCTGGTCTCCTCATCCTAAAAAAACATGGAAAACGATACCTCACAAGACCAAGTTCACTAAAACGCAAAAATATCTAATTCTGCACCCATTTTTCACCCGTAACACCCCTGGGTGTTTTCCGACCGGGCTGCCGAGATAGAGGACAAAACTACGGCCCAAATGGAGCCTGTGTGCGAAAGAACGATTTTTTTTTAGACCGAAAATTAAGGTACATATCGATGATATGGCGGACGGCAGAAGGCATTGCATTTTTTTAATATACTTACACACACCTTGAAACGTAAAAGAAAAAAGAAAACAAAAAATCTCCGAACAAAAAAAAAAATTTGAACCGAATGTATTATTCAGAGAATAATAAACCAAAATTATTATGTCAAAATGGTCTGAATGACAGCAGGACCACGAGATGAAAAATAGTACCTACCTTCCAAAACAAGGACGTCTGGTTTACCCATAACTGACAGATATACTAACACCAAACAGTCTGTCTATGAGGTTAGTCAGCTTGTCTTATGGTGTGAGTTTTGTGATATTTTTTTTTTTTTTTTAAATCAGTGGATTGTGGTAGTGTTTTGACTTAATTTTCCAGAGACATTCTCCTCCTTTGTACAAGTCCCGGTGAGACTGCCGCAGCTCCGACGTTATACTGTAAATTTTGCACAAGACACTGAACATTTACCAATAACACAACTGATGTTTGAAGAAGAAGGGAAGAATATCCATAGGTACCCTTCTTCCGTCAAGACTAAATTGTATTTCTATGATTTTTCAAAATTTCCAACAGGTAGTTATTTTCTGACGTCATCACTGCACCCCTCTCGCCGGAGCGGGATCCCCTAGCCGACTGTGACGTCAGAACTGTTGGAAACTTTGAAAATGGACTCTAGTTTCATCTTTAAAAATGATTATTTACACTCCCATCCACAAGATCAGTTATACTTGACGAGTGCAACTCATCAGGCGTACCTGACAGAGTACATATAAGGCTGGATTCCTTTTATCATGATTAAGGCGCTGGATTACTTATCTCACGACAGACAAAGGTCCCCGGCGCAGCGACCTGAGTTCAAACCTCGGCCAGGTACCAATACAAGTGTAAAAGACTTGCATGCACTTTCATATCCTTGTAACTTAGCTCTTCACCACAGATCCAGTCAAAGATCAACTGCAGCTGGGGACTAAAGAAAAACAGATGCCGCTCCAGATTTAACCAACAACTGAAAAATTGTGACACCCCAAAAATCGGGTTACCAGAAATGAACGGGAAAAAAATTATGAATCAAGCTTTGTAGAAATTCATTCGTGGACACCTAGGATATCGTATCTTCCGAAGATTCATAAATTAGGATAGGTAACCTCAATTCCTCCTACGTATTTTCAGATACTATTTGTTACTTACAATGACCAGATAGCGGAAACCGGCATAACAGCGACCGTTTAGGTAAAATAATATATACAAGGTATCAATAACACCGTTAAATTCTAAGACTTTTTTTCTAATTTTTTTTTCCTGAGAGTTGTGAAACTGATTGTTCTACAGCGGTCGATGACGATTCCTCCAGGGAGTAAGAGGTGTACAGGTTGCTCATAAGAAATACTAACTTACTGTCACTTGCGGCGGAGTAGGTAGTGGAAATCCATAGCAAAAAACTACAGGATAAAAATAGAAATAGTCTATTTCCACGTAAACTAACAAACCGGTCTACAGTTTGTTAGTTTACGTGGAAATAGACTATTTCTATTATTTTTATCCTGTAGTTTTTTGCCATGGATTTCCATTAGTTGATGTCCGTGAATTCTGTAATATTAGTACCGGTTTTGCTTAGTCCACATCTCTACATCATTAAAACGCGTATTTTATAGATGTCTATAGCGCGTACGATACAATTTTCAGTGTTGCTGCTAGTAATCGGAATCCATACTGATTAACACCCTTCAGGGGTAGGGCTTCCATTCGTTTACATCCTGTAGTCTAATGCAAAATCAAATTAGGGTAACCCGGCGTAAAATGTTAAAATAATATTTACTTTCACGGGGAAAGGAAATTGCTTGTTCTTTGACAATGAACTCTCATTATGGTGCCGTCCTGTTTAACGACGTCACGAGAATCCCTCTAAGTAGTTAATGAAAGGTTAATTGAGACTACTATGAAATAAAAACCCCTCCACATTGGAAGCCCCGGCAGATTGTTCAACCAGCATTTCGTCACTATTTCCAATTCTATTTCAGTTGATTTTCTATGTGTTGTGTTTTGTTTATATTGCATAAAATCGTATCAAATTTAGAAGATACTTTTAAAAAATGCGTAAATCGGACAACTTTTCGATTTTATTTGCTCCCACTCGAAACTGACTCAAGTTCACCATCCGAAATCATTTCAAAAATCAATTTTTCCCCAAAATAATGTTTCCCTGCCCTGCCCCACATGGTTTTTGTACCGTCCCAATGGCTGTCATCGGCTTGGAAAGTTGTTATCATTTATAGATATTTTAAACCAAAACTATAAGGTAAGTATAAAATCTGAATTTTTAAATGATCGATTTTTAAATGGGAAAAATGGGTGTCTACTGAAAAATATGGGGAGATTTTTATTCTTTATCTTTTTGGATATCACCACTTACCTAACACCTATCTTACTGGATGATCGAAAGACTCTTCTCTCAGTTGACAAAAGGGCCACGAGCTCGGGAGAGATAGATCACGTCTAGTTATTCGCATCCAACGAGCTGCCAGATCTTCTCAATTAATTAGACACCTTACGTACCTATTCCATAAACATCTTCGTTATTCTCAAACCAAAGATTTGAGGGTTCGGTTATACATCTAAGTGACTTTCACTGATCATATCGATACTACGTAAATATAGGAAATATGTAAGGTATCTAGGGTTTCTCACAAGTAACTCTAGTATACTATAACTTAAATCACTTGCGGCGGAGTAGTGGAAATCCATAGCAAAAAACTACAGGATAAAAATAGAAATAGTCTATTTCCACGTCAAACTAACAAACTGTAGACCGGTTTCAGTTGGTACACCATCATCAGTACACGATAGAATCAATGTCGGCCCAAGTTTGCTCTAGTATACTACTTGCATTTTACGAGAGTACTGTGCTGCCCACCCTCTAGTACGCTTCGGTAGTAGGTATGGTCCTCTTATTATGATATTTATATTCATCAGTGGGAGTGGGTTGGAAATCGATTTCTACGTTACATAGCCTTCAAGCTGAACATCCCATCCGCTTGAGAACTCGCCGTAACACAACTGACATAATCTTCCTAAGCTCTTAATAGAGTATCAGTAGGTAATTAATTTAATATTGGAGCGTGGACTACAATAAATTGTGTGCCAATACGATGACATAGCGACTAAGTTTCCAAAAGTTGGTGGGTGGTTTAATCACTGAGCACAAAATGTTTGACTGAGAGAGGATTGAGGCTAATTTCTTCCCTATTCAACTTCCGACGCGGAAGTTTGACGAGAGTCCTCAGAGATATTTTACCCGGTGGAACTGTAAGCCTAACTGAATTCGAGTTATTTGAGCCCCTGAAATGCAGAAAGTCCCAGTCCGGCAGCATGTCTGCGTAATATTAGGGAATTTTCGGAACGACGTATTTACTCGAACTAACCACCGGGGTAACAGATGAAACCACTCGTGGGTCGGCGGAGAAGGAGGGGAAAGTGTATTAAATATACCTACATGAAGAATACATGTATGTCAATAGCCACCAGTGTCAATCGCTACCACCTATAACAATGTGCGACAATCGGTACCAGTCCATACCAGGTTGCGAATTCACGTAGTAAAATACATTTTTGAGTTAGTTTTCTGTCTGAATCGACAGGTGATGTGGATGCTCGGAAGCTCGAATCTCCAAAAGGGAAAAATCTTATACCGGCCCTTAAGTAAAAAAAAATCAGTCATGCAGCATGACTTAATGAGCGAATTTTCAAAGAAATATTCAAATTAATGGCTATGGTTTTGAATAAAGGAAAACTTCGGTCTAAAATTTGGTTTTCTATGTATATTCTCTTCGTATTTATTTTAATTTGTACGTTTTGTCCATCCTGATTCTACCGTTTGTTTATTACGTAATTGTACTAAGTGCTTATTTATTTGATCGCTGTGGGTAAATTCAAGGAGTTGTACTAATCGTTTGCCTCCCCCTTTTTTGCTTCGAACTCTCGTCTTCAATTAATACTTCTCACATTTTTCAATCTGACCACTCTAAGGGGGTGGGGGTAAGAGTTTAAAGATTATCCTAGTTTTGGGTAATTTTTGCGCACTTTAAATGCTCTAATTTAAGAACGGATTTAGATATCTAAAATCCGATTTCACTATCGTGTTCAGCGTGCAAAAACCTTTAAAATGAGGGGTCACTTGTTAGAAAATAACATTTTGGGGATTTTTGGGTAATTTTTGCGCACTTTAAATGCTCTAATTTGAGAACGGATCAAGATATCTAAAATCCGATTCCACCATCGTGTTCAGCGTGCAAAAACCTTTAAAATGAGGGGTCACTTGTTGGAAAATAACATTTTGGGGATTTTTGTGTAATTTTTGCGCACTTTAAATGCTCTAATTTGAGAACGGATCAAGATATCTAAAATCCGATTCCACCATCGTGTTCAGCGTGCAAAAACCTTTAAAATGAGGGGTCACTTGTTAGAAAATAACATTTTGGGGATTTTTAGGTAATTTTTGCGCACTTTAAATGCTCTAATTTGAGAACGGATCAAGATATCTAAAATCCGATTCCACCATCGTGTTCAGCGTGCAAAAACCTTTAAAATGAGGGGTCACTTGTTGGAAAATAACATTTTGGGGATTTTTGGGTAATTTTTGCGCACTTTAAATGCGCCAAAACCCTCCTTAGAGTAGGCCAATTTCGCCCATCTTCGAACTTAGCCTTTCGATTGCCAAGATAGATTTTTTGTGCAAATTTGAGCTGTTTATCTCAATTCTATCGAGAGTTATCGTCTGGAGTGACACATATATAAATAAATATATATATAAATATATATATATATATACATATAAAAAAGTGTTAAATTTCAGGAATCGTTTTAGAATGGTCTGAAACGGATTTCTATGAAGAAAATTTCCAAAAATTTATATTATTTAAATTTCGAAGCCATTGCAATAGCTTCATTTTCTTTGAAAATTCGCTAAAACATAGATTAGTCGGGTGAGTAGATAACAAGGTGGTCTGGTTACGAGCTTGCGATTTTTCTTTCCTCTCCAAAAGGAGAAAAATATCCTACATCGATCCTTGAGTAAAAATGTAGATGTAGGGTCAAATTGGTCGGGTTGGGTGAGGTAAGATCAAGTGGTGTGTAGCTGTAGTTTTTGAACGGACACGACTGGTAGCGATTTACAGGACACATGCATGAATTATACAGCTGAATGAATAATGTATAGAAAACATAATTATCTAGATCTAGAGAAATCCAGGGATTGCACGCGTAGTTGCCACCACTGATACGAATGGACGGAAGTCATATGGGACCCAACACCAAATTACCATCAAAATTTAAGCCAATTTGGATCATTGGGGTCGTGAGTTTTTTTCACGTTTGCGTATTTGTGGTCTCCACTACTGATCCGAATACGACAAAATTCAATATAGAATCAACTAGGACCTATGGAACCAACCAGGAACCTAACCCCAGACTACCATCAAAAGTTGAGCCAATTTTGACCATTGGGGTCGTGATTTATGTGGGTTCGAATTTTTCACTTTCGTGTATGTATGGTCTCTACTACTGATCCGAATACGACAAAAATTCACATGGAACCAACTAGGACCTATGGAACCAACAAGGGCCTAACCCCAAACTACCATCAAAACGAACAAATTTGGACCATTGGATCGTGAGTTATGTGGCTTCCAATTTTTTCATGTTTGCGTATGCGCAGTCTCTTCTACTGATCCAAATGCAACGAAATTCATAAGGAAACAACGAGGACCTGTGCCCGAACCACTAAAATCCACTACCTACTAAAATTTGAGCCAATTTGGATCACTGGGTCTTGGAGTTATGGCGGTTCCTAGAAATACGAACACAGGAACACACACATACCTACCCAACTACCTGAAAGAGCTGAAATGTCGGGAACGGCACAGTTTGTATGCTGGGACGTAAAGCAGGACACTTCCTACTGTCAGGTAGGTACTTGCAAAACCGGGCCTCTGTTGAAGGAGGACACTGTAGGGCCGTGAAGCTCCTCTCGAGAAGGACAAATTGTAGGGTAGGCTTGTGGCAGGTATCGCGCGAAACCCCCCCCCCCCCCTCACCTTCGAAATTAAAACATCTAGTCCAGTTCCGAAGTATCTGAAGTGTACACTTGTATTTTCGACTTCCATCTTTCGAACGTCAACAGTTGGTTTTGCTTTGCCATTTTCTCCATGACTACCACCTCTAGATTAGTTTCCTGTCGCTCCTCGAGCTATTATGTCAGCAATTGCAACCCCACCACGACTAGTAAATGTTGACCCAAGCTGGTTCACGAGGGGTTTTGGTTTATTATTCTGTAAATAATACACCTATGTATTCGCTCAGCAAAACATTTTTATAAAACCCCCTCAAAATTTTTTTTCATTTAATAATGATTAACAGGACGTTTCCATTTGTTTTCCGAACGTCACGAGCGTCACGTCACGATGGGGTTTGAGACCGTCACATCACGATCGAGCGTCACTTCATGGCACAAGAAATTGCACCATCGAAATTACATCACGTTACTATGCTGGTTGCGAGCGTCACAAAACTATATAAATAAATCGATATAAATAGATATAAATTTCATTCGTTCCATAATAACATTAGGAAATTGACGGGATGTGAAACAAAAACGTTTTCAACTTTTGATGCATTAATGAGCTGCAAAGTTTCCATTGACGGAAATTTTGGCGAAACAAACGTTAATCTTTATTAAATGATCGGACTGTAGAACTGTAGGTCTACCGTCCGTTTTCTTTTACGTTTCATGGTGCGTAGATTCAGAAAATGCAATGTCCGTCCGCCGTATCATACATACCGGCTTCATTTTCGGTCTAAAAAATTCTGCTTTCCCACACATGCTCCATTAGGGCCCTAGTTGTGTCCCGAAATTTTGCAGCCCGATCGAAATATAGATCCAAAGGGGGGTTATGAGTGAAAAACGGGTGTAAAACAGGTATTTTTTGTGTTTTAGTAACATGAGCTTTTGAGGTATCACTTTCCATGTTTTTTGGGACGAGAAGACCAAATGTGAAGTCGATTTTGCCAAAGAGTGGAAATGAGGTTCTAACGAAGTTTCAGCCTTAAATTTACGTTAAAGTTTGTTCTAAAATCATCGTTCTTCCGCACGATGGGTGCTTATCTGGGAACAGGTGGGTCCTAGTTGTACCCTGAAGCTCGGCAGCCCGATCGGAATACACCCAGGCAGAGGCGTTGCGTCCAAGGCCACTTGGGCCACTGCCCCGGCATCCAGAAACACAAAAAACTCCAAAAAAATGCCAACCATTTGTTCAGTTGGCATTCGAATTTCCTTCCGTATGCTTACCTAGCATTTTTCACGAAGTTCAACAGCGACTCGACAGAGCTCTCTCTCTCTCTGTCCCAACCTATGTCTGGCATGGCTGCGGCCAAGACAAGTAACTGGGAAGAAGAAGAAGACAGAGATCTCTGGCTATGGATATTCGAGCATTTTATCGGAATATAGCTACAGTAATCGATGTCTTGCAATCGAAATCGAAACCTACGCTTCTGAAACTGGTAGGTCCAGGGACCGGGTGTTACTATGGCAACGGAGAAAAGTGGCCCGTCCGCGCAAGCTCAGTCGAGTAAAAATTTGGTTAGCCACGCCCATTTTGGGCCCAAGGCCAACATTTCCATCCAAAAATCGTTTGTGTTCACAGTCGATTGGATTGTTTCAATTCATGTTGTTATCTCGATACGAGATGCTTGTCCTTCTATCTGTCCTCCCCTAAAAATTCTTATCATGGAATAAAGGGAGCCCTTTATTCCATGTTCTTATCACTTTCGCCGCCGTTCTGTTCCTATGTTGAGTTTTCAATTTTCTGCTTACGTTTCGAATTTTGTATGTTCGCATTCGAGTTCCCAGGACAGATTTGGATTTGCGATAATCAAGTGCGTTGTGTCCTGTCTGTGGTCTTGTGGATTGATCGACGTCAACATACACAGATAAGTACCTGGCTTCTAGTCTGATTCTCCATCCAGTAGGAGTAGGTACTGGCCGGCGGGTCATTACTTAGTTGTATTTTAGTCTAGCTCGTTGTTTTTAGTGGTTGTTTAGTTTATTTGCTTCTGTATTTTTGTACCACATGAATTCGGTGGCTAATTTACAGTCGAAATTTTCGACGTTTTCCTACGAGGATAGAGTGATGATTAAAAGTTTAGGAAGTTGCTGAGTATTAGTCAGTATGAAGCTATAGAACTTTTAGCTTCTGGTAATCCCGGGTACTGGTCAGAACTATTGTGAACACAGTGCTTACATTCTGACTTGCTAAGAGCTACGGTTGATTAAAATCCACCCATTTCTCATAAGAAGACTCCACTGTTGGAAAACATTTACAGGTATTTTGTAGAAAAAGCTGTTAATTTGTGTTCCGGTTTGGTGGCCCACCATTTTCAGAGCCCACGCACCGCTACTGCACCCAGGGGTGTTATGGGAGAAAAATGGGTGTAAAAATAGGGGTTTTCGAGGGGTTTTTGAGGTTTCAGTGAACATGAGCTTGTGAGGTATCGTTTTCCATGTTTTTCAGGGCGAGGAGACCGAATATTAAGTTGATTTTGACCGAAGAGTGAAGAACTGAGTTTGTAACGAAGGTTTAGCTCCCAAAATTCATTTTTTATGAGTCAAAAACCTGGAAAATTATCTGAATCACCATAAATTTGTATAACACTAGAAGTAGTATTATCAGGTGAATCAAGCAATTAAATGGCACTATCAATAATCAAAGATCATCTGTAAAAAAAAGAAAATAAAAGTCTAATTCGTGTTTCTGGGTGCAAAAATTGGTGGAAGTCATCAAAAATAACTATTTCAATTATTGAACATGAAAGAAACAATAAACGAACAGCTCACTTCTGTACTATGTTCAGTAGAATAATAAACCCATGTGACACGGACTTTGCAGCTTTTTCTTATACAATTTTGCGTAGAATCGACATAGCTCGATAAGGTGGAATGGTTCGGTTACGAAGCGTCCAGGTAAATTACCATCATCGGTTCGCAAACCATACGGTGATTTCTCGAGTTTTGTCCCTCACATACATGCAATAAATTTTAGAATGGTCCACAGCCTGGTACAGAGTGTCCACCTTCATTTCTCCCCTTCACTCTGAGAGAGTACAAAGTGTCCTCCTCATTTGCGGTACACTTCTACCGTTATACAAAACGTCCTCATGAAGGGAAAATAACAACAGACTGTACAGAGTGTTCTAGAATCGAAATAACTTCTTTTTTTTTGTTCTTCTTCTTTTTTTGGGGGTGGGGGGAGGGGGTGGATTCCTGTTCAGCTTGGTTGAAAATGGGGAAACCCACTTCTCCCCCTCAAAATAATGAAAACCGTCTAAAAAGTGTAAAAACGAAAACATGAACAATTATTATTATTTACCACCTCTAAATGATCAATAAGCTTCCATTATGTACGAATGAATCGAAACCAATTTAGTAGTATTAAATTAATCAACTCACTCATTGTTACACAGAGATAACCGTGCAACTAGGTTATCTGTTTTAGAATAACAGGGTTAACTGTTATTCGAGCCAGAATAACTCGGGTCGTTAGCATCGATATGCCACCTCATTATAAAACATTGCCCACTCCCCAATATTTCCAACGGGAGATGATTAACTGTTAATCAGAATAATAACAGGTGAATTTCCCTTCAAAAAGTCCGGTAGGGTGATAACGTTGGACGTGTCCCCGACCTGAGGGATTGACAGTTCCAATATTTCAAGGTGGCAACTTGGTCATTTCCCTGAGCTCAGATAAACAAGGAGCTAAAATATTCCGGCCCGACCTCCCTTTTTCTCCCGCCCGCCCGTTTAAAATCGTCGTATAATGTCCAACCTGGCAATATTTGATGTTCAATAGCGAGTGGGCCCACAGACTGACAACATGTTGAAGTCGCCGGTATCCACTTTTAATCCCAACAAACACATCATTACATAAACTGGTGTGTCCGCGTGAAATACCTACTCCAACATAGTTGATGTGTCGCATGTGCAGCATTCTGAGATTAGGTAGCGAAGGCATAATATGCTAATGCATACTTGTAATTTCATTATTAACCTTTGCTTTATTATTTTCAATAATGAACCTTTGAGATCGAGCATAGAAAAAAAACCGTAAATTATTACAAAACGGTTTATTTTCTTGTGCACTTCTGCGTAGATCACTGTTTCTGTTCGAGCATAAATTGGTCATTCATTAGCGAGAAATTGGTTACCACCGATTTCACATTTTGCGCATGCGCAGTGGTTATACCAATGATCCGGACGTTTGGAAATTCAACGGGGACGAATTTGAGCATAATCGGGTCATTTATTCGTAAGAAATTCATTACCTCGGATTCGCGTTTGCGGACCAATCGCTCTGTAATTCATAAGGAAGCATCTAGGATTCAACCCGCAAATTTCAGCAAAATCATATTGGAATCGAGGAAATTATGCGCGCGAGAACTTGAGGACACAGGCTGACAGCAGGCATACAACCAAATTTGTTCAAGTTACAAAAGTAGATAACCAACAAAATCCAAAACAACCATCTTCCTTCAAATTAAATGATATTACGGAACAATCAACCCGATTGTATAACGTCATGCGCGATTGTAATCAGTAGTCCCTAGCAACGATAAATGGGATGGATGTATAATACACCCTATGATTCACACTCATGTTGACGAAGCATTTCGATGCAAATTTCAGGGCCTTACTGTGAACGAAGGCTGAGCGTACCTCCGATGCTCCGGATGGCCTCAAAAAATTCTCCTCGGAAACCAATAAAGGAAGCCATAAAAACCATACCCTTCTATTAAAAGGTTTCAGGCTTACGGGATTCTGCTAATTTCAATCCCTATTTTCCACCCTTTGGAGACGACTGACAGTAAACGCCGAACTAAGTGGACCCTAAATGGGACGGCGGATGTTTCTGTTCCTATTCCTAGTTTCTGGTTCCTATCGTTGAAATAAGTTCACAATATGAGGGTCGATCAGTATAATACTTTGATGGTTCCATATGAACTTCATTGGAATCTTACTGTAATTTCCCTCTGCGCATGCGGAAACATGAAATGTTAACTGTTTCCTTATAACGCTTCTAACTACGCGAAAAATAATCGTAGAGAGATGAAATTTTGAGGATACACGAGGGTTGGATCGCAGATGGTCCCGTATCATAACGAACCGACCCAACTAGTCTATACGTTCATGTGATTCAAGTGAAGAAGCATAGTGCCTACTCGAATTGGCAGACGTTTTTCTACAAACATATCTCCATATCCTCTGTTATCATCAGAGCCCTTCAAATGCCATATTGCCATGGCGCCATACAAAAATGCCATATTCTGCAGATTTTTTTGTAAAATGCCATATTCGGCCGATTTTTGGGAAAATGCCATGTTTGTGCCATGTTTTGCCTTTTTTTCGCCAAAATCCTTCAAAAAAATTTTTAAAAAAAATGTTGAAGTGCAAATTTCCGAATGACGAGGTTTCTCGAACCCTGAGGCCATTAGTGTAGAGGGATTACTAATGTCTCAAACCCTTTCGGAATGGGGTGCTTCCATGGGTCGCCACTCTGTCTGGTGAGGAAGCCACTCTGAAGGAAGGCTGGGAACCTGCTGATTTCCTCTGTATGAAATACGCCCCGGCAACATCAGCTGATGTGGAGAGGACTTTCTCAAAAATGAAATACCTTCTAAGTGATCGACGGCTGGGATTTTCGATGGAAAGCGTTGCAGCACACCTGATGTTGTTATTTAATAATAATAATAATAATAATAGCCTGGCGAGGGAGTTTTTGGTGGAGGCTATTATTCCCGACCACTGAGCCCTCCACATGCACTTGCGGGTGGGAATAGGCCCTTGGGCCCCCCCACTCGCGTCACCCCGTGGCACTTTTTACCCCCACGGGTGATGACCACCCAAATAATAATAATAATAATAAATTATTTGTATAAAGCTTTGTATATAAAATATATTATTTAACATAAGTAACTTGTATGCTGTGATATGATCGTCTCAGAAAAGCTGGTGTGGTCGGAGAGGGTTGAAAAATAAGTGCCATATTGAGAGAAATAAGTGCCATATTTGGGCCAAAATAAGTGCCATATTGCCATATTTTTAGGGCCCTATTTCACAAAAATAAGTGCCATATTGTGAAGGGCTCTGGTTATCATGTACCTATTCGAAAAACATGTTCCATGTTTCCTTGCTTTGATCCTTGGTCTAAACTGTTATAATCCGGGGGTCTGGGGGTGTCCCCCAGATTTCATTCGACAATAAACGTACCGTCATGAACACAAACCACTGGCGGCTAGACGGCAACGCTTTTTTTCCCTTCAATTCTAATTTTTTTCCTGTTACAAGTCATTTACCGATTAGTTTGACTTGAAACACCGCATGAAAACTCCGTTTTTTCAAGTTATTCGAACTCTAAGGCTAGTTGTAACAGTTTTTAGACAAATTGACAACTAGGCCCAGAAAAATATTTACAATAAAAACCTTAATTTTAATAATAGTGTTTAGAAAATATTACACAAAAAAATCAGTCTTACTTTTGGTTTATTATTTTCAATAATGAACCATTGGAATCGAGATGAAAAACAACATCCTTACCCCCCCTCAAAATTTTTGATGGTTTACGTTTCAAGGTATGTAGAATCCAAAACTGCAATAATACAAGTACGCAACCACGAGGGACATTTTATGTCTTAGCGCCCCCTCCCGCACCAGCACCAAGTACTTCGTACTTAATTGTTTTGGTCAAGATTTCCAACGAATGGTACCTACCTAGTCCGAACAGCCTTCAGTCCCAATTAGTTCGGATTAGCCGGAATCCACTGTATTATGTACGTAAACATTCATTTAAACAATCACGCTCATACCGCAGCTTGTTGGCCACGCAGTCCGCAGTGGTTAACGTAATATGGTTAGGTAAATCGAGAGCTATCCAACGAGTGGTGAACGATTTTTGTACGATGATAACTGGCGAAGATAAAGTTCCGTAGCAACGAATCGGTTGTAAGCGAAAATCATCAGAAATTTTCGTGACGATTTCGTGTAACGGTTTTTGTGTAACGTTTTTCGAGTTATGTGCCAGAGTAAAGACATAAAACGCTGCAAATCCCTGCACAAGGGTTTATTACTTTGTATAGAATACCCTTCTGTTACAGATCACAGCTCTATGTATAGATAACCCGTCTATATAATATGATATGTACTATTCTACACATATTATGTAGATCGCAGACCCTCCGTAGGTTAGTACCTAACCCCGTACTCGTTACTAGGTACCTACCTAAATCACGAGTTAAATGTTGCTAAAATGATTCTGCCGATGACAAACAGTACCTAACAAAAAGAAACACACATAATGAAGTTCTGAAAAGAAATTGTTAATGAGGAGTGAAAAAAGTTGCAAAAGTACCTACCAACAAACTCCAGCCCCTTCTACGTAGATGGTATAATGAACCGTTGTGCAATAATTTACCGTTGTTTAATGATTTACCGTAGTAATAATTTACCCATCAATAATACTTCAACGTTTGTTCAAGTTTCACTAGCTACCAACAAACTCCAATAGAGCCATCATTTTTCAAATTAAATAATATCACAGAACAACCAACTCGACTTCATACTCCGCCAATATAATCAGGTGATCCCTACCAATGATTGGCCGTATTCACAAATTCCTATTGTGGGCGCGTCTCTGGTTACGAGATTTGGTTTGAATTGTATACAATTTCATTCACACTGGAGTCGAAAATGCCTGTCGGTGCAAACTTCGGGGCCTTACTGTGAACGAACGGCTGGACGTACGATGCTCCGGATGGTCTTAAAAAACTCGCAAGTTCAAGAACTATGTAAAACCGTAAAAATATTTACGTAAAAAAATGGTATAGGCGTTTTGAAAATTTCAACCCCTATTTTGAACCCCTTAGAGATGACTCACAGTAACGTCGAGCTTCGAGGACCAACTAGACGCCGAACGGAACCTATAACCCGAATTTCATCAATTTTTTTTCATGGTAACTAAGAAAAGTGGCCCGTACGGCGTACGGCGTACGGCGTACGGCGGACAGACAGAAATATTTTTATTGCAGTTTTGGATTCTACATACCTTGAAACGTAAACCATCAAATTTTGAGGGGGGGTAAGAATTTTTTTTTTCATGCTCGATTCCAATGGTTCATTATTGAAAATAATAAACCAAAATGTCAAAAATATTTCTGTCTGTCCGCCGTACGGGCCACTTTTCTTAGTTACCATGAAAAAAAATTGATGAAATTCGGGTTATAGGTTCCGTTCGGGGTCTAGTTGGTCCTCGAAGCTCGACGTTACTGTCAGTCATCTCTAAGGGGTTCAAAATAGGGGTTGACATTTTCAAAACGCCTATACCTTTTTTTTTACGTGAATCTTTTTACGGTTTTAAATAGTTCTTGAACTTGCGAGTTTTTTCAGACCACCCGGAGCATCGTACGTCCAGCCGTTCGTTCACAGTAAGGCCCCGTAGTTTGCACCGACAGGCATTTTCGACTCCAGTGTGAATGAAATTGTATACAACAGACGAAATCTCGTCACCAGGGACGCGCCGATTTTATTGGTGGGGTACCTAAGAGGTCGAGTTGGTTGTTCTGTGATATTATTTCATTTGAAAAATTATGTGCGTTTCTTTTTGTTAGGTACTGTTTGCAATCGACAGAATATTATTTTAGCAACATTTACCTCGTGATTTAGGTAGGTACCTAGTAACGAGTACGGGGTTAGGTATATTAACCTACGGAGGGTGTGCGATCTGGCTGGATTTTGTTGATAGGTACTTTTGCAACTTGAACAACCGATGAAGTATTATTGATGGGTAAATTATTACACAATGGCAAATTATTACACAATGGCAAATTATTACACAATGGCAAATTATTACACAATGGCAAATTATTACACAATGGCAAATTATTACACAATGGCAAATTATTACACAACTGCTCATCTACCCAGAAGGGGCTGGATTTTGTTGATAGGTACTTTTGCAACTTGAACAACCGTTGAAGTATTATTGATGGGTAAATTATTACACAATGGCAAATTATTACACAATGGCAAATTATTACACAACGGCTCATCTACCCAGAAGGGGCTGGATTTTGTTGATAGGTACTTTTGCAACTTGAACAACCGTTGAAGTATTATTGATGGGTAAATTATTACATAATGGCAAATTATTACACAAAGACAAATTATTACACAACGGTAAATTATTACACAACGGTAAATTATTACACCACGGTAAATTATTACACAACGGCTAATCTACCAAGAAGGGGCTGGATTTTGTTGATAGGTACTTTTGCAACTTGAACAACCGTTGAAGTATTATTGATGGGCAAATTATTACACAGCGGTTCATTATTCTATCTCCGTAGAAGTGGAACCTATACAGGTAAATTATTACACAACGGTTTAGGTAGGTACCTAGTAACGAGTACGGGGTTAGGTACTAACCTACGGAGGGTGTAGAATAGTACATTATGTAATATAGAAGGGTTATCTATACATAGAGCTGTGATCTGTAACAGGAGGGTATTCTGTACAAAATAATAAACCGTTGTGCAGGGATTTGCATCGTTTTTTGTTTAAATTCAGTCCCAAATTGAATTCTAAAATTATTAAGGACTCTTTCAAACAATGAAAATATGAAAGTAGGTACGTAAAAATCCAAAAACGAAGTTTCATAAACTTGAATACAAATCTCTATAAAAAAATGAAAATCCATCAACGCCCCAGTCAAAGTGTAACAATCATCAACAAACCAAACCAGAGTAACAATCAACAAAACCAAACAATCAACAACAAGACCAAAAGAGTGAACCCAATCACAAGTGTGGTGATAGTCTCTAATCGTAGTATGTACATAGCATTTAAATTAAGGTATACCTAAATGGGTAGGTACCTATACCTATAGCCGATCAGGCGCGGATCCAAGGGGGGGGGGGGGTCACAGGGGTATGACCCCCCCCAGAATCAGCCTGCATTTCAAAAACGCTGCAAAGTCCTTGTCACATGGGTTTATTATTCTATTGGTCATATCTACAGAGATGTTGGCTGTTTATTTATTGTTTCTTTCATATAAAATAATTGAAATAGCTATTTCTGGTGGTTTCCACCAATTTTGGCCCCCAAAACACGAATAAGGTACGCTCCTTCTTTTTTTTTTAAATAAATTATCCCTGATCATTGATAGTACCATTTAATCGTCTTGATCCACCTGTTGACACTTTTCCCAGTGTTATTCTACAAATTGATGGTAATTTCAGACGATTTCGCAGGTTTTTGACTCATAAAAATTCAATTTCGGGAGCTGAACATCTGGTAGAACCTCAATTTTCTACTCTTTAGTCAAAACCGACTTCATATTCGGTCTTCTCGTCCCCAAAAACACGAAAAACGATACCTTAAAAGCTCATGTTACCAACATGTTGCTAAAACGCAAAAAGTACCTATTTTTATACACATTTTCACTCATAACTCCCCTGGATATATTCCGATCGGGCTGAAAAGTTTCGGGACACAACTAGGGCCCAAATGGAGCATGTGTGCGAAAGAACGATTTTTTTAGACCGAAAATGAAGCCTGTACACGTGATACGGCGGACGGCGTACGGCGGACGGCGTACGGCGCGGCGGACGGACATTGCATTTTTGGAATCTACGCACCTTGAAACGGAAAAGAAAAAATTTTGAGAGGGTGTTATAAAAATTTTTTGCTGAGCGAATACATAGGTGTATTGTTCACAGAATAATAAACCAAAAGCAGAGCTGAACGATTGTTCACAAACGGAGCATTTCCCTCTGAGAAGAGCGTTTTACAAAATGCTTGTTTCTGGCGTTTGCCAATTTTGGACTTATTCGGTTCTTGTGGGGAACCCCTCAAATAAAAGTGATAAATATTTACGAGAAATTCTATAAACAAAACATTATTGCAATTTGAATTTTAAATTAAAAACTGATTTGGCCACATGGTCTTCTCAATTTTGCTTCATATAGGGTAAAGTACCCGAATTCCGACACCGCTCCTAATTCCGACACCCCAGCTTCAACTTGAAGAAATAAGGCTTTAGATTATGGTAGAAATTCGAACTTGGCGCCGAAATGTCAAAAAATGTTCATTTTCGAGGTTGGTAAGCCTGTTCACGTTCGGCGGGATACTAGAAGCAGCTGACGAATATTTTCCAGTCGTGCGTCGAGAGTTCGGTGGCATCCACCGTTTTCCTTATCAGTTTGGCTAAGGAAGTAAGTTGACTAGTTAAGGTTTATCACTTAGTAACTAGCAGTATCACTCGAACCATTGTGTTATTCCAACTAAATGAATGTTGTAGATTCATAATTCATTATTAAAAATGCTCCATTCGTGTAAGATTAGAAGGTTAGGCCCCTGTCGGCATTAGGAACACTGATATCAAGTTGGTTCCTAATACTGACACCCTGTCGAAATTAGGAAATAATACCCAACAGGTCGTGAGCCATATGAGTGAATTGGGTTTTTCGTGAGGTTTTGTTCTGTGGTTGAATCATTGATTTCCTGTAACAGGAACCTAATTTCGACATCATTTTTCCCATGTGAAAAAAGTGTGTTCTTAATACCGACAGGTTCTGTTCCTAATTCCGACATTTCTTTTCTAATCTTAGCATACCTAATATTTGAATGAGTTATTCCATAACAAATAATTAGATAATGTTGTGGAGGTTTTCTGAATATCCTCCTAGCCTATGATGACGTTTCAACTTATTGATTATCTAGTATGTTAATAATATTGTTATTTGATCTTACATTTGTTCCTTTATCGTTCTACATTCCTAAACCTATTGTATCTAAGTTATAAACTTACATAGGTATTTACCTATTTTAGGTTCTTGAGACTGATGTCAATATTACAACTGCGATTCCAAGTTACTTACTCTGGCTGTTCTACCTCATGGTGACTGATAGTTTTAAGACAATAATGGCTTTACTACACATGCAATGTGTCAAATATTTGTTAATAAAGCATTTTTGATGACGTTTCGATGATGTTTTGGTGCATTTCTTTCGAGTGCCGATATTAGGAACGCGGAGTGCCGGCATTAGGAACGTTCCCATCTGAAGGTGTCGGAATTAGGAGCAAAAACACAATTTTGAAATTTAAATATTAAAATTTGAAGCGCAATCAATTTTGAATATTTTACTAATGCATTTTGTAGAGGAGATCTTGATGAAAATTTTTAGCTAATTAAGATGTCATTTTGTTGGAAAATGACAAAAACAGCTTGGAATATATGGAAAAATTTCCTTAAAGTGTCGGTATTCGGGTACTTTACCCTACAACTGTGTAAATATTTACCATAAAACATCCGTCAAATTGAAATTCCAATGCCCTCGCCACTAATTACTGTAATTTCTAATTACACAAACGGTAGACAGTGTTAAAAAAACTGAAAACAAAAAAGAACTATAAAAAATCTAAAAAGATTTGATCAAAAATGTCAAAATTAGTCGAATATAATCGTACACTTGGTCCTACCAATGTTACTTTATATACAATTATGTCAATTAATTTTACCTTGTGTATACGTCAAATTAAACCTTGTTTATTTCTTCTTATTTTTGTTAATCATTATCTTGTTTTTGTTTCGTTCTCGTTTTCTTTCCTGCCAGATTCAGTAAAAACGATACTGAATCCACTGAGATCAACAATAGATTGTTGTGGTTTCAATGTTTTGATTTGCAAACTCTTAAGTTAGCTACGCTGCCATAAAATGCGCCAATTTGTTTGAAAACACATTAGGACTCTTTTTTAGAAGAAAATTGAAAATAAATACATTTATCAGTTAAATAATTAATAGATATTGAAAAATATTTTTTACTTAAACAATGAATTTTATAAATAAATACAATTAATTTTGTAAGTAGACAAATTGGACGAGTTTAGGCATAAGGTTGAAAATTCGGTTTGTATTGTTCGTTTGGTTATTTTGTTATTTTTAGTTATTTTTTATATTGTTCTACCCTGTGACCCCCCCCCCCCCCCCCCCCCGGAAAAAAATTCTGGATCCGCCCCTGTAGCCGATCAGTCACATCTAGACGCACTCCTACTACAAATTGAATTCCCATATTCAGAGCTAATGGGTTAATACCTATAGGCTACTTGTAAGGGAGGTAATTGGGATGAAAATACTTTTAGTCTGTACATTTATTTAGTCTGTAAATTAAAGGTACATGGTACCTAATTTGATTATGTGTAAATAAATGAGATAATATATAAATTAATATCAACATCACGCCATCAGATTATTTACAGAAAATTTGTCAGTGTGAACGGATTGAGATAAAAAATGGTAATGTGTTGTGCATAATTCCCCATCTACCTTGTCGGTTCGCAGTTTTTTGAAATATTACAATATTTATATTATTTTCGGGCTTCAAAACATGAGGATGTTAATATTGAGACGGGTAGGTTAGTGTGTAAGAGTGTAATGCACTCAACCTAACGGCAGTCAGTTGAATCTTTCATGTTGCGGAGAAACACGGAAGGTAGCGCTGAAAGCACAAAATCTATATCGATGTTCTCCATCTGCTGCACTCGGCCAGATTTAATGGTTTAGATAGTGAGGCTTTATCGACATCAGGGTAAATTCTGCTACATAACTTGTAATAAACATTGGCGCTGTTCTTCGTCTTTTGTCAAGCAAGAGTTCAAGCAATTCAGTGGTGTTGGAATAGATATATTGTGTTGTAAAATAAGTTCCAGGCAATTATTTTCTATACAAAAAACTTTCAATTTGTATTATTAAAACACTTTTTACATAATTTGTATTGTTTTTTGTGCATTTCATAGCACCCACAACCCACCCATCTCCCCCCTACCCCCTCCATATATTATATAGGTATTAGATTCAAATGTATCAATTTTCAATACCTATACCAGAGTGATAAAGAAGTATCAAATTGCCTAGAGGTCGATTCCATTGACTGGAGTGTGGTTTTTAGGGGTATGCGTAAAAAGGCACATTTGCTGTAACGGACCACGTTTTGAGATGGGAAAAGCTGAATAACATTAAATCGATAGGATCTAGCGAAACAATTAATTATTCGAGTAAACGTTGAAGAAGATAACATTTCAAATAAAATAAGACCAATTTCAAGTCTCTAGGTCAAATGGTTACTATGTTATGAGGAAAGAAATAATGTTTTTATGAAAAAAACGCTGCAAAGTCCTTGTCACATCGGTTTATTATTCTATTGGAGTTCTAGAGATTTTTGTTGGCTGTTAAATGTATTGTTTCTTTCATGTGCAGTAATTGAAATAGCTATTTCTGATGATTTCCACCAATTTTGGCCCCCAAAACATGAAATAGGTACGCTTTTTTTTTCTTTTTTTTTAATATCATCTTTGATCGTTGGTAGTGGCATTTAATGGTCTTGATTCACCTGTTTACCCTTTTTCCAATGTTATTGTACACATTGATGGTGATTTCAGACAGTTTTCCAGGTTTTTGACTCATAAAAAACCAATTTTGGGAGCTGAACCTTTGGTAAAACCTCAATTTCCGCGTCTTTGGTCAAAATCGACTTCATATTCGGTCTTCTCGTCCTCAAAAACATGGAAAAAGATACCTCACAAGCTCATGTTACTAACATGTTGTTAAAACGCAAAAAGTACCTATTTTTATACACATTTTCACTCATAACACCCCTGGGTATATTCCGATCGGGCTGAAAAGTTTCGGGACACAACTAGGGCCCAAATGGAGCATGTGTGCGAAAGAACGATTTTTTTAGACCGAAAATGAAGCCTGTACACGTGATACGGCGGACGGCGGACGGACATTGCATTTTTGGAATCTAAGCACCTTGAAACGGAAAAGAAAAAATTTTGAGGGGGTGTTATAAAAATTTTTTGCTGAGCGAACACATAGGTGTATTATTCACAGAATAATAAACCAAAAGTGAGTTTTTCTAAACTTCAACCTCAATGCGGCACGGGTTAATGTTATCCGACCGACCTAAAACTTTGGGAATCTTGTTTTGGTTTATTATTCTGTGAATAATACACCTATGTATTCGCTCAGCAAAAAATTTTTATAACACCCCCTCAAAATTTTTTCTTTTCCGTTTCAAGGTGCTTAGATTCCAAAAATGCAATGTCCGTCCGCCGTACGCCGTACGCCGTCCGCCGTATGCCGTATCACGTGTACAGGCTTCATTTTCGGTCTAAAAAAGTCGTTCTTTCGCACACATGCTCCATTTGGGCCCTAGTTGTGTCCCGAAACTTTTCAGCCCGATCGGAATATACCCAGAGGTGTTATGAGTGAAAATGTGTGTAAAAATAGGTACTTTTTGCGTTTTAGCAACATGTTTGTAACATGAGCTTTTGAGGTATCTTTTTCCATGTTTTTGAGGACGAGAAGACCGAATATGAAGTCGTTTTTGACCAAAGACGCGGAAATTGAGGTTTTACCAAAGGTTCAGCTCCCAAAATTGGTTTTTTATGAGTCAAAAACCTGGAAAACTGTCTGAAATACCATCAATGTGTACAATAACATTGGAAAAAGTGTAAACAGGTGAATCAAGACCATTAAATGCCACTACCAACGATCAAAGATGATCTTAAAAAAAAAAAAAAAGCGTACCTATTTCATGTTTTGGGGGCCAAAATTGGTGGAAATCATCAGAAATAGCTATTTCAATCATTCCACATGAAAGAAACAATACATTTAACAGCCAACAAAAATCTCTAGAACTCCAATAGAATAATAAACCGATGTGACAAGGACTTTGCAGCGTTTTTCTAGTCAAATGGCACCTTTTAGGGGGTTGCCACGATTGAATTTCGAAAGTTGACTTTTTGTGACCACTCTAGTAGGGTGGTCACAAGGCAATAGGCAACATTTTTTTTGAGAAAATCACTTCTGGCAACCCCCTAAAAGGTGCCATTTGACTAGAAAATGAGATTCGCAAAGTTTTAGGTCGATCGGATAACGTTAACCCGGGCCGCATTGAGGTTGAAGATCAGAAAAACTCAATTTGTTTCATAAAAATACCCTTTTTCCCTCATAACATAGTAACCATTTGCCCTAGAGACTTGAAATTGGTCTCATTTTAAATAAAATGTTATCTTCTTCAACTTTTACTCACATAATGTTTTCGCTACATCCTGTAGATTTTATGTTATTCAGCTTTTCCCATCTCAAAACGTGGTCCGTTTCAGCAAATGTGCCTTTTTACGCATACCCCTAAAAACCACACTCCAGTCAATGAAATCGACCTCTAGGTAGGCAATTTGATACTTCTTCATCACTCTGGTATATTGAAAATTGATACATATGAATCTAATACCTATATAATATATGGAGGGGGTAGGGGGGAGATGGGTGGGTTGTGGGTGCTATGAAATGCACAAAAAACAATAAAAATTATGTAAAAAGTGTTTTAATAATACAAATTGAAAGTTTTTTGTACAGAAAATAATAGCCTGGAACTTATTTTACAACACAATATATCTATTACAACACCACTGAATTGCTTGAACTCTTGCTTGACAAAAGACGAAGAACAGCGCCAATTTTTATTACAAGTTGTGTCAGAATGTAGGAAAATTTACCCTTATGTCGATAAAGCCTCACTATCTAAGCCATTAATGTAGTTCTAAATTCAGTGGTGTTGGAATAGATATATTGTGTTGTAAAATAAGTTCCAGGCTATTATTTTCTATACAAAAACTTTCAATTTGTATTATTAAAACACTTTTTACATAATTTGTATTGTTTTTTGTGCATTTCATAGCACCCACAACCCACCCATCTCCCCCCTACCCCCTCCATATATTATATAGGTATTAGATTCAAATGTATCAATTTTCAATATACCAGAGTGATAATGAAGTATCAAATTTCCTAGTGGTCGATTTCATTGACTGGAGTGTGGTTTTTAGGGGTATGCGTAAAAAGGCACATTTTTGCTGAAACGGACCACGTTTTGAGATGGGAAAAGCTGAATAACATAAAATCTACAGGATCTAGCGAAACAATTATGGATGTAAAAGTTGAAGAAGATAACATTTTAAATAAAATGAGACCTATTTCAAGTCTCTAGGACAAATGGTTACTATGTTATGAGGAAAAAAATGAGTATTTTTATGAAACAAAGTGAGTTTTTCTGATCTTCAACCTCAATGCGGCACGTGTTAACGTTATCCGATCGACCTAAAACTTTGGGAATCTCATTTTCTAGTCAAATGGCACCTTTTAGGGGGTTGCCAGAAGTGATTTTCTCAAAAAAAATGTTGCCTATTGCCTTGTGACCACCCTACTAGAGTGGTCACAAAAAGTCAACTTTCGAAATTCAATCGTGGCTGTTTATCCCACGGTATGAACGGTGAAATAAATGTTGAAACGGTATAATTTAACGGTTATTTACTTAATTACTCGGATGAACAATTATATAAAAGGGTTCACAACTTCAGGCTTTTTACAGCAACAGCGAATTTATACACAATGAATAACTCAGTACATCATGGCCGCCTTGGGCTAATGGTGGGGAGGGGAGCGATCGATAATAGGAAGCAATACCGGTCGCCGGCCCAACAACAGAACGACTGGATCCACCAGGTCACACCGGGAGCACTCTAGTGAGGGAATCTCGAACTGCTACCTTCAGTTCCAGACACCCACTACCTACCAGGCCAAACATCCTCCCCCCACGAATGAGGGACTCATTCTAACAGGTCCCCCCTAAAGAGCACTAGTGGGTATTAACAGTCCTTAGGTAACGGGCAGAGTTTAACTAACGGGCGGAGTTTTTCCCCATTACCGGAACGGACCTTGGCAACGCGAGTTACTCCATCCTTACCGGGAATCAAGTCCACGATCACACCCATGGGCCAGGACAGCGGGGGAATGTCATCCTTCTTAATCAACACCACATCACCAATTACAGCAGGACGATCAGGGGTATTCCACTTAGATCGGGTCTGGAGCTCTAACAGGTATTCGGAGTGCCATTTCTTCCAAAACTGGCCAACCAGATTGGAGACGAACCTCCACTTGGGTGCCAAACGGGAACTGAACTCAAAAACGTTGCTCTCAGGCAGCGCGGTAAGAGGGCGTTGAACGAGGAAGTGAGCGGGGGTGAGCACCAGTATGTCATCAGGGGAGGAGGACTGATGAACGAGTGGGTGACTGTTAAGGATGGCTTCAATTCTAACGGCCACAGTACTGAACGTTTGAAGCGTGGTGGTTTGGTCCCTTAAATTCACCTTTAACAGTCTTTTAGCGGATTTCACAGCGGCCTCCCACAACCCGCCGAAGTGGGGTGCCCGAGGCGGAATGAACTTCCATTCGACTCCTCTATTGGCAAGTCGCTCAGCGATTTCAGAATCAGGGTCAGCGGGATTGGTAGAACGGATTCTCTTAAAAAGATTGGAGGTGCCCAAGAAATTACGACCGTTGTCGCTCCAGATGGCTGACGGAACTCCCCGACGACCCATGAAACGCTCCAAACATTGGAGAAACCCATCGGTACTTAGATCCATGACCACTTCCAAGTGAACGGCTTTGGTCGTGAAGCACACAAAAACGGATAAGTATATTTCGACAGCGCGAGCACCGCGCAACCCAGCGACCGAAACTGTGAAAGGACCGCAAAAGTCAACTCCGACCTGCTCGAAGGCAAAGGCAAGGGTAACCCGGGCTTCAGGGAGCTGACCCATCGTGGGTTGAAACGGTTTGGGTTTAATTGAGAAACAACGGGTACAACCGGATAAAACTCGATTAACAGCATTTCTTCCATCAATAATCCAGTATCGTGGCCCGCGGTCCCACGTGCATGCAAGCAGCATGAGCGTAACGAATAAGAAGCAGTACCAAAAAATCGGAGGGTTTGAGCAGAGCTGGGTGTTGGGTTTCAAAAGAGCAAGACATATTGGACAAACGCCCCCCTACGCGAAGTATACCATCGGGATCGGAGAAAATCGCTAGCTGTTTCATTAGTTTGGTGGGCTTGGCTCCTTTAGCGGTTGCCTCCAGAATTTCAGGCAGGCCACGGACTTGAGAACGGTGAACAAGCACCGAATCAGCCCTCCTGAGCTCCGCAGTGCTCAACGGCAATCTGGCCTGGGGCACCGAGTGAGAACGTCGGATTTTACAATGATTAATAAAACGGAGCATCCAGGCCGTCACTCGGCGTAAGACGGTGTAGGAGCCGAATCGGGCTTCCCAAGGCGTCTCAGCGGAACCAACGGCTACAATTTTGGATGAGGCACGGATCTCAGCGGAAACAGAGTCGGGCTTCAGGTCAGGGCGAATCCTCCTAATCGGCCACAAGGAACGATCTGAAGCCAACCAGGGAGGACCAGTCCACCACAGCGGGCACTCAACCAGCTGATCAGGTCTGGCCCCACGAGAAGCAATATCGGCCGGGTTATCGGGGGAGCGAACATGGAACCAGTGTTCCTTGGGTAGATCGGAGAGAGTCTTAGACACTCTATTGCCGACAAATACTTTCCACACCGGAGCGGGGTCCGCAGTGAGCCAAGATAGGACAACAGTACTATCCGAACAGGCAATTATTGCTGAATCAGGAACGGATGGATACTCCGAATGGACGCGAGTCATGGTTTTTCCTAGCAGTTCAGCCGCTAGCAGTTCCAAGCGGGGAATTGACTGGGACTTCATCGGGGTGATTTTGGCTCGAGCTAAAATTAAGCGGGTATGGAAATTATCGTCCATGAAAGATACATGGTAAACGGTGGCGGCGTAAGCCTTTTCGGACACATCAGCAAAACCCACTAACCATTGAACCGGGGCATCCACACGGATATGGCGAGGGATGACAACAGATTGAAGGGTGTTAGCGAGAGCTGTCCACTCGCGAACAATTGAACTCGGTAGTGGGTCATCCCACTCGTACTTGGAACGGCAAATTTCTCGTTGAATGAAACGGGCTTGGACGGAAACAGGCATGACCCACCCAGCGGGGTCATAGATGCGTCCGACCTGACTTGCCAACTCCCTTTTAGTATGAACGGTGGGGGAAACTGGAACCATAAAGAAGAATGAATCAGATGCGGGGTTCCAGGAAATTCCTAACATTTTTAACGGTTTCTCGTCATCAGGGTTCAAGCATACAGCGACAGAGGGGGCTAACCGGTGCTCATCGGGAATACCGGAGAGCAACTGATCGGAATTCGAAGCCCATTTACGAAGCTCTAGCCCAGCGGTAGCCAACAGCGATAGCAGTTCGTTCCTAGCCTGTAACGCTGAGCTCAAAGAGCTCCCCCCACCATGCACATCATCAATGTACGTGTTTTCCTTCAACAATTTGGAGGCAACCGGGTAGCTTTGTTCGTTTTCGTCCGCCAAGTGGCGAATGACTCGGTTTGCCAGGAACGGTGCGGAAGCTGTTCCGTACGCAACGGTTGTAAGCGCGAAGTCCTTAACAGGCTGATCGGGAGAGTCTCGCCAAACGATTCGTAACAGGTCTTGGTCCTCAATCGGGTGCCGAATTTGTCGGAACATTTGCCTCATATCGGAGATGAAAACATAACGGAAGGCTCTAAACCTGGTGAGCATGATAGATATATCGGGCTGCATTTTGGGACCAACTAACAGAATTTCATTCAGAGACCTACCATTAGCGGTGCGCTGAGATGCGTTAAAAACGACACGGATTTTTTCGGGTGGATCACCTTCACGGTGGACAGGGTGGTGAGGAATATAATAATTGGGACAACGGGAAATATCACTAGCCTTCAACAGTCTCATGTGGCCCAACTTAGTATATTCACTCATGAACAATCGGTAAGCAGCAGCCAGAACAGGGTTGCGTTTTAGACGGGACTCCATGCGGTACAACTGTCTGAGGGCGATGTGTCTGGATTCACCCAAAGCGGTAGGCACCTCCGACAACGGGAGAGCAACGGTGTAACGGCCAGTGTCATCTCTACTAACCGATTCCAAAAAAAGCCTCTCAGTGAGCAGGGTGACCAGGGAGCAACGGGCTCAACGGACTCAATCTCAAACATCTGACGCAACAGATCATCCGTTGAAACCGCGGCAGTCACGGCCTTGACCAAACTGTCATCATCGGAAACGGGACTAGTGATAGACGGGAAACTAAATACGCTGGGGGCTACCGGTTGGAAATCGGAAGTGCAGACTCTGGCCGCCAACTGAAATAAACCAATCGGTTCTTGAGCGGGTTCAACAGGAGGGACTATTGAAAACATATTTCTAACGGGATTCAAACGAATGGGCTCATTTCGATCGGTGTTTTCAACATTTTGATTACGGAACGGGAAACGAAGGAACGGCTTCCGTTGAGGTTTAGGGTTAGCTGCTACCAATTTAAAAACAGGAGCGAGTTCCCTGAGCACTTGAGAGTGATAATCCGTTGGTAGGAAATTTGGAACAGTGAAAACGTGAGGATCCAACAAGCAAGGGTAAGCAGCTTGTCGTCTAGCGTTGACGAGGAACGGGTGTGGTTCTATTTTGTTAACAGAATCACTACTGGAATAGTTGGTCACATGATCATAGCGGCCAAATCTAACGGACCTTTTGCGAGCGGGAGGGACAGGTCCAAGGACCAGAGTGCCCAAATCAGTCTCACAGAATCCAGCCTCAGTGGAACGGGGGAGCAGGCGAGAAAAAACGTCGGCCCCCAGGATAGCCTGAACATGGTGGACGGTGTTTAACTGTGGATCGGCTAACAGGGGTCCCATGGGTGCGGTCCTTGGCCACAAAGCAGGGTCCCAACATTGACTAGGCAACGGTGACAAGGGGCGATCCATAACAAATGCTTCAAGCGGGATTATCCTATCGGAACGAGTGTGAAGCTGAATTATCACGCGGTTGTGAATTGGATTGGAACTCCCCCCTATTCCTCCCACAATACCCTTCATGGGGATCAATCTAAATCCCAACTGTTGAACGACTATCGGTGAAACGATATTGACTTCGCTTCCAGAATCAATTAGTACTCTAAAATTTATTGGTACACCCTTACAGGAGGAAAGCCGGACAACGGCTGTGGGAAGGAGCCCAGACCGAGATAACTTCAAACAGGACTTATTGGTGACGTCAACCTTGCTAGCGGTTTGGGAAGAGCCTGCTACACCTAAGTTGGAAGGCTCAATCCCAGGAAACGGGCCCCTGAAAAGACTACGACTAACCGAACTGGCAGTGCAATGGGGTTTCCCCAACCTGGGTATACCACCGTTAGGTTTCAGCGGTTGGTTACTTCCTCGAAGCCAGTCGGTCCTGGGGACGATCATTCACCTAGTTCAACCTAAAGGTTGACGTCGAACGGTAGGAAACTTGACGGTAGTGCTCCCTAGCGATAACTCGGAAGAAATGGGATGAACGTTGGCATACCTTCATAACAGGGGGAAATTGTGCGGCGGAATCGACGAGTGGCCGGAGCGATGACCCCTTCTCCGGAGCTGGGCCACGGTAGCGGGTTGCCGAACAAAGAGTCCTGTGGGTGGCTGGCTCTTCTGGATAGCTCCTTCTTCCGGGACGGCAGTCGGGGTTGACGGCGAAGAATGATTCGAGGGAACAAAGTAACTCTGTTTCGAGCCGGACGCAACGGGGGAACTGGGAGTGGAGGGCATGTGGAGCAGGGTATGATGTGGCTGACCACAGTGACATCTTCTCCCCGACCGGCATGCTTCCACTGGGTGGAGCGTTGAAAAACAGTTCCGACATGCTCGGAGCTCCTGAATGGTGCGGGCGTGATCGGGCACACTCAGTTCCTTAAAGTCGGGGCAGCGATACAGAAAGTGGTCCTGATGGCAGAAGTGACATCTCGCTTGCCGAGCAGGGACTGGATGAGTAGCGCTGAGAACGGGTGCCGTGGCTGTGGCTCGGAGCGGAGACGGCTGCCTACCCGAACCGGAGGGTAAAACGGTAGTTGATCGGAACGGTGATGGCGAACGGGTTCTCGCAGCCGAAGCATAACCCCCTTTCTTTGGTGGCTCCTTGGGGACGAGTCGAGCTATTCGAAGTTCCTTTTCAACAAACGCCATCAAATCGGTGTGAGATGGGATCTCATCTTTTTCCTCCATGACTTCCCTGTTGAACTTCTCCTTGAGTTCGGCCGACAAACGGATAAAGACAGCCTCAAACTGGAGGTAGTCTTGTAGAGAACGAGTGGGGGGATCTATCATCGCTCCTACCCAAGAACGGGCTTCGTTGACAAATCGGTACAGGTCGGCAACGGTGGGCGAGACCAATCGGGGTATGGTGCTTCGCTGCGCGAACACCGAGCAGGCTAAACGGTACTTGGAAGTATTTTCAGCTACCAAAGAGTCATATGCGAGCTGATAGCTGCCGCCCTCAAATGCGGAACGGAGTTCTGGAGAAAGTTTGGTAAGCAACTTCTCAAACTTAATCTCTACTGGGATGTGCGGCATGTCGTGTACCGCACGGTCAAACAGCTTCTTGAACTCCGCAAAGCGGGCGATCTGACCACCGAAAACGGGAACGGTTGTCAACATTTCGTTCATCATCCTTATTTCCATATAACATTGATCGTGCGCTATACCTTGCTTATCAACGATTTCCGCTTGCTGACTCGGGGTTCGCTCGGCTACGCGACTGATAACGGTGGCAATTTGCCGGATTAGCGACTCCTCCGTGAGTCCGTCAAATTGAGCGCCTTCTACGTCGTCCAAGAAGGCCTCTCCCTTCTGCAAGTTAGCCCTCAAGCTATCTGACAGGACACTTACCGGTTGCTGGTCGAGGAATGCGATCGCTCTGACCGACCAGCGACGTAATTCCTTAAAAAGGTCCCGCTGTGTGTCGGTCAAATTATCGACCACCGCGGGGTCGAGGTGAATCGGGGCGAGCGGTGCCGAGGCGATATCTTCACTCGGAAACGGTGGGTCCGGTTGCCGCGATTTCCTTCTGCCTTTAAGCGGCATGACGGCGATCGGAGAACGACAAATAAAACGGAGCAACGGTACAAACGGTGCGAACGGTGAAAATTTGACACGAGGTCGCGAGGTTAACGGGGCTGATCTCGGACGCGCTCGAGATTTCACCAAACTCCCGGGTTTCGGCACCAAATGTTTATCCCACGGTATGAACGGTGAAATAAACGTTGAAACGGTATAATTTAACGGTTATTTAATATACTAATTACTCGGATGAACAATTATATAAAAGGGTTCACAACTTCAGGCTTTTTACAGCAACAGCGAATTTATACACAATGAATAACTCAGTACATCATGGCCGCCTTGGGCTAATGGTGGGGAGGGGACCGATCGATAATAGGAAGCAAAACCGATCGCCGGCCCGCCAACAGAAAAACCGGATCCACCCGGTCACACCGGGAGCACTCTAGTGAGGGAATTTCGAACTGCTACCTTCAGTTCCAGACACCCACTACCTACCAGGCCAAACAGTGGCAACCCCCTAAAAGGTGCCATTTGACTAGAAAATGAGATTCCCAAAGTTTTAGGTCGATCGGATAACTTTAACACGTACCGCATTGAGGTTGAAGTTTAGAAAAACTCACTTTTTTTCATAAAAATATTATTTCTTTCCTCATAAAATAGTAACCATTTGTCCTAGAGACATGAAATTGGTCTTATTTTATTTGAAAAATGTTATCTTCTTCAACGTTTACTCGAATAATTAATTTTCGCTAGATCCTATAGATTTTATGTTATTCAGCTTTTCCCATCTCAAAACGTGGTCCGTTTCAGCAAATGTGCCTTTTTACGCATACCCCTAAAAACCACACTCCAGTCAATGAAGTCGCTCTCTAGACAATTTGATACTTCTTTTTCACTCTGGTATATTGAAAATTGATACATTCGAATATAATATATTATAATATATGGAGGGGGAAGGGGGGTAGGTGGGTGGGTGGTGGGTGCTATGAAATGCTAAAAAAAACAATAAAAGTTATGTAAAAAGTGTTCTTAATACAAATTGAAAGTTTTTTGTATAGAAAATAATAGCCTGGAACTTATTTCACAACACAATATATCTATTCCAACACCACTGAATTTAGGACTACATTAATGGCTTAGATAGTGAGGCTTTATCGACATAAGGGTAAATTTTCCTACATTCTGACACAACTTGTAATAAAAATTGGCGTTGTTCTTCGTCTTTTGTCAAGCAAGAATTCAAGCCATTCAGTGGTGTTGTAATAGATATATTGTGTTGTAAAATAAGTTCCAGGCTATTATTTCCTATACAAAAAACTTTCAATTTGTATTAAGAACACTTTTTACATAATTTTTATTGTTTTTTTTTTTGCATTTCATAGCACCCAACACCCACCCATCTCCCCCCAACCCTCTCCATATATTATATATTAGATTCAAATGTATCAATTTTCAATATGCCAGAGTGATAAAGAAGTATCAAATTGCGTAAAGGTCGATTTCATTGACTGGAGTGTGGTTTTTAGGGGTATGCGTAAAAAGGCACATTTGCTGAAACGGACCACGTTTTGAGATGGGAAAAGGTGAATAACATTAAATCGATAGGAACTAGCGAAACAATTAATTATTCGAGTAAACGTTGAAGAAGATAACATTTCAATTAAAATAAGAACAATTTCAAGTCTCTAGGACAAATGGTTACTGTGATGAATTTAGAATTTTCATCACTGTGGCGTGGAAGGAAGGTGAGTGAGTGAATTTAGGTGAAGGAGATGAGAGGAGGCAAAGTCGCAGGCGGCTGTAATCAACCGAACATCTACGACTTTGGAGGAGAGAGAGGTGGATGAGGGAATTTTACCTAGGCGGCTGTAGTCAACCGTTCATCTAGGTAAAGGAGAGGAAAGGAGGAAAGGAGAGGTCCCTTGTCTAGGCGGCTGTATTCAACCGATCATCTAGACAAGGAGGAGGAGAGAGGAGGTGAAATTCTCAGGCGGCTGTAGTCAACCGATCATCTGAGAGGGAAGGTAAGAGAGAGAAGAGAGAGCTGGTTAGAGGAAGTGTCGAATGAAGCTTGAGCGCCAGGATCCGGGGTTTTATAGTACTTGGGGGCCTCTCCCTCCAGCTCCTGGCAGGGAGCTGGTAGTGGGGCCCCAGGTTGAGTAACCCTGGGTTCTGTCGCCTGTCCCCACTCATAGCTTTATTTACGGAGCTTTAGTTTGGCGTTTGGATATTGGTGAGAACTTAATATGATAGGAGTGTTCCCGGGAGGGACTCACCGCAGAGGTCCCCCCAGTTTGAACCAATATTGGTGCTGAAGGCGCAAGATGACAGGAGCTGAGGGCTACGGCAAACAAGAGGTGGTCGCTGAAGGCGCAAGGTTACAGGAGCTGAGGGCTACGGCAAACAAGAGGTGGCGCTGAGGGCGCTAGGTGACAGGGGCTGAGGGCCGAGGCAAACAAGGGTTGAGCTGAAGGCGGTTCTTAAATCTAGGAGTAGTATGGTACAGGCAGCATAGGCAGTATTTATACGTTACAGGAAGCATAGGTAGGTTATAAGTAGGTAGATTATAAGTAGGTAGAATACAACGTAGGTAGATTATAAGTAGGAACAGAAAATAAGTAGGATGAGTCGATGAATATATACAAGGCTGGTATGACAGGGGCGGTGAGAGTATTTACAGGATGATGGGAGTATTGGTCAGGATTCATAAACATTTGGCATTTATGAAAGTGATCGGTAAGGGCGAGATGAGGAGGATTGACAATATTTACAGGGCGTACAACAATTACAATATTTACAAGATGTGCAGTGTTTAAAATATTTACAAGACGTGCAGTGGTTAAAATATTTACAATATGTACAATATTTACAATCTTCGTGCAAATGTGGGGGACAAATTGGAACGGGGTGTTGGAAAACCGCCGATTCCTGGGTGCGTGTTGGGTGTAGTGAGTGGTAGTGAGTGTGTGAGTGAGGTGTGCGGGGGTGGTGGGTGCTCGTAGCTCGTGGCGAGGCGGGCACGACGGGGCTCCGAGTTCCGGCACAGTGCGAGTGGATTAAGAGGACACCAGCACTGTTCCGGAATCTCAAGGCCCCGCCGTGATTGCTCAGAGCGGGGCGGGGAATTTGGCCGCCGGGACGTGGGGAACGTGGGGACGCTCCCTCCGTCCGTTTCGCCGCCCGGGCCGTTTCGTCCCGGCGGAATCTATAGTGGATATCCCCGGCGAAGGAGGGGGGGGAGGGGGTGTTTGAGGGGGAGAAGTAGATATGGGGGGGTCGAAAATTGAAAATGGGGGGGGCGGTAAAATTGGGGGGGCGTAATTTTGCGGGGGGTTGGTGAATTGAACGGGGGGTGGGGCTTCGAAATTTATCGGGGGAATGATGATTTGAACGGGGGGCGGGGGGGGGGCATGAGTTCCGCGAGGCGGAACTCGCGAAGGATGGAGGACATTAACGGGTCTGTGGGGGAGTAGGGAGGGTGTACCCCCGTGGCCTGGGCTGCGCGAAATTCGCGCAGGATTTTCCACTGGGGGTACTTCCATCGCCGGGGCCGGGGAGGTAGTCCGGTGATCCTTTGCGGGACGAACGGAAGCGGTGAAGTCGGCCCGGGCGAAGGGGGTAGGGGGGAGAGCGGGTCCGGGACGAAAACGTCCCGGAGAATCGCCGCCATTTCCGGATCCGAATCGAAATCCGGAAACGGCGACGGAGGTGACGGGTGCGTTGAGAAGAGGTGCGACATTGCGAACGGACGGCGGGAGACTGATAGTGGTAGCGGGTTGGGTTAGCACAGGTGCGGGTTTACACCTGGCTAACGGGACTGTATGTGGTTTGCCGTCAATTAACAGGGTTGCGGTGGTGTGTGTTGTGCGGATGACTTGAAAGGGCCCGGCATAAAGTGGTTGGAAAGTTTTATGGATGCCGGGCTCTTTCAGGTACATGTGTGTGGTGGTGAAAAACCGTTTGGGATAAGTGGTGTCGTTTGTCGGTGTTGTTGAGTGTAGCGGTTCCCTGTTAATTGACGGTGTGTGATTTGGGGTGAAAATGTCGGCTGGTAGACGTAGTGGGTCTTTGAAGGCATTTTGTGCGGGGCTGGTTTGGTCTGAGGGACGAGCTGAAGTGCGTAGGCTGAGTAAAATGTAGGGAAGGGATTTTGTCCAGGAAGGGGAATTGGTTGATGTAGAAATGGCCTGTTTGAGGACCGAGTGCCACCGCTCTATTTTCCCGTTGGATTGGGGATGGTACGGGGTAGTGTGGATTTTTTGGATGCCGAGGGAACGTAGTAAATCGGAAAAGTGGGCGGATTCAAACTGCCTCCCTTGATCGACCGTGATTGTTCGCGGACAACCGTAACGGCTAACCCATTGAGTGAGGAAAGCCGTCGCGACGGCGTCCGCGGTGATGTGGGAGAGCGGGATGCATTCTACCCAGTTGGTGGCACGGTCGATCATCGTGAGGCAGTATTTCTTCCCCTCGGACGGGGGAAGGGGGCCCACTAAGTCCAGATGTACATGTTCCCACGGCAGGGAGTCGGGAATGGTTTGAGGGGGGACATGGGGGTGGGCCGAGACCTTAAACCGCTGGCACTTCTGGCACCCCAGAACCCAGTTACGAATATCTGTGTTCATGTGGGGCCAGAAGTACCGCGTCTTGATAAGGTCCCGGCTAGCCCGAATGCCAGGATGGTGAAGGGAATGGTAGTGGAGGAACAACTGCCTCCTCTGTCCCGGTGGGACGTAAGGGCGCGGTGAGTCGGCCGTTACGTCGCACCAGAGGTTGAGGGGCGGCAGTTGTTCCAACTTGGAGGCGGAAATGAGGTTGGAGAGGGCAGGATCAGTGGAAGGGTTTTGGTTGTTTTTGAGGGATTGGGGGGAGGGGAACGGCAGTAACTCCGCCACCGGCGCGGGGGTAGGGGTGGGCCGGGAGAGTGCGTCCGCCACGCAGTTGTCGGCCCCCGGCAAGTATCGGATATCGGACGTAAACTGTCCGATAAACTCGAGTTGCCGGAGGCGACGCGGGGAGGCGGATTTGCGGTTCTGCAGGAGGGCGTGGGTCAGGGGCTTGTGATCGGTGACGACAGAGAACTGCCTGCCCTCCACGAAGTCACGAAAGTGCTTGATGGCTTCGTGGATGGCGAGGAGTTCTCTGTCGAACGTGGAGTAATTTTTCTGGGTGGGGGATAGCGTTTTGGAAAAGAAGCCTAGGGGTTGGGGGGTGGCGCCGGTGTGCTGATGGAGCACTGCCCCGATGGCCCAGTCGGACGCATCGGTAGTGATTGACAGGGGGGCGTGGGGATCGGGATGGGCCAATAGAGCGGCGTCTACTAGGTCCTGCTTGCAAATTTTGAAGGAGGAGATGAGTTGGGGGGTCCAGGTGATGGGACGGTTGTCATTTTTTTTGGAGGGTTGGGGAATGGCGTGTATGAGTGGTTGTTGATGTTGTGCTGCGTGTTTTATGTGTCTGCGGTAAAAGTTTAACATACCCAGGAAGCGGCGGAGTTCCGTCACCGTGCGGGGTTGCGGGAAATCACTAATGGCGTGAACTTTGTCCGAGAGGGGTTTGATGCCCTCGGACGAAACTTGGTGGCCGAGGCAGCGGACGGAGGGTTGGCCGAGAACGCACTTGTCCGTGTTAACTAGGAGGCCCTCGGAGGAGAAGATGTCGAGGATCTGTTGGAGATGGCTGAGGTGTTCTTCCGGTGTCCTGGAGGCCACCAGGACGTCGTCGAGGAAGCAAAAGACGAACGGTAGGCCTCGCAGGATGCTGTCCATATAGCGCTGCCATGTCTGTGCAGCGTTCCTCAACCCGAAGCCCATTTTCACGTATTCGAATAGTCCGAACGGGGTAATGATGGCGGTTTTTTGGACGTCGGGGGGGTGAATGTTAATGTGGTGGAACGCCCTTGAAATGTCGAGTGTAGAGAAAATAGTAGCACCATGTAGATGTGACGAGAAGTCCCGTAGGTGGGGGACATTGTAAAGATCCGGCGTGGTTTTAGTATTGAGGCGCCGGTAGTCCCCGCAGGGGCGGATATCCCCATTGGGCTTCTGCACGATGTGGAGTGGAGAAGCCCAAGGGGATTTCGAGGGGCGGACGATGCCGTCGGCGATGAGCTTGTTGAAATGTTGACGGGCTTTCGAAAGTTGAAGGGGGTGGAGTCGTCGGGCTTTCGCTGTGATGGGGGGGCCGGAAGTCTCAATGTGATGTTGGACGGTGGAGATGTGGGCAGAGGGGCGGCGCTGGGGGCGGTAGTTGAGGAGGAGGCGTTCAAATTGTGTGGGGGGGTGGTTGATGGCATGTATAAATCCGGGTATGGGTGTTTTTGTGGCGGGGTCTATCAGGCGCGCATTCCGGACGTCGACCTGGAGACCGAAATACGCAAGGAAATCGGCCCCCAGGATCGCCTTCCCCACGTCCGCCACGGTAAAGTCCCACTCGTACGCGAGCCCGCTCATGTAAACGGAGGAGCGGTACGTCCCGTACGAGGGGATAGTGGTACCGTTGGCGGCGTAGAGAAGTTGCCGGTAGCAGCGCGCCTGACGACGGAGGATGTTATTGGGGATTATGGACAGCGCCGCCCCTGTGTCCACCAAGAAAGGTACATTTGTTTTCTTGCAGCGCAAGAAAAGTCGCTGGTGGGTCGGCAGGGCGTTGTGCAGGATCGCGGAGGTGGGTATTTGCGCCGGTGTTGGTTTGTCCGCTTCGAAGGAGACGCGGGGCGGTTTCTTGCCGTTCCGGAGGGGGGGAACGGTGGAGTCGGCAGGGGGGCTGATCCGTTTGGTAGGAGGTGGTTTGGTTTTGTCCCGGGGAGGGGGAACGGTAGCGGCGGCTTGAGTGGTGGCCGGAGGGGGTCGCGCCCTGGAGGCGGGCGTGGGGGGGCCGTTCCGTGGTGGGGGAACGTATGCGGCGGCGTGAGTGGCGGCCGGAAGGTTGTCGGCCCTGGTGACGGGCGTGGAGGGGCCGTTCCGGGGTGGGGTAACGGTAGCGGCGGCGTGAGTGGCGGCCGGAAGGTTGGCCGCCCTGGTGGCGGGCGGGGAGGATCCGTTCCGTTGGTGGAGGGGTGAGGGATTTGGCGGCGCTGCAGGCGCGGCCGGGAGGTTGGCAGCCGTGGCGGCGGCGTAGGAGGGGTAGCGGGTTTTGGTGGTGGTGGTGTGAATGCGGGCAGGGGGGGGTTGGTCATGGTCCCCCCCGTGTTGGCGAGGAGGGGGGCCCGCCGGGTTTACCGGCGGGCGTCTGCGTTTCCCTGCTTAGGGGCGAAGGAGCAGGGGGGTTGGCACTTGCGGGCCTCCCCACCGAAGTTTACATGGTAGAAACAACGGTGGGGGGGGTCCGCAGGGAGGTAGGTGGTGTTGGTGGGGCGGGCCGAGTTGGAGGGGCGAGCAGCGGCCGGGGACCGTCCTCTGCGTTGGCGAGGAGGGGAGGCGTTGCGGCGCTCGGGTGAGCGCAGGCGACGGTGGTCGGCGGAGGAGTCGCGTCGGCGATCCGTTGAAGCGGGGCGACGTCTGTCGAGGGAGGGGGGCCGGCCGCGGTCTCGGGACTTGGTGCGGTCCCGTAGAGGCGGGGGGTGACGCGGCGTACGGACTCCGCTGACGGCGGCCGCTGCGGCCAAGTCGTGAACGGTGTCCGCAAGACGTAGGAGGGGCTCGTCGGGACCGTCGAGATGGCTGGCCAGGGCCATCTGGATGGGGTGGGGGAGGGCACGTAACCAGAACGTGCGTGCGATGTCGGCGGTCATAATGCCCTGCAGCTGGTGCCGCAGCCGTCGGTAGAGGTGGGAGGGCTTCTGGTCGCCGAGGTGTTGAGGTTGGGAGAGAGCGGCGACTCGGGCGATTTTCGACGGCTGGTAGGTGTTGATGAGGCGGCTGCGGAGGTCGTCGTACGCAGCGGCGGCGTCGGGGGAGATATCTGAAGTTTGAAGGAGGATCTCGTAGGGTAGCAGCGAAATGATCCGGGAATATCGAGTTTTCTGGCTGCGGATGTTGGCGGCCGAAAACGCAGCGTCCACCTGGAAAAACCACAGCGCGGGGTCGTGCGTGTAGAAGGGGGGCAGCGATAGAGGGAAAGCTGCGGATGCTGTCATGACGTCGGTTGCGGTTGCGGCCGTAGCGGCGGCGGTGGTGGCGGCGGGTGCTGTGGATGTGGCGGAACCGGCTGGTGAGAGGCTGGTGAAGGGGTTGTCGGCGTCAGTCGGCGCAGCGGTCGGCGGCTGCAGCTGGGACGGCCGGAGGATCGGCGGCGTCGGTGAGTTCGGGTCCATGTCTGTAAATAAAATTCAAAAATTTGAGGTAGTTTTGAATTTTGAAATTCGCAATAGGCGGCGGCGGAGGTGCGTTGAGAGGTGAGCGGTGAGGTTGGGCCAAGGATTGCGAATTTACACTGACTGATTGAAATTTGAATTTAAAATTTGGGACACCGAACTATTTGACTGGGGCGACACATGAGGTGGGAAGGTGGGAAGGAAGAAGGTTGAGTGAACGTCGGGTTCACCACTGTGATGAATTTAGAATTTTCATCACTGTGGCGTGGAAGGAAGGTGAGTGAGTGAATTTAGGTGAAGGAGATGAGAGGAGGCAAAGTCGCAGGCGGCTGTAATCAACCGAACATCTACGACTTTGGAGGAGAGAGAGGTGGATGAGGGAATTTTACCTAGGCGGCTGTAGTCAACCGTTCATCTAGGTAAAGGAGAGGAAAGGAGGAAAGGAGAGGTCCCTTGTCTAGGCGGCTGTATTCAACCGATCATCTAGACAAGGAGGAGGAGAGAGGAGGTGAAATTCTCAGGCGGCTGTAGTCAACCGATCATCTGAGAGGGAAGGTAAGAGAGAGAAGAGAGAGCTGGTTAGAGGAAGTGTCGAATGAAGCTTGAGCGCCAGGATCCGGGGTTTTATAGTACTTGGGGGCCTCTCCCTCCAGCTCCTGGCAGGGAGCTGGTAGTGGGGCCCCAGGTTGAGTAACCCTGGGTTCTGTCGCCTGTCCCCACTCATAGCTTTATTTACGGAGCTTTAGTTTGGCGTTTGGATATTGGTGAGAACTTAATATGATAGGAGTGTTCCCGGGAGGGACTCACGACAGTTACTATGTCATGAGGAAAGAAATAATGTTTTTATGAAAAAAAGTGAGTTTTTCTAAACTTCAACCTCGATGCGGCAGGGGTTAATGTTATCCGACCGACCTAAAACTTTGGGAATCTTGTTTTTCTAGTCAAATGGCACCTTTTAGGGGGTTGCCACGATTGAATTTCGAAAGTTGACTTTTTGTGACCACTCTAGTAGGGTGGTCACAAGGCAATAGGCAACATTTTTTTTGAGAAAATCACTTCTGGCAACCCCCTAAAAGGTGCCATTTGACTAGAAAATGAGATTCGCAAAGTTTTAGGTCGATCGGATAACGTTAACCCGGGCCGCATTGAGGTTGAAGATCAGAAAAACTCAATTTGTTTCATAAAAATACCCTTTTTCCCTCATAACATAGTAACCATTTGCCCTAGAGACTTGAAATTGGTCTCATTTTAAATAAAATGTTATCTTCTTCAACTTTTACTCACATAATGTTTTCGCTACATCCTGTAGATTTTATGTTATTCAGCTTTTCCCATCTCAAAACGTGGTCCGTTTCAGCAAATGTGCCTTTTTACGCATACCCCTAAAAACCACACTCCAGTCAATGAAATCGACCTCTAGGTAGGCAATTTGATACTTCTTCATCACTCTGGTATATTGAAAATTGATACATTTGAATCTAATGTATAATATATGGATGGTTAGGGGGTGATGGGTGGGTGGTGGGTGCTATGAAATGCACAAAAAACAACAAAAATTATGTAAAAAGTGTTTTAATAATACAAATTGAAAGTTTTTGGTTTATTATTTTCAATAATGAACCATTGGAATCGAGCATGAAAAAAAAAAAATTCTTACCCCCCCTCAAAATTTGATGGTTTACGTTTCAAGGTATGTAGAAACCAAAACTGCAATAAAAATATTTCTGTCTGTCCGCCGTACGGGCCACTTTTCTTAGTTACCATGAAAGAAAATTTATGAAATTCGGGTTATAGGTTCCGTTCGCTGTCTAGGTAGTTGGTCCTCGAAGCTCGACGTTACTGTGAGTCATCTCTAAGGGGTTCAAAATAGGGGTTGAAATTTTCAAAACGCCTATACCATTTTTTACGTAAATATTTTTACGGTTTTAAATAGTTCTTGAACTTGCGAGTTTTTTAAGACCATCCGGAGCATCGCACGTCCAGACGTTCGTTCACAGTAAGGCCTCGAAGTTTGCACCGACAGGCATTTTCGACTCCAGTGTGAATGAAAATTCAAACCAAATCTCGTAACCAGAGACGCGCCCACAATAGGAAATTTGGCGGAGATGAAATCATTGGTAGGGATCACCTGATTATATTGGCGGAGTATGAAGTCGAGTTGGTTGTTCTGTGATATTATTTCATTTGAAAAATTATGTGCGTTTCTTTTTGTTAGGTACTGTTTGCAATCGACAGAATATTATTTTAGCAACATTTACCTCGTGATTTAGGTAGGTACCTAGTAACGAGTACGGGGTTAGGTATATTAACCTACGGAGGGTGTGCGATCTGGCTGGATTTTGTTGATAGGTACTTTGCAACTTGAACAACCGATGAAGTATTATTGATGGGTAAATTATTACACAATGGCAAATTATTACACAACGGCTCATCTACCCAGAAGGGGCTGGATTTTGTTGATAGGTACTTTTGCAACTTGAACAACCGTTGAAGTATTATTGATGGGTAAATTATTACACAATGGCAAATTATTACACAACGGCTCATCTACCCAGAAGGGGCTGGATTTTGTTGATAGGTACTTTTGAAACTTGAACAAACGTTGAAGTATTATTGATGGGTAAATTATTACTACGGTAAATCATTACTCAACGGTAAATTATTACACAACGGTTCATTATACCATCTACGTAGAAGGGGCTGGAGTTTGTTGGTTGGTACTTTCGCAACTTTTTTCACTCCTCATCAACAATTTCTTTTCAGAACTTCATTATGTGTGTTTCTTTTTGTTAGGTACTGTTTGTCATCGGCAGAATTATTTTAGCAACATTTAACTCGTGATTTAGGTAGGTACCTAGTAACGTGTACGGGGTTAGGTACTAACCTAAGGAGGGTCTGCGATCTACATAATATGTATAGAATAGTACATATCATATTATATAGACGGGTTATCTATACATAGAGCTGTGATCTGTAACGGAAGGGTATTCGATACAAAATAATAAACCGTTGTGCAAGGATTTGCAGCGTTTTGTATAGAAAATAATAGCCTGGAACTTATTTCAGAACACAATATATTATCTATTCCAACACCACTGAATTTAGAACTACATTAATGGCTTAGATAGTGAGGCTTTATCGACATCGGGGTAAATTTTCCTACATTCTGACACAACCTGTTAAAAAAACTTGGCGCTCGGCATTTTTATATATTATATTTTTATTTTTTGCCAATATATATATTAATTGCAACGCAATTCTTATCCCGACCCCCAACTAGTTTTTTTGTCACATGTCACACTTTTCTGTCCCGCGATACCGTGGCTAGGGAAGCTAATTTCTATGCTATTCATTACATTACATTCATTACATTAAAGTCTTAAGGAGGTATTTAGCCTCCTTAGGACTTTAACTTGACATTGCCCAGGCCCCGAATCAGCTGAGTGGCCCCTGAAGCTAATTTCTATGCTATTCACGCTATGAAGCTGTAATTTGGTATTTAGCCTCCTTAGGACTTTAACTTGACATTGCCCAGGCCCCGAATCAGCTGCGTTGCAAATTCCTCGTTCTATACAAAGTATAGAAGATAAGAGATTGGGGGTCCAGGGGGCTTGCCCCCTGGCGAGGCGCGGAGCGCCGAGTATATATATATATATATATATATATATAAATTTTTGTGTCTTTCGGCAGTGAATTCAGGATGGTCTGAAACGGATTTTGGTATAAAAATCTTTCGGAAATTCGAGTTTTAAAAATTTTGGACCGAGAACAATAGCTTCCTTTTCTTCGAAAATTCGCTAAAAGAGTGGACTGCTTTTCAGATCAACAGTGGGTACCTACCTACTCGTAGTTCTGAATAATTTAGATCACCAACTTCAATTTAGTTGAAAATTCCTCGTTTTCCCCCATCGAATTGGTAAGCATTGATGTTTGCCCGCCGAAAAATCCCCATACCGAATTGCAAACAGTGAGCCTTTGGAATGGATTACATTCAAGCTACTGCTTCTATTCATTGGTAGCAGTTTGTAAAATATTAAGCAAGCAGTAGACAGGCGCGCTAGCATATATGTTTATGCCGATATCTCGTGATTCTCGTATTATCGTTCTGAATGTACATTAAAAAATTTTAATACCTACAGCTATGTACTGTCATTGCTGAAAGTTTTTACAGTATACTACCACATTCTGATACCGTTTTCTTCTTCAAATGTTCCATTTAGGTAATTTGGATTCGGTGAGTTTGCTGGTCGTTAGATTTGTCTCACTTATTTTAACCATAATAGCACAAAAATATAATTGCGATTTGTCTGCTTGCCGTTGTTGTTTTCTTGAGTGACGATAACCTTAGTCGCACAAAGTAGATCACCGTCTCAAACGGCAAGTTGCTTTAATATCCTAGATTTAAAACTTGGCGACTTTCCACTCTCGAACGAACTAGAACGAACGGCCGAGTCTACCGCGCAGAACAAAAGGAGTGAGGCCAACCGTCTGAATAGTCATTCGTTCAAAATCGCGTCCAGCGAACGTTCAGTGATATACCTACCTACTATTTCAGTTGCTGTGTTATTTGTTCATAAGTTTTGTGAAAAAATGTCTGATTTATTAGTGGTGTGCAACAACGATAAAGTTGGCAGGTAAAACACAAGTATGGTCCATAAAATTGAGCCTTACGTGGAACAGATACCTACTATGTGAAGGAAAATAATACATGGTTGGAGGCATAATAATTGTTAACTACATGCTTAATACATTTTCTCGAATGAAAATTTGTTTTAGTGGATTCTAAATTAAATTGTAGAATTCAAAAATCTTGTATATGTATGCATAAAAATATTATAAATTCGTATTATACATGTAGCAAAATATCGTTCTGTAGACGATATCTGATCTTGGACGGAGTAGGTACGTAATGAAAAATCCCAAATTCTGCCAAAATGTTCATAACCACGAAAGTTAGGATCATTTCGCTAACTTCCGCTATTTTGAAATGTTTCAATTTGAGATTTTTTATTTTTCAAAACTGGTTGAAGATTTCGTTAATTTCAATGTACCTACAAAAAGTCTTGATTACGAATTTTAATATTGTTCAAATTGAAATAAATCTAGTTTGGGTAAATCAACAAAATTGGAACTTAATGATTAAATGACAACCAATACTTGACAACGAAATAACAGTTTATGCAACACAAGATTATTCTCTATTGCAGTAATAATTATTCTTATAATAATAGTAAAGTACCTAGTTCATGTGGTTGTTGTCAAGTACGAATGTGCCTATTATATTACAAAAATTAACAAAATCTCCATTAGCGGGTTCTTACTATTATGGACGCTAAATTTTATATTATAATTGTATGTCATGAATGGGAAATAATCTAAAATCACCCGATTTCAACGATCAATCTGGATGGTTGTATCTATACGCACGTAAATGATAGAGAACCGTGCATTCTAATGATTTCCACAATACCGACCATCTTTTAGGTTTATAGTTTCTAGGATTTACTATAATGTATGGTATAACTTATGTAATTTTTTCAATCGCTGCAGCGACATCTTGGACGGCACTTCTTACCCATCGAGGTCGGCAATCAGGAATTGTGGCAGGTTAGCTTTGCATACGGTGATGCAAACGATGTTTTGTGGTATTTTTTGTGTTAGCTGGTATCAGTAGCTGTGAAAGTAGTAATCTTGTTGTAGCAGTAGTAGTAGTAGTAGTAGTAGTAGTAGTAAATGTGTCGAGAGCCATTCTAAGTTTATTTTGGTATAACGAAATGAAAGCATAAATATCGAAAGTAGCTAGGTATTCACTGCTATAATATTTTATCTGCACATTTTAGAATACCCGAAGAATTGTATGCATCCATTCAGTGTTAACAAAAATTATTTAACCCTTGTTCGTACCCCAGTGCATAATCATTGTACCTAGCTTCTAATTTTGACGTCTATGTGTGAGTTTCCTTTAATGAGTGAGTCGTCTTTAATGTGATATCTTGTTTACAACACTCATAGTGGATATAATATATTATATGTTCAGTGTGCTATTTCTGAAAGTGTTATTTTAAACAAGTTTTTTTAAAAATCCACGATGCTTCTGGATGTAGGAACTACAGTTCACTTATGAGAAATAATAATCTGCAAGAATAATATTGTCAACTGAAAACGAAAGTAGTGTATTATTGAATAGTTTTACTCATTTGTATATCATGTTTGTATCCTTAACACTCCGAGCTAATATTTTCTAAAGATTTCATATTATCGCGGATCGGTTCGAATATTCCACCAAGGTAGGGTAGATGCTTATGGCCTGTAACACTTGGAGGGGTTTTCAGGTTTCATGTGTGGCACCACTGGAAATGGAGATCCTTTATCATTCCGCTTCGTTTTTCAGTTGATGAACGAGTTGTGTGCGGCGCTGGCACACTTTTTATTTATTTATTTATTTATTTCGAAATTACGCGGTCAAGCCCAGTTACACTTGTACAAAAATGTCACCGAACAAGACTATCATGATTTTATAAAATTGTCAATGTGTTACGACAAAATAAGCTTGACCACGCAATGCTAAGGTTCATACCGCTGTCCGGGTTTGTACAGTTTGTGCACTTAGGTAAAAACAGTCACGCTTACTGTGTTTGCTCTTATATGTTAGCTGGTGGTTCCAAGCTTCCTTTTCACTCCAATAAGTCAAACCGGTGAATTTTAATCAAAATTAAGAGCATACATCATAAGTCGACTTGTAACACTATTTATTATTTATTACAAGTCAGCTTCATTATTCATCCCTTGTTTTCTTAATAAGCTTGTCAGTGCTGTTGCAAGTTACCCTCAACTTGGTCAACAACATTCTTTAAATTGTGCTTTGTGAACCCTATGTTTCAAATCTTACGCAAGTTAGTTATCTTAGTGCTTCAAGTTTTTGAAAGATTTTTCTATCCTTTAGAAATTTGTTTGTCTGGAAGACTATTTACGAGAGATTTGTATTCAAGTTTATGAAACTTTTTTTTGGGATTTTCACGTACTTTCATATTTTTATGTTTGAAAGAGTCCTTAATAATTTTAGAATTCATGTTAGGACTGAATTTAAACAAAAAACTAAGACTGATTTTTTTGTGCAATATTTTCTAAACGCTACTATTAAAATTAATGTTTTTATTGTAAATATTTTTCTGGGCCTAGTTGTCCATTTTTAAAACTAGCCTTAGAGATCGAATTACTTGAAAAAACGAAGTTTTCATGCGGTGATTCAAGTCAAACTAATCGGTAAATGACTTGTAACAGGAAAAAAAAATTAGGAATGAAGGAAAAATAATTTATCGGTACCGTGGTGTTCTTTGGGCAGCCCTCGACCTTTTACTGCCACCCAGCTTATTTGTTAACCTGTTATTTAGCCTAGGGCATGCTCTCAAAGTTGAAAATTTTTACAAGTCACACGCCTCTACCTAAAAGGATCAGAATGATTCCAAGGAAAAACTCGGAAGTTGTTGTTAAAGCGTAATAATGCATTTAATTTCAGGTTCGCCAAAGTAGGCAAAGCTGTGAAGGCTGGAGATGAACTGCTGAATGAGCTGCCGTTTGTGTTTGGACCGAAAATTGACACGCCCCTGTGCTGCCTCGGATGCTATCACTACATGGAAGGAGTAGCTTTGTGCGAACGATGCAGGTGAGCCTGCAATACCGGTCTTGTGCACATTTAAAACCATGTAGTGTGAAGAAATTAATGTTTACTCTAGAAATTAATGTATCCTAGTTTTACACCCTCTCTAATGCTGGGTTTGAAGCAGAGTGGCTTAGCTGTTCTTCAAGTTCATTGGAGGCAAGGCTTTAAGGGTTTATAGCTTTTGGTGGTTTAATGAGAACCAACAAAAATAATAATTTGACTCCAGTCAATTAATAGCGAACTTTGAATAATATATTGAACAAAAAATAGTAAATTATAAAACTTGAAGAACGGACTTTTGAAAACGACTTTTTCGACTGTAATAATTTCAATTTGGAAAATTTGGAAATTTGTCCGAATCATATGTTACAAACCGCGCACAACAATTTATCAACTGTAGTCAACCGCTACAAGCTCAACAAGTCATCCCTGGTGGAAAATCAGGGATCTGTTAGATAGAAGAGCCGATCGCAGGTTGGTAAAACGTGATAGAAAACCTTATGTCCTTCGTGCAACGTACACAATGGAGTAACGAGAATTTAGTACTGCGACGGAGCGGGATATTTGCCCGTCTCCTCTGTCAAATCAATGATCCAATCGCTTCCTCAGGACATCCATCTCCTCTTTCCTTCTCCCTCCCAAGTGACCATGCGCCGAAGGCTTGTAACTTTCACTAATTAGTTCGCTTTTCTGAATCGTCGGAGTCATAGATTCCTATTTTCTTCTCTTTACAGCGATCTCCATTTCTCCTTTGTGTACAGGTTTTTTTTCTTCTTCAATTTCTATTATTTTCACATTAATCCTGTTTTCCTTGTTTCAGCAAATATATATATTATTTTCCTTTTTTTAAAGTTCTTTTCTTTCAACGGTTGTTTTATTTCTACCAAGAAGGTATTTTTCGTTTCCCATTGCCTAGCCGAGCGTTAGATAGGGGTATTCCTTTCATTTTCCTTTTGGTTTATTATTCTGTGAATAATACACCTATGTATTCGCTCAGCAAAAAATTGTTATAACACCCCCTCAAAATTTTTTCTTTTCCGTTTCAAGGTGCGTAGATTCAAAAAACGCTGCAAAGTCCTTGTCACATGGGTTTATTATTCTATTGGAGTTCTAGAGATTCTTGTTGGCTGTTAAATTTATTGTTTCTTTCATGTGGAATGATTGAAATAGCTATTTATGATGATTTCCACCAATTTTGGCCCCCAAAACATGAAATAGGTAGGTACGCTTTTTTTCTTTTTTTTTAAGATCATCTTTGATCATTGGTAGTGGCATTTAATGGTCTTGATTCACCTGTTTACTCTTTGTCCATTGTTATTGTACACATTGATGGTGATTTCAGACAGTTTTCCAGGTTTTTGACTCATAAAAAACCAATTTTGGGAGCTGAACCTTTGGTAAAACCTCAATTTCCGCGTCTTTGGTCAAAATAGAGTTCATATTCGGTCTTCTCGTCCTCAAAAACATGGAAAAAGATACCTCAAAAGCTCATGTTACTAACATGTTGTTAAAACGCAAAAAGTACCTATTTTTATACACATTTTCACTCATAACACCCCTGGGTATATTCCGATCGGGCTGAAAAGTTTCGGGACACAACTAGGGCCCAAATGGAGCATGTATGCGAAAGAACGGTTTTTTTAGACCGAAAATGAAGCCTGTACACGTGATACGGCGGACGGCGGACGGCGGACGGACATTACATTTTTGGAATCTACGCACCTTGAAACGGAAAAGAAAAAAATTTGAGGGGGGTTATAAAAATTTTCTGCTGAGCGATTACATAGGTGTATTATTCACAGAATAATAAACCAAAATGCAATGTCCGTCCGCCGTCCGCCGTCCGCCGTATCACGTGTACAGGCTTCATTTTCGGTCTAAAAAAACCGTTCTTTCGCATACATGCTCCATTTGGGCCCTAGTTGTGTCCCGAAACTTTTCAGCCCGATCGGAATATTCCCAGGGGTGTTGTGAGTGAAAATGTGTGTAAAAATAGGTACTTTTTGCGTTTTAGCAACATGTTGGTAACATGAGCTTTTGAGGTATCGTTTTCCATGTTTTTGGGGACGAGAAGATCGAATATGAGGTCGATTTTGGCCAAGGAGTGGAAAATTGAGGTTGTACCAGATGTTCAGCTCCCAAAATTGATTTTGTATACGAGTCAAAAACCTGCGAAATCGTCTGAAATCACCATCAGTTTGTAGAATAACACTAGAAAAAGTGTCAACACGTGGATCAAGACGATTAAATGGCACTACCAATGATCAAAGTTAATTTGAAAAAAAAAAAGATCGTACCTACCTAATTTGTGTTTTGGGGGCCAAAATTGGTGGAAACCATCAGAAATAGTTATTTCAATTATTTCACATGAAACAAACAATAAATGTACAGCCAACATTTCTGTAGAATAATAAACCCCATGTGACAAGGACTTTGCAGCGTTTTTTCTTCTCTTTACAGCGATCTCCATTTCTCCCTTGTGTACAGGTTTTTTTTCTTCTTCAATTTCTATTATTTTCACATTAATCCTGTTTTCCTTGTTTCATTAAATATATATATTATTTTCCTTTTTTTAAAGTTCTTTTCTTTCAACAGTTGTTTTATTTCTACCAAGAAGGTATTTTTCGTTTCCCATTGCCTAGCTGAGCGTTAGATAGGGGTATTCCTTTCATTTTCCTTTTTTCATAATTATATAATTTTTCCCAGCGTCATTTCTGTGTTTTTTTTCTCTCTTTTTCCTTATTTTCATTTTTCTTCAACTATTTTTGAGGATATTCGTAGGGAAGGATATTTTTCAAGTGCTAGAAGAACATTAAAAGTCTCAGGAACCTTTTCTTTTGAACGATTCTGCTAAGAAAAGGCCTAAGGCTTTACAGTACAGTAATCTTATTGAAGATAATTTAGTACAGTAATCATATTGAAGGGTACCTGCCATAATTTGCACTTGTATGAAACGGTGATCACTCTTTTGAAACAAATGTTTGTTCCTGGGCGTTTCCAGGTGGCCAGTTTGCAGCCCTGAGTGCTCCAAAATTACCTGGCACAGCGACTACGAATGCGGCGTATTCAAAAGCGCTGGTGTGGTGTACAACATCGAGGCTGATCCAGGCCCCCAACTCGAAGCCATCACGCCACTGAGGACTCTGATAGCTTCGGAGTATGATTCCAAAAGGTGGAAATCCGAGGTTGCCTGCCTCATGGACCACAACGCCTTGAGAAAACAGAACCAAGAAGCGTGGAACGCGGAAGGGAACAATGTTGTGGAGTTTTTAAGAGGCAAATGTAAATTGGCCGATAGGTATGCTATGCAACTTATATTCAATACGACAGAAAAATAGGTATCCGCCAATTTTATAAGACCATTTAAAGCACTCAACGAAGGATGTCAAACTGTCAACAAATGATTAAGAATAATTCAGGCACGTTCATGAATTTGCCCATAAAATACCTACAGTTGGGTTTCAAAGAAATTGATTGATTGATTTCTGAAACTAAGTAGGTACTTGAGTTCTGCAAGGAAACAATAATAGTGCTTTACAGCTCATGGCATTCTCGGGATTAATGGTACCTACAATCCCAATATAGGTGCACAAACAAAAATATCGATTTTTCAAGACGATGCGATTTTGGTTTATTATTCTGTGAATAATACACCTATGTATTCGCTCAGCAAAAAATTTTTATAACACCCCCTCAAACTTTTTTCTTTTACGTTTCAAGGTGCATAGATTCCAAAAATGCAATGTCCGTCCGCCGTCCGCCGTATCACGTGTACAGGCTTCATTTTCGGTCTAAAAAAATCGTTCTTTCGCACACATGCTCCATTTGGGCCCTAGTTGTGTCCCGAAACTTTTCAGCCCGATCGGAATATACCCAGGGGTGTTATGAGTGAAAATGTGTGTAAAAATAGGTACTTTTTACGTTTTAGCAACATATTGGTAACATGAGCTTCTGAGATATCGTTTTCTATGTTTTTGGGGACGAGAAGACCGAATATGAAGTCGATTTTGACCAAAGAGTGGAAAATTGAGTTCTACCAAATGTTCAGCTCCCAGAATTGATTTTTTATGAGTGAAAAACCTGGGAAATCGTCTGAAATCACCATCAGTTTGTATAATAACACTGGAAAAAGTGTCAAGACGTGGTTCAGGACGATTAAATGGCACTACCAATGATCAAAGATAGTTTAAAAAAAAAAAGAAAAAAAAGAGCGTACCTAATTTGTGTTTTGGGGGCCAAAATTAATGGAAACCATCAGGAGTAGCTATTTCGATTATTACGCATGAAAGAAACAATTAATGAACAGCCAACCTTTCTGTAGGTATGTCCAATAGAATAATAAACCCATGTGACAAGGACTTTGCAGCGTTTTTGTTTATTATTTTCAATAATATCCCTTCGAAATCGACCATGAAAAATTGTGTTAACCCCCCCCCCCCCCCCCCCTTTTAAAATTTGATGGTTTACGTTTCAAGGGACGTAGAATACTAGTATATAATTTAAAAAATGTCCGTCCTTCCCCGTAACCCGTCCGCGGCTTTTTCCTTAGTTCCCAAGAACCGAATTCACGAAATTTGGTATATGGATCCCGTTCGGACTCTAGTTGGTTCTCGAAGCTCGCCGTTACTGTCACTCAACTCTAAGGGATGAAAAATAGGGGCTAAAATGTCCAGAGTATCCCTATCTCGGAAAATTTTATTTTCAGGTGTGGGTTTTCTGGCATTTTTAAATAGTTCGATTTTTTTTCTGCATTTTTGAGACCGTCCGGAGCATTCTGCAATGTTGCCAAAAAATTTGCTGTACAATTTGCCGTAAACAGACGGTGAATGCAGGCATCAAGCTGTGTTGAGAGCGCACATCACTGGTCTCTCGGCTAGCTGGGATCTATAATAGCACAGTGGTCTACCTGAGGGACTGATAGCCAAAGTTCCGGAGGTTGAAACCCTACTGGGACTGAATATCTTTTCACTCCACATCAACATTTTCCCTTCAGAACTTCATTCTTTTTGTTTCTTTTTGCCATCGACAGAATTATTTTAGCAACATTTAACACGATTTAGGTTGGTATCTAGTAACGAGTACGGGTTTAGGTTCTAAGCTAAGGAGGGTCTGCGATCTGCATAATATGTATAGAATAGTACATATATTATATATAGAAGGGTTATCTATCGATCTGTAACAGAAGGGTGTTCTGTAAAAAATAGTAAGCCGTTGCGTAGGGATTTGCAGCGTTTTTACTCAGTGGAACTATTTTTACGCCGGGTTAACGATGGTTCCGGTAGTTACTAATAAAATAGGATGTGATAATTTATTATGTGAATTCCGGGTGCTCCAATCCAAGTTAAGCCGCATATAATATTAGAAATGTCGATTTTCTTTGTTTTTGTGCCTATATTGTACCGGTTTAATTTAAAATTCTCCCACAGAGGAGTTCAAAGTGCTATACAATGCCGATATGCTTTCGGCTTTAGTATGCTTCCCGGCGAAGAATACTAAAACCTCTACCGTTTCATCAGAATCTCCCTAGCTACCTTCTTCAGTCCTTCAATAATCTAGTGGTCAAAACTCCGGCCTCGATTACATTTCATTGTCTAGCTAAACATTAGCTAAAATCAAAAGCATACCCATTTATTGGTTTATTATTTTCAATAATGAACCATTGGAATCGAGCATGAAAAAAAAAATTCTTACCCCCCCTCAAAATTTGATGGTTTACGTTTCAAGGTATGTAGAATCCAAAACTGCAATAAATAAACTGCTGTATAAATTTCTCCCTTGAGAGGGAAAAACATTAAATCATGTTTAATGTTTTTCCCTCGCAAGGGAGAAATTAGATTTAGGGTGGTATGCCAGAACGACCCTCCATCTTTTGAGGCCCTCAAAACGTTTGAGGGCTTCCCTCCAGGGTAAGTTCCTAATGCACAGACCACCCTTAATTCAAAATCTGGAGGGGCACCCTTACACTGGAGGGTCGCCCCTCAAACGACCCTTGAACCGTCGTTCAATGCAAAGACACAGTTCAAGGGTGCCCCTCCGAATTTCCTCCAATCACATATCGAGATTTCAAGGGCTGCCCTCTAAAACTGAGGGTGGTCGTGAGGTCCCTCAAGGGGCCCTCCTCGCTGTGGATCACTCTCACATCCTTGCTTCCTTTGGTTGGTTTCGAAGTGAATTACCTGTTGAAATATTAATAATAAAATGATCATCGATGATGATTATCTTGATTTCGCCGATTATCTGGAGGAGTACGACCCAACATTCCCTACTCCGATGAGAAGAGTGGTGAGAGATTATGAAAATCCTATAGAAAAATACTGTGACCAGGAATTCATCAAAAGGTTCCGATTTCACAAAGTTGTTGTACGTGATATTTTACTGGGAATGTTAGACGAAAGATATGATGGCAGGGGCCTCCCACTACCCCCAATGCTTCAGATGTGCAGCGCTTTACGATTTTTTGCTACAGGTAATTTCCAGGTAGGTAAATTTTTATTCTATAAGTGGTAAGTACCTACTAATTACTGTATGAAATATGACGAATAAATAAATAGATTCATATTGTGGGAGATGAATTTCTCTGCCTGGCAAAATACCAAAACTCTTTTGCAATTTTTCAAAAATCAACAAATTTCTGTCACAAGATTTCATTCAAGAGTGGAAATCTGCCTAAAACTGTATTTACAAATGGTAGACAGAGAGATACTGTAATCACTGTTAATTCATTACAGATAGTGTGCGGAGATTTGGGAAATATTCATCAAACTACCACCTGTCGTGTGGTCAACAAAGTGGCTAGGCAACTAGCCCTCAACTTGCAACACTACGTAAAATTTCCTTCAAGTGAACGTGATTTACAACGTTTGAAACAGCAATTCCAACGCATCGCTGGCTTTCCTAATGTTCTAGGTTGCATTGATTGCACGCACATACCCATAAAAAGCCCTGGAGGGATTAGAGCAGAAGTGTTTCGCAACCGTAAAGGATGGATGTCCCTCAACGTTCAAGTAATAGGAGGGCATAATTACAAAATTCAAGATATAGTAATCAGGTGGCCAGGCTCTGCGCATGACAGCAGAATTTTTGATAACAGCTCCGTTAAATTACGCTTTGACGAAGGTAGGCTTAACGGTTTTCTGCTGGGAGATTCTGGTTATATGCAGAGTACTTACCTTTTCACACCAGTGCGCAACCCAGAGTCAACAGCAGAAGAAAGGTACAACAGGTCACATAAAACTACCCGCGTTACTGTAGAAAGACTGTTCGGTATATGGAAAAAAAGATTTCCATGCCTAAGCAGGAAACTACTGAACAAATTAGAAAATACACAAATTATAATTGCAGCTTGTGCGGTGCTGCATAATATAGGAAGGGATGATCCGATAGAAGACGAATCACTTGACATCGAAATTTTAGAAGACGACGATTCAACACCACCTCAGGTTCCTACCCGGAGGGGCAACGTCATCAGACAGGAATTCATTTTAACACACTTCTCCCGATAAAAGTATGTGATTTTTAATTTGTTGGGTAGTATGTATCTGTTTGCTATGATTTTTCAAAGGAAAATGTAAATTAACAAAAATTTCTTCGATTTTAGGAATAAATGTAACTGTAATTAAGAAATATACATTGTAATGCTTACAAGAAATATTATGTAAATGAAAGAATATTACTTCAGTTTTAGAACGAAAAAACGTAAACGTAATTAAGCGAAATACACTGCAAAACTATGAAGTCGTGTTATTGTTCCTCTCGATTAAATTTTGATGATAACAGTTTCTCCTCCAAGTTACGCATACGAGCTCGAAAGGCAGTCTCTGATCTTGCTCGTTCGAGCTCTTCTTGTGCTCGCTGACGATCGGTCTCAGCTATTTCCCGTCTCAGGCGGAGTTCATCTACTCTCAGCTGGTGGAGCTCTTCTTCGTTGCGAATTTTTTGCTCACTCAGGCGGGACCTGGCAGCAACTTCCTCAGCTATCGCATCGCCTCGCCCCAACCTCCTTCTCTTGCCTGAAATCATTCCTCAAAGTGTGAGATGGGTACATTTCAGAAGAATAGTGGATTGGTTACGATATTTTTGAACGGAAAAACGAACAAATCCCTATTGAATCAGAAATTTATTAATGTTCTAAAATTTGAATACTTCCTTCGATTTCTACGTTCTTCACCAATATATTAATTACTTAAAATCCAACAAAAAACCTATTCCCATGAACATGAACCTGTTTGTTATTTTTCAAATTAATACTTTTAGGTTATGATTACGATTATAATGGAGAAATTTTTAATTTCAATTGGGAAACTATCAAGTTGAATGGGAAAAGTATGTAGCTGTATTAACTTGACTGGGAAAAGGCCACCAGCCTACTTTCGGCCGCTAATTGAAGTGACATCATCAACATTTCAACAAGTCGTAGAAAAATGGCTATGCTCTATGTTAAAATGTAAGGTTTTCTACAACCGCTTTGAAATGGCCAACGGCTCAAACAAAAACGTAAAAACACACTTTTTTCATGCCACTTCCCCAATTTCAAAAATCCGGCAAATAACCATTTTTTCTATTATTGAAAATAAAAAATTAGAATCATACAATACATTCTCAACGATGCTTCCTAACCAAAATCGGTAATATAGGTAACCATGCAAGGAATTACAATTAAGTACCTCCGGCTTCGCCTACAGCTCCAACTGACGATGGGCCGGGTTGTGGTGAATCTACGTCAGAAAGGACCTGTGACTCTTCTCCCCTTCCCTGAAACTCCTCACTTGCGACCTGTTGAGTTCCTTCGACCACGACGTAGGATACAACAGGAGATGTTGTAGACATGGCAATGGTGTCGCTGTCCATGCATGTTTGTAGTTCAATGTCAGTAATTTCATCCACAAAAGCTTCCACAGCGGCATCGCCTTCTTCTCTTTGTGGAGAAGGACGTCCACAACCACCTCCGGTCTTCATTACTTCCCTCTTCCTTTCCGCCAATTCCCTCTTCTTCCTTCCTTTTATGTTCTCCCAACACTTCATCAGTTGGGCGACTGTTCTCTGTAACGAATAATATCAGCATCTGATAAACTTTTGCTTTCCCGAGGACATAGTAACGAGATAAATAGAGAATGACTTGGAAAAAAAATGTGGAAGAACAGGTATAATTTCCGAACAAAAGCTGAAAACCTCACATTACTGATGTTTTCTCCACTGTTGGGCAAAAGAGGGTAGAGACAGTACCTAATATCCTGGGGGAAAAAATCCTAAATCAATCCTTTTAGTAAAATTAGATTATTGGGGCGTAGGTACCTATCCGATTTTACTTAAATTATAATAGTGTCAGGATAGAGCTCAATTAAAAATCCTTCCGTTTCCTCTCTCCCCCAGTCCTCAATCGAAGTTGTCAAACCCCTTCCTTCAACGGGGTGGTTTTTACGTCGCTTCTTGCACCTGCCTTGAACTACGCTTCGACTACCAATATTATTTCACAAGGAGAGGCAATCTTTTATACTTCTCTCTCCCGACATACTTATCTATTTACTAGTAAAATACAGATCAGTTAGGATTGGAAAAGTGAGCAGTTTTTTTCAATTCCAGTTCAAGTTTCTTTCCTATTGGTAGAAGTAGATAATAATAAACAACGTACTTACCTTTGTGTGGGTTGCAACATTATTAAACTCTTGCGCAACTTCGTCCCATGCCCTCCTTTTCTGCTGCAAGGAAACAGCATCGGATGCCTTGTTTTCGATTATGGCCTTCCTTTCCATAATAAGCGTTGACAGGTAAGCTATCTCTGTCGTTCTGTATCTTTTCTTCGAAACTTCAGACATTTTACCCGCGGACACAACAAAACAAGTACGCTTCAAACAAACAAAAACACTCTTCACTTGACAGTCTGTTGATAAGTGAAGTAGGTAGCACAATGAGATGGTGGTGGTGGAAACATGAAAAGCTGGATAGGCAGAGCAACGAAGCTAACGGGCCCTCAGAGTAAACCACCATCCCTCTAACTGTAAGGGTCGTTCCTGCACTGCATTTTTTTTAAGGGCCTCCCTCAAAACCACCCTCCAACAAGTAAGGGAGCTCCCTTACTCAAACATCCCTCCAACTTTGAGGTTCGTTCTAGCATACCACCCATAGTTTTTTAATGTCAAGAAAAAATGAAAGCCACAATTTCACTGAACTCTACAAGTATAATGTTGCATTTACTGTACTTATTATAGAACTCGCCATCAACATATGGTTGCTACAACAGAAGGTAGTAACTGTGTAGTAACCAATGAAAAACGTTGCATATTTGCGTGTCGGAATTCACAGAATGACCCCCAGCCCTAAAACATTAAACATGTTAAAATATTTCTGTCTGTCCGCCGTACGCCGTACGGGCCACTTTTCTTAGTTACCATGAAAGAAAATTGATGAAATTCGGGTTATAGGTTCCGTTCGGCGTCTAGTTGATCCTCGAAGCTCGACGTTACTGTCAGTCATCTCTAAGGGGTTCAAAATAGGGGTTGAAATTTTCAAAACGCCTATACAATTTTTTTACGTAAATATTTTTACGGTTTTAAATAGTTCTTGAACTTGCGAGTTTTTTAAGACCATCCGGAGCATCGTACGTCCAGCCGTTCGTTCACAGTAAGGCCCCGAAGTTTGCACCGACAGGCATTTTCGACTCCAGTGTGAATGAAATTGTATACAATTCAAACCAAATCTCGTAACCAGAGACGCGCCCACAATAGGAATTTGTGAATACGGCCAATCATTGGTAGGGATCACCTGATTATATTGGCGGAGTATGAAGTCGAGTTGGTTGTTCTGTGATATTATTTAATTTGAAAAATGATGGCTCTTTTGGAGTTTGTTGGTAGGTAGTGAAACTTGAACAAACGTTGAAGTATTATTGATGGGTAAATTATTACTACGGTAAATCATTACTCAACGGTAAATTATTACACAACGGTTCATTATACCACCTACGTAGAAGGGGCTGGAGTTTGTTGGTAGGTACTTTTGCAACTTTTTTCACTCCTCATGAACAATTTCTTTTCAGAACTTCATTATGTGTGTTTCTTTTTGTTAGGTACTGTTTGTCATCGGCAGAACTATTTTAGCAACATTTAACTCGTGATTTAGGTAGGTACCTAGTAACGAGTACGGGGTTAGGTACTAACCTACGGAGGGTCTGCGATCTACATAATATGTATATAATAGAATAATACATATCATATATTATATAGACGGGTTATCTATACATAGAGCTGTGATCTGTAACAGAAGGGTATTCTATACAAAATAATAAACCGTTGTCCAGGGATTTGCAGCGTTTTTTTATATCCAAGTAGGTGCATTCATTTAAACCCGTTTTCTGATAACATTGTTAATAACTATAGAAATTTCATTAGGTGCATACTCTATTATAGGTTCAGCGAAGATCAAATCAGAAAAGTATGTGGAATCCTAGAGGTGAACTCCTTCGAAATTCTGCCCGACATGGCTGCCGTTCCTATTCGTGGAATTTATCCCAAAGCCAGCATTCCTTCGCACAACTGTGTAGCCAATACGGCTCATTCCATTCTCCCTTGTGAATTCAAGTAAGTTTTCGCACTGTTTCCCTTTGATATTGTTGTTACTGGTAAGTCTGGTAAACAATATTTGGAAATAGGTTGGTAGTTACAGAAAAAGAAACAACTTTATTAACCACAGAGCGATAAAACCCCAAGTTTACTGCTTCGTTTTGATATTTGGCCCAATGAATTTTATTCATCCCCCTAAATTAAACTAAATAGTTTGTGAATATCTATATGAGATTAGCGAGAAGGTTGGTGAGTTCACAATGAATATTAGATCAGAAATTTGGATGTTAAATAATCTAACTTGGTAGATAGGTACTCAAGGTAAATGCCTGCCAAAATACAGGACGGCATTAAGGGTAACAAAATCACAATATAATATATGTAATACAGGAAAGAAATAATAATAGGATGCTAGGATAATAATTAATAGGAAAGAATAATTAGGATACTGATTCATACTGAGTGAAAATACAAGATTGATTCAGTAATTGATTTGCTCTAATGTAAGAATTTTCCAAAAATGAATAATCGCAAGGTATATAGGCATTTTGTCTCAATAGGATGGTGCTGCGGGCTACTGTAGATCTGGCGGAAGGAAGCGAAATCTTCTGTTCCTACACAAGTTGCTTGGACCCGACTATGATTCGGCGGGCGGCTCTCAGGTGCACCAAATATTTCGAATGCGATTGCGATAGGTGTCGAGACCCTACTGAACTCGGATCCCACTTGAGTTCACTGAAATGCCCTTCCTGTGATAATGGCCTCATTTTGTCGTCTGATCCTTTGGGTGAGTAATCAACAAAAATATAACGATCATACAATCATACAATACGAAGACCATACAATACACGATTATAGAGTATCAACCAATTAAGAAAATTTAGATTTGGGAATAGGTGGTATTTTAGGAATGCTGGAAATTACTTGGAACGAGTGATTCAATAAATATATAAGTATGTCGTCGGTTTACAGCAGAAAGGCACTAACTTCAAATTTTCACTTCCTACAGTAATTTTTCGAGATCTTCCGATTGGTGACATTCATTTTGACCTAAGAACAACAGGAAACCCGGAAAACACAAGGCTCAACTGGCACTATCCGAAATTTCGTAAAATTACTACAGCAGAAAAGCACTAATGATATAATGCCTTTCTGCTGTCGAGTTTAGGAGATGTCGACGGAAATACAGTCAATTGGTTAAAAGTCAAATTATTCTGTTACAAGAAAGAAGACCTTCATTCTATTGGGTATCGGTACAGCTACGATGGAAACTACCAACAAATTGATATCTCGACCCTCAGAAGGTCATCGAAATCTAAAAAAACGGATCCAGACCCCGTACTCACCAGGCTTTACAATAAAATGCTTCCGATCTCCTTCGCCAAAAAGAAAGATCTATCTTTATGTAAAAATAAAATAATTCCAGATGCCCTGCACAAATGGTACGAATCCCTTCCATGCAAGCCATTGTGCTCCGGAACCCGGTGCACAATCTGAATCGGAGGATGAAGAAGAGTTTAAAAAAAAAAAAATTCCTCGAGGGGAAACGTTTTCATTTTAATTAATTTTCTCTCCAGAACTACCTACCCACCTAGTACAATAATCATTGTTTTCATGTACCTGAGTAATAAACTTAAGTTTTATTTTATTAATTATGTGTACTCGTTTTACCTACGCTAAAAAAATGCACTCATCTAATTACCATTATTTTGAACCTAGTTTTTGAGTTTTTTCATAGACCGCCGTTTTGGCATTTAGGTTTTTTTTGACATTTTTGGTTGTTGTTTTCTGAGTAAACACTGTGTAATACAAGTAATTTTTACGACCCAGGCTCATTCATGATTAACACTTTCTCACAAACATCTTTATCCAGCGAGTGATGAGACCAATAGTAAACTTTTTTGCAGCATTTCATTGTTGTTGGCACCAAAGCTGACTTCACAACAATATTGACAGCAGAAAGGAACTATGTCGTCACTTACAGCAGAAAGGCACTAACTATGGGTACCTTCCAAACCAAATGTACCAAACTGGGTACTTAGAATCGCGCTACACCTTCCAAAATTGCAGGCCATTGAGTGCACACGTAGAATCACCTTTCGCCAAATTTTCAGCCCTCCACAACATTCTGGAATGAAGCTATCACGTGCGCAATGAAGCGAAAACTTTGAATGAGATTCACTCGAAACACTACTTTCGCCGACAGTGCTTTTCTGTTGTAAACCGAAGCTTACCGTGGGCTAAAATTGGTAATTGTGTTCGAGAAAAGAGTGGGATGAGCTTACGTGAACACTATTTATACCTACATGGTGGAAAAATGAACAGTGGATCGAATGCCGCCAACACAATCATTTCCATACCAATTTCCTACCAATTTCTTACCTACCACTTTCCTATCAGTTTCCTACCAGTTTCCAGTTCCGATTTTTTCCCGTCTGAATTTTTATTTATTTACAAAAACACAAGTTTGTTTTTAGAAGTGTTCTTCTTAGCGTTACTGATTAGGAACCTATAACGGCAGGAGCGTGATTCACGTGAGGTTTGAGGTAGGACGTAGCCTGTAGCTATAGATAAGTAGGTAGTACACTGATAGTCAATAAAATTCAGCACAGAGGAAATGTAAATAATGGTGGTTGTGACTGCAGATATAATAATCTCGATGATACAAGAAATTTGCAGCTGCTTGAAGCAGTGAAAACTGTGAACAGCGTCAGTGAAGATGATTGTGAACAGTGAAAAATGATGAACAGCTTCAGGAGTTCTTGGCGCTTGAGAATGTTTATTATACCGGTGCTCTTTCAGAAAGCATGCCAGGAAATAGTCCAACCGCTCAGATTTCGCCAAAGTTTGATAGGTTATTCATTCATTTTATATTTCGAAATATATATTGTATTATGGATAATATATATATTTCGACCTAGTTGAGGAGTAAGTTATTCATGGGAGTATTGCAGGAAAACGGGTTTCAAATATATCTGCCAAGATGTAGTGAAAGAAATTATGATTATGTTGCCAAGGAGTGTTACTTAGTCATTAATCAAAGAGTGTAACAAAATCTTTGACGCCACAAATCGTACATTCCGTTTTCTGATTCCTGATACTTTCCGTCTTACAGATGCTGAAGCTATATGGAAATGTACCCATTGCGATAAGACCCTTCCAGGCCAATTAGTTCAAAGGTTGTACCTCAAGATCCAGAACGAAATAGCGGAACTAGAATATATGGATGCCAGCCCGGAAAAGCTAGAGATAGCTGAGAAGGTGTGCATAAAGAACCAGCTCTTAATAGATGTACAATGTACATGCGTACTTCAAAATTATGTTTGGTGGATGCAGGATGGCCCGACTGCGATGAAATATAGTTATATTGCAAATTGGTTCCTTCTTCAGTTCAACACTATCAACTACCTGAACAAAAAGAAAAATTTTCAAAGTAACCTAAAGAAAGATTTATGTTTAAGAACCAAAAATTGCAACCATGTATCATGTTTCCACGCGACTCTCCACTATGCATTGTGCGCGAAAAAAGTTGACGCTCAAAATTGACGCGCAAAATCGACGCGCAAAAAATGCTAGTATCCCAGGGCTCGTTTCCACGCGACTCTCCACTATGCATTGTGCGCGAAAAAAGTTGACGCTCAAAATTGACGCGCAAAATCGACGCGCAAAAAATGCTAGTATCCCAGGGCTCGTTTCCACGCGACTCTCCACTATGCATTGTGCGCGAAAAAAGTTGACGCTCAAAATTGACGCGCAAAATCGACGCGCAAAAAATGCTAGTATCCCAGGGCTAAAACATGATACATGTTAAAACAAAAAACAACAATCTCCTTTTCCCTGATAATTCACAGTAAAATAGCAAGTTTTTTCGCTTTTTCTGATGGTTAGCTACCCTTAGAAAATCGTGAGAAAAGATCCATGATCCATTACCATCTTGATAAGCGTTCGAGAAGGGTTTGAGTTTGATAAATGGTTGGGAATCGAAAAGGCAGTGCATGGTAAGTTTCTCGTCCGCCGTATTATTTTCTGTGTACTGGGATGTCGATCAGAAAACTGGCTTTGGAACAGCCGGTCATGGATACTATACAGTCCGAAAAGAGTCGGATAATCACTGCCAAACGCCTTTCAAACGGTCAGATAACCGTCAGATGGTCACTCAAAACAAGCCTGTGATATTACAGTGTTCTGTCTCCATTCACTCCGACAATTTTATGGTGGTATCGTTTTTCAGCTCCTAAGAACTTACAAGAGTTCGTTCCACCCCAGGCATGCTTTTAACATCTCCTTCAGCCACATCCTGACTCAGCTGTATGGCAGAGTGGACGGCTACACGATGGATATGCTTCCAGACATTCTTCTTGAGAGGAAGGCGGATTTCGGCAACCGCATACTCGACGCTCTTGCAATCGTTGAACCTGGAATGACCAGAATGAGAGGTTAGCAAATATTGCGCTCATTGTTATTGGTTGATTCACATACAGTTTTGTCCTTTTTAGCGAATTTTCGAAGAAAAGGAAGCTATTGTTCTCGGTCCAAAATTTTTAAAACTCGAATTTTCGAAAGATTTTTATACCAAAATCCGTTTCAGATCATCCTGAATTCACTGCCGAAAGACACCAAAAATTATATTTATATATATATTTATATATTTATATATGTATGAGTCATTCCAGACGATAACTCTCGAAAGAATTGAGATAAAAAGTTCAAATTTGCACGAAAAATCTGTCTTGGCAATCGAGAGGCTAAGTTCGTAGATGGGCAGAATCGGGTCACTCTAAGGGGGAGTTTTGGGGAGTTTTAGGGGGGAAAAATTACCCATGCATTCCCAAAATGAAACAGTCCGACAAGTGACACCTCATTTTAAAGGTTTTTGTACGCCGAACACGATGGTGAAATTAGAATTGCGATATCTCATTCCGTTCTCAAACTGGAGCACTTTGAAGATGAAGGAACGTGGTTATTTCTTGAGATGTTCTTCCTGGTTCGTCTGCTCTAATCTGATAACGGAATGGGATATCACAATTCTGACTTCACCGTCGTGTTCAGCGTTGGAAAATCTACAAACCGAGGTGTTACTCGGCAAAAAATGGAACAAAAAATTTGTTACGTATCCAATACGTACTCTGTATTGGATACGTAACATACGTACTGTACGTATGTTTGATACGTAACTGTACGTATATTGTAGTACCAATACTACAATATACGTACATACTTGAATACCTATAATTACCCAATAAGTTTAAGATTGCCCATATTTGAATGGGATATCCCAAACATCACATTTTACATAAAATCAGTTATTTCTTCGAAAATTCGCTCTTATAGCCATGCTGCATGACTGTGGTTTTTTTTACATGCATTATTGTCTATGTAAGTGCCATTCGGTGGTACGTTGTTTCTGGGAGAAATTAAAGTGGTTCTCGGATCCTATTAGAATAAGGTATCCTGAACCGCAGAATGGCTGCCACTGGTGCAGTTCATCGTTGTATAAACCTTTGTATTTAAATATTTGTGAAATATTTCTTTATCTAAAGTCCGTACTAAGCTTTTGCTACTCATTCCGTATTAGCCTATCAATGAGCGATCATCGTGACGAATTTTTGGGCATCCGTTCACAGGGAGACTCCTGTTCGAACTTCACGCCGCCTACTTGATGATGAGCCGAACCAAATTTCAACTTCAAGTGATTAGCCTGGAGAAGTTCAAAGATGAAATCAATAAAGTGATTGCTATGCTCGAAGAATCAGCGAGAATCCTCAAGTTGGAGCCGGCCGAATCTACCGATCATCTGCTTGTGCAAAACGCTGAGGATTCGATTATGCAGTTGAAAACGTCACTGGATAGTATAACGGAAATGCCATAATCGAAGCTCATGTTCAATTTTGGTACAACTGCTTGAATGAATTTACCTATCAAGTTTCCATGTGTTCTGTGGCTTGAGTTTTGCTCCAAACGGCCTAGCGAGAAGTGTGTGATATGGGATGAAACAAGTTCCTTAGTCTCCAAACACCCTTTTGCTGATATCACCAGCCACGTATTGCATTATCAAATTATTGATGTACAAATCCTGATAACTGCATCGACCATTTAATGTTCAAGATTTTGTATTCGAGAAGTGTTCGAGTTGTGCGCTTATTTATATAAGCGCAGTACTCATCCTTCTAGAGGGCTATTAATGTCTTGGGAATTTTGCGTGAGTTTTAATGGTATAAATGGAGAATATAAAACAGATATTGATTCACGATTAAAAAGAGTTGTTTTAAGAATCCTCCCTTGTTATATTCTCGTCAAACTTTTCAGTATTGAGCATTAACACGCTTACTGTCAAATGGTTGCCAAACGTTTTCATATCGATAGGTACCTATGTATGTACTTCGCTCTTCTTTTTGTACAGAATACTTCGAAAACATTGCCAAAAATCATATTAAAACGTTGATAGAGCTGGTGCTAGTCTCATTCGATGCAGAATTCACTTGTTCACAACTTCTCTTTCCGGTTTAAGTATGGGAGATGTTTTGGTTTATTATTCTGTGAATAATACACCTATGTATTCGCTCAGCAAAAAATTTTTATAACACCCCCTCAAAATTTTTTCTTTTCCGTTTCAAGGTGCGTAGATTCAAAAAATGCAATGTCCGTCCGCCGTACGCCGTCCGCCGTCCGCCATCCGCCGTATCACGTGTACAGGCTTCATTTTCGGTCTAAAAAAATCGTTCTTTCGCACACATGCTCCATTTGGGCCCTAGTTGTGTCCCGAAACTTTTCAGCCCGATCGGAATATACCCAGGGGTGTTATGGGTGAAAATGTGTGTAAAAATAGGTACTTTTTACGTTTTAGCAACATATTGGTAACATGAGCTTCTGAGATATCGTTTTCTATGTTTTTGGGGACGAGAAGACCGAATGTGAAGTCGATTTTGACCAAAGAGTGGAAAATTGAGTTCTACCAAATGTTCAGCTCCCAGAATTGATTTTTTATGAGTGAAAAACCTGGGAAATCGTCTGAAATCACCATCAGTTTGTATAATAACACTGGAAAAAGTGTCAAGACGTGGTTCAGGACGATTAAATGGCGCTACCAATGATCAAAGATAGTTAAAAAAAAAAAAAAAGAGCGTACCTAATTTGTGTTTTGGGGGCCAAAATTAATGGAAACCATCAGAAGTAGCTATTTCGATTATTACGCATGAAAGAAACAATTAATGAACAGCCAACCTTTCTGTAGGTATGTCCAATAGAATAATAAACCCATGTGACAAGGACTTTGCAGAGTTTTTATTTCTGTTGGGGAATATGACAAAATCACTTTAATCAGCGTAAAATACCTACTAAAAAAATGTTGCAATTGCTAAAATTTTGACTTTAAGCCCGGAAAATTCCTTTGGTGAAATGAGGCTCTCATATTTTTGGAAAAAATATACCTACCTAGCGGTATTTTCGAAGTTTTTGTAATTTCTTTTTTCGGTTAGAAGTGAGAACCGTTCTGAAAAAATTTATGCAAACAATATTGTTGACGATGAAAACTCTGCAGGATTAAGGGGTTCTTGAAGATGTTCTTTGAGACATAGTTTTTCGGAATTTATTTGTGCTGTTTCAATACCAATCTTTGAAGTTTCGAAATAACATCCTCTGTAAATACTAACTACAGCTCACATGTGTACTATTAATCAATCAATAATTTGCTGTTTACGCAAGGGTTGCCAACAATTTCATAAATTCACCGGATTCCACAAAGACGGCAAAGAAACGCTGCAATTTCTCTGTTAACGGTTAGTTATTCCCCGCCAGCCATCCAGCTCGGTATCTTCTGTGACGTCACGCTCTCTGTTATCAACCTTGTTACTGCGAACTCAATTGGAATTTCGGACTGAAAATTTGCTCACGGTTGTTTTAATGGGCGCGATCCAATTTTGGTTTATTATTTTCAGAAATTGATTAAAACGTTGCAAATTATTAACTTTCCTGTAGATAGGTACCCCTTCGGCGTATATCACTAAATTCCACCGCACGCGGCACGTTCCTTAGTTACCATGAACCGGATTTAATTAAATTTTTTTACTGTCCCAAATTGGGACCGTCATCTCTACGGGGTGAAAAATAGGGGTTGACATTTTGAAAACACCGTAGCTCAAAAACTTTCAATTGAAGGTTTTTATGGAGTTTTTAAATTGATTACGAACTTACATTTTTTGAGACCACCCTGAGCATTCTATGTCCAGTCGTTCGTTCACAGTTAGGCCCTGAAATTTGAACCGAAATGCTTCGTAAACATTCGGAAACAAACGTAGGTACTATTATAATCACGGATGGCTATATGAAATCGAGTTTGTTGTTCCGTGATAAATATTATTTCACTTTGAAGAAAGATGGTTATTTTGGATTTGGTTCACTGGTAGGTAACTAATTTTTTTGGTTTATTATTCTGTGAATAATACACCTATGTATTCGCTCAGCAAAAAATTTGTATAACACACCCTCAAAATTTTTCCTTTTCCGTTTCAAGGTGCGTAGATTCCAAAAATGCAATGTCCGTCCGCCGTACGCCATCCGCCGTACGCCGTCCGCCGTATCACGTGTACCGGCTTCATTTTCGGTCTTAAAAAGTCGCTCTTTCGCACACATGCTCCATTTGGGCCCTAGTTGTGTCCCGAAACTTTGCAGCCCGATCGGAATATACCCAGGGGTGTTATGAGTGATAATGTGTATAAAAATAGGTACTTTTTGTGTTTTAGTAACATGAGCTTTTGAGATATCTTTTTCCATGTTTTTGGGAACGAGAAGAAGACTGAATATGAAGTCGATTTTGACCGAAGAGTGGAAAATTGAGTTCTACCAAATGTTAAGCTCCCAAAATTGATTTTTTATGAGTGAAAAACCTGGTAAATCTTCTGAAATCACCATAACTTTGTATAATAACACTGGAAAAAGCGTCAACACTGGATCAAGACGATTAAATGGCACTACCAGTGATCAAAGATACCTAGTAAAAAACGCTGCAAAGTCCTTGTCACATGGGTTTATTATTCTATTGGAGTTCTAGAGATTTTTGTTGGCTGTTAAATGTATTGTTTCTTTCATGTGGAATGATTGAAATAGCTATTTCTAATGATTTCCACCAATTTTGGCCCCCAAAACATGAAATAGGTACGCTTTTTTTTTTTTTTTTTAAATCATCTTTGATCATTGGTAGTGGCATTTAATGGTCTTGATTCACCTGTTTACACTTTTCCAATGTTATTGTACACATTGATGGTGATTTCAGACAGTTTTCCAGGTTTTTGACTCATAAAAAACCAATTTTGGGAGCTGAACCTTTGGTAAAACCTCAATTTCCGCGTCTTTGGTCAAAATCGACTTCATATTCGGTCTTCTCGTCCTCAAAAACATGGAAAAAGATACCTCAAAAGCTCATGTTACTAACATGTTCTTAAAACGCAAAAAGTACCTATTTTTATACACATTTTCACTCATAACACCCCTGGGTATATTCCGATCGGGCTGAAAAGTTTCGGGACACAACTAGGGCCCAAATGGAGCATGTGTGCGAAAGAACGAATTTTTTAGACAGAAAATGAAGCCTGTACACGTGATACGGCGTACGGCGTACGGCGTACGGCGGACGGACATTGCATTTTTGGAATCTACGCACCTTGAAACGGAAAAGAAAAAATTTTGAGGGGGTGTTATAAAAATTTTTTGCTGAGCGAATACATAGGTGTATTATTCACAGAATAATAAACCAAAAAAGGTGTTTTAGGGTCAAAATAGCTATTTCGATTATTACGCACGAAAGAAACAATAAATGAACAGCCAAAATTTCTGTAGGTATGTCCAATAGAATAATAAACCCATGTGACGAGGACTTTCCAGCGTTTTTTCAACCTATTTGTTGATATGATTTGTTGATATATTTGATGATATGGACGGTCCAACAAACCATCCAAATTATGTGAAAATCTTGGAATATGTTTAGAGTCCTACTTAGGTTTAGGGATCATCAGGAATATGTCTTTAGGTCAAATATTTCGACCCATGCAAGTTTCTCATTTAGATATTTACCCCCGATTTTTCTATTTTTGGTACAGCATGTAGTATAGCTGCATAAATATTCGTTCAACCAAATTCAGATTTTGATCCGTCGTGCGTCAAGTACATTAGCATCGCCAGCAGCAAGACTTCCTACGTCGCTCGTTTTCCACCCATTTCACGGGAGTTGAGCTTTCTGCCCACTCGTAGTACTTTCCTCCATTTTTCGCCCCCGCTGACTGGGAATGTCGCCAATCGCCACTACAAGTCCATTTCACGAGTCAGCGGAAAAAGCATCCCTTCACTTCTCGGCTCCCGTTGGTCTACCTCCACTGATAATTCGTGGCTGGGGACTCGCTTTCTGGAAACTCTGAAAAACATCGCTACGAAAACGACTTTGCTTCGATATCCATAAAAATGATATTGTGGAAGGGCAGGGGGAAGAGGAGATGTAACTTGGATGTGAACCTTTCCCATTCATACGACCCATTTATCGACCGGCTGGGTCGAAGAGCGGTTCAGCAGGGAGACTACATTTACGAGGTTCGGTCACGGGAAACTGCGTCACCCAGCCCTTCCTTCATCACCTTTCTCTTGCCCTTTCATTAACTTCCTGACTTGAACAAGAAACGGCCCATCTCTTGAACAGTTTAACTCATATAGTATGAGTTAAACCGTACCATATTATGGTAATGACTGCATGACAGGAATTTTCATACCTATATTATGTATATCGACTCAAGACAGAAAAATACCATTTCAATAGGTTCAAAAATATTTTATCATAAAGAAGAGTGTCAAATTTGACTTTCTATGGATGAAAAATTGGTAGAAATTGCTAACTTCAACAAAAGTGACGTAGAATGGCAACTCGAGACAGAAGAAGACAATTTCAATGGTTTAAAAAAAGCGGGTCAAATTTAAGGTTTTTAGGGCTAAAAAAGCTAAAAACTTCGCTCATGAGCGAACATTCGCTCATATGGCCGTGTGGCATGACTAGAACTTATTTTCCTCCCTTTTTAGAGAACCGGTCTCCCAGAAATACCCACCTACCTAGTCTGTTTCTGTCTCGAGTCGCCATTTTTGGTGATTTGAACGAATTGTTGTAGAAAAAAGATTTTTTACTGATTAAATTGTCCTTTCCGTCTCGAGTCGTAGTGAAACAGTTTTGAGGAATTCGTAGTCGATACTGTTGGTGACTTTCAACGACTTTCGACGATATAGACCCACTGTTCCAAAAATTCAAATTTGACCCACTGGCTTATGCTTTATATTCATGCTATAGAACTTTATATTCTTTAGTGGTTTTATATAGATTTTTGGTGATTCTTTGTAATTTTACGTGATAATATATAGTTGGACTAGGTATTTGTACTATATTTACCGTATAGGGCACTCAACGCCGACATTTTATCTGTAGTTGAGTAATCCGTTGTGTTGTTTGTGAATCCCTCCGTATACCGAAATAGAAGACGAGTAGTCATGATTTGAATCGACTATCTGCTGCTGAGTCGTATCCGTTGAGACTTCCACAGATGATAAATTATTCGAATATAACATTTTCGAAAGTTACATGAGGAATAAAGAAAGATTTCAAGTTGCACTTAGTAATAGGAGAATCATTTGCGATGGGTAAGGCTTACAACATAATTTCTACAATCATAGTTCTCGTGCTCCTAGCAACGGGATTTTATCAACTGAGAAAGTGGCAAATGACACCGTACCGGTATTGCAACAAGTTGATAGCAGGCGAAGAAGAATGTAAAGAGAATCCTTGATGTGAGTTTTACCGGAATTTATTTTTTAATACAGTAGGTAGGTATTTAGTTTGTTATTCATTTTTGGTTAGTTTATTTATTAATTTTTGGTAAATGTGAACAAGTTGCAACTTATTTCATAACGAAATGATCATGTTCTCCACCAACGAAATCACCTCTCCAGGATAACCCCAAAAATCAATAGACTTTAGAGTTACTTATAAATCTAGGAATTAAATGAATATTTATTTTTCCATCTCCCGGTCATTTTTGAAATTATGATGGTCTCTGAACCTGCAATAAGTAGGGCCGTCGACATAATTCCCAAATTTAACCAAAGCTTAACCTGTCTCAACCCTGGATGATTCGCTTGGCCGTGAACTACAAATGTATATATCTACCAACGAATAGGTAGAAAAAAAGTAGGCCTATAAACAAAATCTAAAATAACCATCTTTCTTCAAAAGAAATAATATTACGAAACGACTAACTCGATTTCATAACGCCATAATCAGCTGTTCCCTAGCAATAGCTTTGTTCGTACAGGCTTTTTCTGACGGTTAGCTTACTCTTAACTCCTAGAAAACCGTAAAAAACCATCCATGATCCAATACATATACCGTCTTGATAAATTAATCGTATATGGTTTATGGTATATGGTAAATGGTTGGGAATCGAGAAGGCGAGGATGGTCAGTAAACCGGTAAACCGGTCAGTACAGGTAAACCGAACCTGTACAGGTAAATTGATCACCGAAACCGGTATATCAGTGTTTTTTTGCGTTTTTTCGTGTATTAGTGGAAATAGACTATTTTTTCAATAGCTCCGTTTTTCTTTGAAATGGGTTTTGATCGACGAAACCGGTATATCAGTGTTTTTTGCGTTTTTTCGTGTATTAGTGGAATAATAGACTATTTTTTCAATAACTCCGTTTTTCTTTGAAATGGGTTTTGATCGCCGAAACCGGTATATCAGTGTTTTTTGCGTTTTTTCGTGTATTAGTGGAATAATAGACTATTTTTTCAATAACTCCGTTTTTCTTTGAAATGGGTTTTGACGGGTTTTCTTTGAAACAGGTAAATTGATCACCGAAACCGGTATATCAGTGTTTTTTTGCGTTTTTTCGTGTATTAGTGGAAATAGACTATTTTTTCAATAAGGCGAGGATGGTCAGTAAACCGGTAAACCGGTCAGTACAGGTAAACCGAACCTGTACAGGTAAATTGATCACCGAAACCGGTATATCAGTGTTTTTTTGCGTTTTTTCGTGTATTAGTGGAAATAGACTATTTTTTCAATAGCTCCGTTTTTCTTTGAAATGGGTTTTGATCGACGAAACCGGTATATCAGTGTTTTTTGCGTTTTTTCGTGTATTAGTGGAATAATAGACTATTTTTTCAATAACTCCGTTTTTCTTTGAAATGGGTTTTGATCGCCGAAACCGGTATATCAGTGTTTTTTGCGTTTTTTCGTGTATTAGTGGAATAATAGACTATTTTTTCAATAACTCCGTTTTTCTTTGAAATGGGTTTTGACGGGTTTTCTTTGAAACAGGTAAATTGATCACCGAAACCGGTATATCAGTGTTTTTTTGCGTTTTTTCGTGTATTAGTGGAAATAGACTATTTTTTCAATAAGGCGAGGATGGTCAGTAAACCGGTAAACCGGTCAGTACAGGTAAACCGAACCTGTACAGGTAAATTGATCACCGAAACCGGTAATCAGTGTTTTCAGTTGATAATGGTTGGGAATCGAGAAGGCGAGGATGGTCAGTAAACCGGTAAACCGGTCAGTACAGGTAAACCGAACCTGTACAGGTAAATTTATCACCGAAACCGGTATATCAGTGTTTTTTTTTTTTTTGCGTTTTTTCGTGTATTAGTGGAAATAGACTATTTTTTCAATAACTCCGTTTTTCTTTGAAATGGGTTTCCACGATTTCATCGCGAGTGATTTAGTTCGTACTCCGTTTTTCTTTGGGTCTTGATAAGCATTCGAGAAGGGTTTGAGTTTGATAATGTTTGGGAATCGAGAAGACGAGGATGTTCAGTTCTATCTTCTGTGTATGACGATCGGAAAACTATCGTTGGATAGTCAGGAAAACCTTGCGAATAGCCGTCATGGATAATATAAAATATAGAGTCCGAGAACCACTACGAACATAACCCCCTTTCTGACGGTCGTATAACATTCAGGTGGTCACTGCGAACAAACCTAATGATAATCTGGGCTGGAGTTGTGTATATAGGTAATCATATTATATCGCACGATGCACACTCATGTTGGCGAAGCTTTTTAGTTCAAGTTTCAGGGCATTGCTGTGAATGGATGGCTGGACGTGCAATCGGGCAACCGGGTGGTATCGAAAAATCCTCTAGTTCGAAATCAATTTAAAAAACGCTATAAAATCTGTACCCTTCTATCGAAAGTTTCCGAGCTACGGCGTTCTAAAAATCAGCCCCTGTAATTTTCCACCCCTTAGGCTATGTCCTAATTGGGCAGGCATCGCACGATCGGGTGGTCATCGATGATCGGTCGCATAGTGCGTCGATCGTACGATCTAAATGCCTGTCCTAATTCGCGTTCTCGTCGATCGCCCGCCAGACGATTAAAAACACCATAGCGCGACCACCTCAGTTCCGTTCTCATTGCTGAAAATGTCTTCAGATGCGTAGATGCTGCGTTTTTGTTTATTTTCCGATGCTTTTCGAAGAAGAATATTCTCATTCTCAGCACAGAAGTTGTCAGAATGAAAGTACAACACTTTGAAACGAAAACCCAAAACTTATTCATCACGCACTCCACCTAAACAAAGGAGACACCACAGACATAGGGGCCCATCATAGGCCACTGTCACCTTCTTAAAAAATTTCCAGTCATGCAGTGTGGCTATAAAAGCGAATTTTCGAAGAAATATTCGTGCTATTTTGTAAAAAGATGTTATAGCGAAAACTATAGGACTTTTCGTAAAATTGCATAATTTTTTTCGTGATTTTAGCAATTTCTACCAATTTTTGACCCTTATAAAGTCAAATTTGACCAACTGTTTTTTGATAAAATATTTCTATAGTTGAAATATTCCCTTAGTCGTGAATTACCATCCCACACAAATTAATATTGATTTTAGCCCTTAATAACAGTTTCTGACCACCAAAAATCCCAAATGGACCTCTGTTCTGTATGAAAAGCAAACGAAATGTTCCTTTTCCGTATTTAATCACCTTTCCATACCACTTTCAATAATTTTATATCAACTGTTCACGATTTGAGCCATTTTTAAAAAATTTCGACCCCCTTAGAATTTTTGAAAATTGCTCATCTTCGGACTCATCCTTCTGTTTGGCAATACGAACGTGTTGGAATTTTTATCGCGTACCCAAAGACAGATATCGTCTGGGGTGACACATAAACAAATTTAAATATTATAATACATAAACCTTTTGTTAAAATCTTGGGATAAAGCAGGATGCTCTGAATCGGATTTGCCTATAAATTGCAAAAATTGACGTTCTAAACAATTTTGGACCCACTGCAACAGCTTCATTTTCTTTGAAAATCCGCTAAAAAGTAAGTCTGGTTACAAGATTTTTGACTATTATCTGCAAGGAAAAATAAATTAGTGCAGCCACACAGTCATGAATTTCAAGATACCAATAGGCGTCGAAGATTGGGTTCACACGAATTTCGTTAATTTATTGTTCTTCGAATTCATTACTGCACAACTACTGTTGATCGCGCGTTGAAAAACAAACTGGTTTTATTGTGAGGCGATGAGGCGTTTGGCGCTCGCGCTGACTTGTGGGAGTCTGTAAACCGAATAGGAAACTCCCCTCGAAAACGATAGGTTTGTTGTTTACGCGATGGGGCGATGTAGGCGATGCGATTTCAAATCAAACAAGTGCGACCGACCCCACCCATCGCACGAGCGCATCTGAGGTTCAAAGAGTACACCTTTACTACTTTGTTAAGTTAGATATTTTCATCGTCCGATGCAGCGACCATCGCTGATCGCCCTATCGTGCGATGCTTGCCTTAGGACACTGTATTGCCTCAGACTGACAGTAACGCCGATCTTCGCGAATGATGAGTCCCTGTGTGAGTTGCTTATCATTATTAGTCAGCCCTCATGAGAACCGCGTTTCTACGTGTTTGAAGAACCGTTGTGATTCTTTTCCTGTTTTTCTCAGTCCCCGAAATGGCCTTTCGTAAATGCCGTCATCTCTAGTTCAGAGATGGCCAGTAGATCTAACAGTTCGTTGTCGCAGGCCATACTCAGGCCAACAGCATGGTTTCTAAACTTTGTCAAGTGTTCTCAGCTGTTGTGAGCCTAGCTGTTATCGGCATGCTTGTAAGAATGTTGAAGGACGAGCCTTATGAAATTCCAGTGAGGAAATCGGTATACAGAATTTGGGAAAGGCTTCATCTAGAGACGATCAAGTTAGCTAGGAAGTGGAGTAAGTGGCGTTTTATTTCGTCATGTTTGCAGGGTCGGAGGAAAATGGTCTTGGCCGGCATTCTCGTACTTTTGCTATTACTCTTCACCAGTTGACTAAATTAATCCATCAGAGACAGTATTAGCGATGTCAAAATATATGAAGTACATATTTCTTTCCCTAACCTATACCTGCTCGCATTTAGGGTCTCTTCTTGATATTTAGCTAGATCCATTTCTGTCCAAGAGTTCGAGATCAAAAACTCTTCAACACCGGACAGAGAGAACCAGCGTTCGAATCCCAGCCACGCAGTCGTGCCCAACATAAAGATCACTGGTTGAAGGGTTTCATGCACTTCAATGGGCTATTACTCATTGCTGATTACTCGCACCTAATTAGTCACCCTCCTAGCATGTTTTTAAGCAACGATGTTTCCCCGTGTGTATAGAGGGGGTGAATCTTTTCCTGTTGTTTTAGTTCATTCATCTACGGACGATCAAGTAAGCTATGATGTGGAGTAAGTCGCGCTCTATTTCATGGTCTGATTTTCTTTGATGTTAAATATGTAAGTGTTGGCATTTTTTAGCTCCTTTTGTGGTTATATCTTGTTGGTTCCGACGGCTCGACCAGTTCATCACTCAGACTACCGGAGGAAGCGCTAGAAATGATTTCAAAACTCTGTCACGCAATCTGGGTTTTTTTGTTTCTGGTCGTTGTCAGCACCATAGTATCAATAATAGGGAAATCAGTTGAAGTGCCAGTGAAGAAAAGTCTGTTCGGAATATGGGAAAGGCTTCATCTGGAGACGATTAAATTAGCTAGGACTTTGTGTAAGTGATGTTTAATATTATGTCTGTCTTTCATAAAAATGGTTACCTACTACTTATAGTTGTGTGAGGTGTGCACCTAGATCCGCTCGCTTTTTAGTGTTTCTTCCTGACTCTTCAAATCTCACTTGTGTGAAAAATATTTTGAAACACTCCAAAAACGCCGTAGGTAATTGCAAATAAAGTAGTCGAAAATCCATGCTGTGCTTAAAGAGTGTACAGTCATAGCAGAATCATGCACCATCATGTGCATTTTTAGGATCGGCCCCTCAGAAGTAGCCGAGGCCTTGTGTTTTTGATTTTACACCTTTAGACAATTTTCGTTATTTTGAGGGGAGTAAAAAGCGGATTTCCCCAATTTTGGGCCGCGCTAAAAACTAATCCATCGAAAAATGGAAATTTCAGATCTTTCAGGTAGTTGAGTGTGTATGCACGTGTACGTTCAACAATAGTTCGGATTTAGGCACTCATTGGTCCAATATTATGAATTTCGTCGCATTCGGATCAGTAGTATAGACAGCGCTTGCTCAAACGTGAAAAACGTCGAACCCACATAACTCACGACCGAATGGTCGAAATTGGCTCAAACTTTGGTGGTAGTTCGGGGTTGAATCCTCGTTGGTCTGATCAGATCAGTAGTAGACAGTGCGCATGCGCAAACGTGAAAACGTCAAATCCACATAACTCACGGCCCAATGGTCAAAATTTGCTCAAGTTTTGATGGTAGTTTGGGGCCGTCCCGTATGAGTTTCGTCGCATTCGTCTCAGTAGTAGCGACTGCGCATGCGCAAACGTGAAAACCTTGCACCACCAACCCACAACCCAAAGGCCCAAACAAACCATCTTTCTTTAATCTGGTCTCTTGTGTTCCATATATTTAGATCATTATTCAAACCTTGTTAATACGAGGAATGTCGCTTCTTAATTTCCCAAATGGCCAGTTCTTAGTTTTCCCAAAAATTCTCAATTTTCCCAATGGGATTGTTAATTGAAACAATCCTCTTTCGAACTATCCTTGAAAATATCCTACAAAATACTACCTATTATAAATACGGACAGCTATTTCCACCCATAGGCCAAGCCATGTAATCCATGGATTACTCTAGTCTGTCTATGTTTTACCAAACCTCTAAAATCAAAAATTCTTATTCTACCCCATTCCATTGCATTTTAATCCTTTTTGAACAATTCCTTGCCACTTTTGCTTGCCCGAAGTTAAGGAAACTTTGTACTTTTTCAGTTCCGCCCTTGTCCCTATTCACGTATTCAAGTTCTGATTTGCCTAGGCCTACCTATAGATATATCAATTTTATACCATCAGAACTATGCACACCTCAACGAATAAGTACTTAATTTGAGATTCAGCTCAGTATCCCGAATTCTATTTATTTTCAGACAAGGACGAAGAACTTTATGACATACCACATTGAACGGGACCAACCAGTTTTCCATTGATCCTTAAATCAGAGAAGAATGCGTCGCAATTGTACCTACTCAGCTTCTGTTCATCGTTGCTAGATGGATTCAATTTCAAGATGAAGTTTGGAGTGGATTGGATTTTTATTCATGATTGTTAATTCGGTTTGAGGAAATTTCACCACGCATGAATATATTATTATTTTATTGGCCATGTTTAATAATAATTTTAATCGAAGGTGACCCTACAAAATGTGTGCCCGTTATTTTTGAAATAATTGCCTTCAAGAATTTTTCATACGCATCAGTATGTGCGTATAGCGTAAACTCTACTGTGTATTAAAATGTCGGCTTACGTACACCTGTATGTCCCATGTATAGGCTTGAAATACGGATCAGCCAGGAATATCATGTTTTGTTTTATACCCATTAATTTTACAGTAATTTTAAACATGATTTAATTCATCGTTTGTAATATTTGGACATTACTGTCGTGTTTTTCAATAATTTACCGTTTTCCGTTAAATGTGTAATTATTATTATTTAAAAAAAAAATATTACTCTTCGTTCTTTCTTAAAGGAAGACGCCTAGAAGCTAGGCTTTTAGAAAGAGGTGCCCCATGTTTTCGATTTATCTCAATAGCCTAGAGAAGAAGTAACCACAAAAAATTAGTCAGATCGTTGTAAAACCAAATTGTTGAAAACCCTTAGGGATGCTCTGGACGTGTAACGAAATTTGAATTTGATGCTATTCAATAAATTTCTTATACCTAGTATAATATTGATTCATTAAAAAGAAGTACCTAGTTACAGTTTTTTATGACTTTCAACTGTTATTATATTTGTGGTTACTATTGTAGTTACGCAACCACATCAGTACATAAGACAAACCAAATAATTAAGTCTTCATGTATAGGTAGGTAGGGGATCAGTGGTTAATCTTGTGAACCCTCTGAAGCCTCATAATAAATGGAAAAGATTTAGATCATTGACCACAGGTTGCTAACGCTACACACCCCACACGTTCTCCGGGTCAAAATAATTAACTAACAGCTCTTCATAATTAAAGCACTAGTGATTTTGGTACGTGACGGATGGTGAGTCTGTTGTCGGAAGTGATTCCAGTAGATTGGTGAGATGTGGCAAAACAGCTCAGATAGTGCTGCAACTCAGAAATCTCGTGCAAGTGATCGTAGAGACACTTATCTAATTGGAAGCTTTTCAATATATCAGGGCTTAGTAAAACACAAAAATACATTCGCATGTTTCAACTTTCATATTAGTGAAAAGAAAAACTGAAATGGGGAAATGTTTGGAAATTATTAACTAACTTGGTAAATGTTTTTAATACCTTCCACAATCAGAATCAGTACCTACCAATAAAACATGGGAAATTAGCAATCTATTCCAGCATAATGATACCATGTGTATCCATCAACCGTACGATTGTTTATACCAAAGGTAGGTATAGGATGTTAAAATACCGAAGTCGTTCCCAAAGGAGGCACCAAGCACGATAAATCTCCTGAAAGTAAATAAATAACTTTTCAGAACATATCGAAATAGATTTTACCCACTTATGAGTCATTTTTGGCGATACCTGGCATGATGGAAAAATCCACAATTCCGCAAAGATGTCAGCAATTACAAAAGTAGGTAACGATAATAATTTATTATAATATTTGAAGGCTAAAAATAATTAGATAGCTGGAATACCAACAAGGTGGGATGAATTCTGTTTCTATGACCTTGAAAACATCAATTAAGCAATATTACATTATTTAGCTTGAGGGTTTGTTTCATCTTATTCGGATAATTCATGATGTTTGACTGGAAGTTTTGGTTAGTATTTTCCACAATGAACCTTTGGAATCGAGCATGAAAAACAATTGATATTTAACCCCCCCCCCCCCCGCCACCCACAGAATTTGATGGTTTCCGTATCAGGGTAACGTAGAATCCGAATATGGAATAAAAATTTCTATCCGTACGCCGTACTTTGTACTTTTCTTAGTTACCATGAACCAAAATTAACGAAATTTGGTTTGTAGGTCCCGTTTGGGGTCTAGTTGTTCATCGAGGCTCGGCGTTACTGTCAGTCTAAGGGGTGAAAAATAGGGGTTGAAGTTTTCAGAACGGCGTAGCTTGAAAACTTTCAATAGAAATGTTTCATTCCGATAGTGAGCAGAAAGAAATTATTTACAGGAAAGGCAACTGCATTGGCATTATTTATCGAACTGATAATTTATTGAAAATAGAGATTAGTGTCTGTCCGCAAGCTGGACAAGCTGTGTGGAGGATGTAACAAGAAGGGCTTGTTTTTTGTTTACCTTCTTCAATTGATCTTGAACTAAAGAATTTTTTGAGACCACCGGGAACATTGTACGACCTGCCGTTCGTTTGCGCCGAAAAGCTTCGTCAACATGATCGTGAATGAAACGGTATAAATCCGGCCCAGATGTCATTGCTAGGCAGGGTCGTTGCATCTTAAGGCCACTTGGGTCACTGCCCCGGCTCCCAGAAACACTAAGAGTAAAAAAAAATTCAACCATGTGTTCAGTTGGCATTTGAATTTCCCTCCCTACACTGTACCTAGCATTTTTCACGAAGTTCAACAGCGACTCGACAGAGTTCTCTGGATAAGAATATTCAATATATGGTTCAGCCATGTTGGCTCCATGTAGCTCCCCAGACGGAGTATGTTATCAGAATACAGCGACAGTAATCGATGTCGTGCAATCGAAATCGAAACCTAGGCTCCTGAAACTGGCAGGTCATGGGACCTGGTGTCGCCACCTATGGAGGGGGGGGGGGGGGGGGGCTCGAGAAAACAGTGATCTACGCAGAAGGGGCATCTACAGGCAAATAATAAACCGCTGTGTAATAATTTGCAGCGTTTTTCCTTTTTGTATGAACCATTTTGAAATGACATGTTTCCATGAGCTCCCATAAGACGTAACCGACCAAAAACACCACAAATGAGTGATAAAGAAAACAACGGGAAAACCTTCTACGAATCATCAACTCGAACATTTCGGCAGCAAATTGATCCTAACTGCAATTAAGATCTAGTTACAAATCTCAATTTATTTGATGAAATTGACTGGTTTTCACACTTACGTGATTTACTTACGTTCACAACTCGTAAGATCCGAGGAAAATATTAATACTCAATAGCTGGAGTACCTACCTGCGTCCTACCTCCCGCTGTAGGATTTTTCATAGCCCATAAACTGGTCAGTCAAATTATGATGAAGTATTTACGATCTTTTAGCCTTCACAAAATCAATCTTGTCCCAAATAATGTAAAACAGACCGTACATGACAAATACAAAAAGGCAAACGTAAAAATATATGTTAGAGCACATGTTGAATAGCGTTTGGAACAACAGTGAACTGCGAGGACAGTTTAGGTATCGGTGCGGTTGGGTGATAAGAAACGGGATATGTGTCACGAACTGTAACAACAAAGTTGATTCTGTTATCAGAAGAGTTTAATTGTAAAATGAATCAAAATATTATTCAACATCAACCTTCATAAGTACAGGAAGGCCTGCGAAATTGTACTTTTGCCCTCAACCGTTTATTAATTTCTGTGTGAATTCCTCTTTCTGTCAGTACGCAAAGCCTTGAAAGGCCAATACAAAAACGCAGCAAAATCCTTGTCACATGGGTTTATTATTCTGTTAGACATACTTACAGAAATTTTGGCTGTTCATTTATTGTTTCTTTCTTGTGCAATAATTGAAATAGCTATTTTTAATCGTTTCCACCTATTTTAGCCACCAAAAACACGAATTAAGCTCCTATTCTTTTTTTCTACAAATTATCTTTAATCATTGATGATGCCATTTGATTGTCTTGATTCACCTGTTGATACTAGTTCTACTGTTATTATACAAGTATATTTATGGTGGTTTCAGACAATTTCCCAGGTTTTTGACTCATAAAAAATGAATTTTGGGAGCTCCACCTTCGTTACAACCTCAGTTCTTCACTGTTTGGTCAGAATCAAATAGAATATTCGGTCTTCTTGCACTAGAAAACGTGGAAGACGATTCAGAAAACAAGCTCATGTTCACTATAACCTTTAAAAAAAAAAAAAAACTCGAAAACCCTTATTTTTACACCCTTTTCCGCCAATAACACCCCTGGGTGTATTCCGATCGGGCTGGCGAGCTTTGGAGCATAACGAGGACCCAAATGTGTTCCCAAATGGGGACCGAAACTTGTGTTGATTAACGACGATTTTAGGCGGAAATTTAACGTAAATTTGCGGCTGAAACTTCGTAAGAACCTCGATTTCCACTCTTTGGTGTAAACGACTTCATATTCGGTCTGTCCGTCCTAAAAAAACATGGAAAACGATACCTCACAAGCTCATGTTCACTAAAACCTCAAAAATCTCTCGACAACCCCTATTTTTACACTCATTTTTCTCCCATATCACCCCTGGGTATATTCCGATCGGGCTGCAAAGTTTTGGGACATAAAGAGGCCCCAAATGGAGCCTGTGTGCGAAAGAACGAAATTTCTAGACCGAAAATAAAGTAGATATGGATGATACGACGTACGGACGTTGCATTTTGGTTTATTATTCTGTGAACAAAACACCTATGTATTCGCTCAGCAATACAAATTTATAACACCCCCTCAGAATTTTTTCTTTTACGTTTCAAGGTGCTTTGATTCCAAAAACGCAATGTCCGTCCGCCGTCCGCCGTATCACGTCTACAGGCTTCATTTTCGGTCTAAAAAATTCGTTCTTTCGCACACATGCTCCATTTGGGCCCTAGTTGTGTCCCGAAACTTTGCAGCCCAATCAGAATATACCCAGGGGTGTTATGAGTGAAAATGTGTGTAAAAATAGGTACTTTTTGCGTCTTAGCAACATGTTGGTAACATAAGCTTCTGAGATATCGTTTTCCATGTTTTTGGGGACAAGAAGACTGAATATGAAGTCGATTTTGGCCAAAGAGTGGAAAATTGAGTTCTACCAAATGTTCAGCTCCCAAAATTGGTTATTTATGAGTCAAAAACCTGGAAAATTGTCTGAAATCACCGTGAATGTGTATAATAACATTAGAAAAAATGTAAACAGGTGAATCAAGACCATTAAATGGCACTACCAATGATCAAATATGATCTGGAAAAAAAAGAAAAAAAAGCGTACCTATTTCATGTTTTTGGGGACCAAAATTGGTGGAAATCATCAAAAATAGCTATTTAAATTATTGCGCATGAAAGAAACAATAAATGAACATCTAACGAGAATCTGTAGAACTCCAATAGAATAATAAACCCATGTGACAAGGACTTTGCAGCGTTTTTTCTTTTTTTAGGTTTCAGTGAACACGAACTTGTGACGTATCGTTTTCAATGTTTTATGCAACTTTAGTTCACCGGCCGGCTCCATTTCTCGATTTAGGGCATTCCTGGGGGAGAGCCCGAGGGATTGACCATAGAAAACAGTGATCTACGCAGAAGGTGGCATCTATACAGGTAAATAATAAACCGTTGTGTAATAAATTTGCAGCGTTTTTCCAATACAGTTTTACAATGCCGAGCTTAGAGAGCCAACTGGACTCCAGATGAGACAAACACGACAAATTTCAGTGGCCACGGTTTTGGAAGGTCAGCCAGCTAGTGATACAGCTTTTGGTCGTCTAGCTGAATGGCTAACTGAAGACACTTTATAATATTATTATAATTGCCGTGAAATATACCGTGGCCGATGGTTGTCAAAAGGCTGAAGAAAAAACGATTAGTGATGAGTATTTTTTATTATCGCCAATACTATCTTTCTTTTTCATTCTTGTTATTCGTTGAACTAGTATATTAATGAAGGTACGTCGTGATGAGTGAATAATTTGGTGCTTCTTCGTAGATAGACGTTGAATAGAAACCGAGCGGTATCTTGAGTACCTGTAAAAAGATTTGAGAGTTGTAAAAATGGTCTCTGATTATCTATATAAAAGTACATCGCGATTCAAATCACGAACAACAAATTGAAGACTGGGTCCAAACGGTGCGCCGCTTGTCTGACGCTGGTAAAACGCAGCCTCAGGATGCACACGCGGCCTTCACTAAATCACTGCAATTCCAATGGCAATTCGCCCAACGTGTGACAGAAGGAGGAGATGCTGTTTACATGAAACTCCGAAACTCCATTCGGTCCACATTTATGCCCGCCATTCTCGGTGGGGATGTGTCGGCTGAAGAAAGCGACCTGTTTACTCTGCCAGTTAACAAGGGGGGGTTGGCATGGACGGATCCGGTTTTCACGGCAAATTCTTCGTTCAGAACGTCAAAAACTGGCACGGCAGTTTTGGAACAGGCCATACGATTAGGGCAACCTTTTGAAGTCGAAGAGCACGTCGTCGCCCTACGGGCAGCGAAGTATGAAGCAACTCGGATGCGCAGCCAGGTTGAGGACACTCTGTTGGCTTCCACGGTAGGAAAGCTTTCAGTTGAGCGGCAGAGAGCAGTCGGACGTGCAGTCCTGAATACCACTAAGGTGAAGGCTTCAGGCTGGCTTTCTGCCCTTCCACTGCAAAAGCTTAATTACGATTTGTCGGCTTGTGAATTTCGGGATGCGTTAGCCATCCGGTACAAGCGAAAGCCAGCCGAGATGCCTACCTCATGCGATGGCTGTGGTAACACCGGCTTTACCCTCGAACACGCCTTGAACTGCAAAACAGGTGGGCTTATAACAAGGAGGCACAACGAGGTACGTGACGTATTGGGAGAGCTGATGTCATCTGCGTGGGGTAATTGCGTGAAAGAGCCCGTCATTACTGAAACATCCGCAAACTGTCCCGGCCTTAGGGGAGATCTTGCATGCCGTGGAGTGTGGGAAAGACAGAGGGAAGCGTTGTTCGACGTACGTGTCTCTGACACTGATGCTCCCTCACATGTCAACCGCACAGTAGCAGCAGTCCTCTCTGGGGCCGAGGAAGAGAAGAAGCGCAGGTATCTGGCCGCATGCGAACAGCGCCACGCCTCCTTCACCCCGCTCGTGTGCTCTGTTGACGGGGTTTTTGCTCCGCAAATGACATCTTTCACCAAAGTTCTCGCCGAAAGATTGGCAGAAAGGTGGGGCAAGCCGCAAGGACAGGTGAGAGGGTGGGTCAGGGTGCGCATCGGCTTTGCTGTCGTCCGGGCTGCATCAATGTGCATCCGAGGCTCTAGGAAAAAGTGTATATCTGGAGAGGATCTACTTGGGTTCCAGGATGGTGCCGCCCTTACCTTGGGAATACATTGACGAGAACGTAGTTGAAGATCATGAATTAGAAAGAAAGGATCACGCTTCCTATTCACAACCTGATAGATATGAAAGATTTTTGGCCATTTCTTTGAATAATTATATATAATTAGATCATTGAAAAAAAAAAATCACGAACAACACGATTCAATCACAAGTTTTACTCCTTGAAAATTAGTGAGAAAATGATTTCTAGACGCAGTTTATAGCCATGGGATTTCCTGTAACAACTCAAATTATGATAATGTAATAGGCTTCCTGGAAATCTGTAATATTAGGTAGACAGGTACCTACGTTAGAAGGGGTGGAAAGGGGGCATGAAAAATGTCGTTTATTGGTCCAGGTAGATCAGGTTACTTGATATGACCTCAGGAGTTAGCATTAGACTTTAATGCTGTACTTAATAATATACAAACTCTTGGTGACATCATTGTAACCTGCCTACCTCCCTACTAATAAAAATCTATCATGAGGCTGAATCTCGAGGCTAAATGACGTGTTTCTTAATGATCACTCCCCAGTTTTCCCCATTAATAATATTTTTACAGTGGGTCTTTACAGTGGGTTTTTACAGTGGGAGCAATCATTATTATAATATTACCATATAGCATGTAACACACCTAGGCCCTATCAACAATATAATAATGAGCACGTACTTGCCAACCACTCAAGCTGTGTTGATTTTTGAAACTGATGACCAGACTGGTAGGGAGAAATGACCCAACAATTACTTGCAGGCTCCATGGTGCACGACGGTTACATCGGCTGGAAATTATGGGAAACATGACAAAACACATTATTGAACTGTTCAGCGAACGCCTGTGTGATTTTTCACCTTTTTGTTAAATTTATTAATTTTATTATTCTTTGCTTTCTACTGTTAGTAATTTCGATGATTGTTTCAACATTTACTCCGAAAGCAGTAACCCTAACTCCACTTCAGCTTGTGTTCAGACTTTGCTCCTGGAATTTCAGATGTATGTAGGTACTATAATGTATTTTTGGTTTATTATTTTCAATAATGAACCATTGGAATCGAGCATGAAAAAAAAATTCTTACCCCCCCTCAAAATTTGATGGTTTACGTTTCAAGGTATGTAGAATCCAAAACTGCAATAAAAATATTTCTGTCTGTCCGCCGTACGCCGTACGGGCCACTTTTCTTAGTTACCATGAAAAAAAATTGATGAAATTCGGGTTATAGGTTCCGTTCGACGTCTAGTTGGTCCTCGAAGCTCGACGTTACTGTGAGTCATCTCTAAGGGGTTCAAAATAGGGGTTGAAATTTTCAAAACGCCTATACCATTTTTTTACGTGAATATTTTTACGGTTTTAAATAGTTCTTGAACTTGCGAGTTTTTTAAGACCATCCGGAGCGTCGTACGTCCAGCCGTTCGTTCACAGTAAGGCCCCGAAGTTTGCACCGACAGGCATTTTCGACTCCAGTGTGAATGAAATTGTATACAATTCAAACCAAATCGCATAACCAGAGACGCGCCCACAATAGGAAATTTGGCGGTGATGAAATCATTGGTAGGGATCACCTGATTATATTGGCGGAGTATGAAGTCGAGTTGGTTGTTCTGTGATATTATTTCATTTGAAAAATGATGGCTCTTTTGGAGTTTGTTGGTAGGTAGTGAAACTTGAACAAACGTTGAAGTATTATTGATGGGTAAATTATTACTACGGTAAATCATTACTCAACGGTAAATTATTACACAACGGTTCATTATACCATCTACGTAGAAGGGGCTGGAGTTTGTTGGTAGGTACTTTTGTAACTTTTTCACTCCTCATCAACAATTTCTTTTCAGAACTTCATTATGTGTGTTTCTTTTTGTTAGGTACTGTTTGTCATCGGCAGAATTATTTTAGCAACATTTAACTCGTGATTTAGGTAGGTACCTAGTAACGTGTACGGGGTTAGGTACTAACCTACGGAGGGTCTGCGATCTACATTACATGTATAGAGTAGTACATATCATAAATTATATAGACGGATTATCTATACATAGAGCTGTGATCTGTAACGGAAGGGTATTCTATACAAAATAATAAACCGTTGTGCAGGGATTTGCAGCGTTTTTAGAGTAGGAAGCATCTATGGATACATTCATGTGTGATGCCCACGACCTACTAATGCAGGAATTACCTTTCTCACTGTCGATTTTCTTGAGGCAGTTGAGAGCACAAGCACTGCCGTAAGTTACACCATCGGATCCACAAACGTTGAGAGGCGCGTGGGGACACATGCGGAAGCAGTTGAATTTCTGTAAGCCCAAAACTAAATTAATTTAGTGACCTTATAATTGAGAAATGATTCTGATTCGTGGAAAACACATTATTGGTTCACAGGTCAATATTGGACACATTATTATTATGGATACCGGCCCATTCGAATATTACTTGTCTGTTGTAACTAAAACTTATTTTGTAAAGGTGGTGTAGAATAATTATGTAGGTACGTACGGGGATCGCAATGAGAGACGAAGTTTTGCCAGTGCAAGTATCGTGCTCAGCTACTACCAAGTCTGAAAAGAAAGACAAGCGAATAAAGTAAATGCCGTAGTTCCAAAAGAATGGGGAATGAGGGAGGCTGCAGTTTTGAAAAAATATTGGTTGAATGACAGAATATAACTAAATGGAATGCCAAGCTGTTCCCAAAAAGCCAATCCACATTACATCATTATCATTCGAACTGGGAATATTCTAATGATTTCTTGGCGGAAATTAAGCAGAAGGAACGTTGAAACCCAATCCGGTTGCAAAGTTGAAATGAGGCTGTAGCAGCGCTTAGTATGGATGTACTCTGTATGGGGTATGGATGTATGGATGCACTTAGTATGGAGTATGGATATACTCTGTAAGGGTGAATGGGTTGGTCAACTTCAGTTATTGCTACCGATGAAGGGCCATTAAGTCACTTACATCAATTTCCTCGTAAATAATTTATTGATCTTCAACGGAATTTCGAACGGAACCCTTGTTAAAGTTGATTGGGACAACAAAATAATATGGCTTAAAACTCTCTCGGTCATTATCTCATGATGATGATGATATTTTATATACCTATATATATTTCTTTTAAGGAAAAAAATAACACTTACTATCTTTTTTCTCGTAATTGTGGCAGTTCATCATGCATAGGTTGGAGAAAACTTGTCCATTAGAAGCGCAGACAGGGTCGTAGTTCATTGGGCAATAGCAGGACTCCTGGAAACATTAGATTTTCAATGCTTATTTCAAACTAGCCGGAAAACCCGTTATAGAATGCATAACCAGGAATGATTATTTTCGTCGGCACAAGTCCCACCAGTTTTTTGAGCGCGTTTGAGGTGGGACTCTACTGTTCCACAGTGATTTCCTACCTACCTTGTTGGAAGAAGTATTATGAATTCATACTCATTGTAGTGTTCCTTAATAAGGATTGTATTGTTCAATAGGCCCTAAAACGATCGGAAAATTGAAGCAGTCGGTAATTCAGTTCCTGGGACAAATGTGTCCCAGCAGGTTTATGAGTGCAAAAACATGATGGGACACATACGTCCCACCAGGGGTGAAACGGCTAGAGCGGTAGGCATCGAAAAGAAGCCACGAAAAATTCGCACTTGATAATGGCAGTTTCACAACAAAACGACTAGTCTGACGATGAGTCTCATCGCTACTCAGGAACCTGCCGTGAGTGGTGAGATATGAACTAGAATGGGATGATCGAAGATGTCTCCATCACAGATGAAAAATAATCATTCATGATTTTGCATACGTACCTACCAACAAACTCCAGCCCCTTCTACGTAGATGGTATAATGTACCATTGTGTAATAATTTACAGTTGTGTAATAATTTACCCATCAATAATACTTCAACGTTTGTTCAAGCTGCAAAAGTATCGATCAACAATTGTAACAAAGTATCAAGTATGGATACCGGCCCATTCGAATATTACTTGTCTGTTATAACAAAAACATATTTTGCGATGGTGGCGTAAGATATGTAGGTACGTACGGGGATCGCAATGAGAGACGAAGTTTTGCTAGTGCAAGTATCCTGCTCAGCTACAACCAAGTCTGAAAAGAAAGACAAGCGAATAAAGTAAATGCCGTAGGTCCAAAAGAATGGGGAATGAGGGAGGCTGTAGTTTTACAAAATATTGGTTGAGTGGTTTTACAAAATATTGGTTGAGAGAATATAACTGGAATACCAAGCTGTTCCCCAAAAACCAATCCACATTACATTATTATTCGAACTGGGAATGTTCTAATGATTTATTGGCGGAAATTAAGCAGAAAGGACGTTGAAACCCAATCCGGTCGCAAAGTTGAAATGAGGCTGTAGCAGCGCTTAGTATGGATGTACTCTGTATGGGGTATGGATGTATGGATGTATGGATGTATGGATGCACTTAGTATGGAGCATGGATATACTCTGTAAGGGTGAATGGGTTGGTCAACTTCAGTTATTGCTACCGCTGAAGGGCCATTACGTCACTTACAATTTTCTCGTAAATAATTTATTGATCTTCAACGGAATTTCGAACGGAACCCTTGTTAAAGTTGATTAGGACAACAAAGTAATATGGCTTAAAACTCTCTCGGTCATTCTCTAATCGATTTATCTCATGATGATGATGATATTTTATATACCTATATATATTTCTTTTAAGGAAAAAAATAACACTTACTATCTTTTTTCTCGTAATTGTGGCAGTTCATCATGCATAGGTTGGAGAAAACTTGTCCGTTAGAAGCGCAGACAGGGTCGTAGTTCATTGGGCAATAGCAAGACTCCTGGAAAAATTAGATTTTCAATGCTTATTTCAAACTAGCTGGAAAACCCGTTATAGAATGCATAACCGAGAATGATTGTTTTCGTCGGCACAAGTCCCACCAGTTTTTTCAGCGCATTTGAGGTGGGACTCTACTGTTTATTTATTTATTTATTTATCAATGTACTGGAGACTAGTGTCTCAACGAGGTACACGGTAGAAGAGTAATAACGTAAGTAATAAAACTGTTCCACAGTGATTTCCTACCTACCTTGTTGGAAGAAGCATTATGAATTCATACTCATTGTAGTGTTCCTTAATAAGGATTGTATTGTTCAATAGGCCCTAAAACGATCGGAAAATTGAAGCAGTCGGTAATTCAATTCCTGGGACAAATGTGTCCCAGCAGGTTTATGAGTGCAAAAACATGATGGGACACATCCGTCCCACCAGGGGTGAAAGGGCTAGAGCGGTAGGCATCGAAGAGAAGCCAAGAAAAATTCGCACTTGATAATGGCAGTTTCACAAATTTCTCAAAACGACTAGTCTCACGATGAGTCTCATCGCTACTCAGGAACCTGCCGTGAATGGTGAGATATGAACTAGAATGGGATGATCGAAGATGTCTCCATGACAGATGAAAAATAATCATTCATGATTTTCCCCAAGTCTTAACAATCATGAATCCCTCTGAGTCTGTCATTTTATTTTGTTCCGTTGTGTTAGTAATGTTCCAATAGCTGACGAGCTACACTTATGGTCATCATTTACCTCTCTTTATAACCATCTCAGGTCCCCTTGTTAATCTATAATGGAGCAAGGGTCGATACTACGGGGGCAATACGATTCCGAGTGATGTGCTATTACGATTCATATATTATTATTATTATTCCATAATAATTATAAAATAGTAAAAAATTGCGAGATAGTAAACAGGAAAGTCTCTACTTACCCCCATAACGAAGCCAGCCATAGCTGCAACGAAGAGTACGGTAAGTCCTGTGAAACCCATTTTCCGCCTTGAAAATAAAAAAAATCCAATATTACAATCAATTACCGTATATGCTGAAATATGAAAATAAAAAATTCAAGAAACATTCCCTTTCATCAAAATGTTCGAAACTCACGTTCAGTAGTAGAATGTGAAAGAGGATGCTATACGTGCACATTTCCGATATTTATACTATTGAGTCTGCGAAAATCTTATTAAATGCGATGTATTACTTAGGCAATTGAAAACTATTGTTAAACTGAGATAAGATGAGCAAATAACTTAATAACCACTTGATTTCTCTTAAAAAGTGCGGGTTTGCTCGTTTTGTTAGAAATTACGGTAGAAAAAGCCAGTTATTTATTCAGGTAAATTTAAATCACTTGGGACCTTATTACGTAGATGGAACCTTTCATAATTTCAACAACCTGCCGGGGTTTTCGGGGGTACTCGCACAAAAAAAAATGAAAAAAAAAAATGCGTGTCTAAGAAATCATTATTATTTGCATACTCGAATCCTGAGATTTGATGTTTAATAAGTCAAGTGACTGGAGGGTACGTATATTGAATTTTAATCTTAATAACTCGTTACGATTTTTTCACTCCTGTTAAATCAAATTAACTTGTTGCGTTAATTGTTTTTTTGTTTGCAGATGATATTTCATTAAGTTACGACTAATGTCCTTTACGGAAATTAGGAATTAAGGCTAAACTTTATACCTACTTAGGGGCTTAGGAATTTAAAAATTCTGGTGGGAATGTAAGGATGGAGGTTGGGGACGGTTTCAAGGGGGGATTGAGGTAGTAAATACGAGTATATCAACAAGTTTCGTGGTTATAAAGGTTTCTCCCGGTGTTCTCATGATTTGATATTTCCGAACCTTGTAATGTCAAGGTCATCAACATCATCTGCCAAGGAGAAATCAATAAAACACATAGAAGGTTTTAAATATTTATACCTACTTTACAGGCATCATAATACCCAACTATTGTTTTTTTATTTGGGTAGGTGGGTAAACTGAAAACACTCACTGACACTGCAAAAATAACAGTGCTCGACCTCAAGATATATACAGTCAAGTAAACAACAACCGATCAATCATAACCTTCTTTGGAAGAAAATAAGAAAAGAATCTAATTATATTATTCGACCCGCGAGGAAATGTTCAACTAGCTAGTTATTGATCCTTGTACGTGCACCTTCTACTCTCCTATAAACGTCCACTCATCAAACTACGAGTATATTGACTCCGCTATAAATATTCGTGCCGAGTCCGTATCAGTCTTTTTCAGCCCGGTAACACATCGTTTTAAGTAGCGCTCTAGGTAAGCGTATTAGATTTGCCATATTATAATGTATGATTTGGTGTTGGTATCACTGACTTCTTGGTAGTTACATATCTAATACATGTACTGTGTTGTTCATTAAAAATAATCAGCTGGTTGGCAGACAGTTTCTCTACTGCTGAGAATTGAGGAGCGATGTCAATTTTCATAGGATTCGTGGTTTCGTAATGTTGATTTTTTTTTCTGGATCTATTTAAAAAACGCTGCAAATCCCTGCACAACGGTTTATTATTTTGTATAGAATACCCTTCTGTTACAGATCACAGCTCTATGTATAGATAACCCGTCTATATAATATAATATGTACTATTCTATACATATTATGTAGATCGCAGACCCTCCGTAGGTTAGTACCTAACCCCGTACTCGTTACTAGGTACCTACCTAAATCACGAATTAAATGTTGCTAAAATAATTCTTTCGATGACAAACTGTACCCAAAATGGCAAAAAGAAACGCAAATAATGAAGTTCTGAAGGGAGATTGTTGATGAGGAGTGAAAAAAGTTGCATACGTACCTACCAACCCCAACCCATCAATAACCATTTTTACCCATTTGTTCAAGTTTCACTACCTACCAACAAAATCCAAAAGAGCCATCATTTAACAAATGAAATAATATCACAGAACAACCTACTCGACTTCATACTCTGTGAATATAACTAGGTTAGGTGATCCCTAGCAATGATTTTATCTCGGACCAATTCCCGATTGTTAGCGCGTCCCTGGTGATGATATTTTGGTTAAATGTATACAATAAATTCGAATTCATTCACCCTTCTGTTGAAATACTCGTTATTAGTTACCTACATAAATCACGAGTTAAATGTTGCTAAAATAATTCTGTCGATGACAAACAGTAACTAAAATGGCAAAAAGAAACGCAAATAATGAAGTTCTGAAGGAAAATTGTTGATGTGGAGTGAAATAGATGCCCCTTCTGCGTAGATCACTGTTTTCTGTGGTCAATACTTGCCCATCAATAATACTTCAACGGGTGGTCAAATTGCAAAAGTACCGATTAACAAAATCCAGCCCCTTCTAGGTAGATGAACCGTTGTGAAATAATTTACCGTTCTGTAATAATTTACCGTTTTGTAATAAGTTACCGTTGTGTAATAGTTTTACCGTTGTGTAATAATTTGCCGTTGTGTAATAGTTGACCGTTGTGTAATAATTTACCCATCAATAATACTTCAGCGTTTGTTCAAATTTCACAAGTACCTACCAAAAAAATCCAATAGACCATCACTTATCAAATAAAATAATATCAAAGAACAACCAACTCGACTTCATACAGCCATCCTTGATTATAATCAGGTGCTCCCTAGTGATGACATCCCGGCCGTTTTTATACCGTTTGATTCACGATCGTGTTGACGACGCTTTTTGGTGCACTCGAACGGCTGGACGTGCAATGCTCCGGGTGGTCTCAAAAATTTGTTTAGCTCAAGACAAATTTAATAACGTAAAAAAACCATACCCTTCTATCAAAAGTTTTCAAGATACGGCGTTCTGAAAATTTCAACCCCTATTTTGAACCCCTTAGAGATGACTCACAGTAACGCCGAGCTTCGAGGACCAACTAGACCCCGAACGGAACCTATAACCCGAATTTCATCAATTTTTTTTCATGGTAACTAAGAAAAGTGGCCCGTACGGCGGACAGACAGAAATATTTTTATTGCAGTTTTGGATTCTACATACCTTGAAACGTAAACCATCAAATTTTGAGGGGGGGGGTAAGAATTTTTTTTTCCATGCTCGATTCCAATGGTTCATTATTGAAAATTATAAACCAAAACAAGAATGAGGTTCAAAGAAAAAGTGAAGCAAGTCGCAACAAACCTTTTCCCCCCACAGAGTGCACCTCAACGTAAAGAACCAAACAGAACAGCTGTTACTTAGCCGTCAAAACAAGTCAAAATAGGTAGGTACACTACGAAATTTGTATTACATATATTCATTGTATCTGTATCACCTCATGTTTGCCGTGGAAATTCCTTTATTACTCTTGTGGTAGGCACCTAGCCAACTATCCAGGTTTTTATCCTTATTGCACAAAACGCTATCTACATCCAGTCAAAGTGAAGATAATCCATCCAAACACTGAAAGAACGATTACTACAGTCCAAGTGAATCTGATTTCAAAAGTAAACGTTTAGTTACAAATTTCACAGAATTCTCAATCTATCACTTCCTAAGTTTCATAATGGTTGAGTTGATATTGACATAAAAATCGAGGCCTTCCTTGGAAATAACAGGATTACTTTCCATTTAACTTAAATCACACCATTTCCACGTAAATTCTTTACATTTACCGTTCATTTGTAATTTCAGATTAACAATGTCGCTCAAAGAGATCATCACTGTAATATGTTTCGTCAGCATCACTTCAGCCGTAAGTATATTAAATAAATATACTTGTATATTCTCTGTATATATTTACATATTTCAGTACATTTATTTGGCTTCTTCGCTACCAAAGCTGGGGAAGCGTTATATTCGTGCAAGAAGTTGAACCTCCAAAATCAAAATTTCCATTTGATTTTGCATTTCAAAGTTTTCTGAACAATTTGGGTTACAGCTATTCAGCCAATCAATCAATTTATTCGCAAAGTTTTCTTAGGGATTGTTATGGGGAATAATAAACTTGTTTGTGTGTCTGCTGTGATGTGAGGAGGAGTATTGTAAATCGTGGTGGTGGTGAAGGGCAAAGTGCTGTCCCTGGAGCGATGGTCCTGTACTAAAGGGCTGAACTATACGAAATTATGGTCCTGTTTTTATGACACTTTCATGGATTGTGCGGGTTAGCCTCTAGACGGTCCCCTACGAATTTCATCACATGCGCAAACGTGAATTCCATGAAGCAACGATTTCTCATTCCCAATGGAATGATTACGATCAAATTCGGAGAATAGTTGGGGGCTGCCTCCAAGACAATTGCCTATGAATTTCATCGCGATTGGGTCAGTAATAACCAATGCGCACGCGTGTAAATATCATGAAACACCGATTTATCATTTCCTAATGGGCCGATATAACCAATACACACGCGGTATGTATCATGAAACAACAATTTCCCACTCCGTAATGGACCAATTTCACTAAAATTCAGAGGCTAGTTGGGGGTGGCTTCAAGAAAATCCCAAAGAATTTCATCGTGATTGGATCAGTTATAGCCATTGCGCATGCGCAACCTGCACTTTGCTGTCAGAGGCAAAACTTTAGAACTGCTAAACCAACATTTTAGTAGCATTTTCAGGGATTGTCCGGGATTACCCCTAGACGGCCCCCTATGAATGAAGGCAGAAGGTTTAATTCAACAAACTGACACATCACGGTGCAAAGGGTTTAATTCTTTACATCAATTTGCAAAATGTTTAATTCATTTGGCCAAAGGTTTAATTCTTTGGCAAACGGTTCAATTCATTTGACAAAAAGTTTTATTCATCTGATAGAAGGTTTAATTAAAAAGGAAAATGCTATACTCAGGCCAAATTCGTAGGTAGGTATTAATTGTATAAATTATAATAAAATCACTTGACTATTTTAGTCAAGTGATATATATATACACATATATATACCAACCTTGAGTGTATGTATAATACTATTACGCTGTTTCAAGACTTGAAAGATTTGGCAATTAATGCTACGAACCTAATATAGAAACAATATACCTAGGTACCTTCTCTTGTTGTTTTCTAGGACCACTGTTTCTGCCCAAGAACTTTTGACCCAGTTTGCGCTTCTAACGGACAAGTGTTCAATAATGCATGCACCCTTGAATGTTACAACGTAGAAAACGAAGAGGGTAAGTAGGTACCTTGAATCTGTCCTGGTAGGTGCAAAAGGTTATTGCTAAACAAATGAATTGAAGAAAATAACATCTTCATTATGAATTTTACAGAACTGCAGGTCATTGGAACCGGTCATTGCATGGAGCACTTGAGTACTTCTCCTACTTCAGTAGACCAACAACTGGTACGGTTTTTGGCGGGGGTTGAACATTATTAGTTTGTAGGTTTTGTTGTTCAATAAGTGTGTCATGGTCAGGATGAAGCTGATACTACCTATTAGTAGAGTACTAACCTGATGGAGGGTACTACCAGACGACGACGAACATGAAACGCTGCAAAGTCCTTGTCACATGAGTTTATTATTCTACTGGACATACCTACAGAAATGCTGGATGTTCATTTATTGTTTCTCAAAAATAGGCTCCTATTTTTTTAAACTAATCATCTTTGATAATTTATCGTGCGGTTTAATTTCTTGAACCACCTGTTGATTTCTACTAACTTTTAGAGTTATTATACAAATTTATGGAGATTTCAGACAATTTCCCAGGTTTTTGACCCATAAAAAATGATTTTGGGAGCTGAACCTTCGTTACACCCTCAACTCTTCACTCTTGATCAAAATCAACTTCATACTCGGTCTTTTCGCCCTTAAAAACATGGAAAACGGTACCTCACAAGCTCATGTTCACAAAACCTAAAAAAACCCCTCGAAACCCCCTATTTTTACACCCATTTTCCCCCATCACACCCCTGGGTGTATCCCGATCGGGCTGCCGACTTTCGGGGCACTAGGACCCTGTGTATATTATGTTCCCAAATGAGGACCTAAACTGCATGCGGAAGAACGCCGATTTTAGACCAAAATTAACGTAAATTTACGGCGGAAACTTCGTTTGAACCTCGATTTCCACTCTTTGGTCAAAACGACTTCATATTCGGTCTCCTCCGTCCTAAAAAACATGGAAAACAATAGGTCACAAGCTCATGTTACTAAAACACCAAAAAACCCTATTTTTACTCCGTTTTTCACCCACAACACCCTTGGGTATATTGCGATCGGGCTGCAAAGTTTTGGGACACAGCCAAATGGAGCCCGTGTGCGAAAGATCGAATTTTTTAGACCGAAAATAAAGGAGATATGCATGATACGGCGGACGGCGTACGGCGGACGTACATTGCATTTTTGGAATCTGCTCACCTTGAAACGTAAAAGAAAAAATTTTGAGAGGGTTTTATGCAATTTTTTTGCTGAGCGAATACATAGGTGTATTATTCACAGAATAATAAACCAAACCTGTGCAAACCAAAGAAACCATCTGTCTGTCTGTCTTGTGCAAAAGAAATCTTATTACAATATCTTCCTCAATGGGTCATAATTTTCTGTAATATAGCTTCCCCCGTGAGATGTACTTCCTCATAACCCCCGGACACATTTCGATTCACAATGTTGAGGCTATTTTAAGATCTCTTCTCTCATAACTATACTGGCTTGGAAACTTTAGAATCACACCGTCAACATTACATTACCAATACATTTGAACAATTCTACAGACCACGAACACGTAAATTCGTCGAGGAATTATATATATATATATATATATATATATATATATATATATATATCTATATATATATAGTTAACTATATAGGTATGAGGTGGCTTTTGGTTTAATTAGTGGTGTGGTGGGTGGTGGTGCTTGCTAACGCTGGAGTCGAAAAAAATCCTAGCAATACTTTTGGTTCTAACTGTGTAGGTATATCCTTTTCCATGGTATCCGGCGTGCTTTTACTCTCACACCTCAAGAGCAGTTGTACACATGATGAAAACGGCTGTGTAGCCAAGCGCAGAATTCTTGTCCCCCAGGCCCTTTACCTATTTGATTCCCGATGAAAACGTTCCACCAGTAAATCCACCTTATCGATACTCTGTATTTCTCTAGAGGATTTTTACTGTGAGGTGTGAGCGTTAGCAAGCATCCATACCACTTGTTCAGGTAAACGGCTGAAGTTTTCCCACTCATCGTGGACGTCTTTATTTACGTGTTTGTTTTTATTATTTTATTTTTTATTTTTAGGACCCCTGTTATAACCAGTGCAAGAAGGACTACAATCCTGTCGTAAACACGCCTAATCGCAAGATCTACTGGAATGAGTGCTACTACCATTGTGACGCCAAAAAAGAGAAACGCAAAAGTCAGCACTATTTGGTGTTGCTTGGTATGCTCAGCGCAATCGAATGTACAATACTCGTTGTAACAAAATATATCAAGAAACGGGAACACTACTTTGTATTCGAGTAGTGATGAAGAGTTGTCTAATGAGAGACGACAATTTAAATCCAACAGCAGCACAGCAGCGAGTTGCAATCTGTTGGTAATTAAAATCTTACAGACTTAAATGGAATGGAGATTCGATTTGCTATGTGCGTAGATGAGTATCGCAAAGCGGGAGGTATAAATAAATAAGAGATAGGTATACAATGTAAGAAACTTGAAACATTTGAAACGACCGAAAGTAAGTCGTTTCATTCTAAACAATATGAGAAAGGTTTCGTTAAGAAGAAAAGTTTCAAAGCGATATGACATGTTCAGAGTAAAATCCCTTCAAGAAGGATCATGCACGGAAAAGCTCTTTACAAAAATGTTTGTCAGACGAATACACTACCATTACAATTATGAATTTCTATATTTTCTTCCACTGGAAACGTCTTTTGATGTCTTTGTTTGACTTGTAACTAATATAAAGCTCAGAATTACTTGTGAACGAACGTTGAATTTTGTTTGCGTTTTCGGTACCTAAATATATGCAAGTTGAAGCTGAGACAAGGAAGTAAAGTCAAATGTGAATCAGAATTTGATCTTATCGTTTAGCTAGGTCCCATTTTTGGTTCAGCTATGGAAAATGTATTGTTCCGAAATAAAAGTGATCCAAAATGTAAAGTTATGTTACACAGTTTCCCACGGTACGTTGGTAACGTATGCTATGACTCTCCCATCCCCCCCCCCCCCCTATTATAATAATCTTTCCGAATTAGGACTCCAGACTTATAGACTTCTTGACAGAATATAATTTGATGAACTAACTGGTTAAGTTATTTATTCATGCGTAGGTCACTGCTGAAGTGAAAATTTATGGACACGCAAATATCATAATTATGAATAATTTTGATGTGAGGAATCTCTGCAGCGCCCACGCAGACGTTTTTGGTTTATTATTCTGCGAATAATACACCTATGTATCGCTCAGTAAAAAATTTTTATAACACCTCCTCAATTTTGGTTTATTATTCTGTGAATAATACACCTATGTATCGCTCAGTAAAAAATTTTTATAACACCCCCTCAATTTTGGTTTATTATTCTGTGAATAATACACCTATGTATTCGCTCAGCAAAAATTTTTTTATAACACCCCCTCAAAATTTTTTCTTTTCCGTTTCAAGGTGCGTAGATTCCAAAAATGCAATGTCCGTCCGCCGTCCACCGTATCACGTGTACAGGCTTCATTTTCGGTCTAAAAAAATCGTTCTTTCGCACACATGCTCCATTTGGGCCCTAGTTGTGTCCCGAAACTTTTCAGCCCGATCGGAATATACCCAGAGGTGTTATGAGTGAAAATGTGTGTAAAAATAGGTACTTTTTGCGTTTTAGCAACATGTTGGTAACATGAGCTTTTAAGGTATCGTTTTTCATGTTTTTGGGGACGAGAAGACCGAATATGAAGTCGATTTTGACCAAAGAGTAGACAATATGAGGTTCTATCAGATGTTCATCTCCCGAAATTGATTTTTTATGAGTCAAAAACCTGGGAAATCGTCTGAAATCACCATCAGTTTGCAGAATAACACTGGAAAAAGTATCAACAGGTGGATCAAGACGAGTAAATGGTCTCAATGATCAGAGATAATTTATATTTAAAAAAAGAAAAAAAAAAGGTAAAACCTTATTCGTGTTTTGGAGCCAAAATTGGTGGAAACCACCGGAAATAGCTATTTCACTTATTTTATATGAAAGAAACAATAAATGAACAGCCAAAATTTCTGTTGGTATGTCCAATAGAATAATAAACCCATGTGACAAGGACTTTGCAGCGTTTTTTTCCTTTCCGTTTCAAGGTGCGTAGATTCCAAAATTGCAATGTTAGTCCGCCGTATCACGCGTACCGGTTTCATTTTCGGTCTAAAAAATTCGTTTTTTCGCACACGTGCTCCATTTGGGCCCTAGTTGTGTTCCGAAACTTTGCAGCCAGATCGGAATATACCCAGGGGTGTTATGAGTGAAAATGTGTATAAAAATAGGTACTTTTGTGTTTAGTAACATGAGCTTTTGAGGTATCTTTTTCCATGCTTTTGGAGACGAGAAGACCGAATATGAATTCGATTTTGACCAAAGAATGGAAAATTGAGGTTCTACCAAATTTTCAGCTCCCAAAATTGATTTTTTTATGAGTCAAAAATCTGGAAAATCGTCTGAAATCACCATCAATTTGTATAATTACACTAGAAAAAGTGTCAACGCGTGGGTCAAGACGATTAAATGGCACCACCAGTGATCAAAGATAATTTGAAAAAATAAATAAATAAAGGAGCGTACCTAATTCGTGTTTTGGGGGCCAAAATTGGTGGAAACCATCAGAAATAGCTATTTCAATTATTTCGCATGAACGAAACAGTAAATGAACAGCCAACATTTCTGCAGGTATGTCCAATAGAATAATAAACCCATGTGACAATATTCTACTGGACTTTGCAGCGTTTTTTACGATCCCTCGCTAGCTGCACTGCAATTAGTGCAGTGGTGAAATGTGAGAGGAAATTTTCAAATTTATTACTGTAGACGCTACCTAGGTAGCACTGTGCACTGCGATCTAGTTGGCGATCGCTGTTTCTGTGATTCCCTTTAGCCCACCTGGGTGGGACCGTTTGCGAGGTTCCTTCTTCGAATTAACAATAATAACCTTGAAGCGAGGCGTCGTTTGTAGCTCTTTTTATTCTTGCATCCTTAATACCCGACGTGCATCATCAAGGTCTGATTCAGCCGTGGCAATCCCGAATCCCCACTTCAAGAATGTATTCAAAAAAAGTTCACCGAGGAGAACTACTACCTACAATAGACGGAACAAAGGCTTAGTTCTTGAAGAGAATCGCGCGGATGGAGTTTGTGCTCTCATAACAACAGTGAACTTAATATCCAGTATTCCTCTGTTGAAACCTCAGAAGTGTGTGCTTAGCTAAAAAACGAGATCAACAGTTTTCCAATTGATTAATTGAATTTAACGAAATAGTTTCAGAAGTAGCTAAAAAAAGCTACTTCTGAAACAGTGTTTCAGAAGCAGAAAAAACAAGATCAACAATTTGTTCGATTAATGCAAGTAAGTTTACTATGTTACTTTACTATAACTTAAATCACTCGCGGCGGAATAGTGGAAATCCATAGCAAAAACTACAGGATAAAAATAAAATAGTCTATTTCCACGTACGATAGCAAACTGTAGAATTCTAATTCTAATTCACTATAGAATTCTATAGTGTACTGACGATGGTGTAACAACCGAAACCTGTCTACAGTTTGCTAGTGTACGTGGAAATAGACTATTTTATTTTTATCCTGTAGTTTTTTTTGCTTTTTTTTAACTTTACTATGTTCATGGGTGTTGAAGTAGGTACGTTAGTGATCCATATTTGCACATATACTCTGCGCACAAGGTTGAACAAAGTTTGAAAAATGTCCGGTCTAGAATTTTTCAAAATATAAACGTCAAACACGTTTCCGCATGTGCGCGCTTATTGGGAAGCAATGAATTTGGAAAGGTTGAGCTTCTGTTTTTAGCTGTAGGATAAAGTTTAGGGATTCGGTCAAGAAGTGGGTTGAGCTCTCTGTTTATTGGGCAAAGGAGTGGGGGGCGCTTAAGCACGTATGGCACTCCAATCTTGAAACGTGAGAATCTGTGCGATTGAAAAAAAACTCATAGAGGAAAGTCTAAATATAAGACAGATAATGTATGCGGAGTATGAAGGAAAAGCGCGCTGTTCTCAAAAACATCCCCAATATTTAGCTCTGAGACTTGAAAGGAATGTGGTAAGTACCCCTTAACAAATTCAAGGACTTTCAATTCAAGATTAGAGCGGACCTTTTGGCAGTATTACAGACAGATTTCAACAACCAAGCATTGGTCATTTGCATAGTAGCGGGGAAATAGAAACAGTTTTCATTTCACTAGGTAAGTGTAAAGCACTATAAGCTGTGAGGAGGAGGTATTTGGGAAAGTTGGAATTTGACCGGCTTTATTAAAGACCGAAGGTCAAAATTTAATTAAGTAGGTACTGCAAGATGGCTTGGAACCTGAGGTACAGAACATTCGTTGAATATGGTTTGAATAATTGAATGTGTTTATTATTTATCATAATACTAATACGTGGGCACATTATTACTATTTTTAATATTTTTAATAATAATATTAAATTTTTATTATTAATTTAATATTTATTATTAACGTTATTAATATTTTTTGTTCTTTTCATGGCAGTAATCAGACATCACCGGACGGTCCTGAGTGACCGCGACTCTTTGCATGGCTCCTTGTAAACTAGCCATGCCTATTAAAAAAAAGGTATACAACTAAAAATAAAAGAATAATTTTTAGGCTGAACAAACGAACATAACTTATTCAAAGCCGATACAACAAAATTTTTGAAGTCGGCACCAAATTTCATCTAAAATTTATAAAACCAAGGGATAAAAAAATATGAAGGCTGTGTGTGGGGTTTTTAATTGAAATTTGGCGCCCACTTCAAAAATTTTGTTTTGCACTGGCTTTGCATGAACTATGTTCGTTTTTCAGCATAAAAATTTTTCTTTACTTTTTAGTTTTACACCGCTTTTTTTAAGTCGGTTTTGCTTTTTTAAGTTTTTTTTAAATTTATTTTTTGCTTTTTAGAGCGATATTTTTAGTAATGTATACCTTATGCTATCCATAGTCTTGGGCACTAGAAATCGAAGAGTATAACTGGCCCGGAACTATTTTTTTACTTGGAAACACTAGTGTGGGACCACCGGGGGATGACTCCTTCATTTGAAAAAAATATCGTCGAAATCGATCCAGCAGTTTCGGAATAATCGCTTATCATATCGTTATTCTTGTTCCTGTTGGCTACATACTGGACCAATCTTTACACAATATAATGGGACCACCTCTTTAATTAAAAAAAATATTAATCGAAATCGGTCCATTAGTTTAGTAATAATCCCTGGGCAAACATTAAAAAAAGATCATGGAAACAGGTCGAATTGAGAACCTCCTCCTTTTTGGTTTATTGTTTCAATAATGAACCTTTGGAATCGACCATGAACAATTTTTAACCCCCCCCCCCCCCCCCTTACATTTCATGGTTTACGTTTCTAGGGACGCAGAATACGAATATCGAATACAAATATTTCCTTCCGTCCGCCGTACGCCGTCCGCGGCCTTTTCCTTAGTTTCCATGAACCAAAATTCAAGAAATTCGGTATACGGGTCCCGTTTGGGCTCCAGTTTGCCCTCGAAGCTCGCTGTTACTGTCACCCAACTCTGAGAGGTGAAAAATAGGGGTTGAAATATCCAGAGTATCCCTATCTCGGAAAATTTTATTTTGAGGTGTGGGTTTTTTCGCAGAGTTACATAATTTGATTTTTGTTGTTGAATTTTTGAGACCATCTACGATGTTGCCATAAAATTTGCCGTAAAGGGCATCAAGCTGCGGTGAGAGCGCAGATCACTGGTCTCTCGGTCAGGTTGACGGTATAGCGCAGTGGTATATGTGACGGACTGTAACGCCAAAGTTCCAGAGAACGAAACCCTACGGGGACCGAATGTTTTTTCACTCCACATCAACAGTTTCCCCCTCAGAACTTCATTTGTGTATCTTTTTAGCGAATTTTCAAAGAAAATGAAGCTATTGCAATGGCTTCGAAATTTAAATAATATAAATTTTTGGAAATTTTCTTCATAGAAATCCGTTTCAGACCATTCTAAAACGATTCCTGAAATTTAACACTTTTTTATATGTATATATATATTTATATATATATGTGTCACTCCAGACGATAACTCTCGATAGAATTGAGATAAACAGCTCAAATTTGCACAAAAAATCTATCTTGGCAATCGAAAGGCTAAGTTCGAAGATGGGCGAAATTGGCCTACTCTAAGGAGGGTTTTGGCGCATTTAAAGTGCGCAAAAATTACCCAAAAATCCCCAAAATGTTATTTTCCAACAAGTGACCCCTCATTTTAAAGGTTTTTGCACGCTGAACACGATGGTGGAATCGGATTTTAGATATCTTGATCCGTTCTCAAATTAGAGCATTTAAAGTGCGCAAAAATTACCCAAAAATCCCCAAAATGTTATTTTCTAACAAGTGACCCCTCATTTTAAAGGTTTTTGCACGCTGAACACGATGGTGAAATCGGATTTTAGATATCTAAATCCGTTCTTAAATTAGAGCATTTAAAGTGCGCAAAAATTACCCAAAACTAGGATAATCTTTAAACTCTTACCCCCCCCCCCCCCACCCCCTTAGAGTGGTCAGATTGAAAAATGTGAGAAGTATTAATTGAAGACGAGAGTTCGAAGCAAAAGAGGGGGAGGCAAACGATTAGTACAACTCCTTGAATTTCCCATTTGACATATAATTGTTATGATACCTTCATAGATATACAAGTACCGGCCCACGTATTACTAGAAGGAAGACGTTATAGTATTATTATATCAGCTTTTGACTGTAAAACACTGTGCCTAAAATATCTCCCTAGGTTTCCCAACCAATTTTAACGCAGTTCTTTCCTAGACAGTTCCTGATTTTAGACATCTGGCGACCCTGCCAGGATCAGAAGTGTTCATATTACCTTTTTTTTTTTTTAATCAGGCTCTGATAATTTTCAGCTCAATTTTAACAACCGGTCAATATGACTACGCCTTTGCTAATGATGATTATCTTCTGAGTCCTAAAATTCTTACGTCATTTCCTTTGCGATTATACCTATTTGACTTTTATTCAAATTCTCCATTCCATTGGACTAAAAAAACTCGTCTCTTTAGATATTTTACATTAAATAAAGAGTAAGGTGACTCAGTAGAGGGGACTCAATGAGCAAAGGTAGGCTTTCAGTTGATTCAACTCAAAGTAGGCAGGTGATCTACCGGTATACAAATGAGAAACGACCCCCATAGCAATACGTCCATGGTTCAATGAAGAAACCAGAGTATCAATGTGCAGAAAAATCATCACACAGTCTTACTTCTCTTATAATTTAGGTTGGACGACCAACTTTTGTATTTCTACAAAACAATATGGAAATCACATGAGAGGTGCTTAGGTACCGATCCGAATTATACTGCACCATTGGTCCTGTTTACATCGTGAACCATAACGTGGAATGGAAAGTTGCGATGTATCCGTACAGGCAACTTTCGATTCCAATAATTCTCAAGCAGTTTCAGGTACACTCAATGTTGAATACTAGAATAGAACAATATTTCAACGTAGCACCCACATGTTCTTCCAAGTGATCCTTCCAGAAACCACATCCTTCCTTCATAGTTTATTTCAAGATTGAGCCTGCATGAAAAACAACCTGCACTTGAAGCACTCATGATTTTCTATAACAACTCCTTTACCTACTGCACTCTCTTGAGTAGGTAAGTCAAAAGTCCTAACTACCCTATCCTACCTAATATGAACCCAAAGCGATCAAATAAATAAGCACTTAGTACAATTACGTAATAAACAAACGGTAGAATCAGGATGGACAAAACGTACAAATTAAAATAAATACGAAGAGAATATACATAGAAAACCAAATTTTAGACCGAAGTTTTCCTTTATTCAAAACCATAGCCATTAATTCGAATATTTCTTTGAAAATTCGCTCATTAAGTCATGCTGCATGACTGGTTTTTTGTCATTTTAGCTACTGTTTGCCATAAACAGAATTATTTTAGCAACATTCAACTCATGATTTAGGTAGGTACTATGGGGGAAGGGGTTAGGTACTAAGCTACGGAGGGTCTGTGATCTATATACAATAGAAGGGTTATCTATACAGACAGCTGTGATCTGTAACAGAAGGGTGTTCTATACAAAATAATAAACCGTTGTGTAGGGATTTGCAGCGTTTTTGAAGTCGGTCAATAAAGCATGTTTTATCTATCTATCTATCTGGTAAAGTTTAGGGTAAATATGGCCATCATTGTTGGTACTGCTGATTGAAGCACGGCAGAAAACTTTTACGATTGGTACCTACACCACCAGAGGTATTATTTCAAAGGATATAGGAGTATTCACAGGATTGCTATTCGCATACAACACGATTTTAATAGAACCGTTACAAATAATTACTAGTAATTATAATTTCTAGCCATTATTCAGGAACTGATGATCGCTGTTATTATTGATTATAACGATAGGTGCATTTTATCTTTTTTTTTAAAGTTAATTGAGTGTGTCCCTCTCATGTAGATAAACAGGTCAATACCCGCCCACTCACACTAAGGGATGATGAGAGGGAAATAATTAAACTTCTTCAGCGTTCTTCTTGAGATACGAAAGCTCTTTAGAGACCTCAGTACTATACCAGTTCGAATTATTATCATTTTATTGGCTTAGGTAATTACATACGTAACTAGAAACCTACTCATGTCTTTCAAGTAGCGATCTCTCCAAAATAAAACATCGCATAAAACCTGATTTGGACTTAATTGATCTCCCACTCAAGAAATCTCTCTGTTCATCATTGTCTGATAAGAACACTATAAAAGTGATTGGGGGAAATGAATCTACCTTTTCGACAACCACAAGTCACAGCCAAATCACGAAGGTAAATTTCTTTATACTTGCGAATATAATTCGTATCGTTCTCCATAAGTTTCAACCAATCAGTGTAGTAATATTAGTAGGTAATTACCAGAATACCCCAATCTACTAGGCCGGATTGTGTCATGCGTACTAATACGGTATGGTGCACACACATGCACATGGACATGATGCCATGGGTATTGTGTTATTGGTTGATCTAATCATATTTTAACCGAAACCATTGAATTATTAGAAATAGGTGATCGATGATTAGTTTCAACGGCTGCTCGAAAAATATTAATTTGTTGTTTTCGACAGGCAAAATGGTCTCTCAAATCACCATCCTCACCGTCATCGCGATGGCTGGCGTGGCAATGGTAAGTACCTACGTCAGTATAAATTCAGGTCAATTTAAAGTGATACGCTCCCCACTAATCCACAGAAGTACGTTGTTGAAGAATATCTTATACACATATGCATGTATAATGCCAAGCAGTTTCTAACCTTGGCTTCATGATTTAAAAACCGCGGAAGACACCTAGGGATCATTCATAACAATTAATGTAAAATGAATGTCAAAGCAAACATTTGGTGCCGGTCGGATAAATTTCACTGAATAGCCTGCCCATAATCATTATGAATGATAAAAATCCTGAATTTCGCCTGAATGCTAATCTTCATAAGAGTAGGTTGATTCCGAAAACATCATGTTGCTGGGTTGTTTTTTGGTGTGAGTAATGTGGAGCTAAAATCGGCACCCTGGTTTTATTATGATGGTGCAGGACCCAATTTTGAGTTAAAAATTATGAAATTTTGCTTGGTAGATTATAAAATAATTCTTAGCAGTATCGCTTTTTGTGAAGTGACTCTTTTACCTCTATTCACGCTCCACTTTTGGTTGGGTACCTACACCAAGATTGGGCATACAATGATCTCAACACATAGTAGCACCATCTAATTCGAACCCTTCACAATAATTGGTTTGTCGTGGTATCCTCCCAAAACCACAAACTTACTCTGTGAAATTAAGATCTCTCAGATAAACCTAGAAGTGAGAACGGAAGACGCAGGAGAGCCGAGGGACAACCTGGGGATCCCCACCATCCTCCACTACCTGGAGGATGGAGGGAGACGGCTTCCAGGCCTATAAATACTCGCCTCCTTCGACTTTCTAACCATTCTACACTCTCCTCTAGTCGCTGACTACTCTCTCTCCTCCTTACCTCGTCTCTCTCCTTACCTAAAAGATCTTGGGCATAGTGGTGATTCGCTCATAACCAAGCCAAGCAAACTCACCCTAAAAGATCTTGGGCATGGTGGTGATTCGCCCATAACCAAACCTAGCAAACTCACCCTAAAAGATCTTGGGCATGGTGGTGGTTCGCCCATAACCAAACCAAACAAACTCACCCTAAAAGATCTTGGGCATGGTGGTGGTCCGCCCATAACCAAACCTAGCAAACTCACCCTAAAAGATCTTGGGCATGTTGGTGGTCCGCCCATAACCAAACCAAGCAAACTCACCCTAAAAGATCTTGGGCATGGTGGTGGTCCGCCCATAACCAAACCAGGCAACGCTCCCAAAAAGATTCCCTGCATGGTGGTGGTTCGCCCATAACCAAACCGGGCACATCCCCCCTCGACGCCGCTCGTAGTGGATGTGCGTCAAATTTTGCATTCACTACATGGTTCTTCATGCATTAACCGTTTCTATTTTCGTTTGCAGTCTTCGTGTATTTGCCCCATGAACTACTCACCGGTGTGCGCATCCAACGGGCAAACGTTCCCCAATAAATGCGCGCTCAACTGCCACAACCGCGAGAATAACGACAGTGAGTTCCATCATCTAATCTTCATTAGTTCCACAGTAGTCAGTCTCTTACGTCCTACATAATGAATGTATGAAACACCTACGTCTATATGCACCGTAACATCCTGATGATTTGTTACAGATTTATCAGCCGTCAGCCGTGGAACTTGCAGAAGGACGGTTCAGCTGAACAATCAGCTAGTGAGTTACTTGATCATTGTTCACAGTAGTACGGTAGTGTCATAATATGGAAATAGAAGACAGCTGTTAACAGTAAAGTTCTTTTGGTGCATATATTTCACGAATGAACTATAGCAACAAGAGTTTGAAACTTGCCATTCACGCTGTCAGTGGCATCACGAATAAGCAATCAACTACTTATTTTGAATGCATGTATAACGTCAGCAAGCTACTTCAATTCTAATACATAATAACATATAGGTACGTCTATAGAATGTTGATACGATTGATTTGTTATGAAACTTCATGTAACATTTCAGACGTCTTGGGAGACAACAGGGGTGTTCTTTAGTGCTGCCCCCCATTTTCAAAGCCAGTTTTGAAACCCTAATCTCAACCGTTTTGAACAAATGTGTAGTGCTTTTGAATCGTCAAAATCTCCTCTTTCCGTCTATTTAAATCCGAAACAAAGAAAATTCGAATTTCACTGTTTTAAAAGCATTCGAAAAAAGTGCGTGGGCAGCACTAAAGTTTTTGACTGGTGTAAAACTTTAGTCCTGCCCCCCACGCTCTTGGCAGGTGGGATTGTGATAAATTCATCAGTTTTTATTCCGCAACCCCGTCCACTTGATCTATATGTCCAACTAATCTATATGGTACTAATCAGCCGATCGGTTGTTTTTGTTGCGCTTGTAAAAACATGAAACGTGTCCTACATATCGCGTCTCCCCTTCAGGCGAGGATCCAAGGGGGGGGGGGGGGGGGGGTCACAGAGGTCATGACCCCCCCCAGAATCAGCCTGCATTTCAAAAAGCAGAGCTGAACGAATTGTTCACAAACCCGAAAACAAAAAAAAACCAAACGAAAACGAACCCAGTTTTTGTGAAATCAAAAACCAGAAACAAACCAAACGACCAAAGTCAACTTACCATAATGTTAACTTAACACATTGTAAACAAAATATAACAATAACTACGATTAAACTTTTTATAGAATACTGATTTTTTTCTGTATTTCGTTTGTAGCAACACTTGTGATTTGTTTACATTTGTATAAGTTCCAACTGGGAACTTGCCCACATGGTCTTCTCAATTTTGCTTCATATACAACTGTGTAAATATTTACCATAAAACATCCGTCAAATTGAAATTCCAATGTCCTCGCCACTAATTACTGTAATTTCTAATTACACAAACGGTAGACAGTGTTAAAAAACTGAAAACAAAAAGAACTATACAAAATCTAAAAAGATTCGATCAAAAATGTCAAAATTAGTCGAATATAATCGTACACTAAACTTGGTCCTACCAATGTTACTTTATATACAATTATGTCAATAAATTTACCTTGGTGTATCCGTCAAATTACACCTTGTTTATTTCTTCTTATTTTTGTTAATTATTATCTTGTTTTGTTTCGTTCTCGTTTTCTTTCCAGCCAAATTCAGTAAAAACGATACTGGATTCGCTGAGATCAACAATAGATTGTTGTGGTTTCAATGTTTTGATTTGCAAACTCTGAAGTTAGCTACGTTGCCATAAAATGCGCCAATTTGTTTGAAAACACATTAGGACACTTTTGGTTTATTATTTTCAATAATGAACCATTGGAATCGAGCATGAAAAAAAAAATTCTTACCCCCCCTCAAAATTTGATGGTTTACGTTTCAAGATATGTAGAATCCAAAACTGCAATAAAAATATTTCTGTCTGTCCGCCGTACGCCGTACGCCGTACGCCGTACACCGTACGCCGTACGCCGTACGCCGTACGCCGTACGGGCCACTTTTCTTAGTTACCATGAAAAAAAATTGATGAAATTCGGGTTATAGTTTCCGTTCGGCGTCTAGTTGGTCCTCGAAGCTCGACGTTACTGTGAGTCATCTCTAAGGGGTTCAAAATAGGGGTTGAAATTTTCAAAACGCCTATACCATTTTTTTACGTAAATATTTTTACGGTTTTAAATAGTTCTTGAACTTGCGAGTTTTTTAAGACCATCCGGAGCATCGTACGTCCAGCCGTTCGTTCACAGTAAGGCCCCGAAGTTTGCACCGACAGGCATTTTCGACTCCAGTGTGAATGAAATTGTATACAATTCAAACCAAATCTCGTAAACAGAGACGCGCCCACAATAGGAATTTGTGAATACGGCCAATCATTGGTAGGGATCACCTGATTATATTGGCGGAGTATGAAGTCGAGTTGGTTGTTCTGTGATATTATTTAATTTGAAAAATGATGGCTCTATTGGAGTTTGTTGGTAGGTAGTGAAACTTGAACAAACGTTGAAGTATTATTGATGGGTAAATTATTACTACGGTAAATCATTACTCAACGGTAAATTATTACACAACGGTAAATTATACCATCTACGTAGAAGGGGCTGGAGTTTGTTGGTAGGTACTTTTGCAACTTTTTTCACTCCTCATCAACAATTTCTTTTCAGAACTTCATTATGTGTGTTTCTTTTTGTTAGGTACTGTTTGTCATCGGCAGAATTATTTTAGCAACATTTAACTCGTGATTTAGGTAGGTACCTACATAGTAACGAGTGCAGGGTTAGGTACTAACCTACGGAGTGTCTGCGATCTACATAATATGCATATAATAGAATAGTACATATCATATTATATAGGCGGGTTATCTATACATAGAGCTGTGATCTGTAACAGAAGGGTATTCTATACAAAATAATAAACCGTTGTGCAGGGATTTGCAGCGTTTTTAGAAGAAAATTGAAAATAAATTCATTTATCAGTTAAATAATTAATAGATATTGAAAAATATTTTTTACATAAACAATGAATTTTATAAATACAATTAATTTTGTAAGTAGACAAATTGGACGAGTTTAGGCATAAGGTTGAAAATTCGGTTTGTATTGTTCGTTAGATTATTTTGTTATTTTTTATATTGCTCTACCCTGTGACCCCCTCCGGAAAAAAATTCTGGATCCGCCCCTGCTCCCCTTCGCCGTTTATCAGACACTTCAGTGCAAAAGACCCGTGGAAAAAGTTAGTAGGAACCGAAATACCACGTTGACAGTTGCCATGAGGCTCGAAGAATAATCCCACCTGCCAAGAGCGTGGGGGGCAGGACTAAAGTTTTACACCAGTCAAAAACTTTAGTGCTGCCCACGCACTTTTTTCGAATGCTTTTAAAACAGTGAAATTCGAATTTTCTTTGTTTCGGATTTAAATAGACGGAAAGAGGAGATTTTGACGATTCAAAAGCACTACACATTTGTTCAAAACGGTTGAGATTAGGGTTTCAAATCTGGCTTTGAAAATGGGGGGCAGCACTAAAGAACCCCCGACAACAGTAGCAGAACATGGTAAATACGACAGTTGATGCTAAATAGAAAATTTTGAATTTCAGGACCAAGAGAAACCTGAAGATTTGTGCCTATGCACTAAGGAATACGAGCCAGTTTGTGGATCAGACCTCCACACTTACTCCAACCGCTGCGTCTTCAACTGCGCTGCCAAAAAGAACAAAAGTAAGAGAAACCCACACTGTTGTCTTGTAATCTGATGTACAATTTCATATGTTGTTAAAATAACATGTTTGGACTGATTCAGTCCATAGCGAATGTAAATAATTTTTTTTTGAACATCTTCACACTGGTCTCCTTGGTATGCAATTTGCATGTACACGATGATAATATTTCATTTCAGCAGCATTATGCGTCTTGCTATGAAAATGCAATTAAGTACAACACAGTTATTACAACATCACAATTATTACAACAGCTGTGAAGAATAGTTAGTTACAATATTGTAAACATTGAACTGAATCAGTTATAAAGAAGCATACACCTGCATGCATTTTTCATTTTTCAGGCCTGAGGATTATGTACCCAATGATGTGCATCATCATGCCATGAACTGTCCACCGCCATCAGAAAAGCCCGCAGAAGCCCGCACTCACCTATCTACCAACGAGGATCATGCTAAAAAAATTTAAATGAGAAATGTGGAATGTACAGACTAGTTAAATACATATCGTGAGAAAACCTTCTGTTCTATTCCCAATTTGTTAGAGACGTATACCACCACTTTCATGTAAAATGATCTTCATATAGGTAATAGTTTCTGTAGGCATTTGGATTCCACTGATGATGGTTCTGTTCAGATACTAAATAATTACCTATCAAATTTGGGATACAGTGGACGATTTACCCTCGGAAAGGTTTCAAGTTCACAGGTTTCAAGTTTTCGCGACTCCAATAGCAAAAGGCACTTACTGTGCCCCTGATTGTGAGACTTTTGAACATTGAATTCAAATCAAATTCGTCTGCCAGAACTGGGGGCTTGGTCGTTTCGAGGATTTCTAATTTGCGCATTCCCCGACGCATAGCTTCGATTACTTCGAAGTATTGGTACCCACCCTCCCCCATTTGGCACCAAACCATTATGATTTACGATATTTCAACAAGATCTATGGAATAGAACTACAGAGATGTGATTTTTAAAGGATTTGGTCTTTTGCTTGTTGTAGTCGGCTGGAGAAATCACCAGACAAATGTAATGAGACTGTTTAACGATCTCGGGGTGAGGTGCTTTATGCAGTGTGATAATTAAAGTTTCAAAACTTCTTAATAAACGGAAAACACGCCATTGCAGAGTTCCTAAACCGCACCATAATTTTTTAATTTAACGTGAGCAACTCCGCGTAATTAACAACACATATAGGTACCTACGCCTTTAAAAAACGCTGCAAGTCACCTGGGTTTATTATTCTAATGGACATACCTACAGAAATGTTGGCTATTCACTTATTGTTTCTTTCATGTGCAATAATAAATTGAAATAGCTACTTCTGGTGGTTTCCACCAATTTTGGCCCCAAAAAACACCTATTTATGTAATAATGCTACTTAATTGTCTTGATTCACCTTTTGATACTACTGCTAGTGTTAACATTCTAATTTACGGTGATTTCAGATAATTTCCTAGGTTTTGCTCATAAAACATGAATTTTGGGAGCTGAAACTTCGTTACCACCTCAATTCTTTACTCTGTTGTATATATATCAACTTCATATTCGGTCTTCTCGCCCTAAAAAACATGGAAAACGGTACCTCACAAGCTCATGTTCACTAAAACCTTTAAAAAACCCTCGAAAAACCGTATTTTTACACCCATTTTCACCCATCACACCCCTGGATATTTTCCGACGGGCTGCCGAGCTTCGGAGCACGACTAGGACCCAAATAGGGACCCAAACATTGAGCGGAAGAACGACGATTGTAGACTAAAATGTAACGTAAATTTAAGGCTTAAACTTCGTTAGAACCTCAATTTTCCACTCTTTGGTCAAAATGGCATTGCGAACTTTTTGCGCATGAGCACGTGCGCTTCGCAAAAATGTTATATTCTGATTCTTCGCAAAAAATTAAGGGGGTTACCTACCAAAGTTTTGTAACTTTTTCCAAAACCCCCTTCTTAAGGGAGATACTGAAATTTTGGTCTTCCTGTATACATAATATTAGAATTACACGAAGTAGGTTAAATTAAACGTGCCGGAGGCTTTAGCTAGTTGTTTATATCAGGCTGGTTGGGTCGCATATTCGCTGTTGTTTAAGAGTTTACGGTCTTGCTTCTGATTACCAACCTCTTCGACTGAAAGTACACAGGACTTCGAAATTCCTTTTACCCAAAAGAGGTGTTGATACTATCACAAGGAAGGGAAGATTTAAAAGTTAGCCTTCCAGTAAAAGAATTATTTGAATTTGTTACCGTAGTGGACCACTAAGTAATTGGGTATTTTGTAAGTGAGCTTAAACATATAAAGCCATCAAATAAATGAAACACCCATTTAGGTGAATATTGTTCCGAATGGAGGAAACCAATATCATTAAGTTCGGCGATAGATGCCAGGACGCATATTCGACCCCAAATTATTAGACGTTAGTACAGAGATCAAATAAAGCAGAAATTGTATGCCCATCTAATAGAAGTATAGAGGAAGGTTTTGCTTGGTGGCCAGTGGTTGAAATGTATGCTAATTTGGCGGATTATCATTGAATTATCATTGATGTCCCTGATGAAGTCGGGTGATGTGTATTCACGTAGAACGAGAAACATACATTTAACCTTAGCTTATCTGAGTAACTACCTACTTTAAAAAAAGTAGATGAGAGAGCAAAAAACGCTGCAAAGTCCTTGTCACATGGGTTTATTATTCCATTGGACATACCTACCTACAGAGATGTTGGCTGTTTATTTATTGTTTCTTTCATATAAAATATATGGAAATAGCTATTTCTGGTGGTTTCCACCAATTTTGGCCCCCAAAACTCGAATAAAGTACGCTCCTTTTTTTAAAACTAAATTAGGTATCTCTGATCATTGATAGTACCATTTAATCGTCTTGATCCACCTGTTGACACTTTTTCCAGTGTTATTATACAAATTGATGGTGATTTCAAACGATTTCCCAGGTTTTTGACTCATAAAAAATCAATTTCGGGAGCTGAACATCTGGTAGAACCTCAATTTTCTATTCTTTGGTCAAAATCGACTTCATATTCGGTCTTCTCGTCCCCAAAAACATGAAAAACGATACCTTAAAAGCTCATGTTACCAACATGTTGCTAAAACGCAAAAAGTACCTATTTTGGTTTATTATTCTGTGAATAATACACCTATGTAATCGCTCAGCAAAAAATTTTTATAACACCCCCTCAAACTTTTTTCTTTTCCGTTTCAAGGTGTGTAGATTCAAAAACCGTCAAGCCGTACGCCGTCCGCCGTATCACGTGTACAGGCTTCATTTTCGATCTAAAAAAGTAGTTCTTTCGCACACATGCTCCATTTGGGCCCTAGTTGTGTCCCGAAACTTTTCAGCCCGATCGGAATATACCCAGGGGTGTTATGAGTGAAAATGTGTGTGAAAATAGGTACTTTTTGCGTTTTAGCAACATTTTGGTAACATGAGCTTTTGAGGTATCGTTTTCCATGTTTTTGGGGACGAGAAGATCGAATATGAAGTCGATTTTGGCCAAGGAGTGGAAAATTGAGGTTGTACCAGATGTTCAGCTCCCAAAATTGATTTTTTATGAGTCAAATACCTGCGAAATCACCATCAATTTGTAGAATAACACTAGAAAAAGTGACAACACGTGGATCAAGACGATTAAATGATGGCACTACCAATGATCAAAGATAATTTGAAAAAAAAAAAAAAGATCGTACCTACCTAATTTGTGTTTTGGGGGCCAAAATTGGTGGAAACCATCAGAAATAGCTATTTCAATTATTTCACATGAAACAAACAATAAATGTACAGCCAACATTTCTGTAGAATAATAAACCCCATGTGACAAGGACTTTGCAGCGTTTTAACGTTGTGAGCGAAAAAGTATGCAACGATCATTATATTACGAGCCGACCAACGATGGTTCGCAAAAAATGAGTTAGCAAATACCTGCACAGTTTTGTCATGAGGCTGCGCTCCTCTCTTGTGGCAACGATACACCCAACAGTTCCTGTCCGTTTTTTGGTTTATTATTCTGTGAATAATACACCTATGTATTCGCTCAGCAAAAAATTTTTATAACACCCCCTCAAACTTTTTTCTTTTACGTTTCAAGGTGCATAGATTCCAAAAATGCAATGTCCGTCCGCCGTACGCCGTCCGCCGTCCGCCGTCCGCCGTCTAAAAAAATCGTTCTTTCGCACACATGCTCCATTTGGGCCCTAGTTGTGTCCCGAAACTTTTCAGCCCGATCGGAATATACCCAGGGGTGTTATGAGTGAAAATGTGTGTAAGAATAGGTACTTTTTACGTTTTATCAACATATTGGTAACATGAGCTTCTGAGATATCGTTTTCTATGTTTTTGGGGACGAGAAGACCGAATATGAAGTCGATTTTGACCAAAGAGTGGAAAATTGAGTTCTACCAAATGTTCAGCTCCCAGAATTGATTTTTTATGAGTGAAAAACCTGGGAAATCGTCTGAAATCACCATCAGTTTGTATAATAACACTGGAAAAAGTGTCAAGACGTGGTTCAGGACGATTAAATGGCACTACCAATGATCAAAGATAGTTTAAAAAAAAAGAAAAAAAAGAGCGTACCTAATTTGTGTTTTGGGGGCCAAAATTAATGGAAACCATCAGAAGTAGCTATTTCGATTATTACGCATGAAAGAAACAATTAATGAACAGCCAACCTTTCTGTAGGTATGTCCAATAGAATAATAAACCCATGTGACAAGGACTTTGCAGCGTTTTATACACATTTTCACTCATAACACCCCTGGGTATATTCCGATAGGGCTGAAAAGTTTCGGGACACAACTAGGGCCCAAATAGAGCATGTGCGCGAAAGAACGACTTTTTTAGACCGAAAATGAAGCCTGTACACGTGATACGGCGGACGGCGGACGGACATTGCATTTTTGGAATCTACGTACCTTGAAACGTAAAAGAAAAAATTTTGAGGGGGTGTTATAATAATTTTTCGCTGAGCGATTACATAGGTGTATTATTCACAGAATAATAAACCAAAACGAAAAATTATGCCGTAATTTCAAAATCAAAATTTACGCTTTTAGAGAGGGTAATATATTAGGTATTTGTGTTTATCTTTAAGTTTTGATTCTTCAAAATTTCGCTGAATTTCAACTTGTAGTACCTACCCATTGCAGATGCGCAAATTTACTACCTATGTGTTAGTAGGTATCTCGGCATAGCAGCATGATCACAACATTATTCAAATATAATTATAACGCTGTAAGGAATAAAACTGAGCTGAACCTGAAATAAACCCTAGGTGGAATTCGCAATTAGTGGCTATTTGGCTTTTGATGACGGATTCTGCTGGAAGGTATTCATTTGATGTTCCTGTGTACTGAGGGAATTTGTGTACCTACTAGCGTGAATAGTTTAGTCCAGCATCAATATCAACGTGATCGGTCAATTGTAGGCACAATTAGCGCATACAGACAACCCTGCTGTCTATAATAGTACCGAACTATAGGCACCTACTGAACTAGTTTTACCCCGACATTAAAGTACTGAGATCCAACACCCTTGGCAGACGTTATTTCTTGTGTGATTACGATAATTCTTCATTATTAGGTTGTGTAACCATCAATTGCACACTTATGAACAATTCAATCTGATCTTATCTCGCCTATTATCGACCTACCGACATCCTGTATCTTCGCGATTTTCGAGTACTACTTACCTATGTTATTTAATAAACATTTAGTTGTGTAACCCTAACCGCAAATTTTACTCCGGCTAAAACAATTATTAATATACACAAACAATTAGGTAACAATATTGAAGAGAGAGCGAGAGAGAGAGAATGTTAACCAATAACTTGCGGCAGGTACGCTTCTGACAACATCTATATAACCCTCCTTGGCAATGTTGCAGGTCTCTTTGGCTACATTCAGGACAGCCCATTAAAAGGTAAGATTAACTTTGACGCAACTCACAAATTTAAAGAAGCATAAAATGGCTTTTTGGAATTCAAAGACAAAATTCAAGCACAATATAACTAGACGTTGTCTTGCAACATGTACGAACATGACACATTGCTGAGGAATAATTGAATGTATAAATTTATAAAGGAATAATGTCAAATTTTAATGAGGAATAATGGCCATTTCATTTCTTCCGCTCAGGAAAAATGGCCCAAATCGCAGTTTTGGCTTTGATGGCATTGGTTGGAGTCGCTACGTGTGTGAGTATTCCTATTAGTTCGATAATGTAGTCCATTCATTTTTTAATTTTTTAATTTCACTAATTTCATTAATTTCATCCCTATGTAATTCATTAATTTTTTTTTTTTCATTTTACCAAACCTCAACTCATAATGTGGGTCTGATAAATCTATTTATTCGTACTTAGGTGTTTTCGTCGTTCACTTACCTACTTCTATTCCATAGAGGCACCACGTTCTATGTTTTATTCGAACTAGACGAGCATAACCCTTGAAACTGTGCCATTCGTTTGGTTCATTTGGTACGTTGCAGTATTATTCATTCTTAGAAAGTATTTGTTCCACTTGACTGTTGGTATGAAACTATAAATTAGATTTTTTTGGTGCCTCTGTATTCAAAGGTCGTGTAGTCTTTCCCATCACACTAAACCATCCCTTAAAAATAATAAGGAAATAGTATTTTTGACAAACCTAGGCTCAGGGCTTTAAATGACAAATTCTAGATGACACTTAAGGGGTACTGAATACCTATTTATCCCATGGATTAATTTTATCCAACTGCTTAAACCGGGCATACGAATTTATATTCTTCAGCTAGAATAAAAACTCGTTGAATTACAATTAAAAACTGTTAATTCCTGAAAAATTGGTACCGGTAAAATTGATACCCACATCCACTCACCGCCAGACAGAACATGCCTATTAGTAATGTTTTCACAGATTCAGTTCGAGAATGGGTTGAGGGTATCTGTTACTTTAGAGTTGAGTTGAAGAGTTTTCATTGCCCTGTACCGCTCGCAATAGAAAGAAACATTCCTAAATGATTTCTAAAACCTGAAATGAAAATTTCATGAGGGTGCGGCTCCAGTTCTTAGTGAATCAATCTAGATTTCAACCAATATCATGTTTGACAGGCTCCTCAGCATTGCATCTGCCCAATGATCTTTTCTCCCGTTTGCGCATCCAACGGCCAGATCTTCTCGAACAAGTGCATGCTGAGGTGCCACAACGCCGAAACCAATGAAAGTGAGTCGAATTCTTGTTTTCAACTAATTAGATCAAAGTTGCAGCATTAATAATAAACAATATACCTAAATATACGACTTATTCTAGATCTCGTAGCAGTTCCAGCTGATCAATGCAAGCAGCACATCCCTCCCGTCCTTGAAATGTACAGAATAGTGGTATGTATTAGTTTATACTCCACTATCTTCTGAACTTACAAAATAGTGGATTATAACTACGGTGACCATAATTCTGAAACAAAAAAGGAGGACCTTCTAAGGAAATGTAACACACATTTTATCAACCAATTTTATATTTAATCTTATAAAGTAAATGTTCAAAAATAACATCTCACAGCAAGGTAGGTGGTAACAAAGATCCCTGCGAACACGCTTCGTTTTAGACAAACATAATAGAGAGTTTTTGCAACACACTCTTGACGAAACGAAACGGAAAACGACACCGAAACGGAAATGGCGGATAGGGCGACCGAAGTCAGATGCTAACCTTTTTCGGTTCAGTTTTCGTTCAGCTTTGGCGTCTACCGGCTGGTGGAGTCACGCTAACGTTATGTCAACCTCTCTTTCATCCATTTTACTCCATGGTTAATACAAATCTATGTCCACACATGGCGTCAAGTCTGCCAAGACGCCAAGAAGCAGCTGTGAATACGACGCTCGACATTTTTATTTTCCAAGGAAAACAGAAGAAGGTAGGTAGCGTTATGCAGATGTAAGGTTAAATTACGTTTCGTCATCTCAACACGACGAAAGCTGACACCGTGAGATCCCGGTATTTTTCGTCGTCACGGTTCGTCAAACTTTTCAGTGTCTTAAGTGCGCATGCGCAGCACTGCTTTCGTTTCGTTCGTTTCGTCGTGAGTGTGTTGCAAAAACTCTCTAATATGCAATCAGAAAGAAACCGCGGCTTGTAAAATATCACATCGTTCAAAGAAATTTAGAAAGGAACAAAAACCCTCCTTGATTATCACATTGCCGGATGATTAGGTCGTATCACCGTTATTACAACAGTTCTGCTTCTTCTTCCTCTTCACTCTTCTTCTTCTTTCTCTTCACTCATCATGGAGTGGAATGTGAAAAACATCTATGGTTATATATCGACCTCGATGTTACATCGATGTTGACGAGTTCCGACGAAAATATATGGGTTTGGCCTACAACTTACAAAAGTAGGACCTTGGGAATACCATTTCAAAAAAGTAGGACCTTATCTTCCTTATGGTGAGTTCAAAAATGAGAGGACCCAAACTCAAAAAGCAGGACCTGTACTCTCAAAAGGAGTACCTATGGTCACCGCAATTATAACTCGTGTCTAATTCAGGTGGTTATTTGGTAATATTCCTACTGAACCTTCGCTATGTCTATGTACTCATATTTCTGTTTCTGAACAGGTTGACAGCGTTGAAGGTTGCATTTGTTCTCGCGAGTTCACCCCAGTATGCGGCACCGACACCAAAACGTACATAAACTCGTGTGTTTTCAAGTGCGCAGCTAACAAAGACAAGAGTAAGGATTCGAAAACTTGAAATTATGCTTTATTGGGCCAAAAATTTGTTTTTGTCCGTAGGCAACAATTCGTCGGATTGAAAAATTCCCTAAATTGTGATTTTATGGAAATTATATCTATGGACTGTTAATAATTAGGTTTCTCTATTGTTCCAGCTTTGGGAATGCTCTATCCTCATCGGTGTCATTTTTTGGCTTGAAGTTCGCTTTACTGAGACTTCGTTTGTTAAAGAAATTGATTTTCACGATATTTCTTCGATAAAATCGAACAAAATGGGTAGGCATACCGCAATAAATTGAGTGATTAAATTTTTCTTCACAGTTTAACGATTTATTCAACCGCAACTTACGTAGCCCAGTCAGCTGAAAGTTGATAATTTATTAAGTAATAATTACTATGATGTATAATTATTATGACCATTATTATGTTTGGTACATTTGTACAAGTAAATGTGATTAAAGTGTCCATCTATTGCAACAGTAGATGAAAGTGAAAATGATTGGAGATGCTTTGTTATAATTATTATTACCACACAAAAAAATCCGAACAAAATCTGTGCCTCCAAGATTTACAGACTCATCTCCTTTTAAAACCAGTGCAACTCTCGTCACAATTGACCGGCAGTGGATGTAACAGCAGTTAGGTGTTGGCAATAAATCTAAGTAAATCATCGGAAATTTAACTGAATGAACTACAATGAAGTGAATTAACACATGTAATTACGTAAATCAACGCAAAACTCTGAATTTACGATCTCGTTTCAGTAGCAGGAAAGTAATAATGGATAGGAGGTATTACAGCTTAAGATTTCAAAATTTAGTTGCACCATTGGCGATAAAAAACGCTGCAAATTATTACACAACGGCATATTATTTATCTGTATAGGTTTCCCTTCTGCGTAACTCACTGTTTTCTGTGGTCATTACCCTCGAGCTGCCTCCAGGAAAGCCCTAAATGGAGTAATGAAGCCGGCCCGGAAATTAAAGTATTATACAAATGCGCGGGATTCAATAATTCAATAATTAATTATTTGTAGCTATTCATGAAGCATAAGGTAAATAATAAACCGTTCTGTAATAATTTACCTGTGTAGATGCCCCTTCCGCGTAGATAGTATGATAAACCGTTGTGTAATAATTTACCCAACAATACTTCAATTTTTCAAGTTGCAAAAGTAAGTATCAACAAAATCCAAAAGAGCCATCATTTTTCAAATAGAATAATATCACAAAACAACCAACTCGACTTCATACAGCCATCCGTGATTATATCCCTAGCGATGATTTCTGGGCCGGATTTATACCGTTTGATTCACGATCATGCTGACAAAGGTTTTCGGTGCAAACGAACGGCTGGTCATGCAATGCTCCGGGTGGTCTCAAAAAATTCTTTAGTTCAAGACTAATTTAAAAGCGTGAAAAAAATCATACCCTTCCATTGAAAGTTTTCGAGCTACGGCGTTCTGAAAACTTCATGACACTAACGCCAAGCTTCGCGGACCCTACGAGACCCCAAACGGGACCTATAAACCAAATTTCATTAATTTCGGTTTATGGTAACTAAGAAAAGTGCGAAGTACAGCGTAAGGCGGACGGACAGAAATTCTTTTATTGCATTTTCGGATTATACATGTCTTGAAACGTAAACCATCAAATTTTAAGGGGGGTTAACAATTTTTTTTTTTTTTTCATACTCTATTCCAAAGGTTCATTATTGAAAATAATAAACCAAAAGGGGTCGTGGGCGGAGGGGAGTGGTGGAGTGGGTGCGACTGGGTGGAGGAGGGGGATTTACAAGGGGCGCGTAAGGCGCCTTACAACCAACTGGTTATGGATAGATGAAAATGTGAATCATAACATTGATAATTCAGAAAGACGTAATTATTATACATACCCGTTATTATAAATTATAATGTTATATAGATATCATAGTTATTTTTCCCACCCTTCTGTGCAGGATAAATACCTTACCTACACGTGACATGCGAGGGTTTTTTGTGTCCACCCGGCCAACAGTAGTTGATGTGAGAGTCACTAGTGAGCTAACCTGGGTTGGTTATCTCAATTATTGAGACGTCACTAACGACGTAGAGTTAGTCCGACTTCGCATAATGTGATATAGGTAATTAGTCCTATCGGGGGAAACAGAATCGATGTCAGACAATAAGAAAAAACCACCGGTGCGACATATTCGTGGGACAGCTACATCGGCGATCGTAACCTGCCTTGTTCTGAAGAAACACCTCGAAGTAACTAGGTAAGTAGAATGAGTTAAATAATATCCATAGAGTGAATTGAATATCACCATCTGTGAATAAGTCTGGCCTCTTTGATACTGAGCAGATATGAGCTATGTAAATTTTGGTATTCAATCATGATGACTGAAAATACCTGAACGATATGAATAAAAAACCACAGTCATGCAGCATGGCTATAAGAGCGAATTTTCGAAGAAATAACCACGTTCCTTAATCTTCAAAGTGCTCCAGTTTGAGAACGGAATGAGATATCGCAATTCTGATTTCACCATCGTGTTCAGCGTACAAAAACCTTTAAAATGAGGTGTCACGTGTCAGACTGTTTCATTTTGGGAATTTATGGGTAATTTTTTCCCCCTAAAACTCCCCAAAACTCCCCCTTAGAGTGACCCGATTCTGCCCATCTACGAACTTAGCCTGTCGATTGCCAAGACAGATTTTTCGTGCAAATTTGAACTTTTTATCTCAATTCTTTCGAGAGTTATCGTCTGGAATGACACATACATATATATAAATATATAAATATATATATATATATATACATATAATTTTTGGTGTCTTTCGGCAGTGAATTCAGGATGGTCTGAAACGGATTTTGGTATGAAAATCTTTCGGAAATTCGAGTTTTAAAAATTTTGGACCGAGAACAATAGCTTCCTTTTTTTCGAAAATTCGCTAATAATATTGAACCGTTGTGGGGGACCGTGTAGTGGTCGAACAAGTTCTGGGAAAATGTGAGAAACAAGAACGAGAGAATTTGAATGGTTTTTATTGACGTCAATTAAACCTAAAAGTTGAGCCTGATTAAATATATATGTAACTGAATTTACATAATTACCTGAATGTGTAATGTAAACGTTTTCAGCAGCCATGAAGATATGGCGAATCCTAGTTGTACTTAATGTGGCCCTCGCAGCTATAATGGCGGAAGAAAAGGTACGTACCACTCAAATATACCGTTGTATTTAATGGGTAGTATCACAATCTACAAACAGTAGTGGCCCAGTCGTCTTGAATACACCGGGGGTTAATAAATTAGGGAATAGGTACCCATATTATAGTATTATAATCAGAGCCCTTCACAATATGGCACTTATTTTTGTGAAATAGGGCTCTATAAAATATGGCAATATGGCCCTTATTTTGGCCCAAATATGGCACTTATTTCTCTCAATATGGCACTTATTTTTCAACCCTCTCCGACCACCCCAGCTATTCTGAGACGATAATATCACAACATGCAAGTTATTTATGCTAAATAATTTATTTTATTTACAAAGCTTTATACAAATAATTAATTATTATTATTATTATTATTATTATTATTATTATTATTATTATTATTATTATTATTATTATTATTATTATTATTATTATTATTATTAAATAACAACATCAGGTGTGCTGCAACGCTTTCCATTGAAAATCCCAGCCGTCGATCACTCAGAAGGTATTTCATTTTTGAGAAAGTCCTCTCCACATCAACTGATGTTACCGGGGCGTATTTCATAGAGAGGACATCAGCAGGTTCCCAGCCTTCCTTCAGAGTGGCGACCCGTGGAAGCACCCCATTCCAAAAGGGTTAGAGGCTTTAGTAATCCCTCTACTACACTAATGGCCTCAGGGTTCGAGAAACCTCATGTCATTCAGTCACTTCAAATTTTTTTTTTAAATTTTTTTGAAGGAGTTTCGCGAAAGAAAAAGCAAAACATGGCACAAACATGGCATTTTCCCAAAAATCGGCCGAATATGGCATTTTACAAAAAAATTGGCAGAATATGGCATTTTTGTATGGCGCCATGGCAATATGGTATTTGAAGGGCTCTGATTATAATGTTTCCTTGTGTGGAAGTTAGCCGTTTCGTGCTGATTTTGAATGTTATTCTTCCAGTCCTGTGTATGCCCTGCTGTATGGCAACCAGTATGCGCATCAAATGGCAAGACCTATGCGAACAGTTGTTATTTCAACATCGAAAGAGAGGAGGGATGTAAGTACCTATTGGAATTTTTCACAGGTGATGCAATTCCCAGCACACTTGCCTCGTCCAAGCACATCGTTCGGGATAAATATGTACATTTGATAACATACATTGGTGAACATGAGATTTGAAATGACGATGAAACCATACTTGGCAACTCGGAACTAAATAACTGGCACTTGAAACTAAATACCTGCACATCCGAAACAAGGGAAGAAAAAGGTTACTCAATAGTAAGTATCCGTAGGTACTTAATAGCACCCACTTTTTAAAAGCTTGATCGGAACTCCGGTTGTTTATTGTGGTCAGACATGATTCTGAACCGTGTATTGCAATTTCTGGCGCATTTCTCATTAGTAAGACTCAAGTGACACAAAAAAGTATACCTCACTAATGATAACCGAAATTCCTTATCAAGCAGCGATATGACGGTTGACATTTTTACCTGAATGAATTAAATAAATTTTTCTTAAGCGGTTACTCTACTAAGTAGTATTACCAAATAATACGCATCTAAAAAATACCCATTACAACTAGGTTCTACGTGCCTCGTGCAGTTACAATTTTGATGGCATGTTTTTTGATGAGATAGGTAATGGTTTCTTCTTTTTTTCCAGCTCAAGAAATTATTTATAATGGTTCATGTGAAGTAAGTATGATTTACCTACAACCCGTTTGTGTCTTATGGGATGACGTTTTTAGTAAGCCCTTCATTACACGTCTGTACCATCACAAATTTACCGACAACCATTGACAAGTTGACAAACTTTTCAAGAGCTAATAACATTCTTCCTCCTGCTTAGAGGGAAATTTCTTTCCGTCCGGTGTGCTTTTCCCTTAGTTAGGTACGATGAACCAAAATTATTGAAATTTGGATTGTAGGTCCCGTTTGAGCCTAGTTGGTCCTCGAAGCTCGGCGTTACTGCCATTTAACTCTAAGGGGTGAAAAATAGGGGCTGAAATATCCAGAGTATCCCTATCTCGGAAAATTTTATTTTGAGGTATGGGTTTTCTCGCATGTTTAAATAGTTTGGTTTGTTTTCTGAATTTTTGAGACGATCTGGAGCATTCTACGATGTTGCCGTGAAATTTAATATGAGCAGAGTGTATGCAGGCAAAGGTGGGTTGAGGGCGCACGTCACTTATCTCTCGGAGGTGGCCACCTTAGGGGAATGGTCTAGACGTCGGACTCGTGCACTTCAAATCAGAGGTTCGAATTCCAGTTCCCGGACCGATTATTTTTCTCTTTACATCAACAATTTCCCTTCAGAACTATATTTGTGTTTCTTTTTGCCATTTTAGCTACTGCTTGAACATTCAACACATGATACTAATTTGTAGTGGCAAATAGGTTACCTTCTAAACTAGGGAGGGGCTGCGATCTACACAGAAGGGTTATCCATACAGAGAGCTGTGATCTCTCTGTAACAGAAGGTTGTTCTAAACAAAATAATAAACCGTTGTGTAGGGATTTGCAGCGTTTTTCTGACTGAAACATTTAAAACAAACTGAAACTTCGTTGCTATTCTTAAAATGTATCTTACTACATTTTTAGCGTTGAATTATATTTTACTGCTATTATTCTTCAGGCTCATAAATGCCTCCAAAGATGCCCTCATACGCCACTTAACGTGTGTGGGTCAGACGGTCTTACTTACGGCAGTAAATGTGCCTTGGGATGTACGAAAATAGATCAACCCGAAAAAGGTAAGTGGGTAAGTGTGTAGGAACCTACCTAAATATTCTATCTATAGGTACCAACAAAGCAAAGAGTGCATAGGTGCCTACATAATATTATGGTGAATGAAAATGTTCAATTCCATGCAAATGTTCAACCTTCATTGAAATCTTGATTATTATCGACCTGTTGTTGTGTTTCAGCTGATGTCACTGTTGCTTACAATGGGAAATGTAAAGAGGTTGGTAGCCATTTTAATATTCGTAGTTATTCTATTAGTTTACCTACACTGTACTCGTCCCCATCAAATTCTCGTACCAGAAATATTTCGTGCACGTGCCAAAACTCAAGTTAGTCGTAGATACTGTAGGTTTTCTGATGAATGAATCATAAATTCTCCCAGAAATATGAGTGAGCCTACAACTGCAGATAGTAAAACGTTAAAGTATGATCACTCTATAAACCATGAAGAGAACTATGATGCATAGGTACACTTATTCCTGCTTCATAAACTCGAAATTAGCACGAAATCGTACTATGCAATACAATTATTATTAAAAAATACAACCAATGTTTCTCCCTACAGCCCTGCATTTGCTATGAACTGTATAAGCCGGTGTGTGGATCCAACGGTGAGACATACGGCAACGAATGTTTTTTCAACTGTGACAACGATGGATGTGAGTTTTATAGAATATTGATGATTTCATTGAATTTGTTGTCATTACGAATAAATTCCTGCATCCGTGCTCCCAGAGACGATCGGGTAATTATATTGAGACAATTTCAAATATCGTCTGTTTCCAAGTCTAAATTCCACATGTTTACATACAGGACCCTTAGAACATGGGACATTTTCAAAGGCCTCATTAAAAATAATGTATTTCATCTTTTGCAGCTTTGAGAATAGTATACTATAACGGTACTTGTGAGGTAAGTTGATCAATGAACTAAATACTTCCATACAATCTTACAGATTTGACACTGTATAGTTCCAATTAAGTCCAACTTAAAACGATCACATTGTGAATATTGTGATTTAATGTTGTCTGTAAGTACTAAACTTGACTTATTTCTCATAGGCATATAATTGTTTCCGTAAATGCCCGCATAAACCACTCACTGTTTGCGGATCTGACGGAGTTACGTACGAAAGCGCGTGCGCCCTGAGGTGTTCCAAAGTTGATAATCCAGGTAAAGCCCCCGAAGTTCCACTGACAAGACTAACTTTTGTAGTCGGCCATCAGTGGCCGACCTCTCGAACAGAATCCGGCATTGAAAACCAAACTCACCTGATTATTCCTGATTGTTTTCAGCCAACGTCACCGTAGCTTACAAAGGGGAATGCAATTATTGTATGGAAGCATAGAACACAATGGACGTGGTTATATCGCAATTATATCCCTTTGATGCGATATATACATTAAATTTCGATCCCTCTGCGGCATAGCCCCTATGCCGTCGAGGGATCATAATTTAATGTAAGTGAATGTATAAATATTTTACTTCCACTTTCGCTTATTGGGATGGAGTGAATACCAAACCTCAACCCAGTTAAGACTAGCTTTTTCCACTGTGTATCAAAGCATCTTCAGTTGAACCAGAAGTGAATAAATAAATACTTATAAAGTAAATAACTTATAATTTAACTGTACTTATAAATAAATAAATAAATACTTATCCTTACTAATACGATACATTGTTACTACCCCCCCCCCCCCCACAGTTCTTTGACTGTTTTCTCCGATTTCAACAGTGCCCGATTCTATGAATTTTCTCCACTCCTGTTCATATACTCACCCATCACATATTTACATTCAGGCGTAAAGGGCTAAGTAGAGTTTATAGGTTAACTCTCAAATATTTTATCTTTCCATCATGCGAGTCGAAAAATACAGAAGAAAGATTGATAGTAACCCTAAGGGAAACTTCGTCGGTGTTACAGTCAGCTTCCATAAATCAACAAACATGGAACAGTCTTGTATGGTACAACCGCAATCAATAACTATCGAATCTTGCGCCAATTAAGGCCCTCCAGACACTTGATCAAAGGTTTACTGAGGGGTGAGAGTGTGACCGGTATATATTTGAACTAAATGATGAACTGACAAGGTAGCGTAGTGCGTGGTGCAGATAGCCCTTCAAATTGCTATTTAACACGATCCATTCACAATCAATTCCCCAACACTCGCCCTCAAATTCCCCAGGTAAGAAGAGAAGGTAGCAGCGCCACACGTAGTATAGTGGGAAGGCGATTTATCAATTGATTATTGGTGAATATGAGACGCCAGGGTCTCGTGAACTCAGCTCTAACTACACATGACCAATCAATATCTTCGAGGTGAAGCAGCTATTACTCCTACAGCGTATGCTGGGGATTCAGATGATACGATTTATGCCATAGGTCAATGGGAATTTTGAGAAGGGGGGGAGGGGGTGCTGATTAATTGGCAAGTTGCAATAGTGATGTTTTAAACATGTACCAAATAAGGTATATTGAGAAAAGGATGTGAAATTTTACGAAAGAGAGTGAATAGGCATGAATAGTTCTTCCGTTTTCTGACATTAAAGTCGTCGCTCGTAGCTACTTACTGCTTACTTGCTTACTTCTTACTTTTAATTCGATTTGATAAAACTAATTGTCGTGAGCCCCTCCCGGAGCTCCAACACACTAGAATTAAGTTCTCGCTAATAACAACCCGTAGACATAAGGCTCTGGCAAATAAACGGTAAGAGTGGGGCAACCGACGCAGGATCCGGTGCCCAACCTGGGGCCCCACCACCAGGGTGGTGGCTTCAGGGTCTATATAACCCCGGATCCTGCGCCATTTTCGCCATTCTACGTCTCCTCTAGCTGCTGGCTACTCTCTCTTCATCCTCAAACCTCCTGTCTTCAAATTCACTTCTCAATTGCTCACATAGTAAATTCACACAGTAAATTCACACTCACACATTTCATCAGAGTTAGGTGGAGGTCTCGCCCTTAACCAATTCTGATGACACACACTACACGCTCGGTGGAGGTCCGCCCTTAACCGCACAAACACACACGCTAAATTCACACACACACACATAAATTTAGTCAGGTATGGTGGAGGTCTCGCCCTTAACCAACCTGACCAAATTTATTACACGCTCGGTGGAGGTCCGCCCTTAACCGCACACACACACACACACACACAACCAACATTCATCCAAAACCAATTTCTTAAATTAAACGCTCGGTGGAGGTGCGCCCTTAACCGCAACCACATTCAACAATATTCAAACCACACACACCAATTTCACACTTAAATTCATTCCTATCCAAAATCCAACTACCTCCACCTCTCATGGTGAATTTTACAGCCACTTAAATTCACCATACTAATAATGTTTCAGCTACATCAGTGATCGAGGGTTATATTATTTATGTATCAAAGTAGTATTAATAACATTATGACAGTCACGCCGAAAGCCCGACTTGTAGAAAACGAGCATAGAACGAGAAATTGAAAGGGAAGCCCCGTTGAAACAAATTATATTAGGTACCTATACGCTATACAGATATCCATATTCTATGGTTGTACCAGACAGACAAGTAGAAACTCGATTTAAAGATAGAGGTTGAGTGCCATTTATACGGAGATGAATAATTCGCGGAATTTATGTACTAGGTACATCATAATCCTTAATGCAAAGAAAACAAATTTGGATCAGCCTTAACCCCTAAGTGTCCAAATTTTCAATCCAGTTAACTCCACTTTTTCAAGAAGTTTGAAACAGAAGTAGCGTATGTGCCAACAGTTAACCAAAAGAAAAAAAAAAAAGAACGTGGTTAGCGTTTTGGAAACCTCAACATCTCTTCTTTCACCTGCTTCTGCCGAGCAGTTCCTAACCCTCCTTCTACATCGAGAATTTTAAAATGTAAACATGTGGGGGCACATACCGAACTAAAGGGAGATAGATGCGTATGTTCCCCTAGGCTGTTGGTTGTGTGCATGAGTCACTATCACGGTTGAACGTTTGTTTCCTACTTTGTTTCCTTTGCTCGTGGCTGTTGGTTTCCTTTGACGAGTTTGAATCACCCTTATGTATAGGTACATCGTCTTACTGTTTAGAAAATTGGTCTGGATGTTCGCTGCGCTCGCACCTTCGAGGGAAGATAAACCACCACCCATCAATCTTTTTAGACAAAAATATAGATGGGTGGGGCGTACAGATCGCTCTTTTGTGTAGAAAAATGGTCTGGAATGGGGTATAATCGCCTTCATGATAGATCGCCCTTTTATGTAGAGGAGTGGTCTCGATGCTCGCTACGCTCGTGGCTTCAAAAGGGAGGATGAAGAAATCAGTCCTTTTAGACAAAAATACAGGTGAGTGGAGTGTATAGCTCGCCCTTTATGTGTAGATCGCAAAACAAGTGGTGGCACATGCGGAACTATTTCCCTAGTCTCGTGTAATACCTAGTGTACGTATGTGCTCCCACTTTTTTTTTGTAAGCGAATTTTTCGTTGTGAGGCGTGTGATAAAAGCATGTAGGGCAAAGAGAACGAAATGTTTTGAGGTTTTGGAAATATTTGGAAACACATTCGGGTCCTAGTTGTGCTCCGAAGCTCGGCAGCCCGATCGGAATACACCCATTGGTGTTAAGGGAGAAAAATGGGCGTAGAATTTTTTTAAAATTTTTGAGGTTTTAGTGAACATGAGCTTGTGAGGTATCGTTTTCCATGATTTTTTAGGGCGAGAAGACCGAAAATTAAGTTGATTTTGACCGAAGAGTGAAGAATTGAGGTTGTAGCAAAGGTTAACCTCCCGAAGTTCATTTTTCTGTGAGTCAAAAACCTGCGGAATCGTCTGAAATCACCATAAATGTGTATAATAACCAGAGCCCTTCACAATATGGCACTTATTTTTGTGAAATAGGGCTCTATAAAATATGGCAATAAGGCACTTATTTTGGCCCAAATATGGCACTTATTTTTCAACCCTCTCCGGCCACCCCAGCTATTCTGATACGATAATATCACAACATGCAAGTTATTTACGCTAAATAATTTATTTTATTTACAAAGCTTTATACAAATAATTTATTATTTGGTGGTCATCACCCGTGGGGGGTAAAAAGTGCCACGGGGTGACGCGAGTGGGGGGCCCAAGGGCCTATTCCCACCCGCAAGTGCATGTGGAGGGCTCAGTGGTCGGGCATAATAGCCTCCCCCAAAAACTCCCTCACCAGGCTACACGAAGCAATCAGCACGGCCTTCTGCATGTCCTCGTAAAGTCCACCGGGCAACCCAAGAATCCTCAAACTTTCATGGAGTTTCTTGGGTATCACCCCGGTGGCAGACAAGACCACGGGAACGATTTATTATTATTATTATTATTATTATTATTATTATTATTATTATTATTTGGTGGTCATCACCCGTGGGGGGTAAAAAGTGCCACGGGGTGACGCGAGTGGGGGGCCCAAGAGCCTGTTCCCACCCGCAAGTGCATGTGGAGGGCTCAGTGGTCGGGCATAATAGCCTCCCCCAAAAACTCCCTCACCAGGCTACACGAGGCAATCAGCACGGCCTTCTGCATGTCCTCGTAAAGTCCACCGGGCAACCCAAGAATCCTCAAACTTTCATGGAGTTTCTTGGGTATCACCCCGGTGGCAGACAAGACCACGGGAACGATCCGTACCACCTCCTGCTCCCACATCGTCCTTATCTCGTTAGCAAGGGATAAATACTTATTTACCTTCTCCCTGTGCTTGGCTTCGAGGTTCGATGTGAGAGGTACAGAGATGTCAAGTAGGTAGGTCGTTCCCTCCGCCTTGTTCACAAGGACAATATCAGGCCGGCGCGCGGTGATTGGCAGATCGGTCGGTAGCTCCTTGTCCCAATACATCTTGTAATTTTCATTCTCCAAGTACCTGACTGGCTCATACTGGAAGTAGCGCGTCCTGTCCTGAACGAGAGCGTGCTTTAAGGCCAGCTCTTGATGGACTATACGCGCCACGATGTTGTGCCTATACAGGTACTTGGTGGGAGCAAGGGCCGGGCAACCCGCCAGGACGTGATCTATTGTCTCACCAGTGGCTCGACAAATGCGACACACGTCCTGTACTCCAGCTTGCCGGATGATATACTTTCGGTAGTTGCGGGTCGCCACGACCTGGTCCTGTATGGCGATCATGAACCCTTCGGTTTCGACATACAGGGAACCAGTCACCAACCATCTGCAAGAGGCAGAGCTGTCGACAGTGGGGGACAGGAGCTGTGAGCGGAATCGCCCATGCAGCTCCTTCGCTCCCCAGGCCTCACCTTTGGCCACATCCTCAACCACTTTCCCAAGAGGGTCAGCATTGGGCACGCACAGACTGAGGGGGGTGATGCCCTCGTCCACCTGACAAACTGCGTTCGCAATGGGGCTGACGGTAACGCGACCAAGAAAGTACTCCCGAAGCCCGCCCGCCTGCCGATAGCAGAGGTTGGAGATGTCAGGGAATCCCCGACCCCCAACACCGCGTGGAAGCGTGACTCTCTCAACTGCCGACTTGGGGTGATGAGCCCGGAAGGCAGTCGATTGAGTCCTGACTAGGCGGTCCAGGGAAGCAAGCTCCGAGTCGCGCCACTTCACAACCCCAAACGAGTATGTCAGCAGGGAGGCTGCATAGATGTGAATGGCCCTGACCATGTTGCGGGAGTTGAGACCTGACTTGAGAAGTGCCCGAAGTCTCGAGCGAAACCTCTCAGTCAGAGTCCGCTTGATGGAACCATGGTCAAGGCCGGCAGCCTCTGCGTACCCTAAGTACTTGTAACACTGACCCTCCTCCAGGGAATCGATTGAGGAGGCGGATGATCGAAGCAAAAATGGCTCAACCTCCGCAAACTGGCCATGCTTGAGGGTGCTCAGCCTGCATTTATCGACTCCAAACCTCATATGGATGTTATTATTATTATTATTATTATTATTATTATTATTATTATTATTATTATTATTATTATTATTATTATTATTATTATTATTATTATTATTATTATTATTATTATTATTATTATTATTATTATTATTATTATTATTATTATTAAATAACAACATCAGGTGTGCTGCAACGCTTTCCATTGAAAATCCCAGCCGTCGATCACTCAGAAGGTATTTCATTTTTGAGAAAGTCCTCTCCACATCAGCTGATGTTACCGGGGCGTATTTCATAGAGAGGACATCAGCAGGTTCCCAGCCTTCCTTCAGAGTGGCGACCCGTGGAAGCACCCCATTCCAAAAGGGTTAGAGGCTTTAGTAATCCCTCTACACTAATGGCCTCAGGGTTCGAGAAACCTCATGTCATTCAGTCACTTAAAATTTTTTTTAAATAATTTTTTTGAAGGAGTTTCGCGAAAAAAAAGCAAAACATGGCACAAACATGGCATTTTCCCAAAAATCGGCCGAATATGGCATTTTACAAAAAAAATTGGCAGAATATGGCATTTTTGTATGGCGCCATGGCAATATGGCATTTGAAGGGCTCTGGTGATCAGTCACAAGTACAATAGTCACAAGGTGAACTGAGTACCAAACAGTCCTCAGAGTTCACAAGTCACTTCCAGGGGACGAAGATCTACTATTTCGGGGGGTCGAGTGGGCAGTCGCCGTCGCGAGGTCACAGGTGTAAAGCCCCCATCCACAATCAAAACCGTCATCAACCGTTCCAAGGGTTGTTGACGGAGGTCCTGGAGAACTCAGATCGCAGGTGAAAAACGCGGAGGCGGTATCACAGCGCATGCGCGGTGACTGGGGGCGGCAGTCCCACACTGTATAGATCCGCCACTTCGAGGACTGACACCCCCAGAGCGGCTACGACCTACGTCTAAATACCTACACGGAATTACCGTAAGTTTTTCCACACCAACCAACTTTTTCTCCGTTTTTTTTTTCTTTCTCCAATATCACATTTGTTCAGTTTTATTATTTTATTTTACCGCTAGCATCTTATTTTCAAACGTCTTTTTCACAACAAATGAGGATTTCCCAGGTAACGGCCACGTTGAGAAAGGTGAGACATCAACAACGCGCAGCGCTGTAAAGCGCCTACTAGTACACTGCATCAGCACAATAATTTAATAATATTCGTAGTATAATAAAATAATTATTGTATAAATAGCTTATTTCCATACATGGCACATTGCAATCAATCTCTGTGAACCAACGACGCTGAAAAACTACCAAATCTAGGGACGCGGGAGCGTCCCGCCCGCCAAGAAAACCGAAAACCTCCATTAAAATTTATATGGAGGTGAGTTATCATAAACGATTTACATTAATTTTAACGGGTAGGGTCATAGAATTTCATCATTCCCGCGGACATGGTGAGGAAACGTGTTTGACACAGAATTAAGACTGTTTCATTCTCAAAGAAAGTTAAAAGAGATACATTCGAAAAATATGCAATTTTCAATAATATTTCACCACTTCTTGCATTAATACTTTTTCAAATACGTAACGCAGTTACATTTGAAATTCACCATATCTATAATGGATTTTTAAACAAGTTTACTTGGCCAATGAGAAATCACTATGAGATAATTGGTAGGTACTCACTACCAAAAAAACTGAGTACCTACATCCATCCAAAGAATGGATTTTGGCGTTTTGAACAATGGTATTTTAAAACAGATTAATCCTCAGGTAATAAATATGATGATAATGAACAGTAACTGTGGAACCTATAAAGGAATGAAAACAAGTTGAATATAATATACAATTATTGTTGAATCGAATTTAATTCGAACCGGAGCATAACAGTGCAAAATGCCTAATGTCTTAATGTGTAAAATTCAAATTGGAAATTGGAAATGGCTTCTTTATTCGGTTCACTTTCACAGGTTGGTGTCACCAATAAATCGCAAATGAAATGTGTGTGAACCGCTTGGAGCAACGCGGATTCATTTAGGGGGAACAGAGTAATGATTTCCCCTTAAATGTGACCGGATTTTACACATAAAATTCGGAAAATATCTTTGAATTCAGCTAGGTGGGTACTTAGTTAAATGAGTGCAAAGTTTGGGTGACTACTTAATTTCGATATATCAACCTCCGGTTGCTCGTTCATCATATACCCGCTAATTAATCCGCCACATGAGAATTGCATGCAAAACAACGATTAAAAAACATTTAATAAAATAACAAAGGAAATAATGAAGCATAGAACTAAATCACTCGCGAAGAAATCGTGGAAACCCATTTCAAAGAAAAACGGAGTTATTGAAAAAATAGTGTATTTCCACTAATACATTGTGTATCAATGGAAATAGACTATTTTTTCAATAACTCCGTTTTTCTTTGAAATGGGTTTCCACGATTGAAAAAACAGTCTATTTCCACTAATACATGTGTATTAGTGGAAATAGACTATTTTTTCAATAACTCCGTTTTTCTTTGAAATGGGTTTCCACGATTTCTTCGCGAGTGATTTAGTTCGTAGTAGGTAGTGTGTATTAGTGGAAATAGACTATTTTTTCAATAACTCCGTTTTCTTTAAGCATAAACTCTTGAAATAGACTAATCATGATTCAGACATATAAATATATAGGTACCTACTCCGACGATTGAGTTTCAGATATATTGTGATGTTGGTGAGCAGACTTCATTATTGTTCATACTGGGTGTTAACTTTTAGAAATATAATGATTTGAACCTACCTATATGAAAAAGCAGACCCTCGACTAGTGGATCATTGCTGGCACTGCCCCCTGGCGCAGTTGACACCAAAAACTTTAGGGTCTAACGAATTTTTATGATCCATCGAGTAGAATCGAAATGCCAGGTTACAAAACCTATTCGGAGTCGGATATTTTTTTCAGAACAACACCGTGATGAATCACGCCCGAGGCCCGAGTCCGCGTAAGATCCTTAAGTTCGGCAACAAGGAGAAGTTGAATACTACCAAGTACCTTAATATATTACTATGTTGATACTTGTTTTAAAACGAAAATGTACAGCAACACCTCTAACCCAATATTTGCACATACCAGTACTAACAGACTCATCGTTGCGAACAGAATGAGCGTTTCAAAAAATAAAATCCGGTTTATTTTTCCCAGTTCCAGCAGCAATTTTCCCGATCTGCATTGCAAATTGGAACAGTTTATCCGTCACAGAGGTTTTGTTCGGGAGGAGGGGCTCAGTTCTATTCAATACTTCAACTATGATCTGTATCACGCCCTTATTTTCTTCAAGCAATGGGCGAAAAATTATTCTACCTTTTGGCACCACTAAAACTCTCAAAGCCTCGAAATCGTTCTGAGACTCTTTTTCCGATGAATCAAAATTGAATCTGTCGGCGTCAACGATTCTGATACATTCGGTGCTCTTCACCCGAGACGACGATCCGAGGTTTTCGATTTTGAAGGTGATGCTGATCATTTCTTCAAACACTTTGACGATTTTTTGGACCGACAGATCGTGGAATTCATACGTCGTGACGTAGTTACGGCCAAACGTGGACCAATGGGTGAACATTATGTCTCTGACTGGTTTATGGAAATGGATGACGAGAGAGAGCCAGGCCAGGATGGTCCAAATGCCGTCCCGAACGCCGACGTGATGAGACCTAAAATTAGAAATAATCTACAATACAACATAGGCATGGTCATCTTCTCAAAACGCCACACCTATATTCTAAGGAAACCCCTTTTTCAAAGACTGAACCAACAAATTCACTAAAACTTTCTCGTCTTAGGCTAGTTACCGTATGTTCCGTATTGTTCAGAATCGAACTGAATTCTCGTTAGAAATTCTCGATACATTTTCTAACAAGCGAAAGCTTTTTTGGGCCAATGACTTGCCCACTGAAGACTTACCCACCCTCTTACCTTCAATCGACAGCCTTAGTTTTCCACCTAGTACCAATTCTGGTAAATAATCAAATCTGGCCATAAAAAGCCCATCAGCTTCTTCAAGGCTGGCGAGGTGGCATACCTACTTGCTCTTTGGTTTATGCCTAATGACTCATTCACTCATAAGTTTATGGAATATGACTGATTCAGGAAGCATTCATACTCGCAATCCAGTCGATCATGTGATTATATACAAATAATATTAGGTTCATGGACCAGCTTCTGATACCAATGGAACGTCATGGTCTCTCTAAGCTATGCGAAATTCAGGCTAAAAATTGGATTTTTGAAGGGCGTTCGTAGACACTGAGCTCAATACCTATGGAGAATTTGGACACGCTCTAGCTCCCCTTTGGCGAAGTAACTTTGAGGAAAAAACGCTGCAAATTATTATACAAAGGCTTATTATTTACCTGTATAGATACTCCTTCTGGTAGATCACAGCTTTCTGTGGTCAGTACCTACCCTCGAGCTCCCCCCAGGAAAGCCCTAAATCGAGTACTGGAGCCAGCCGGGCAATTGCGTTTCATATATATATATAGTGGATTTAAGAATTCTATAATTAATCATTTGTTGTTATTCATGAAGCACAAACGTTTGTTCAAATTAAAAAAGTAACTGTCAACTAAATCCAAAATAACCATCATTCTTCAAATGAAATTATATATTTATCGGAACAAGGAGCTCGATTTCATACAGCCACGTGTTACTATACTCAAGTGTTTCCTAGCAATGATATCAGGGCTCGATCTATACAGTTCATTCACTATCATGTTGACGAAGCTTCTCGGTGCAAACGAACGGCTGGTCTACGATACTCCGGGTGGTCTCAAAAAATTTCAAGTTCGAGATCAATTTAAAACCAAAAAAACTCTTACCCTTCCACTGAAAGTTTTCGAGCTAAGTAGAGGTGGCTAGGGTAACGCCGAGCTTCGCGGACTAACTAGACCCCAAATGGGATCGACAAAACAAATTTAATTAATTTTGGTTCCATTTTCCTTTTTTAGCGAATTTTCGAAGAAAAGGAAGCTATTGTTCTCGGTCCAAAATTTTTAAAACTCGAATTTCCGAAAGATTTTTATACCAAAATCCGTTTCAGACTATCCTGAATTCCCTGCCGAAAGACACCAAAAATTATATGTATTAATTGTAACGCAATTCTTAGCCCGACCCCCAACTAGTTGTTTTGTCACACTTTTTTGTCCCGCGATACCGTTGTTAGGGATTTCGGAATAGCAAAAAAAACGCTGCAAATCCCTGCACAACGGTTTATTATTTTGTATAGAATACCCTTCTGTTACAGATCACAGCTCTATGTATAGATAACCCGTCTATATAATATGATATGTACTATTCTATTATATGCATATTATGTAGATCGCAGACCCTCCGTAGGTTAGTACCTAACCCCGTACTCGTTACTAGGTACCTACCTAAATCACGAGTTAAATGTTGCTAAAATAATTCTGCCGATGACAAACAGTACCTAACAAAAAGAAACACACATAATGAAGTTCTGGAAAGAAATTGTTGATGAGGAGTGAAAAAAGTTGCAAAAGTACCTACCAACAAACTCCAGCCCCTTCTACGTAGATGGTATAATGAACCGTTGTGTAATAATTTACCGTTGAGTAATGATTTACCGTAGTAATAATTTACCCATCAATAATACTTCAACGTTTGTTCAAGTTTCACTACCTACCAACAAACTCCAATAGAGCCATCATTTTTCAAATTAAATAATATCACAGAACAACCAACTCGACTTCATACTCCGCCAATATAATCAGGTGATCCCTACCAATGATTGGCCGTATTCACAAATTCCTATTGTGGGCGCGTCTCTGGTTACGAGATTTGGTTTGGATTGTATACAATTTCATTCACACTGGAGTCGAAAATGCCTGTCGGTGCAAACTTCGGGGCCTTACTGTGAACGAACGGCTGGACGTACGATGCTCCGGATGGTCTTAAAAAACTCGCAAGTTCAAGAACTATTTAAAACCGTAAAAATATTTACGTAAAAAAATGGTATAGGCGTTTTGAAAATTTCAACCCCTATTTTGAACCCCTTAGAGATGACTGACAGTAACGTCGAGCTTCGAGGACCAACTAGACGCCGAACGGAACCTATAACCCGAATTTCATCAATTTTTTTTCATGGTAACTAAGAAAAGTGGCCCGTACGGCGTACGGCGGACAGACAGAAATATTTTTATTGCAGTTTTGGATTCTACATACCTTGAAACGTAAACCATCAAATTTTGAGGGGGGGTAAGAATTTTTTTTTTCATGCTCGATTCCAATGGTTCATTATTGAAAATAATAAACCAAAAGAGTGTTTGTCAATGGTATCCAATTCGAATCCGAAATAGCAAAAAAAGAGTGTTTGTATCCCCTAGCAATGAAATTTCTATGCTATTCACGCTATGAAGCTGTAATTTGGTATTTCGGACTCGAATTGCGTTGCAAAGTCTTCTATACAAAGTATAGAAGATAAGAGATTGGGGGTCCAGGAGGCTTGCCCCCTGGCGAGGCGCGGAGCGCCGAGTATATATATATATTTATATACAAGTAGTATCCAAATGTACATCCTGGGCCACTGACTTAGATCTCTGATAAAAAGTTTTAACATAAAAGATCAGAACACATATTTTCACTTGAATCCTTGATGTTTTTTATTTTCACTTAGATCTCTGATGTTTTTTATTTTCACTTGAATCCTTGATAAAACTTTTTACCACAAAACATCAGAACCAGTGGCTTTTTCATTTATCGACTTAAATCCCTGATAAAACTTTTTTTTAACACAAAACATCAAAAACCAGTGACTTTTCATTTAGTCAGTGACTTTTTTTTTTTTTAAATATTTTTTTTATCAGAAACTCTAGTGAAACTCTAAAAAATTTTTAATCGTAAATAAAAATGCAAATTTAGGACTATTTAGGGGTCGATATTTTCGAAATTTAGCTCTCTCTGATGTTTTCACTAGAAAAAATAAAAAAATTAAAATGACGTCACGCTAAAAATATTTTTGAATCGTCTTAAATTAAAATGATATCGTCTTAAATTAAAAAAACGAGACGCTAGATCTCTTCTGAATTTGGGAATCCCAAACCATTAGAGGTTGGGTCCCACCAATAAGAATTCAATGGGTGGATAAAAAAAAAAAAAAGGTGGGCTTATGGTAGACACCCTCACCTTTTCCAAAACTTAGACTTACAATAATTATACATTGTGTTTTTTATAGGGAATCCCTATAAAAACTGACTTAAAACCTATTTTTACACATATTTATCTAGAATACTTTTAAACTCTGCTCTGAAGCTCCGATAATTCTGTGATTGATTCCAGTTTCATTTATAATGTAGATGAAAACTAGAGCTATTAAAAATATTATAATTACGAATATCTTATCGATACACAATGAAAGGTTCAAACAGAACATATTTATTATATGAAAATTTTTTGAAACACCTAGGCGTTAAAACAACCGTTCAAGCGTTCAATCGTTAATCGCTTAGGCGTTAAAACAACCGTTCAAGCGTTCAATCGTTAATCGCTTAGGCGTTAAAACAACCGTTCAAGCGTTCAATCGTTAATCGCTTAGGCGTTAAAACAACCGTTCAAGCGTTCAATCGTTAATCGCTTAGGCGTTAAAACAACCGTTCAAGCGTTTATGAAAAAAAAATATGTTTTACTATAATAAATAACTATGATCACGAAAAAAATAGATTTAACCGAAAATCAATTAACCAAATTGCGAACCGCTTACAAAAAGCGTAGATCTGTTACAGTTCGTTTGACAGCGAAACAAATTTCAGGAAACGGAAAACATAAAATCAGTCTGTGGGAAACTCAATCAAAAACATTTGAAAAAGCGAGAGGAGAAAAGAAAGGAATTACGTTAACTTTGGATTATGAACAACTACATTTGAATCACACGGGTGGATTCCTACCACTGTTATTTGCAGGAATAGGAGCACTTGGTGCGTTATTAGGTGGGGGTGCAGCAGTAGCAAATTCAGTAATAGACTCGAAACATAAAGCTGCTGAAGAAGCGGAAATAAAACGTCATAATCTCGAGATGGAAAAACTAGCTCAAAATGCAAAAAGTTTAAGTATTGGGTCCGGTTTAAAAAAACGAAAAAAACGGAAAACTACCAACCTCTGAGTAATTTAGATTTAAATCGTTATGCAAAAAATTTTAAAATAAAACATTTCCGAGGTGTTTTCATGAAGGATGAACTTCCTAATCGGTCTAAACCCGTTGAATGCGGAATTATTAATTTAGAAAATTCTAATCAAAATGGTAGTCACTGGACTTGTTATTTTAAAAAATCCGAAAAAGAAAAATATTATTTCGATTCCTATGGAAACGCATCACCGCCTAAGGAGTTGGTAAAATACTTGGAAAATAAAAATATTTTTTACAATTCCGAACAAATTCAAAAAAATAACGATCCTCCAATTTGTGGTCATCTGTCTTTGATAGTGTTAAAAGAACTTTCAAACGGAAAAGATTATGAAACTGTTTTAAAAACATGCAGAGGGAAATTGAATTCTGAAAAAACTTGGTCTCTGTAGGAGACAACTCTTAGTATAATATTGTTGTTTTAATGGAAATTTTCCATTAAAAACGTTTTTTTATTAAAATCTAAAAAAAATGAGAGGTAAGTTAAAAGGATCTCACCAATAATAGACAAAAGAAAAAGGTGGGTGTGTACCATACACCCACCTTTAAGAATTCAAAAAAATGAGGGGTTAGTTAAAAGAATCTCTTTTCTAATAAAAATGAATGATTCGAAAAATTATATATCCTATAATAAAATGTATGATACGAGAAGGCATTGTGAAAAGTGCAATGTTAGCACTACTTATAAAAATTGGGCTAGACACCTAAAGTCTAAGCGCCATGGAAAAAACGACCCGGACCGGACAATGACTATCAGAAAACCTAGAAAAGCAAAACCTGTATTTGTAAATCCGAGGAAATTGCACAAAGTATTTAATTTTAGTGAAAAAGTATTTGAAAAAAACAGAGAAGCTAGAAAAGCAAAATCTGTATTTGTAATACCGAGGAAATTGCACAAAGTATTTAATTTTAGTGAAAAAGTATTTGAAAAAAGCAAAGAACCGAAAACGGAAGTTGTTGAAAAGGAAACTGCATTTGAATCTAGATTAGTGACTTACAACATTAAAAATACGAAAGGATTTAAAGATGCTTCCAAATTTCTGAACAGTATTGAAAGAACCGCAACAGGTTTAATCAAATGGAAACTTAGAGAAATGAAACTAAAAGTTAATGTAGTTTTAATCGCAGAATTTAAAAAAGGAACTAACAAAAATAACATGGAGTATCAGGAACTCAATTTCAAAACTAAAAACGTAATAATATTGCAGTCAGCAGAAGTTGCAAACTGTTACGATGAAATGAAACAGAAAATTCTAAATGAAATGGAAACGTTCGAAATTAAAGGATCTAATTGGCGACTTCATAAGATCAAGCATTTGGAACTGAACGTTAACAAGTACGTTCCTTTGAAAGGATCGTCTTACATTGAACTCCCAGCTTTTCTGCAAAATAGGAAAGCAATTATAAATGTGAAAAATGACGATAATAAATGTTTCCTTTGGTCTGTTCTTTCAGCTTTACATCCAGCTGACCAACATTCGTATAGAATAGGAAAGTACATTAGTTGGGAACATGAGTTTGACGAAGCGTTGAAAGATATCAGTTTTCCTATGAAACTTACAGACGTAAAAAAGTTTGAGAAAAGAACTGGGATTTCCATTAATGTTTACTGTCTGAATGAAAAAAATACTATAGTACCCTTGGAAATAACGAAAGATGAAAAGGAAAGGCACATTGACTTGTTGTACTTGAAAAACGAGAAAACTGAACATTATTGTTGGATCAAGGACTTATGGAAACTGGTTGGTCATAGTCAACTAACAAAAAACCACAAACGAAGGTACTTGTGTAAAATGTGCTTGAATACCTTTGGAACTCAAGATAAACTAAACGACCATAAAAAATATTGTGGTGTTCATAAAGCTGTTAAGGTGGAATTACCAGAACCTTACGATAATGTTTTACAATTTGAAAATTATAGACACTCTTTAAAAGTACCTTTTACAATTTATGCAGATTTTGAATGTATGTTACAAAAGATTGATACCTGCAAACCAAATCCCGATGAATGTTATACAAATGCCATTCAAAAACATGAACCGTACAGTTTTGTTTACTTCATGAAAAATGCCGAAGACGAAAGTAGGAAAAACTATGTAGGCGATTATAAACTTGTACAATATTCTGGGCAGGATGTGGTAAAAGTATTTTACGAAAAAATAAAAAAAGATGCCATAATGGTGGCGAGAAAATACTATGACGTTAATATTCCCATGAAAGATTTAACCGAAGAACAACAAAGAGAATACGATAGTGCTGAGAGTTGCCACATTTGTGAAAGAAAATTTAATGAACTCCCACCTATAATTGAAAATAAACTTGATGTACTGAGAAAAACAATTCAACACTTTATTGATAAAAAAGATGACAATCAAGCAGATATATATACTGAAGAATTAGAAGTTTTGAAGTCAAATATACCTGATAATTGTATAAAAGTACGGGATCACTCACATTTGACTGGAATGTACAGAGGAGCAGCTCATTCGATTTGTAATTTAGAATATAAAAATCCTAAGTTTATTCCAGTATTTTTCCACAATCTTTCTGGCTACGATGCACATCTATTTATTAAAGAATTTGAAAAAGATAATTACGATATTAAACTTTTACCGCAAAGTGAAGAGAAGTACATTTCCTTTTCTAAAATGATAGCTTATGAAATTGATGAACTCGATAAAAATGGTCACAAAAAGAAAAAGACTATAGAATTGAGATTCATAGATTCTTTTAAATTTCTTTCTGCTTCTTTATATTCTTTAGCTAAAACTTTAACTAAAAATCAATTTAAGGAAATAAAAAAGTATTTCCCAAAAGAACATCTCGAACTAATTACTAGAAAATTAGCTTATCCATATGAGTATATGGACTCTGTTGAAAAATATCGAGAAACTAACCTTCCACCTATAGAGAAATTCTACAGTGAACTCACTGGAGAAAATGTTAAAGAAAATGATTATAAAAATGCTCTAGAAATTTGGTCTACATTCAAAATTAAAAATTTGGGGGAATTTACAGAACTTTACAATAAAATTGATGTTCTTTTGTTAGCAGATATCATGGAAAACTTTAGAAATATATCTTTAGAAAAATATAAATTAGACCCCGCTTGGTACTATACAACACCAGGTTTCGCTTGGGACTGTATGTTGAGAATGACCAAACAAAAGATAGAATTGTTAACAGATTATGATAAGATTTTACTCGTAGAAAAAGGAATAAGAGGCGGAATTTCTCAATGTTCAAAACGATACGCGAAAGCTAATAATAAATATATGGGAGACCAATTCATCAAAGAAAAAGAAACTGTTTTCATTGAATACTTGGATGCAAATAATCTTTACGGTTGGGCGATGAGTAAATTTTTACCTTATGGAAATTTTGAATGGAAAATGGATCTAGATAATTTCGATATACAATCCATTCCTGATGATTCGCCCAAGGGCTATATTTTAGAAGTTGATTTAAAATATCCTCAAGAACTCCACGATTTACACTCTGATTTTCCTTTAGCTCCTGAAAATAACTATGGTGATGAAAAACTATCAAAACTTTTATGCACGTTGTATGATAAGAAAAAATACGTTATCCATTACATTACGTTAAAACAGTATTTACAACTAGGAATGAAATTAGAAAAAATTCATAAGGTTTTAGAATTTGGCCAAAGTGCTTGGTTAAAAAGCTATATTGATTACAATACAAATCTTAGAGCAAAAGCCAAAACAAAATTCGAACAAGGCTTTTTTAAAGAGATGGTTAATAGTGTATTTGGGAGGACAATGATGAATGTACGTAAACATGTGGATATTAGGCTTTGTTCTGATGGTTTTAAATTGGAAAAACTAATTTCAAAACCAAACTTTAAAGGTAGAACTATTTTTTCCGAAAACTTAGCGGCTGTACACATGGAAAAAGTAAATATCACATTTAAACAACCAATTTTCATTGGTATGAGTATACTAGACATTTCCAAAACTTGTATGTATGATTTTTATTACAACACGGTTAAAAAACAATATAAAAGTGATGTAAATTTATTATACGGAGATACAGATAGTTTAATAATGGAAATAAAAACGGATGATTTTTATAATGATATGAAAAATATGTTGGATCATTTTGATACTTCTGACTATCCAAAAAATAATGTTTACAATATTCCACAAGTTAATAAAAAAGTGTATGGGAAATTTAAAGATGAGTTACAAGGTAAGATTATGGATGAGTTTATTGGACTTCGCCCAAAGTGCTACGCTTTTAAAATATTCGAAAATAATGATGTGAAGAAAAAATCTAAAGGAGTAAAGAAAAATGTCGTTAGTAAATGTTTAAGTATAGAGGATTATAAAAGATGCTTATTCTTTAAAGAACCAAACTATCAGAAACAGATATTATTCAAATCGAAAAAACACGATGTGACCACAGTACAACAGAATAAGAAAGCTCTTTCCGCTCATGATGATAAAAGATTTATAATGAAAAATGGCATAGATACTTTGGCTTGGGGTCACTATGAAATAAACATAAGTAGAGACAATTTTAAAACTCGCCTTGAAGAAATAATAAAAGAAAATAATAAAAAAGAAATGGAATTATAGGTAGGATTAAAGTAAATACTAAATTATAATTTTTATAAGGGATCCCTTATAAAAACCTAATGGGACCTCCTCTTACAAATATTCTGTGCACAAAGTTTAGCATAATTTGATTATCCTCTTCGATGCATTCAAAACAAATATTACCATTTCGTACTCTAACCCTAGAATTTCTGAAAGGAGTAAAATTTAGAAGGTTTTCAGTTAGTTTATTTTTTCCGGTAAAAAAGTTACGTTTCACAGTTGGTAAATCCAAAAACTTATGATACTTCCTCACGAAATAATCAGTCAGTTCTCCAGATTCAGATACTTCCCACCACTCACTCTTGGAAAGGCAATTTCCATCTTCTAGTTCTCTTAACGATTTAAAGTGTTCCATTTTTATTTTATTGGAGAGATCCTTTTAACTTACCCCTCATCTGAATTGAATACTTAAAGGTGGGTCCGTAGATTAAAAAAAATATTTTCTATAATAAATAAAGAGATATGGGTTTAAATGATGAAGCATTAGATTTATGTGAAGAACATGGAGGTTTCTGGAAGTTTGTAAAGACACCTGAATTTCAATTTTTTGAAAAAAACTGTTACGCACTAGATAACATTTTACGTGAATTGAAGGAGTATAGATTTTGTAAAGGGTTGTGCAGAGAACGTTTATTTGGTGTCGATGGTAAATCACCACTCCGAACAAAGGAGCAAGTAAAGGCATACCTTAAAGAAAAAAAGATTAAGGTTCCTAAAAATGCTACTGAACATCAACTCAGAAAATTGCTTTATAATGAGGATAAAGCCGAACTGAAAAAGCATTTTGAGGATTATTTTACATGTTGCTAAAGCTCAGAATGCTTGGGGTATGAAGGAGATTTTATTTTTAATGAACACAGCTCATTAAAAGTTCTTATGCTACTAACTAGCAGGTTATTTTATATTGTATTGTTGTACACTTTTCCTGTCTGAATTGAATTCTTAAAGGGGGTATCAAATCGATACCCCCCTCTATTAAAGGTGGACCCCCTAGGGGGTCCACCTTTAATGGTCTAGACTAGGGTTCGATATTTTCGAAATTTAGGACTATTTAGGGGTCGATATTTTCGAAATTTAGGACTATTTAGGGGTCGATATTTTCGAAATTTAGCTCCCTCTGATGTTTTCATTAGAAAAAAAAAAATATTTTAACAACTTAGTATAATATTATTGTTTTAGTGGAAAAAATTCCAATAAAGCATTTTTTTATTAAAATTAATAATTAAACAAACTTGATGTTATGCATGTCTTTTCCATTTTTTGATTTAATCATTCCAGTGTAAACCAAACTAACACCATGTTCGAGTAGATTTAAAAAATCGGATTTTTCAAAAGTGAGTGCATATCTTTCAGGTAAAAATACTCTGAAATTTTCCAAATTGGCTATTATAGACTCAGAGTTTTCCCGGGAGTATTTCGTTTTCACGAACTCAAAACTTAAAACCTTATAGGGTTTTCCACGTTCCAACTCAGAGAGTTTATTTGTGGAGCTTTCAAAATTAAATTTGTTCAATAGCTGTTCCTTATTCATTTTTATTAGAAAAGAGATTCCTTTAACTAACCCCTCAAATGAAAAAGGTCACTAGTTCTGATGTTTTGTGTTAGAAAATTTTTACCAGGAATTTAAGTCGCTAAATGAAAAAGTCACTGGTTCTGATGTTTTGTGTTAAAAAATGTGTTCTGATGTTTTGTGTTGAAAAGTTTTATCAGGGGTTTAACAGAAAAGCATTTTAACAGGGTTTAGCACAAAAGCAGTTGTAACAGAGATTTAAGTGAAAATAAAAAACATCAAGGATTCAAGTGAAAATAAAAAACATCAACGATTCAAGTGAAAATATGTGTTCTGATCTTTTATGTTAAAACTTTTTATCAGAGATCTAAGTCAGTGGCCCAGGATGTACATTTGGATACTACTTATACATATTTATATATATATTTATATATTATATATTTATATATGTATGTGTCATTCCAGACGATAACTCTCGAAAGAATTGAGATAAAAAGTTCAAATTTGCACGAAAAATCTGTCTTGGCAATCGACAGGCTAAGTTCGAAGATGGGCAGAATCGGGTCACCCTAAGGGGGAGTTTTGGGGAGTTTTAGGGGGGGGGGGGGAAATTACCCATAAATTCCCAAAATGAAAAAGTCTGACAAGTGACACCTCATTTTAAAGGTTTTCGTACGCTGAACACGATGGTGAAATCAGAATTGCGATATCTCATTCCATTCTCAAACTGGAGCACTTTGAAGATGAAGGAACGTGGTTATTTCTTGAGATGTTCTTCCTGGTTCGTCTGCTCTAATCTGATAACGGAATGGGATATCGCAATTCTGACTTCACCATCGTGTTCAGCGTTGGAAAATCTACAAACCGAGGTGTTACTCGGCAAAAAATGGAACAAAAAATTTGTTACGTACCCAATACCTACTCTTCTGGTATTCAAAATATTTTTGATTTCCCCCTCCCCCTCCTTCCACCCCAAATTTTACTTTGCGTAAAACTACTCCTGTTTTAATTGTGTATGGTATCAAGTTGGGAAAACATTGGCCGAAAATTAATTTTCAGAAAATTTTAGGCGGAGGAGGAAGATGCCGAAAACTTCGAAAATTCGCTCTTATAGCCATGCTGCATGACTGTGGTTTTTCATTAATTTTATTCCATTTTCGGATTCCCCGTACCTTGGGCAGGAAACCATCAAATTAGGGGGGGGGGGGGGGGGGTTATTACTATTTATTTTTTATGCTCGATTCCAAAGGTTCATTATTGAAAATAATAAATCAAAATACTGGAAAAGAAACCTACAGTGGTGATTAATATATTTAAAAAAACTCGGCGCTCCGCGCCTCGCCAGGGGGCAAGCCCCCTGGACCCCCGGTTACCTCTATTTACATACTTCGAACGAAATTATTGAACCACAGAATGTGTTTTAGCTCACGCGTTTCACATAAACCCATCTTCGGTTGAAGATTGGTTAACTTCCTCCCACTAATGTTTCGTCGTAACTGGTGGTGCCTTATACACAGCTTCTTATATACACACTCACGAATGCACTTCATACAAATTTTGTTAAACATAAACACAGTCCGAGCTTCATCTCCAAGACTCCTACATCTCCAAGAGATAATTCGTTTATCGGTTGTTTGGTCTTAAAATTATGTCTTTACTTATATATATAAAGCTTGCAATCGTGTTCACAATATAAATTATTGAGAATGATCACCTGTGTGTAAACAATTATTTAAACAATCACGCTCATACCGCAGCTTGTCGGCCACGCACTCCGCAGTGGTTAACGTAATACGGTTAGGTAAATCGAGAGCTATCCAACGAGTCGTGAACGATTTTTGTACGATGATAACTGGCGAAGTTAAAGTTCCGTAGCAACGAATCGGTTGTACGTGAAAATCATTAGAAATTTTTCATAACAGCGTCCCAGATTTCGTTACGAAATTTCGTTACGAAATTTTGTTACGAAATTTCGTTACCTTTTTTGGCTAGTTAGTTAGTCCATGGCTAAAACACATTCTGTGTTAAAACAAAAACTAAAAACGCTGCAAATCCCTGCACAACGGTTTATTATTTTGTATAGAATACCCTTCTGTTACAGATCACAGCTCTATGTATAGACAACCCGTCTATATAATATGATATGTACTATTCTATTATATGCATATTATGTAGATCGCAGACACTCCGTAGGTTAGTACCTAACCCCGTACTCGTTACTAGTTACCTACCTAAATCACGAGTTAAATGTTGCTAAAATAATTCTGCTGATGACAAACAGTACCTAACAAAAAGAAACACACATAATGAAGTTCTGAAAAGAAATTGTTGATGAGGAGTGAAAAAAGTTGCAAAAGTACCTACCTACCAACAAACTCCAGCCCCTTCTACGTAGATGGTATAATGAACCGTTGTGTAATAATTTACCGTTGAGTAATGATTTACCGTAGTAATAATTTACCCATCAATAATACTTCAACGTTTGTTCAAGTTTCACTACCTACCAACAAACTCCAATAGAGCCATCATTTTTCAAATTAAATAATATCACAGAACAACCAACTCGACTTCATACTCCGCCAATATAATCAGGTGATCCCTACCAATGATTGGCCGTATTCACAAATTCCTATTGTGGGCGCGTCTCTGGTTACGAGATTTGGTTTGGATTGTATACAATTTCATTCACACTGGAGTCGAAAATGCCTGTCGGTGCAAACTTCGGGGCCTTACTGTGAACGAACGGCTGGACGTACGATGCTCCGGATGGTCTTAAAAAACTCGCAAGTTCAAGAACTATTTAAAACCGTAAAAATATTTACGTAAAAAAATGGTATAGGCGTTTTGAAAATTTCAACCCCTATTTTGAACCCCTTAGAGATGACTCACAGTAACGTCGAGCTTCGAGGACCAACTAGACGCCGAACGGAACCTATAACCCGAATTTCATCAATTTTTTTTCATGGTAACTAAGAAAAGTGGCCCGTACGGCGTACGGCGTACGGCGTACGGCGTACGGCGTACGGTGTACGGCGTACGGCGTACGGCGTACGGCGGACAGACAGAAATATTTTTATTGCAGTTTTGGATTCTACATATCTTGAAACGTAAACCATCAAATTTTGAGGGGGGGTAAGAATTTTTTTTTTCATGCTCGATTCCAATGGTTCATTATTGAAAATAATAAACCAAAAACACTGTATACCGATCGATATAGAACTGCAATATTTTATATTATTGTCTACAGTACCTCAACAAAAAAAATTGCCTCGGTTAAAGAAGAAGAGTTCAAAAATTTTCTTTGTAAGAGGTGAAAAATATGGTTTTTTACGTTTTTAAAATGGTCTAAAACTAGAGAATGCTTTGAGACTATCCGGGGCATTGTACGACCAGCCGTTCGCTTGCACCGAAAAGCTTCGTCAACATGATCGTGATTGAAACGGTATAAATCCGGCCCAGATATCATTCCTAGGGAGCACCTCACAAATGGCTGTATGAAGACGAATTGGTTGTTCTGTGATATTATTTCATTTGAAGAATGATGGCTCTTTTGGATTTTGTTGGTAGGTACTTTCGTAACTTGAACAACCGTTATGCTTCATGAATAACAATAACTAGTTCTTAATGAAGGAATTATTGAATTCCGCGCATTTTGATGAAACTGATTCATTCCCGGGCCGGCTCCAATAATCGATTTAGGGCTTTCCTGGGAGTAGCACGGGGGTAGGTATTGACCACAGAAAACAGTGATCTACGCAGAAGGTGTACCTATACAGGAAAATAATAAACCGTTGTGTAATAATTTGCAGCTTTTTTTGTAGTTTTTCAAAATGAAATAAGTCTCAACCCCTTTTTCAAGCAGTTTTTTTAGAGAAAAGGAGGAGAAACTAGCGTTGACTTTGAACCAAACCGAAATAAATTGTGATAATTGGCAGAGTAAGGGGTTTGCAAAACAAAATTAACGACAAATTATATTTCCTCACCCCAAAATTGGGTAGAAATGGGTTGTTCGCGAAGTTTAAAAGTTGTAGAGGTTCTAGTAGCTCTACTATATAGATTCTAATAGTTTGATTATGTACTTCTAGTAGAGCCGTATGAGTCTTGTTCCATTAAATCTGCTGCACGTAGTTATGTAGGTACTACTGTGAAAAGACGACTCACCCTATCCCGAAATTGTCATCTTCGCACAGCAGTATCTTCTTGCTATCCATCATCTCGTTGAAATAAATCCAACTGCCGGGGGCTTCGATAACGTTCAACGACCCGTTTGTAATGACATCCTCGACGCTTGCCGGCGTGAAAAAAGACCGACCAACGCCGTTGAATTTGTGTTTCAAAAAATACGGTATGGCGTGATAGTGAGACGTAATGACGGATAAGGTATCTCCCACGGGTATGTGGAATCCTCTACGGCCGTAAATCATGCAGCGGCCTCCGTCGCTGTCGAGTGCAGCTCCCAAATCGCAAGTGCTGCTTTTCATTTCGAAATCGATGGCAGACCTCCCAACCGTAGATCGATCAAAGGATCTCACGTTATTTGACGGCTCGTCGTTTATGACGCTGCCTTTCCCCGCTCCAAGAACATCTTCAAATATCCTCTTGGCGTATGGACCTTCGCGTAAACGTTACACATCACGTGTTAAACCTCGAGGATAACTGCCTATGCTTTCAACTTTATAACCATATTTTATAACTTCAAATTGTGAGCAGATGAGTGACTGATTTTTGGGATAGGTGGGTAAAATGTGCAAAAATAAAATGGGTATCGAAACACTTACCCATACCCCCGTGGTTGCAGTCGATTACAATTCTGAAAGGTCTGCTGTAACTAGATCCGATCAACAAGGAGTTGATTCTGTCGAAGTTGAACATCCCCTCAATCACGTTCACGTACTCCGATATAGTTTCGATGACTGACACAACAAGTTCCGAAGAGCCGATTTTCAAAAGCATGTTTGAACTCCTGAAAATTTTAGTTATCAACGGCCACCTCACACCATAATGGCTGATGAACTTCACACTCCGTTTGTGAAATCAACATCAACGTCTAATATTTTTCGCATAGCAGTACCTAGTTTTCTAATGACACTTCTAAAGACCTAACCTAGGACAGCAATGAAAAATTGCCTGTAAGGGCCAGTAAATAAGACGTCCGGCCGAGATTACGTTGCCAACTTTCCGAAAATCCCTTCGAAACCATGGCACAAGCGAGAAGGCCCAAATACACGCTCTTACTTCAGAACGATTGCGAGGATACGGTCGAACGATTGTTTAACTCGGACCTATTTGAGGAAAATAGGCATAACTGACAACGAGGAAGACGCTCTATGCCGATATTGTGAACAGGCAGAAGACATTTTGGAGCACATTATGATGGATTGTGAAAGTTTGGTCAGGGAAAGACAACTACTGTTTAGTAATATCTGTGAGGAACTGGTGCATCCTTTTAATATCCGGACGTTGATAAGCAAAGAAAGTGAAAAAATTCATGAGGAACTGTATCTCTTTTTTCAATCGATTAATTTTAGAGCGTAAAGCTGAACACAAGGAACTATTTATAATATAAAGTAAACGTGTAATTTTCAAGTAATTTGATTCAATATTTGAGATAATTGTATATTATGGCTGAAAGGAAATAAAAATCGATGCTCAAAAAAAAAAAAAAAACGAGAGAGATATATGATTCTGTATCTGGTCGAGCGAGAGGCAATCAGTGGGGAGTTGCCTGACATAGGGATCTCCCACACTCATCAGCATCTTTCGTTATAACAGTTCTAGAAACCTTGGATGACAGTATATAATATATAATTATGAAATAAAGTATATTACCATGGTAGTAATTAGTGTATAATTATGTAAATTCAATAAAAGAATATGGCATCGCAACTAGACGCCCCTTCCACACCGTGGTTCGTTAGGGAAAAACGCTGCAAATCCCTGCACAACGGTTTATTATGTACAGAATACCCTCCTGTTACAGATCACAGGTCTCCGTATAGATAACCCTTCTATATAACATTTATGTACTATTCTACACATATTATGTAGATCGCGGACCCTCCGTAGGTTAGTACCTAACCCCGTACTCGTTACTAGGTACCTACCTAAACCGTTGTGTAATAATTTGCCCATCAATAATACTCCAACAGTTGTTCAAGTTGCAAAAGTACCTATCAACAAAATCCAGCCCCTTCTTGGTAGATGAGTCGTTGTGTAATAATTTACCGTTGTGTAATAATTTGCCATTGTGTAATAATTTACCGATCAATAATCTTCAACGGTTGTTCAAGTTTCAGAAGTACCTACCAACAAAATCCATTATAAAGTGAATTCCGCTCTGTTTTGCGTCATGGTAAACTAATAGAAAATAATTTAGGATTGCTGACACAACGGAAAAGATCCAAATCCAATAGTTCGTCACTTGTCAAATGAAATAATATCGCAGAACAAACAACTCGACTTCATACAGCCATCCTTGATTATAATCAGATGCTCCCTAGTGATGATATCCGGGCCGGATTTATACCGTTTGATTCACGATCGTGTTGACGAAGCTTTTTGGTGCACACGAACGGCTGGACGTGCAATGCTCGGGGTGGTCTCAAAAAATTGTTTAGCTCAAGACAAATTTAGTAACGTAAAAAATAACAATACCTACCCTTCAATTGAAAGTTTTCGAGCTACGGCGTTCTGAAAATTTCAACCCCTATTTTGAACCCCTTAGAGATGACTGACAATAACGTCGAGCTTCGAGGACCAACTAGACCCCGAACGGAACCTATAACCCGAATTTCATCAATTTTGTTTCGCGGACAGACATAAATATTTTTATTGCAGTTTTGGATTCTACATACCTTGAAACGTAAACCATCAAATTTTGAGGGGGGGTAAGATTTTTTTTTCTTGCTCGATTCCAATGGTTCATTATTGAAAATAATAAACCAAAAAGGTTCCAGTGCTCAATTGTGTAAAAAGGTGATATAGCGAGAAACCATACCACTTTTCATAAAATTATATAATTTTTTCGTGATTTTAGGTACATAATGTATGCTGTATGTATGCTTCTACATATTATACTTTTTCACCTTGATAAATCGAGCGATTCGATTGTGGTTACGGCCTTGTACTCTTCGATGTTTTGGGTCTCGACAAAAATTTCTTCGAGAAGATTCGGGCTGATCGGTCCGCCTTCGGGCGTGATGAGGTCGATAGAGCACCTTGGCCCGTCTGTAGATCGATGGCAGGCGGAAAGAGAGTCGATGTAGTGAACGAGGAAACCCCAACAACCGTATTTCACGGTCGAATACGACATTGCAGGGCGGGAAATGATTCCTCTGCCGCCGGTGTTAATTTTATCGATTCCGTTACCTGCACCGACTTTGACAATCTTTAAAAGGAAATCAAGATTAAATTCAAATTGAAAATGGAATGACCAACGAATTGTATCTTTGACCAAAGGATTCTGACGCTAACAGTAGTGCTAGTAATGAAAATCACTATTTTTTGCAAACCTACTAAACATTTCGTGCAAAGATCAATCGCCAATGACCACCATAATAGCTACCTATATCAGCTAAAACTAACGACGTCCGGCTGACCGGTGTAACTTCGTCCTGCAAGATCATTTATGACACCAGTGGTGGGGCTAAAATTGCCTAGACCCCGCTATCTGTGCCATCCATTGAAAATTGTGTACAGAACATTTTGAGGGTCCAAATAAGGAACTTAAACCACCTCGTTCCAACCAACCTCCAGCGGATATTTTTTTTTAAGCCTTTATTAAAAAGAAAATACAGAAAAATAAATTGAAAGTACTTTGCGTTTGCAATAAACAAAAAAATGAGAGAACAATTGGCAGTTACTGATCTCCAAAATTTTAAAAATTGACCGGAGATCAGGAGTTGACAATTAAAACAAAAATAAATTAGCTTAAAACAAATTAAATGCTACTTGAAAAGTTCGTGCAACACTGGCTTGGATAACAAATAATTACATAATTAAAACAAAAATTGCGGTGAGAAAAACGGTAGGTACTTGAATTAGTTGGTAAAGCAGCTAAGAATGGAAATATTGCGGGTATACTGCTCCATGAGGAAGATGCTCAACCCACCTTTAAACTTCTGAAATGATTGACTGCACCTCAGATGAGGCGGAAGAGCCATAAATAAACGTGGAGCATAGAAATTGTACTGCCTTTTGAAAAAATCACTTTTTGGAGCCGGGACGTACGTGAACAGACGAGTGAAGCCATCATCACGAGGGGGATTAGGAGGATCATTTTTGAAGAACCGGAGAAGTGCCCTCTCTACAAATTTTAGATGAGGAGGCAGGATTTTTAATTTCAAAAACAAAGGTCTTGTATGGGCCAGGTAGCCTGCTCTACAGATCATTCGAATAACAGCCTTAACTGATTGCTCCAAGATCTTAAAAGATGTATGATAAGCTCCGCCCCACACTGAGATGCAGTATATCAAAATGGAATAGACAAAGGCATGAAACATCATTTTAACGGAGGCTAATGGCAAAAGTTTGTTGAAAAACGAAAAAATGATAGGAGATCGTCTTATGCAGCTACTGGTTTGAAGAATATGTTGTTTCCATTTCAAAAATTTATCTATTACAATGCCGAGGTATCTTTGGAACTCCACTCTTTTGAGTGAGGCAAAATAATTTACAGTACCTACCTACCTACCTTCAGTATAGTGCGCAAACTGAATTCGTTTCCAGAACCCCCGACCAAAAAGGTTTTGTTGATTCTTAACACGTTGAAGCAGGCTTGTATGAAATTCTCCGTGTAATGTTTCCTGTCGAAGTCGCTGGCGAGCTTTTCCAACCCGATAAGAGTGACGTTAGTGACGGTGAGCTGATCGAAAATCGGATCGGACTTGATTGTAGAAATCTTGTGTCTCATTTGATCCGAACTCTTGTCTGATGCGAACACATCCGAATCCGTATCGCGCCTCATTTTGTCAGGGATCGGTCACTGTGATCAGCTATTGGCAATGATTGAATTTTTGTGATTTTTGCGTGAATTTGGTTTTCGTTCATTGTTTACATGGGTTAGTGTCTTTGAGCCAAACTGACGTTGTTGTTTATCCAGTTAATATTGAAGCGCTTCGTAACAAAACGAAGAATTTCCTCGTTTCCAAGGACCCAGTGTCCTAAGTCTCGTTGTGGTGATACGCGATATTGCTATGAATATAAACGAACAGTATCCCGTACGCATCGGATATCTGCCATAACATCGGACAACTCTCACAAAGACACTTTGGAGGCACCCGACACCGCCGTGATCGAGAATGACTCAACCAGTGAAGCAACGCGCGATTAATTTGAATTACGAGTGGCAAAAAAATGAGAAGGAGATTTCATACAAAATTGTCCGCGTCCCCTACGAACACCCCAAAACGCATCAAATCACCACGAATTTCCCTCTTGAGGGATTGTCCAGACCTGTGGAACATTTCGAAACCGAGGGAAACGTCGAGATTTTCATGCAAGCTGCATGCGATATGCTGAAACTTCGCGGCCGCTCGATCGTCGTGGGCGGTTTAGGGAATGAAATCAGCAACAAAATTGTTCTGAAGATGGTGAGGGTCGCAGCTGCTAACGGCGTTCTTCAGATACACACAGGTAAGGGTTGCCACTCGATCTGCGATCATGAAGAAGTCTGATGGAATTGGACAAAGGCGTTTTCGGAAACGGTAATGCGCATGAGTATGAATTTCGCACTTTTGACGTCGATAATCAAACACTTTTAAAACTACATTCCGTGCACCCATATTCAACACAAAATTCTTTCGGAGTGAACAGAAAAATGGGTAGATAGGCCTACGACAAAATTTTTAGATCGCTGCAGGTCCTCCCAGACAAGAAGAGGATCGATGACGTCACAACTTCTTAATTTTATACAGCTAAGTAGAGGCACCTACGTGTTAAAAAGCTCTCGCCTATTTCATCTGGATTAGTAAAAAAATTACGGCGCGCACAACTCGATATTAATTTATGTCAATGTCAATTTATTAGTGAATTTGGGTTAGTATTGTATCAAACATCGTGGGCGCCTGATAGTTTCGGATCATGTAAATATAAACTCTGGTATTGCAGGAATTGATAGCATCATGTCGCGCCCGGTAATGTCCTATACGACGAAAAAGCTCGAATGCTATGGATTTTTGGTACACAACTGCCGTCGCATGCTGCCGAACTACGGAGATGAGATCCTTGCAATAGATATAATCAGTCCGGAAGGTGAGGCCGTAAACCCGGGTGTTATGGAAGATTTGATCATATCCTCGCAGAAAACTGAACGTTACTGCGTGATACCAACGATCTACTACAATGATCGAGCGGTTAACACAAAGTTGTTCGCGTTCACGAAGCCGGATACAATGACTATTTCCGTGATGGATACGGTACGCACATTAAACAATTCGAGTTAGTTCTGCATACATTTCACTTCTTGTTAGTTGTGCATTGATTGTTATTGAATTGAATTGAATTTATTGACAGAAAGAAAGAAAGTAAAATACACGCAAAATGGCACATACATGTAAAATATCGTACATAAAAAATATCATACATAAAAACACGAAAGAAGTAAATTTCATTCTGCCCACCAGCCAATAAGTTCATAAGAACTTGTGGCGGCTGGTGGAGCAGGTCTCTTAAACAATCAAACATAATGTAACAAATGCCATGTAGGTACCCTACCCAAAGAGATTCAAACCAGAAACTCTCCGTAAATTAATGAAACTCCTTTATCCTGCTAAGAATTCTTCCCCTAAAATTAATAAAACTACTGAACATGTCAGGATTAATTTTACAGGAATAAAAAACTTTAAAGCTTTTTAATAGGTATGCATTCTTTTTTGCACACTCGGTTTTGAGCTTAGGCAACTTGACATTTGACGACTCTGCATTACGCGTATGCGTAACACTGCCTCTGTGGTCAGGCTGAATACCAGTCTTATATACCATCAAGCACGATTGAAGTAAAAATAATTTTTTTACATTGAGCACATCAAACTCATGATGAAGCAATATAGTAGGGTATCGAGAGCTCTTCCGAAGGGCCATCTTAAGTATAATATTATGCGTAACTTGCAAGGATCTTAGCTTTGTCTTACCCGCACTTCCCCATACGAAAATACCGTACTTCAGCAAAGAAAAAACTAAGCCAAAATAAATAGTCCTCAGCCGCACAATAGACAGAAAATTTCGGGCTACCTTAAAAACATAAAATAACTTTCTCAGTTTAGAGACCAAAGCATCAATATATGGAAACTGAATTTCAAATTATGGTAAAATATGACTCCAAGATGATTTGGAATTATAAAAACAAGAAAAGTGATGAAAAGTCACCCCAGAATGGCTAGAGCAATCGCGATTGGAAAAAGAAAACCTAATTAGAGTGGTTTTATCTACATTGAGATCCAAACAATTTAAATCCATCCAGGTCCTGAAGTACCTAGGTATTGAGATTTAGACATAAATTTCTGGTATACTATTCTCTGAATAATACACCTATGTATTCAGTTCGGAAAAATTTTCTTACCTTTTCGAGGTGTACAGATTCCAAAAATGCAATGCCCGTCCGCCGTATCATCGATATCTACCTTAATTTTTGGTTTTAAATAAATCCGTTCTTTCGCACACAGGCTCAATTTGGGTCCTAGATGTGTCCCTTACCTCGGCAACTCGATCGGAAAATACCCAGGGGTGTTGTGGGTGAAACTTATTGCTAAATTAGGTATTTTTGAGGTTTCAGTGAACTTGGGCTTGTGAGGTGTCGTTTTTTTTTTTTTTTTTTTTTTTTTTTTTAGGGCGAGGAGTGAAGGGATTGAGGTTCTAACGAAGTTTTAACCCTCAAAATTCAATATAATATATTCATGGGCCAGAAACCCGTGAAAATGGCAGTAATCACCAGACATTAGTATAATAACACAGGAGGCAGTATTAACGGATGCATCATGACGATTCAGAGACAGTTTCACCGATCGATAATTTGTCAGAAGTAGCAACCTAACGAACCGTCAAATATAGCTTTGTGGGTCTCTTCTCTGAGGTCCCAATCGTGCCGTGTTCAGTCGAGAATGATAAACCCATGTGACAAGGACTTTGCAGCTTCTTTACATTTGATTTGGAATGACTTCTCGCAAGCCTGTTTACATTTCAACAGCAAACTTAGGCCCTCCCTTTATGCTTCCATACTTAAAATACGGTCGGTAAGTAGGTACTCATAATAGAAAACAGTCATCATAGTGGACAGAGCCGCTTCATGTTAAAAATGACAAAACAATTGTTGATGATAATAATACCAGTATCCAGTATTTACATCCAAACTTGGCAAAGAGGTAGTTAAATTCCATACATCACCCTCCTAAAGCCCTTACGATTATACAGGCTCACTATTTGGCTCCACCAAATTCTAGGAACATAGTTTGTGTAGAAATAATTCTGATAAACAATTTTGAAGAACGTCACATGACAATGAAATGATAATCTATAAAAAATTGAAATTGAGAAAGCTGAATAACAAATTCCGCCCTGAACCAGAGATGTACCTACAGCAACTAACCTGGAATGACCCAAAACGAAGGCTACCCCAACTGTGGCTGTGAAGGAGCTACCGTTAGCAAGGGCGTACCCACAGGCAACTTCGTACCTACAGTGGTTGCTATTTCGGGCAAATTATTTTCGATCAGTTGAATTGTCTTGATTCACCTGGTAATCCTACCTCCTGTATTATTATACAAATTTCTAGTGATTACCGCCATTTTCACGGGTTCCTGACCCATAAATATATATTGAATTTTGAGGGTTAAAACTTCGCTCAACCTCAATCCTTCACGCAGTGGTCAAACTTCATATTTGGTCTCCTCCACCTAAACAGCATGGAAAACGATACCTCACAAGCCGAAGTTCGCTAAAACCCCAAAAGCACCTAATTTTGCCCACACTTTTCACCCACAACACCCCTGGGTGTTTTCCGATTGGGCTGCCGAGATACGGGACACCGCTAGGGCCCAAATTGAGCCCGTGTACGAAGCTACGCACCTTGAAGCGTCAAAGAATAAATTTTAAGAGGGTGTTCCAAAAAAAAATCCAAACCGAATACACAAGTGTATTTTTCAGAGAATAATAAACCAAAACCGGATTTTGTGAATTATATTTCGCAGGTCCGAGATTATTAGGTAGGTACTTTATATTCAGTTACTGTGTGTTAGGTAGGTACTGTATATTCAGTATTTATATAGATCCGTTCACGATCGGCAGAACATCAAACATTTGGTGTTCAAATTGCTCTCAGGTCTCCAAATACGCGGAGTTGCTCAAATCGATTTTCGATTTCGACGAGATCAACGAGCTCCTGAGTGGGGCCAAGTACTTCCGGCCGTTCCGGATATTGATCGATTGCAACGGGGGGTCTGGAGGGCCTTACGCCAAGCGGATATTTGAGGTTGAACTGGCGGCTATAAGAAGCGTCGTTAACCATCGGCCTAGCGACCATCCTAAAGCCTTGCATCCGTCGCATATCGGTTCTCTTTCCATTGAATCTGAGATGAAAAGAACCAACACAGGTAGGTAACTCTCCCGCCTCTCCACTCAAAATACATAGCATTATCCTTCAGTTTGAATAATCATGTAATCATGATAGGTAGGCAGGCACCAGTGTTTAATTTTCTATTTGGCACAATTATTTTGTGATGGTCATGAGGGGTTCGTATTGAAACATAGTGGTATTTATAATAATAATGTTTGATTGATAATGATAATATTGGCTTACCACAGAATGGTTGTCTCAGATATTCCTGGACATGTTATGGATGTCTGCGACTTTTATATCATCTATTGTGTACTGATGATGGTTCAACAACCGAAACCGGTCTACAGTTTGTTAGTTTACGTGGAAATATACTATTCTATTTTTATCCTGTAGTTTTTTAAAAATATCATATTTGAATTTTTCAATCCTGTATAAGAAGGACTGTACTGTATGATAGTAAGAGAAACAATCCTGTAATTCTGAATGCAATTTGAATAGATAGGCCACAATTTTACCTGTGGTTGTATTCTCCGTTGTAGATTTCGGAGCAACACTGGATACTGATGGAAGTAGGGTCATGTTGTTCGGGCAGAGGGGCTTCCATATTCCGACAGGGGAAACGCTGGCTGTCATAACTTCCCATTACCAGTGCATACCGTATTTCCAAAAACATCCATTCAACGGTGTCAGCAGGTCGTATACTACGACCTCATCCGTTGACGATGTAGTGAAGAGAACTCCCCTGATGCTCAATCTGGCACCGGAGAGCTGGTTGCATTTCAACAAGTTGATGGAGGACGGGTGCATCCTCGTTTGTGAAGATGAAAACTTCGGCGTTGGCTCAAATCACGTCGGTTGCAGCGACGGCATATGGACTATCCTTGCGTGGCTGTCGACGGTCATCCACCTGTACAAACCCGTAATGAACATCATGATGGATCACTGGACGATGAACGGAAGATGTTTCATGACGGTTTACGAGTTCCATAACATACCTAAGGACATTCTTAAGAAATCCATGCATCATTTACAGTACAGGATCTTCCCGAACGAAAACTTTCTATATTCGTGCCACACATTCGACTCTACGTCGTACAAAATAATCGAAGCTAAGCCAATGGAGTTCTACGGTTCGTATCGACATATGCAGAGCAGTAAATTCTAAATAATGAAGTTGGGCAGATCGTAAAAAACTCGCAGTCAGAGAATACAGAAATCAACACCAACACATGACCACCCAACAAGGAAAACATTCCTCGTTGCACACAATATAAAAATTAACTGCCAGCCACTAGAAAAATCGTTGTCTGGAAATCTGCGCTCACGCTTCATACACAGCTGTAGAATAAGGATTTCCAGTTACCCCAGAATTATTTTCAGCCTATGCGCTTTCAATACTCTCGTCTAGCTCCTGTTTTTCAAGTCACAGGTACCTCTACCTGCTCACTCATGTTTCAAAATTTCAGGTAAGAGAGAGTTCACTAATCAAAGGTGTCGAAAGTAAGAGCGAATAAGTTATGTTTGGTTCGCAAGTTTTTCGTTTTTTTTTTACCAACCAACTAATTCTGCGTGGTATGTTACCTACGATAATAATTACGTGTTTTTTTTACGGCGCATGTTTCCAGGTGACTTTGTCGATTGTTTCATCAAAGTAGTAAACTCCAAGGAAATAATTTAAATATTTAAATAAATAATGTAGAGAAGCTACTATTATACTTCCCATACAACGCAAAAAATTGAGTTTATAAATTGTGGAGTAGGTTGCATTTAGTCACAGTTAGTAAACAGGGAGTTTAGAGTCTGGGAATAGTTGTTGAATGTAATAGGTATGCATATCTTCTGTGTTTCTCCCTCGGTATGTTGCAAGTTGCCAGTGGGAAGGCCGAATTGGGGCATACTATCCTAGGCATTCCTTCTCAGACGCTAACGAAGTGCACGTAGGTATTCTCCGCATTACACTTTTGAGGCTATAATCGTCACTTAAACTTGCGTTAGACTTGCAAGACAAACCTGCGTCTGCGTAACCTGCGTGCACGCATGTACATTTGGTGTACGATGGTTCGCTTTCGCTCGCTCTAGCAAATTTTTACTTTTGTTCCAACAATAAATTATTTTACTGACATAAATGTTTACCACTGTTCAGGTCGTGTGGGACTGGAAGTTACTTATGAAGATGTAACCCTACGAGTCAGAGTGATTCCAAAAGGTTTCATTATGTTCAAGACCGTCATATCTGGGGACAAGGGCACTTATAGAATAATAGTCGAAGTGCAAAGCAAAACAATACCACAAAGCTCGAACAAAAAGACAGTGACGCAGGCTCTTTTCCAACTCGCGATGGCTATATGTAGAATTGACTCTGTTACTGGAAAACCATCACCAGACTTGGTCTACTGATTCATGAGTTTAGATGGATGACGACATTCATGTGTACCATCAACTGACAAAAAGGAAAAAATTCGCCATCCAAAGTGACAAGAAGAACTTGACGACATCACACAAAGTAATTACGCAGGAAACATTAAAACAATAAAATCCGTTAATCAAGAGAAAATTTTCTACTTATCACGAAGTGTTCATATCTTGTGGTAAATCTTTTTTTAAACCATTAAGTAGGTACCTATATTTATGTACTACCTAATTATTATATTAAACAAATTTTATTTAATTATATTTAATATTTTTTGATTCCATATTGTCGGATTTCACGTGATATATTCTATGTCAGTAAATTTTAAATTACTTCAATGCATCAACACTTCCATACTTGACATTTTATCAAGATTACCACGCTGAAATAAATTATAAAATGTACCTACTACCAGGAAACTTGTATTTGGTTTCGTTTAGAACAGTCAGAAATGAAAAACGCTGCAAAGTCCTTGTCACATGGGGCTTATTATTCTACAGAAATGTTGGCTGTACATTTATTGTTTGTTTCATGTGAAATAATTGAAATAGCTATTTCTGATGGTTTCCACCAATTTTGGCCCCCAAAACACAAATTAGGTAGGTACGATCTTTTTTTTTTTTTTCAAATTATCTTTGATCATTGGTAGTGCCATCATTTAATCGTCTTGATTCACGTGTTGACACTTTTTTTAGTGTTATTCTACAAATTGATGGTGATTTCAGACGATTTCCCAGGTATTTGACTCATAAAAAATCAATTTTGGGAGCTGAACATCTGGTACAACCTCAATTTTCCACTCCTTGGCCAAAATCGACTTCATATTCGATCTTCTCGTCCCCAAAACATGGAAAAAGATACCTCAAAAGCTCATGTTACCAAAATGTTGCTAAAACGCAAAAAGTACCTATTTTCACACACATTTTCACTCATAACACCCCTGGGTATATTCCGATCGGGCTGAAAAGTTTCGGGACACAACTAGGGCCCAAATGGAGCATGTGTGCGAAAGAACGACTTTTTTAGACCAAAAATGAAGCCGATACACGTGATACGGCGGACGGCGGGCGGCGGACGGACATTGCATTTTTTGAATCTACACACCTTGAAACGGAAAAGAAAAAATTTTGAGGGGGTGTTATAAAAATTTTTTGCTGAGCGATTACATAGGTGTATTATTCACAGAATAATAAACCAAAAACGCTGCAAAGTCCTTGTCACATGGGTTTATTATTCTACTGGACACACCTACAGAAATGTCGCCTGTTCATTTATTGTTTCTTTCATATATGAAATAATTTAAACAGATATTTCTAATTGTTTCCACCAATTTTGGCCCCCAAAACACGAATGAGGTACGCTCCTTTTTTTCGATTTATCTTTGATCATTGATAGTGTCATTTAATTGTCTTGATTCACCTGTTGACACTTTTTCTAGTGTTGCTATACAAATTGATGGTGATTTCATACAATTTCCTAGGTTTTTGACTCATAAAACATCGATTTTGAGAGCAGAACCATTGGTAGAAATCCACTCTTTGGTAAAAATTAAATTCATACTCCGTCTTCTAGTCCCAAAAAACATGGAAAACGTTAATAAAACACAAAAAGTACCTTTTTTATATCCATTTTCACTCATAACACCCCTGGGTATATTCCGATCGGGCTGCAAAGTTTCGGTACACAACTAGGGCCCAAATGGAACTTGTGTGCGAAAGGACGAATTTTTTAGACCGAAAATGAAGCCGGTATACGTGATATGGCGGACGGCATTGCATATTTGGAATCTACGCACGTTGAAACGTAAAAGAAAAAATTTTGAGGTGGTGTTATAATAATTTTTTGCTGAGCGATTACATGGGTGTATATTATTCACAGCATAATAAACCAAAACTAAGAGAACTGACACTATTCTCCCCCGGAGTTAGAACGATTTCAAGAATGAGGTTAGTTACATTTCGAGTGGTTTCAACCTTTCGAGCTACAAGTTGGAATCGCGTGCAAGGCAAGCAAAACAACAGCGTTCAAGCTTCTGCAAACTTCGCCAATCCTCGATCGGATCTTTCGTTCTAAAAATCCACGTAAAGCTCTATCGCGTTTAGCGATCTGTCCACAACAGTTTTTTAGCCTGATCTAGGGGTAAAAAGTACCTATAAGTAACTTATCTATGTTAATGGAAAAATACTGTGTTTCTCACGTTTATGAATAATATTGTTGAAATTCATTATCTTCCAGTGACTAATTTTCAACACTTACCTAAATATTCCTGTATATATAATATTGTTGAAATTCATTATCTTCCAGCGACTAATTTTCAACACTTACCTAAATATTCCTGTCTATAAGCCTTAACTAACTTATAGATGATTCATGCTGATATCATTCATCATTCAGCTGATCCCCTACTTCGTTATTCACCAAGTGATGCCATAGATGCTTTCCGCGAGCTCATCTTTCCGTGAATCTCAAACCGAAACAGCCCTGTAAGGAGAGCATACTTACAATAAACTACATCCATATGTGCTGTGGATTCATCATCAAACTTAACACATTGAAATAGTACCTTCGAGAGGCTGGATTGTATAATGGTTGTGACCAACCTCATAACGTGGTTGGTACTCAAGATACTTGGTATCCGTTTGTTTCAGGATCTGATAATGCTGCCCATCGTTCTCCTGCTCACAGTGGGAGTTCAAGTCGCTCTGGGATGGGGCGGCCTCTTCAACAGATTCAGCCCCGAGATGCTGAGCAACATGGGCTATGGAGGTCATGGCTCATCTCTGAGGATGCAGCCGTTCTTGCAGGCAAGTGATAGATTTGTGTAAATTGGTCAGTTATTGTGCGTACGCTGACCATGATCCTCACGTAGGTATAGTAACGTCCAGAAAAACTATACTTACTTAACACGTCCTTTTCTCGCTGGCAAAAATATTGGAGCACCAATTCATCGAAAGGCGAGCAAAACAATAATAATATTGTAGGAATCTTCAAAATACGACAGGTACATACTACCTTTATCCTAGTAGTATTTTCCTTATTGATGAAAATTTCAAGTATGTAGCAGAAACAATTATATGTTTTTTATTCTTCTATTTATTTCAATTATATTTGTAAATATATTTCTATTTCTGTTTCGTTCCCTGAAAGGCAGAATATCGTAAGCGCCATTTTCCTAATTTTATAGGAGAGACGAAAAACTGTGAAAAGATCTTTTTATTGCCTGACCTGTTAAAACTTGATATTTTAGTGTAAACCGGACCGGACCGTTTTCTGTCGATTTATTTGAAAACAATTGCATAAAAGCCTTGGGAAGAAGTGGTACTTTTCGAGAAAAAGGCGCTTACGCTATTCTTGCTATTTTGAAGCACTGGGAGAATATTTGCAAATACTATACACATTTCGGCACTTGCGATCTTGATGTCTTGTTGTAAAAGAATTATTTGGAAAACTAGCGTATCTTCACTCGCGCGCACTCGGGAAGGGGCGCTTACGATACTTTGCTCAAATTCGATGGGTGTATACGATAAAGGTGGGATTCGAATGACGCGGCTGGAACGACTGTAGCCGCGCGACCGGAGCCGCGTATATCCAATCTCGCGATTCTAGCCGCTATGAACGCCACACGTGACTTCCGATTGCTTGAATTTAGTACCTACGTTAACGCCATGGATAGTACATCGCTGCAGTTGGTGTCGTCGTTAGTCCAGGAAGAGGAAGACGAAGAGCTATAGCTGCTGGACCTTTTGAAAAACAGGCGTAATCCTCACCCACAATGTACTTGGCGAGAGAAACCGAGGGGTTTCAGAACATTCTTACAAAGAAGCACCTTCTGAAGGATGAAACCGTGTTCAGGAAGTTTTTCTGGTTAAATATTGAACAGTTCAACTATGTGTTATCACTTGTTGAACCAAAAATAACAAGCGAGTCATGTGGCAACGTCAAGCAACCCATCAGCCCTGCTGAAAAACTGGGAGTTACGCTCAGGTAAAGCAATTTAATCGTAATAATATTTATTATTTCAAATTTTAATTAAATTTATACAAAAAAAGATAAAAGGTAGGAATTCTAAATTCAACACTCGAGTGAAATAACGGCCAGACGCATTCGTGAAGTTCATTGTCGACGGCGGAAGCAGGTACTGTTATGAGGTGCAGGTCCGGTGCAGAATCTGTGGGAGGGCGGGAAGAGATTTCAGACAGCTCGAGTTGACCAACAATCTCACAAATTTGCATTTTGGCACGGATTTGATTTGTACTGGACAATTTTTTAACCGACATATTAGCCATACTTTTGAAAAATGTGTCAATGGGGTCCTCTTCCGTGGGTTTAGCAAGTACGGTCGATAATAATTTGGCTGTCTTGAGAATTTTTCTTGAGAACTATTCTCTCGATTTTCCAGCCGCGTGGGGGACGCGGCTAGACTGCTCCCCGAGCAGTTGAGCCGGGCGACTCCGAGCTGCCTCGTTCGAGTCGCTTTGGCCGCGCGGCTGCAAACGCGCCATTCGAATGGGTTCCAAGTCAAAGCAGTCCTACTTCACAGCCGCGCGGTTCCAGCCGCACGGCTACAGTCGCTTCGGCCGCGTCATTCGAATCCCGCCTTAAGCTGCTCCCTGGCGCTTGCAATGGATGGCAGAATATTAGCATACTGTCATTTTCAAGCGAGGCGGTAGCCGAGCGATGCCAAGCATGAACCCGCGCCCGGCTGCCCCAGAGCCTAATATAACTGAGCGAAGAGTCGGGCCAACTTTGGCCCCCTCCCGGGCCTTCCCCGTTATTTCTATATTTTATTCGCGCGTATATATTTTGTGGGGCAAACACCCTGAGTCGCCTGACACCAAATTCGAAGCGGTAGGTGTTTCGAAAACCTGCGAAAAATAGGGCTCAAAATACGTGTTTGGTGACTTTCTTCCCATTTTTTTTTTCCACCCATTCTTTGTCACGCCACTTCAACCCTTTTACCTCGACCGATGTTTATGAAATTTGGTATGTAGATCAGGTTTGGCGTGGTGAAGTGCCTTTTGGGAGTTGTAACCGTTTTCGCACAAGCAAAGGGGGGGTTCCGGGGGATGGGGGCTTGTTTGTTCCACCCATTCTTTGTCACGCCACTTATATACCCTCTTCCCTAGTCCGGTCTTTATGAAATTTAGTACCGATCCAAATCATGTTAATGCGTGAAGTGATTTTGGGTGTTTCCATCAAAACGAAAATTAAAAACTGTAACGCCGAAGTGACATGGCGAATAACGGGAGGTCTACCCTTTCCGATGTGAAGTGTCAAGCATTTTTAGCATTGCTTGTGTGAGAATATCGTCGTTGCAGCACATTGATTCAGGCTTCGGATCAGATATTGTTGCACCACATTCATTCAGGCTTCGGATATTGTTGCGCCACATTGAGCCACATTGATTTCAGCTTCGAAACTTACTTGCGACCTTTCAAAATTTGTGATATCTCCTAAAAAAAAATTTCCACTTCATGGAAAAACATTGAATCATGGATATGTTTTTGGGCGCTGTATTTTCACATCCACTTTTCAATGTTTTTCCATGAAGTGGAAAAATGATATAAATTTTTGAATTGATTGATAATGAAAAAAGTGCAATTGGTAAAATTTATTGTACAGAAATTGGGTCAGTAATAGACAATAACGGACGATGATAACTAAAGTAAGAAATATATAGTTTCGTTTCGAGATGATCAATGTGAGATCGCTACCTTCCAATTCGTTCAATAAAATGGTTTGTGCTCATTTCATTATTGTTTCGCTGGGTATTGTCGGTAACTACACACGCACATCTCCAAATTGTTTATCGGTTGCAGCGTTGCATTTTTTTCGGTAGCAAATTTTAGAATGACCCCCCAGGGCAAAAACATATCCATGTTAAAACACTCCCTGTAAAAAAAGATGCCAAGCTACAAAAGGTGTGATATCCAGGTTGTGCCAAGCACTGTGCCTAATAATCTTCCGTCCACATCCGACAGTTCATTTTCGACGTTAATTTTGAGGTGAGGAGTGAGTTAATCTTTAGGAAGTGTGCTGCTTGTCTGTCTATACGACATATCAGGCACATAGCATGTGAATCATTAATTTTTATGGCTTCGAATCCTTCGTGTAGGAACTGAATAGATCAGTAACTAGACCGGCCAAGCAGCACACTTCCTAAAGATTAACTCACTCCTCACCCTGTTAGCTAAGTCTAGTCTATACCTCAAAATTAACGTCGAAAATGAACTGTCGGATGTGGACGGAAGATTATTAGGCACAGTGCTTGGCACAACCTGGATATCACACCTTTTGTAGCTTGGCATCTTTTTTTACAGGGAGTGTTTTTTTTAAGGAGATATCGCTACTTACAGTGGGAATGAGGCACATACGACCATGGAGAATTTTTACCTCGGTGTCACATTCGACTCGTGGCGCTTACTTTCTGAATGAATGGTGGATACGATATTTGACCAAATTGGTGGTTACGATTCGAAAATTTTGAGGCTGTTTTTGAATGCCTTAGAGGCGTACGTCGCTTGCGATAAGTAGCTAGATAGATGCGCCTTTTTAAGACGAATCCAACGGTTACAATAACTCAAAACCGCAAAATATATGGCGCTTACTATATTCTGCCTTTCAGGGGACGATTTATTCTTTGGTGTTGTTATTTTATTTATTTATTTAAATTTTGTTGGAGGGTCGTTGCTGGCGAGATATATATTATTATGGCAGACACCGCGACAAACGCCACTCTCGTCTGAGTGAACAGCCTTTCTAATTCCTTGAGTTCAGTGACTCCTAAGTTCAGTATTAACATTTCCCCCGCAATTTCAGAAAATATTGTCGGTATCATTAAAAAAATAAATAAATAAATAAATAAAATTTAAAAAAAAAACATGGCTACCAAACTCCATGAAAGTGCTCAAATTTCATCAACTTATTCCAAGCCCTGAAAAACTCTGATAAGCTCTAGTGTTTCAAAACACGGATTTTCGTTCAGTAATGGATTCCTCATTTTATGCCCTGAATATAAAACTGATGTGCAGGATGAAAATATCAAATTGCTTCCCGTGAAAAGGGATTACTGTTGAGATTGCGCGATGCTCTGGGCCTTTCAAGAAGGTCGCCGCAAACCCCGTAGGGAAAAAGTCTAAGCACGTTTGCAATATCATTGGCGAAGTTAAGCCGGAAAAGTTCCAACATCGCCTGTCGTAGCGCAACTTCATCGTTCCACCGTGAGCTTCGTGACTCCCATCCTTGGAAATTTCCACAATGAGGGCGACAGGATGGGTGTAGTTTGGGAGAAACTTTATTTTTCTCGGTCAAACATTTTTGCGGGTAGAAAATGTTGAGTTCTTTCATGGAAGTACTTTCCGTCACTAAGTATTGTTATACGATACAAGTAGGTATACGTGCACAATGGGGCTGGCTGCGTCTTCTGAATTTGATTAATATATTTGTAAATATTAATAAAATATTTGTACGAGTAAATATTTTGGTTTATTATTTTCAATAATGAACCATTGGAATCGAGCATGAAAAAAAAAAAAAATTCTAACCCCCCCCCCTCAAAATTTGATGGTTTACGTTTCAAGGTATGTAGAATCCGAAAATGCAATAAAACAATTTCTGTCTGTCTGCCGTACGCCGTACACACTTTTATTAGTTAACATGAAATAAAATTGATGAAATTCGGGTTATAGGTTCCGTTCGGGGTCTAGTTGGTCCTCGAAGCTCGACGTTACTGTGAGTCATCTCTAAGGGGTTCAAAATAGGGGTTGAAATTTTCAAAACGCCTATACCATTTTTTTTACGTGAATATTTTTACGGTTTTAAATAGTTCTTGAAGTTGCGAGTTTTTTAAGACCATCCGGAGCGTCGTACGTCCAGCCGTTCGTTCACAGTAAGGCCCCGAAGTTTGCACCGACAGGCATTTTCGACTCCAGTGTGAATGAAATTGTATACAATTCAAACCAAATCTCGTAACCAGAGACGCGCCCACAATAGGAAATTTGGCGGAGATGAAATCATTGCTAGGGATCACCTGATTATATTGGCGGAGTATGAAGTCGAGTTGGTTGTTCTGTGATATTATTTAATTTGAAAAATGATGGCTCTTTTGGAGTTTGTTGGTAGGTATTGAGACTTGAACAAACGTTGAAGTATTATTGATGGGTTAATTATTACTACGGTAAATCATTACTCAACGGTAAATTATTACACAACGGTTCATTATACCATCTACGTAGAAGGGGCTGGAGTTTGTTGGTAGGTACTTTTGCAACTTTTTTCACTCCTCATCAACAATTTCTTTTCAGAACTTCATTATGTGTGTTTCTTTTTGTTAGGTACTATTTGTCATCGGCAGAATTATTTTAGCAACATTTAACTCGTGATTTAGGTAGGTACCTAGTAACGAGTACGGGGTTAGGTACTAACCTACGGAGGTTCTGTGATCTACATAATATGTATAGAATAGTACATATCATATTATATAGACGGGTTATCTATACATAGAGCTGTGATCTGTAACAGAAGGGTATTCTATACAAAATAATAAACCGTTGTGCAGGGATTTGCAGCGTTTTGTAAATATTAGCGTGGTAGTCATGAATGAACGCAACTAAGAGCATCGAGTCTGTAGACAATAAAGGGGCGTTATTAACGGAAATATCTGTGTACCTAACTATCGCTGGTTCAGCTGGCATATTACAAGGGACTTGTAGTCAGTTACTGCAAAAATGATTAGATCTTAATAAATACGCGCTTAGTAAATCAGTTGATTCAACACAACGATTGTAGATGAAATGACATAATAATAGCTCCATCAGTGATCAGCATAATAAATTGAAAGCTGCAAACATCCGAAGTATAAAAGAATGCGCTGCAAAGGAATCAACAGGTTCGTCTCATAAGTGCGTACCCACCCCGGTATTACCGAGGCGGTAGAAGTGCACCACCCTCACCCTCACCATTTTCTGTTTATCAGCATCAAAATTCTAATTTTCTCATTTCGCTCTTTGGTGCAACAGTTACGAGGGATTCTGCACTGAATCTTCCCCATTTCATAGCCTGATAATTAAGTTGCGTCTACTCTCGTTAAACTATTCAGGGCAGTTGTTGTGCTGGCCCGTGGACTGGTGTTCACAGTGGGTTATGAAAATAAGATGTCCCTGTAGGTTCTTATATATAAAGTAAAAGTAAAGTGTCGTGGATTCCTCCCAGAACCACAACCTTTGTATATTGTAAACATAAGTTCTCGCCAAATAAACTCGCAGAAGTGGGGACGAAAGTCACAGGGAAGTCGAAGCACAACCTGGGTCCCCACCATCCTCTACCAGGCCTATAAATACTCGCCTCCTGCGCCTTTCTAGCCATTCTACGCTCTCCTCTAGTCGCTGACTACACTCTCTCCTCCTTACCTCGTCTCTCTCTCTCTCCTAACCCAAAAGAATCCGTGAATGGTGGTGGTACGCCCATAACTAGCGGACACACTTCCTAAAAGATCTCGGGCATGGTGGTGGTCCGCCCATAACTAAACCGAGCACACATCCAAAAAGATCCTGGACGACCAGGCAACGATCCTAAAAGAATCCGTGAATGGTGGTGGTCCGCCCATAACCAACGGACACATCCGAAAAGATCCCGGATCATGGTGGTGATTCGCTCATAACCAAATTCCGGGCACATCCCCCCTCGCACCGCTAGTGGTGGATGTACGCTAAAACACATTCATCACATAAAGTAAAGTAAAGTAACAGCCATTTCAGGCTGGGGCTTTTCGTCCGACTGCCCTGCCAACGTCGCGGACGTGATCAGCTGTCCTCCAATGAGAGGATCAGAATTCGATCTGATCATTTCGCTCTTTACTTGGCTACTCATCGCCTCGCCCCCTTGAGTGGAGAGGGGTTCGCCCAGCAGCTACATGGGTCATACTTGGACGTGTTACCACGTGTCACGGCGGTCACCCATCCAAGAACTAACCACGATCGGAGTTTCTTAACTTCGGTGATCTCACGGGAACCGGTTTATTCCACCTGATAAGGCCGTTGGGCTAGGTTCTTATATATATCTCCCTGTAGGTTCTTATACATATACAGCAAAGAGAGTAGTGTACCACCCTCTGACATGACTGACTTTTTCAATCTGCAGGCTTGAATAAGTCGATGATAAGAGTAAATTTCCGTTGACACCATTTTTTGAGCTCGAAAAGAAAACATAGATCTTAGTAATATTTGAGGAAAGAGAGCAAGTTATAGCTTTTATGACTATTCAAAAAGCGCGAATCTTACCAGAACAGCATTCATTTCGTGTTCATCTAATCTCCAGTAAGACATTTAAGATCTATACAATTTTGAATAGTCTTTTTGAATAGTCATAAAAGCTATAACTTGCTCTCTTTCCTCAAATATTACTAAGATCTATGTTTTCTTTTCGAGCTCAAAAAATGGTGTCAACGGAAATTTACTCTTACCACGCACATCGACTTATTCAAGCCTGCAGATTGAAAAAGTCAGCCATGTCAGAGGGTGGTACGCTACTCTCTTTATAATTTATTGTATACAGCTTAGTTATAATTCTATATAACTTAGTTATAATGTTGACTCCAAAATCAACCGGAAAGTTCCTTCATGTGAAGAATATGATAAACTCAAACCTGCTGGGTCTGCATTTTTTCTTTTATACCCAGGTCTTTGTAACAACTTCTACGGCAAATGCGATTTTCTGAAAAGGAAAGTTTTCCCCCTTTTCCCCTAGTCGGAAGAGTCACGTTGTCAATAAAACGTGACTGGAATCCCCATGATCAGTTTTCCCAACAAATTCAATAGAAAAGGATGGTTGGGGGATGGGGGGTAGGATTTCAGCTGACGATTCTCGTGATTCCAGGAGACTGTGTGATTTCTAGGATGAAATAGACATCGGATTACGGGTTGGCTGGACAAATAAAGGCAGGTCGAGCGGAGACCATTTCTGCACAACAACTTGCGACGTCATCTCCAGAAGCATTCGCTTTCTGAGTCAGTCTGAGAATTACCTAAGGCTGATAGGTAATTTAATGAAATATCACAACAATAATTATTGGTGACGAAGTAAATTAGATGCTTACTGAGCACCGAGCTGTAACTGGAGATATGCACCAATTTTGATCAGAATACGCAAATGTGAGAGGGGGGGGGGGATTGTTATTACTCAGGAAAGGCTATTTATCGTAGCGTGTGAGTTTGCTTACTCAAAATTTGATGCAATGAAAAACTAATTACTTCTAAGAACCAAAATGTAAAAAATTGATTTAGACAAAAATGTGCATTTTCCCATATCTTCAATTTGTATTTACAACAAATCGACAATCCTGACATGGATTTTCATCATTTTTGTGTGAGTAGGATGCAATGCATTTCCCATGGCCAACCCAATGTGCAAACTCACGTGCACTCAACGTCCAACATCTCTTCGTAAAACGTTCATTATACTGAAATCGGCGATAAAGAGGGGTTGAAATTCAACAAATTTAGATTGAAGGGTACAGTTACAGACTGCAGCTCGTAAAACGATTTGAGAGCACTACAGTGGCTCAATGTTAGTCGTGAAGGAAGATCGAACTCGTAGGTAACGCTGATTACGCTGATTATTATTGAGCAAAAACACCAATATTTATATCGACAAGAGCACAATGACATTCATACCTGACTTGTATCCTGATTATGTGCAAGGGATACAATTATATAGGTACTAATCCTAGTAATTAGCTGCCTTATTTGCTAATTTTCGCAAAGCCCCGACCTTCATGGAGGCCCGACCCTTTTTAAGGATGTGGTCTACTGAATTAATACGATTGCCCCAAGTCACGCGATAAAACTCCCATTGCTGCAGAAGGCAACACTTTTCTAACTCCCCTCTTCGAGATGAAAAAAACTCAGATCTGAGGATATGAGTATCAAATACCGCTTTTTGGTTTATTATTTTCAATAATGAACCTTTGGAATCGAGCATGAAGAAAACGAAAAAAATACCCCCCCCCCCTTCCCTACCACCAAATTTGATGGTTTACGTTTCAAGGTACGTAGAATCCAAAAATGGAATAAATAAATTTCTGTCCTTCCGCCGTACGCCTTACTTCGCACTTTTCTTAGTTACCATGAACCAAAATTAATGAAATACGGTTTGTAGGTCCCGTTTGGGGTCTAGTCGGTCCGCGGAGCTCGGCGTTACTGTCATTCATCTCTGCAAGGGGTTGCAATTTTCAGAATGCCGAAGCTCGAAAACTTTCAATAGAGGTGTTGTGATCGGCTGCTCCTCCACAACTCAATTTGTGTCTGAACATGCTGTAACCCAGAGTGGGGACCCCCCGACCCCCCTCTGGTCTTGTCAGGGGAATATAAAAGAGCCAGGGTGCCATCAATAAACAACCATTCTCTCAAATGCGATCGACTCGTCTATCCGACTCCCAATCACTACACTGGTGACATCCGACGTGTGAGCTCCACCGCCAGCGCCCGCCGTTTGATAGCGTCGCAGCCTCCGCCTCCGCTTCAACGAGCCCCACCACGCGCGGCCCCCACCGACGCCACAGCGGCGCCCCACTCCGACGCCCGCCTCGACGGCTATCGCAGCGCCTCCCGCTACTTCGCCCCACCATCACCGATCCTTATATAAGGAAACGGACGCCGGCGCCGAGCACACTTCAAGCTGACACCTCACCGGACTGGCACCGAAGAGAAAACCGAAGATGACGGAGCAGAAACCGCAAAAAACGCCCGAAGCGAGCGCTCCTTCGATTCTCAAGCTCCAGCCGTTCGACCCCGCATTCCCGCACGTCTGGTTCGCCCAACTCGAGCTCATCCTCGCACACGAAGGCCTCACGACGCCACATGCGAAATTCGCCCGAGCCTTCCTCGCCCTCGAACCTCGACAAGCGGATCTATGCGCCGACATCAACCCCTCGCACACCAGTAGTTACCAGACGCTCAAAACTCGCCTTCTAGCGACACACGCACCTTCCGATGGTTCACGGCTCACCGCCCTCCTCCAGCCGACATCCGACGACGAACTACCGTCGATCCTCGCTCGCCGACTCACCCGAGCACTTCCGGCTGACACACCCGCACCGCTCGTCCGACAGCTCTTCCTCCGCGCCCTACCCGAGAGCATACGTCTACACATAGCGGCCCGTGACGAACCCGACATATTGAAACTCGCTGCGCTCGCCGATCGCCTCCTACCATTCGCCCCGCCTCCTCGGGTGGCTACCGTCTCCGAAGAGGTCGAAGTGATCAACGATAGACGACAACGGCCATCTCCGACGCAGCCGGCGACGAACACACGCCGAACAACGAACACGCTATGTTTCTACCACCGCACATGGGGCCCACGAGCACAGAAATGCCGCAGCCCCTGCACCTGGCGCCCGAAACCGACGGGAAACGACAACGCACGGCCCGACCAGCCGTAACGGCCGTGCGCAACCCACCAACATCTCGGCTCTTCATCCACTGTAAAAAAACCTCGCTACACTTCCTCGTGGACACCGGCTCCGACGTCTCGATCGTCCCGAACACCCTGCTCAACCGAAAAACAACACGTCCAAGCGCTCTACGTGCCGCAAACGGCACCGAGATCAAGATGTACGGCACACACTCCGCATCGGTACACCTACCAGATCTCCCTCCGTACGAGTGGACCTTCACAGTCGCCGACGTATCAACCCCGATCCTCGGCTCCGACTTCTTGACGTACCACGGCCTACTCGTTGACCTACCCAACGCCCGACTCATCAACGCGGCCGCGCAGCGGTACATCACCGGGACAGTAGACCTCGTACCTCCGAGCCAGTCCATCTGTACGACAACAGCGAACGAGCCCCGTTTTCAAGCCCTCCTCGACGCCTACAAACCTTCATCGACACCATGCGATGCTCCTGTCGAACATCACATCGTCACGAAGGGCCCCACGTGTCACGCGAAACTTCGCCGATTATCCCCGGACCTATACGCGAAAGCGAAGGCCCATTTCGGCGAATTACTAGCGGCGGGGGTCATCGAACCTTCGGAGGCGCCGTGGTCCAGCCCGCTCCACATCGTTCCGAAACCCGACGGTGACATTCGCCCCGTCGGTGACTACAGAGCGCTGACTCACTGTGCCCGATCGCTACACCGTCCCACACCTACACGATTTTACAACGGCCCTGTACGGGACTACAGTGTACAGCACATTCGACCTCGCCCGTGCATTTTTTCACTGCAAAATCAGCGAACGCGACGTGCCAAAAACGACGATCTTAACACCCTTCGGCGCCTACCAATTCAAGCGAATGAATTTCGGCTTACGAAACGCAGCGCAAACGTGGCAACGCTACATGGACCACGTCCTACGCAACCTACCTTTCGTGTACTGTTACCTCGATGACATACTGGTCGCCTCGGCCACCCCGTCTGAACACTACACCCACGTACGCACGCTCCTCGAGACCCTCGCTAAATACGGCCTACAAATAAATACAGCCAAATGCCAGCTCGCACGCCCCTCAGTCAAATTTCTCGGCCACAACGTTTCAGCCGACGGGATAACACCCCTACCGGAACGCACGGACCTCATTAAGAAATTCCCGCGACCCACTACCGTGCACGAGCTTCGAACATTCCTCGGCCTCATTAACTTCTATCACCGAGCGATACCACGAGCCGCACCTACGCTCCGCCCCCTAGTGGAAATGATTCCACCCGACGCGAAGAAAAAGGACAAACGCACGCTCACGTGGACCACCGACGCAGCTGACGCATTCGACCGCGCAAAACGCTTACTCGAAACCTCCGTCACACTCGCCCATCCGGCCCCGACCCAACCTCTCGTCCTACACACGGACTCGTCGGATTTCGCCGTCGGCGCAGCGCTGCATTTCATCGACAATACGCACTTACGCCCGCTAGGTTTCTTCTCACGCACCCTCAACCCGGCTCAACGTAACTACAGCGCATTTGACCGCGAACTACTGGCTATTTACCTCGCCATCGTACACTTTCGCCAACAAATCGAAGGGCGCCCACTAACCGTATATACGGACCATAAGCCCCTCACAACCTCACTAGCGACACAATCGAATACGGCCCCACCAACACGGCTACGGCACCTTCGATTTATATCAGAATTCACAACTGACATCAGGTACGCCGAGGGCCCAACAAACATCGTCGCCGATTACCTCTCGCGACTCCCACCGACAGCCAACATGGCCCACGCAGTCACAGACTACGGCACCCCCTTCACGCTACAACAGTTAGCCGACGCACAAGCCGCCGATGACCACATCGCTACAATGAATCTCACACCGCACCGAATACAAGGCCACGAGATCATGTGCGAAACTACCGACGCCTCGCCTCGCCCCTACATCCCTACGCCGCTACGCCTCGCGGTTTTCAAACACATACACGGGATGACACATCCGGGGATAAAGGCCACCACAGCCCTCATCCGCGCTCGATATTATTGGCCCGTCATGACCTCGTCGATACGGTTGTTCACCCGCGCCTGCCCGAGTTGTAACCGAGCGAAAACAACTCGACACATCAGGGCTCCCCTCGGCGAATTTCCCGACGCCGCGCCACTCGAACACCTACATATCGACCTATTCGGCCCGCTACCGCCATCGGCTACCAAAAAATACATATTATCAATGATTGACCGCGCCACTGGCTGGTTTGAATGCGCACCCCTCTCGACCATTTCCGCCGACGCAGTGATTACGGCCCTACACAACCACTGGATCGCCCGCTACGGCTCCCCGGCACGCGTTACCACTGACCAGGGCACCCAGTTCACCTCAGCCGAATTCCATAAATACTGCACGTCCATAGGCTCGGAGGTACACCATACAAATACCTACCACCCTCAAGCCAACGGCCTCGTCGAACGACTACATAGGGTCCTCAAAGACGCAATTCTCGCAACAGCCACTTCCCGCACATGGGCCACCCAACTTAGCGGCCTCCTCCTCGGCCTACGAAACCGCCCGGGCCCCGACGGCTACTCACCGGCCCAACGCCTCTTCTCGGCCACGCCACGCCTCCCCGGGGATCTGTTCACTCAACCGCCACCATCAACTGTGCCCCTACGCACCAACGAATCGTACCGCCACTACACACAGTCATACGTGCCAGCAACTATGCGCACAGCGACCCATGTGTACGTGCACGTAGACACGCCAAGGGGTAAACTCGAGCCACCTTACACCGGCCCCCATCAGGTGTTGACAAACGATGGAAAAACAATAACTTACCTCACGGACGATCGACGCACACCATCAGTCTCAATCGACCGATGTAAGCCGGCACCCCCACCCACGCACACAGTGAACACCCCCAACACGCCGACCAACGCACCCCACCCCACGGCAGCGACTATAAAGACGAGCGCCGCCCACGAACATCAACCACTACAACGCTATGTCGCCGAAGCAACCTACCGCCTCACAGCTCCTACGAGACCTCGCCGTCACGCCGTCTCCTCCGGCTCCGGCAAAAAGGAAGCCCACTCGGCCGAAACCACCGGGCAGGTATGGCCCGATCCCCATCCGCCAGGCTATGGCCATATCGAAAGCCGGCGCGATACCTCCACGCGCGGCCCCGGGACAACAAGACGCAGCAGCGTCAACCACCCACGCGTCAGCTACCGCCGGGCATCCGCCCGTTGACTCCACGCCCGTCGACTACCACGCCAGGCACGCCGGTTATGACGGTGACCGCCCCGTCAACCACAACCGTCACCCTGCAACTCCCGCCGTACGCAGGGACGTGCTCGGACTGCTGCATCCACGGGGTACGCCGCCCCCAGCAACACACTGCCGCAGTCCAAGCCTCGCCCGACGTCACCACGAAATCAACGTACGCCCTCAGCCTCGCAAAGGCCCTCGTAGCGACTACAGAACGGGCCACGCAAACCCCAACCCTCGGCACGTCTACCTTCGCCACGCCTCCGGCACGGCCGACGTCGCCAAAGCCGGCACCGCCGCCAACGCCGCAACGCCCCCGACCACAGCGCCCGACCTACCGCACGAACCACATACGGCACCGGCGGGACATTTCGCGCCCGCACCGGCACCCACGCCACTAACCAACCGCAACCCATCGCCGCCCCACGACATCGACCACAGCAGCCACCCGGACAGCCCAAACGGAACCAACACACGCACCTCCCACGCCCGGCCACCGCCACAGCGACAACAACAAAATTTAATTGAAATTGAAAATTACTTAAATTCTGGGGGGAGCAGTGTTGTGATCGGCTGCTCCTCCACAACTCAATTTGTGTCTGAACATGCTGTAACCCAGAGTGGGGACCCCCCGACCCCCCTCTGGTCTTGTCAGGGGAATATAAAAGAGCCAGGGTGCCATCAATAAACAACCATTCTCTCAAATGCGATCGACTCGTCTATCCGACTCCCAATCACTACAAGAGGATATGGTTTTTTTAACGTTTCTAAGATGATCTCGGACTAAAGAATTTTCTAAGACCACCAGGAGAATGTTATGTCCAGCCGTTCGTTTGCACTGAAAAGCTTCGTCAACATGATCGTGAATGAAACGGTATAATCACCTGATTATAATCACGGATGGCTGTATAAGTCGAGTTGGTTGTTCTGTGATACTACTTCATTTTGAAGAATGATGACCCTTTTGAGGTTTGTTGATAGTTACTTTTGCAACTTGAAGAAACCTTATGCTTGATGAATAACGACAAATAATTCATTAATGATTGAATTAGTGAATCCCGCGCATTTTTATGCATTGTAATTCCCGGGCTCGCTCGAGTAGGTACTCGATTTAGGACTTTCCTGGGGGGATCTCGAGGGTAGGAATTGACCACAGGAAACAGTGACCTACACAGATAGGGCCTCTATACAAGTAAATTATTACACAACGGTTTATTATGTACCTTATGGTTCACGAATAACAACAAATAATCAAATAATTAATCATTGAATTATTGAATCCCGCGCATTTTTATGAAACTCATTCCCGGGCTGGCTCCAGTACTCGATTTAGGGCTTTCCTAGGGGGATCTCGAGGGTAGGAATTGACCACAGGAAACAGTGACCTACACAGATAGGGCCTCTATACAAGTAAATTATTACACAACGGTTTATTATTTACCTTATGGTTCACGAATAACAACAAAAATAATCAAATAATTAATGATTGAATTATTGAATTTGTAGGAGACTATAATTCCGGGGCTGGCTCCAGTACTCGATTTAGGGCTTTCCTGGGGGGTGCTCAAGGGTAGTTACGGACCAAAGAAAATTGATCTACGCAGAACGGGCATCTATACAGGTAAATTATAAACCGTTGTGAACTAATTTGCAGCATTTTTCAAATGAACAATCCTTAAATTTAATAATAATTAAAACCCATCAGTATAAATATACAACTTTATCGTATTGGTAGCATTTTGCTATAGGTATTCCTATACAAATTTCGAAACCACTGTGACACTGAGCATTGCATCCAAAAGAGTTGGAGTTGAAGTTCCTATTTATGAATAAAACGGATTATTGATCGGAGTGGTATCCCTCATTTCTTACAGAACCAATCAAGAGAATTTCTACAACACACTCGTACGTGGGCCAAAGAGCCTTCAGATCTATAATGGCAAAAACCACTGAAAATGTTTCTACCCGAAGTACCTATTCATGTTTCGAAGTAATGTAGGCATTTATCTCGAAAATTCGGTTATAGTCATGCTGCGTGACATGAGCTTATTTTCCTAGGCGGTAATACTTTATTACACTCGAAAAGGTTCCCACATAGATGGAAGTGAGAAATAAAAGTCATTGACTTGAATTTTGATTACTATTATAGCTGCTCGTGTATCAACCAGCGATACTGTTCCTCTCTATTTACAGTACAAAACCCGCCAAATACATTTGCGGTTCGGAGATGTTAATCCTGATGAAAGCCAGGTAAGCCAGAGGGCTCAGTCTCTCGGGAAATCTACGTGGATCAGAGGACAGGCCTGAGGCGGTTGGCGGCCATGTTGGTTTCATCCTGACAAAAAGGGCTGCCCTTTGCCACCGGCTACGACCTACGACGTCACATCCCTCCGAGCCGACAAGGGTCTTGACAAATCGTCGAACCGAGTTCTTCTCCAACATAATAAACGTCTATTAATCGTGATTTTTTCGTGTGAAATTTTTCATGCTGTACGATAAAACCTCTGTCCACCCAGGTAACTACCCTAGTAGGGGAAGGGTGGCACACATTTTCGTTTTGGTTTATTATTCTGTGAATCATACACCTATATGTATTCAAGCAGCAACAAATTTTTATAACACCCCCTCAAAATGTTTCCTTTCCCGTTTCAAGGTGCGTGGATTCAGAAAATGCAATGTCCGTCCGCCGTACGCCGTCCGCCATATCACGTGTACATGCTTCATTTTCGGTCTAAAAAATTCGTTCTTTCGCACACATGCTCCATTTGGGCCCTAGTTGTGTCCCGAGAATTTTCAACCCGATCGGAATATATCCAAGGGTGTTGAGTGAAAAATGGGTATAAAATACGAATTTCTTGTGTTTTTTGAGTTTTGGTAACATGAGCTTTCGAGGTATCGTTTTCCATGTTTTCTAGGACGAGAAGACCGAATATGAAGTCGACTTTGACAAAAGAGTGAAAAATTGAGGTTCTAACGAAGGTTCAGCTTCCAAAATCATTTTTTTATTAGTCAAAAACCTCGGAAGACTCTCTGAAATGACCATCAATTTGTATAATAACACTAGAAAAAGTGTCAACAGGCGAATCAAGACAATCGAATGGCACTATCAATGATCAAAGATAATTTGAAAGAAAAAAAACGCTGCAAAGTCCTTGTCACATGGGTTTATTATACTATTGGACATATACCTAGAGAGATGTTGGCTGTTTATTTATTGTTTCTTTCATATAAAATAATTGAAATAGCTATCTCTGGTGGTTTCCACCAATTTTGGCCCCCAAAACACGAATAAGGTAGTACGCTCCTTTTTTTTCAATAAATTATCTCTGATCATTGATAGTACCATTTAATCGTCTTGATCCACGTGTTGACACTTTTTCTAGCCTTATTCTACAAATTGATGGTGATTTCAGACGATTTCCCAGGTTATTGAATCATAAAAAATAAATTTTGGGAGCTCAACATCTGGTACAACCTCAATTTTCCACTCCTTGGTCAAAAGCGACTTCATATTCGGTCTTCTTGTCCCCAAAAACATGGAAAACGATACCTCAAAAGCTCATTTCACAAAACATGTTGCTAAAACGCAAAAAGTACCTATTTTTACCGACATTTTCACTCATAACACCCCTGGGTATATTCCGATCGGGCTGAAAAGTTTCGGGACACAACCAGGGCCCAAATGGAGCATGTGTGCGAAAGAACGACTTTTTTAGACCAAAAATGAAGCCGATACACGTGATACGGCGGACGGCGGGTGGCGGACGGCGGGCGGCGGACGGACATTGCATTTTTGGAATCTACGCACCTTGAAACGGAAAAGAAAAAATTTTGAGGGGGTGTTATAAAAATTTTTTGCTGCGCGAATACATAGGTGTTTAATTCACAGAATAATAAACCAAATGATCCCAGGTGTTGAGGTGGTGATTCGCTCATAACCCCCCTGGGCATATCCTCACACCGCTCATGATGAAATACACCAATTTAAAATTCATCACAGTGGTAACCCCGACGTACACACAACCTTCTGATCCCTTAAATTCATCACCTTCTGATTCCTCAAATTCATTTACAATTTTAAATTCATCACAATGAACCCAACGTTCACACAACCTTCTGATCCCTTTCAACTCATCACAGTCCCACAATTTTAAACTCAAAACTCAATTTTAAATGTTGAAATTCAAATCCAGCCTCATCAAATTTCAACTCAAGCTTTCAGCTCAAACCATCACCTAATCAAATGTCAAATTCGCCTCCTGCCCCAACTTCAGATTCGCATTCACCCCTCGAACTTGTCCCAACCCCTCTTGAATTCACCTCCCTCTTTCAAACATCTCCACAGCAAACACTTTTCACTTTCGTTGGCTTCCCTCTTGACTACGCCCAAAGGCCGCCACTCAGCAGACCCTTTTCCCTTTCTTTCACTCTTTCTCACTGCCCCTCTCCAACCCCACTCGCCCTTCCACCCTTTTACCCATGGGTAGTAGAAAGGACGGTAAAGCTAGGTTCACATGGTCCGTAGTTCATGCGTTGTCCGTCGTGCGTTCGTGCGTTCTGCAATCTGATTGGCTCAACAGGCTGATTGGCTCAACTTGGCATGCGTTGTCCGGTGTCCGGATAGAATTTTTGAATATTTGCCGCACAACGCACCGCCATGTTTGCGGCGGCTGCCATCTGTAGTAGTATGGTAAGTAGTTGTCCATGACAAGATAACGGATAACGCATTCCGGATCTCCACTCCCATGTGAACAGCGTGCCGGCCAACGCAACCCCCTCCACAGCTTTGCCGGACAAACGCACGACGGACAACGCAGGAACGACGGATCATGTGAACCTAGCTTAAGGCTCATGAGACTTGGGGACGGGAAATCCCCAGAGCCCCTGACGTCACAGCGTACCCTCCCTCTTTCATACTCTGCCAGGAAGCTGAGCGTACTATCAGTTTAAGTTCGAGTCAAGCTGTGTAACAAGTGCAAGTGCTGTGTGTGCATTTATTATGGTTTGTTGTGCATTCCTTGGTCGTTGTCTTAAAAAAGTAAATCCCGAAAAAGCACTTTCGTACGGTAGTTTTTCCAAATAATATTCCATGTTCTGCGAAAAACTGGCTACAGACAATATCGAGAGGATGGTTAATAAAACCAACTGACCCTTTTCTCATCACTGTCAAAAAAGATGGAAGAACTGTTCAATAAATTTCATGGATATGACTGCAATCCAAATGCCAAAGTGTTAACGACACTGAAAAACATAGGTAATTAAAAGTAATATCCCAGACATTGATGAGTTTGTAGTCTCATGTTTTGTGAGAACACGAACCTTTATAAGAATAAGAAACATAAATAAGCGTTCGCTAGAATGTAAATTGCTGTCCAAAAAACGTCCAGCTAGTGAAAACCGAAAACAACAAAAAAATGAAAAAAATTGTTTCGTAATTAATATTTTTTTGATATATATTTTACTTTAAGCATATTAATAAAATTTTACATGAATGGAATATTGATCGATACGTATGTTATTAATTTTTAGTAGGTACCTATGTAGGATATTTTAGTGTGATGATTTTTTTAATGAATGATTATATTCAGTTACTTCTAGTTGTTTATCAGAAATTCATGCAAACTTTATTTCTTTGGCGTTCAATATGAAATACTACAATGTGTCTTTTCTATGTATCATGAGTGTTCTTAAATAAAAACAATGAACAGATAATTGCTATCCATTTATTACATAAACGATCCTCAATACGAAGCGTAGGTACCTATTCCATTCATACGTTTGACATGGCCCTGCGACTGGGCTGTGCGAGAGTGAGGTCGGCACTCACTTTCACTTTCCCCGTGAGCCTTACCGTCCTTTCTACTACCCGTGCTTTTACCAATAAGTCGGCGACTGGAAGAGATCATAGAATCATCCACCCCCCTACCCCACCACCACCCTTCCCCAACGACATGGAATTTCTTGGCCCCCATATTCTTTAGGGATGTGGCGTTCAGCACTGAACGGATCCGAACTGAACGGATCTTTCAGTTGAACGTATCCCAACTGAACGGGTTCCCAAAGAGTTGCCGTTCACCAGTTCATGAACTCCCTCTTGTGACGTCCTCACTCCTCGTACCTTGTACCTTCCTCCGATCCCACTCCTTCTCCTTGTCGCCACCCGTTCTCAACTCCTTTACCCTTCCCCTCGCCACTCCTCTCTTTTTGCCCTTCCCTTCAACCCTTACCGTTCTTTCGCCCCTTCCCTTATCTCTTGAGCTGAGCAGTTCATCAACTCCATGGAATAACAGAATCAAGTTCAACTCCTTCCCTTCCCTTCTTCACTCTTCACGTTCTCTTCACCCCTCCCTACACCCCTTACCGTTCACATCACCCTCTCTTCATCGGTAGGGGGGGGGGGGGGGGTAGAAATCTTGGCGGATTCTACCTGAACGGGCTTTGGAGGGTCAAACTTGAGAGTGAAGAACTGAAGAACGGTGAACGGATCCCAAAGAACTGATCCCGGAAAAGAGTGAGCTGGTGGGAGTTAACTCCCGGAATTGAACGGATCTTACACATCCCTAATATTCTTACCGCTGGCCCATACCGCAAGCTTTTTTTTTTTTACCCCCACTGAGGGAGGTCCGCCCCTTCCCCCTTCCCACACAGAGGTGCTCCTACTCGGCCCTCCAGCCCCTCATCGCACCTGCGACCACGGCGAACGCCGCCGCCACCAACCCCTCGACGCCTCTACCACCGTGGCGAACGCCGCCTCGGCCGCACCGACCAGCTCGACCCCCCCACTCACATGGGGCCCTCTCTTTCCGCCGCACCGACCAGCTCGACCCCCCCACTCACATGGGGCCCTCTCTTTCCGACCCACAATTCTCTGGGGGCTGACCACTTTTCCCCCTCACCAGCCCCCCCATCATCAACTCGCTCCAGCTCGCCCCAGCTTGCCCCACTCGCTCAAGCTCGCCCCAGCTTGCCCCACTCGCTCAGGGGCCCTCTCTTTCCGCCCCAAGATTCTCTGGGGGCTGACGACTCTTCCCCCTCACCAGCCCCCCCCCCCCCTTCACCAACACACGGAAACCTTCCACGGCTCGCCTCAACAGCAGCGTTAATTTCTCCCACTTCACCAGCCCCCCCCCCCCCCCGTCTCATCACACATGGAAGGTCTCCGCCCGCCCGCCAAAGTTCTGGCCAGCGCTCTCCCCTTTTCGCCCCCAACGTGCGTCTCCCGACGTGCGACGGCCCCGCCACCTCCACCCCCTCAAGGTGTGCCCAAGCCTCAAACCCCCACCCCTCCGCCCACGCCTCTAGGGGACTCATGCGTCCACATCCCTTCCCCCCCCCCCACTCACTGGGGGGACCCAGCACCTGCAAATAGCTGTCTAATACGCCACTATGTTTTTATCAATGTTTCACTGTAGGTACATATTCATTCGCCTGTATACTAGCTGTAAGCCACTTCTTTTAGCGAATTTTCGAAGAAAAGGAAGCTATTGTTCTTGGTCCAAAATTTTTAAAAATCGAATTTCCGAAAAAATTTTATACCAAAATCCGTTTCAGACCATCCTGAATTCACTGCTGAAAGACACCAAAAATTATATGTATATATATATTTATATTTATATATATATTTATATATGTATGTGTCATTCCAGACGATAACTCTCGAAAGAATTGAGGTAAAAAGTTCAAATTTCCACGAAAAATCTGTCTTGGCAATCGACAGGCTAAGTTCGTAGATGGGCAGAATCGGGTCACTCTAAGGGGGAGTTTTGGGGAGTTTTAGGGGGGAAAAATTACCCATAAATTCCCGAAATGAAACAGTCTGACAAGTGACACCTCATTTTAAAGGTTTTTGTACGCTGAACACGATGGTGAAATCAGAATTGCGATATCTCGTTCCGTTCTCAAACTGGAGCACATTGAAGATGAAGGAACGTGGTTATTTCTTCGAAAATTCGCTCTTATAGCCATGCTGCATGACTGTGGTTTTTTGTACATAATTTCGTTCACCCTCTCCTCCTAGCTCTAAGTCAATTCTGTAGCCTACCTTTCAAACTGTACTCTCATTGTACCATACCCATTGTACCATACCTTTGTAAATATTATCCTATCTCTAAGTTCTCCCATTTTGTCACCTAGCTATAAGTAACTTATTTGTCCTTCTTGTACATAGCACCTTCACTAGCTCTAAGTGCCCACTTTTGTAAATACTTCTTCCTACATTTTTGTAAATATTTTTACTTCTTTGACATACTTAATCTCTCGTACATGTCATTACTCTTCAACACGATTGTACATATTGTTACTCTTCGCCACAAGTATTACCTAGTTTTAAGCAAGCAATTGTTACCTAGTTCTAAGTATCAGTCACTGCCTTCAGCATCACATTGTTCCTCTTGTTCCGCGCCTTCAGCTCCCATTGTTTGCAATCAGGCCCTCAGCCATGTACTTCTGCTCCCGTGCCTTCAGCCTCCTCTGTTCTTCAGCCGGCCCTCAGCCATGTAACTCTGTGCCCTCAGCCCTCATCAAACCTTTGTTTCCTTGCTCGAACTGGGGGGACCTATGTCGTGAGTTCCTCCCAGAACTACAACACTAGCATACTTAAGTTCTCGCAAACCTTGTACAAACCAACTTTAGTTCTGGCCAATAAACTGTAAGAGTGGGGACGAGAGACGCAGGAGGTAGAGGCCCAGCCTGATTCCCCACCATCCCCTACAAACTAGTGGATGGAGGGAGACAGCCACTGGGGTCTATAAAACCCCGGCGCCTGCCTCTTTTTCTCCATTCTACATTCTCCTCTAGTCGCTGACTACTCTCTCTCCTCCTTACCTCATCAATCTCTCCTCACCTAAAAGATGCTGTGTTGAGGTGGTGATTCGCTCATAACCCCCAGCCAAACCAACCTAAAAGATCCCAGGTCAGGTGTTGAGGTGGTGATTCGCTCATAACCCCCCTGGGCATATCCAAAAAAGATGCTGTGTTGAGGTGGTGATTCGCTCATAACCCCCAGCCACACCAATCCAAAAAGATCCCAGGTGTTGAGGTGGTGATTCGCTCATAACCCCCCTGGGCATATCCTCACACCGCTCATGATGAAATACACCAATTTAAAATTCATCACAACATAGGTGTATTATTCACAGAATAATAAACCAAAAAACAAAAAACAGCGTACCCAATTCGTGTTTTGGGGGCCAACATTGGTGGAAACCATCAGAAAACGCTATTTCAATTATTTATCGCACATGAAAGAAATAATAAATGAACAGCAAACATTTCTGTAGGTAAGTATGTCCAGTAGAATAATAAACCCATGTGACAAGGACTTTGCAGCGGTTTTTTTTTTTCATATCATCTTTGATCATTGGTAGATTGGTAGATAGTACCATTTAATCGTCTTGATCCACGTGTTTACACTTTTTCTAGTGTTATTATACAAATTGATGGTGATTTCAGACGATTTTCCAGATTTTTGCCTCATAAAAAATCAATTTTGGAAGCTGAATCTTTGGTAGAACCTCAATTTTCCACTCTTTTGTCAAAATCGACTTCATATTCGGTCTTCTCGTCCCTAAAAACATGGAAAACGATACCTCAGTTCTTCGGCCGCCTCTGGGTTTTCCCCAGTTAGGCGGCTCGGAAACTGACACGTAAAGGTAGCAGCAGTGGTTTATCCAGTAGTATTATGCTCTAATCGGAGTGTTCTAACATCGCTAACTTTCTTCATCTGCACCTTCTATGAAGTTCTCGTTATTCAATACGACAAATAAGAATACAACCAGTTACATATTTCTTGAAGCTGACCTTTTCCCATGCACCTTATGTTGCAGAACCCAAATGCAATTGAACGACTTCAGGAAATCCAGGAGGGGCTGGAGGGAGAGGGTTGCTACGAGAGGAAGTGCTACTCAAATGAGTACTGCTGCCCTGGTCAAGTCTGCATAAACGTTGAAGGAGGTGAGTCTTCAACATATTATGGTATCTATTGCATAACATTCTTCAACTGATAATACCTTTAATTAGTTTGTCCACTTGGAGCTACTTTGTTTTAATTGTGTATGAGGGATAAACTATAAAACAAAAATTAAAATGTACGTATTCCTAAGGAGAAAGCGGTCATTTTGCGAAATGGTATTATGGGCTGTTCATCAAGCTGTAGCTGATTCCCCCCCCACTCTGCTGCTCGGAACGTCTGGGTATTGATTTGATTATGGGATAAAGTGCTCTTTATTCCATGTTTTCGAATGTTACAGACGTGGGTACATGTATGTTCATGTACGGTCTTGGTCAGGGAGAGCTGTGCAGACGACACTCCGACTGCGATACCGGACTTATTTGCTCCGATACAGGAGAAGGCAGTAAAACTTGCCAACCACCGTTTGCCGCCCCTAAACAATACAGTGAGTACAGAATTTATGAATTATGCTTGAATTCGTCATTTCCGTTATTGTGTTCATAAATATATTGATTTTGGCCTGTAGATCGAGAGTAGATGGATGTGCTATGTTTATCCACTCCACGATCCAACGCACGATGAATCAAGTGATTCCACTTTTCCGAAACTAATGGTCGCTTGCCTGAAATAGATAGGTAACGTTCATTGCCAAATAGACGGAATTAGTATATAAGCATACGTAATGTACAGGTACCTGAGGGGTCATTTACAGTATGTACATCGGGAAGTTAGCATTATGTGAATGTACATTGTGGCCATCCAGCTGGTAGAAAATATGGTAGGTAATATTAGGCGTGCAGAGAGATAGAGAGAGAGTTTATAAAGTTATATTTATAGACTCTCTAGCTTGGGGCTAACACGTTTCGACACATGGAATTAGAAAGCAACGGAACGAAAAATACACTGCCAAGGTGATGGCACAGGAGCTTCCTCGACACAATCAGAGTGACCCATTATATATTACATTACACTACATAACATTACATAACGTGAAATATACATATTACATAACATTACATTACATAACATTACATAACATTACATGAAATATACATATTACATAACATTACGTCCATAATACATTACGTTCATTATACATAATTGCGACAGTTATGCGTGTTTGAAGAATTTCACGTTAGCGCATGCGCAGGGCGAACCGCTGGCTCTATCATATTGAAATTTATATGGGACCTCAATGGGCCCTACCCGCTTAATCCCTGAGAATTACATTGAAATTGGGTGAAATCTTTGGTTACTACGGCTGTAACAAGGAAATTGAATCTATTTCACGCCAGCGCATGCGCAGAGCGCACCGAGGGTCCGATCATGCTGAAATTCATACTGGAACTCACTAGGCCTTGTCCAAACAACCCTTGAAAATTTGAGCGAAATTGAATCAAAATTGTGAAAGTTATGCGTGTTTGTTGAATTTAACGTTAGCGCATGCGCAGGGCGTACCGCTGGATCAATCATGTTGAAATTTGTATGGGACCTCAAGGGGCCTTATCCGCACCATCCCTCAAAATTTGAGCTGAATCAATTCAAAATCGTGGAAGTTATGGCTGTAACAAGGAAAGGCGGACAGACAGACTCACAGACTCACAGACCCACAGACCGTCAGACACGGAACCAAATTTGTTCAGTAGGCTTTGAAACGCAAAATGCAAGTGGAAATTTTGATTTCTGAAGACAAACATTTTTTGGCTCACGAAAGTGAACACAAGGCTTCCGCTGCTTCGCAGACTCTGAAGCAAAATAAGGACCCGTTTTGACAAACGGTTAGAGACTCGTTCCGGGAAATGAACAGGCATCATTCCGAAAAATATTACAAGAGCGTCCAGAAGCATAGTTCGACACAGATATTAATAAATAAATAGATAAATAAATAAAAGACAGGTAGGTATTCACCTGAATAGTGAACAACTTTTCATCTTCTGGCAGGAATTTCTGGCAGGTGTCACAGTTTTTAAAAATTACACTAGTTTCCATCTTCATATACAACGCAATCCAAAAGACTGAATCTATTTACCATGTCTGACAAGTACGTTTTCACGTCTTACTCTTCCAAGCAGGTTTCACAACATGTAATGCTTTTTATTATCAAGTTATTTTCTACTTGAGTTTCTGACAGTATATGTCGGGCTGAGTGAATATTTGGGTTGCGGTTGTAAAACCGAGTGTTACAGTCAGTATGGAATGATTCTGCTCCATTTGTCGTTGTAATGGTGTGGTGTGGAGGGGAAGAAGCTCACATTCTAGGCGGAAAATTGCAGTAGTCCTCGATGCAATTAGTCAACAAATAATAGATGAATGAATTACTTTCTTCAGGAGAGCCCCAAATCAAAGTCGTGAATGCGTTGTACACGGAACAGTGAGGAACAAAAGTCAAGCCCAACAAAAGCTTCAGCCACAATTTTCTTAGTATAATGCTTTGTACAACGATTTATTCTTACGCAAGGTTCTAAGCCATGCATGGTGTAGATGGAAAGAACACCCTAGAATCTCACAGTTGGGAACGAAATTCTAGAGCAGCGGCGTGAGCACTTTTTCGAGCACTTTTTCAGCGTGAAAGATGCTGAGCTCAAATTCACTGCTGATTAATACACGGCACAAATCCTCAACTGAGCGCCAGAACGTCCTCTGGTTTTGAGGAACTCAATTTTGGTTTATTATTCTGTGAATAATACACCTACCTATGTATTCGCTCAGCAAAAAATTTTTATAACACCCCCTCAAAATTTTTTCTTTTCCGTTTCAAGGTGCGTAGATTCCAAAAATGCAATGTCCGTCCGCCGTCCGCCGTATCACGTGTACAGGCTTCATTTTCGGTCTAAAAAATTCGTTCTTTCGCACACATGCTCCATTTGGGCCCTAGTTGTGTCCCGAAACTTTTCAGCCTGATCGGAATATACCCAGGGATGTTATGAGTGAAAATGTGTATAAAAATAGGTACTTTTTGTGTTTTAGTAACATGTTAGTAAAATGAACTTTTGAGGTATCGTTTATCATGTTTTTGGGGACGAGAAGACCGAATATGAAGTCGATTTTGACCAAAGAGTGGAAAATTGAGGTTGTACCACATGTTCAGCTCCCAAAATTGATTTTTTATGAGTCAAAAACCTAGGAAATCGTCTGAAATCACCATCAATTTGTAGAATAACACTAGAAAAAGTGTCAACACGTGGATCAAGACAATTAAATGGTACTATCAATGATCAGAGATAATTTGAAAAAACGCTGCAAATCCCTGCACAACGGTTTATTATTTTGTATAGAATACCCTTCTGTTACAGATCACAGCTCTATGTATAGATAACCCGTCTATATAATATGATATGTACTATTCTATACATATTATGTAGATCGCAGACCCTCCGTAGGTTAGTACCTAACCCCGTACTCGTTACTAGGTACCTACCTAAATCACGAGTTAAATGTTGCTAAAATAATTCTGCCGATGACAAACAGTACCTAACAAAAAGAAACACACATAATGAAGTTCTGAAAAGAAATTGTTGATGAGGAGTGAAAAAAGTTGCAAAAGTACCTACCAACAAACTCCAGCCCCTTCTACGTAGATGGTATAATGAACCGTTGTGTAATAATTTACCGTTGAGTAATGATTTACCGTAGTAATAATTTACCCATCAATAATACTTCAACGTTTGTTCAAGTTTCACTACCTACCAACAAACTCCAAAAGAGCCATCATTTTTCAAATGAAATAATATCACAGAACAACCAACTCGACTTCATACTCCGCCAATATAATCAGGTGATCCCTAGCAATGATTTTAATATCTCCGCCAAATTTCCTATTGTGGGCGCGTCTCTGGTTACGAGTTTTGGTTTGAATTGTATACAATTTCATTCACACTGGAGTCGAAAATGCCTGTCGGTGCAAACTTCGGGGCCTTACTGTGAACGAACGGCTGGACGTACGATGCTCCGGATGGTCTTAAAAAACTCGCAAGTTCAAGAACTATTTAAAACCGTGAAAATATTTACGTAAAAAAAATGGTATAGGCGTTTTGAAAATTTCAACCCCTATTTTGAACCCCTTAGAGATGACTCACAGTAACGTCGAGCTTCGAGGACCAACTAGACGCCGAACGGAACCTATAACCCGAATTTCATCAATTTTGGTTTATTATTCTGTGAATAATACACCTATGTAATCGCTCAGCAAAAAATTTTTATAACACCCCCTCAAACTTTCTTCTTTTCCGTTTCAAGGTGTGTAGATTCAAAAAATGCAATGTCCGTCCGCCGTCCGCCGTATCACGTGTACAGGCTTCATTTTCGATCTAAAAAAGTCGTTCTTTCGCACACATGCCTTTCGTACATTTGGGCCCTAGTTGTGTCCCGAAACTTTTCATCCCGATCGGAATATACCCAGGGGTGTTATGAGTGAAAATGTGTGTGAAAATAGGTACTTTTTGCGTTTTAGCAACATTTTGGTAACATGAGCTTTTGAGGTATCGTTTTCCATGTTTTTGGGGACGAGAAGATCGAATATGAAGTCGATTTTGGCCAAGGAGTGGAAAATTGAGGTTGTACCAGATGTTCAGCTCCCAAAATTGATTTTTTATGAGTCAAATACCTGCGAAATCACCATCAATTTGTAGAATAACACTAGAAAAAGTGTCAACACGTGGATCAAGACGATTAAATGATGGCACTACCAATGATCAAAGATAATTTGAAAAAAAAAAAAAAAAGATCGTACCTACCTAATTTGTGTTTTGGGGGCCATAATTGGTGGAAACCATCAGAAATAGCTATTTCAATTATTTCACATGAAACAAACAATAAATGTACAGCCAACATTTCTGTAGAATAATAAACCCCATGTGACAAGGACTTTGCAGCGTTTTTTTTTTCACGGTAACTAAGAAAAGTGGCCCGTACGGCGGACAGACAGAAATATTTTTATTGCAGTTTTGGATTCTACATACCTTGAAACGTAAACCATCAAATTTTGAGGGGGGGTAAGAATTTTTTTTTTCATGCTCGATTCCAATGGTTCATTATTGAAAATAATAAACCAAAAAATGAGCGTACCTAATTCGTGTTTTGGGGGCCAAAATTGGTGGAAACCATCAGAAATAGCTATTTCAATTATTTTATATGAAAGAAACGATAAATAAACATCCAACGTTTCTGTAGGTATGTCCAGTAGAATAATAAACCCATGTGACAAGGACTTTGCAGCGTTTTTTTTTCACGGTAACTAAGAAAAGTGGCCCGTACGGCGGACAGACAGAAATATTTTTATTGCAGTTTTGGATTCTACATACCTTGAAACGTAAACCATCAAATTTTGAGGGGGGGTAAGAATTTTTTTTTTCATGCTCGATTCCAATGGTTCATTATTGAAAATAATAAACCAAAAAATGAGCGTACCTAATTCGTGTTTTGGGGGCCAAAATTGGTGGAAACCATCAGAAATAGCTATTTCAATTATTTTATATGAAAGAAACGATAAATAAACATCCAACGTTTCTGTAGGTATGTCCAGTAGAATAATAAACCCCATGTGACAAGGACTTTGCAGCGTTTTTTTTTCACGGTAACTAAGAAAAGTGGCCCGTACGGCGGACAGACAGAAATATTTTTATTGCAGTTTTGGATTCTACATACCTTGAAACGTAAACCATCAAATTTTGAGGGGGGGTAAGAATTTTTTTTTTCATGCTCGATTCCAATGGTTCATTATTGAAAATAATAAACCAAAAAATGAGCGTACCTAATTCGTGTTTTGGGGGCCAAAATTGGTGGAAACCATCAGAAATAGCTATTTCAATTATTTTATATGAAAGAAACGATAAATAAACATCCAACGTTTCTGTAGGTATGTCCAGTAGAATAATAAACCCATGTGACAAGGACTTTGCAGCGTTTTTCTCTTTCCTACGTTTCCTGGGTCGGAGGTGCTCGTTTTCATTTTTAATTGAGAGAATGCTGGTGACTTGTGGATCCGTTTTAATCAATATTCTAAATTGCTCATTACTGCACCTGAATGTAATCAAACCATCGTCCATTGCGTCAGTTTATACCCATTTACTATGATAGCAACGCCACCTCTCCGAGTAGGATATTGGTCTTCGATCGGAACATTCATATTTACCCGAACAAATTTATTAATAAATCACGAACACAACAAATTCGCACACGAATCACAAATCACAGCACTTATATTAAACCTACTTAACTTATTAAAGAGCACAATGATACACAGATCACAGATAGGAACGATTAGGAAGAATACGAGCACTCGGAGGCGATCGATTTCAGGCTGACAATGACAAGATTAGATACATCAGAAACAGCGTAATATTATGTGGTCAAATCTGTGATCATGTTGGCTGAGGTGCCCTTTGTCGAATCGAGTTCATGCCTGAGGTTTATTATTTTATTTCCTGTTTTCGCCACCTTCTTCAGATTACGGTCTGCAGCGTTAATCATAGGTGTGTAGAATATTATTTTACCAGTTCAAACAGCTTGTTTGAATTTGTCAGGATTTGCCAGTGGATGTACTCCACCTGCATCTAATGCAGGTAAGTCATAGGTATCATTTTTTGCCTTTCGTCCATGACTTCGAATTACAAGTTCTTTCCGGCTTAGGATATGCATTAGGTTAACATTAATAACTTTCCCTTGGTGAAGTTCAAAGAATTTTGTTTGCTAAGATTGTATCGCATGCTGATGTATCCTCAGTATTCCTCTTTACTCTATCACTTGACGAACAGTCAATCGCACGGAACACAAAAATCTTATTTCGTAGTGCTCATGATGTATAAATCATCGAAGTGCCGTACATGTTGCCTGTATAAATATTAAGTCAGAGAACCTACTAAATATATGAGAAGACCCTACCAGACACGAGGACAACCTCTAAAACTTTTAGGTCTGAATATTCCATGATCCTGGAATCAGGAAACCCTGCTTGTCCCTTCAGGCGAAGGAGTCGCCTACGTAAAAAGGTTTTACTGCTTCGCAGAGATTTTATTATTAAACAAACTTTAATGAACGTTCATCGAACCAAAGTTTGTTGTGACGTACCGGTTCTAGACACAAAAATTTGACTTTTAAATGTATTTATTCAACCTCCTTTGTTTTTATGGACGAATTCATGAGATCGTGTCGCTCAAATAATATTACAGTTGAAACCTGTAGTAGACAGAATAAATTTAAATTTTCTATGGCTTATTAAATAATGTAGGTAGGCGCTGAAACAAACGACTCGGATTCAGAACAAAGGTAGGTTGTTTTCCTCAGTGAAGTTACGGATAGCAGAGAGATTTATTCCCAAAAAAAGTGCGTTATATTGTGTAGACTACTGAATTATTGAATATTCCATTGGATGGCTGCTTTGACAAGTATTATTATATCTCCCAATACATCACTTCATCTCTTGGGGGGTGAAACGTTATTTTTTTGTCCGTTCTCTTTACCTTGTAACCGATTTCATCCGAATGATATCAGTAAAGTATCAATGGGGGTACACTGTCTTATCTCGACCTAAGCCGTACCTACTACGTACTAAATTGGCGCAACCGCACAGCTAAGTCAAGTTTCGTGTGAACCTTAATAGATTTCCTTCACCCTCTCAACCCATCGTTGCCATGCGTCATTATTCTCGACATTTCTTTCTTCGATCGCTCACTAAAGACGTTTAGGAGTGCAAATATAAACTCTCAGGGCAGAGGACAATTCGGGCGAATGTAACTTGTTGAAGCAATTTTCTCAGCCGACCCCGATGTATAAAGCCATTATAAAAACCCCTTTTCCCGTTATCACGCATTCACTACATATATAAATAATAAGTAACTCAAACAAGTTGTTTGAGAAATAGCTGCCTTGTTTAGGTTAATAATATTGGAAGTAGTCGAGTTAGGAAGGAACACAATGCAGTACATAATTCTGGAAGATTAGCTGGTAAGTCCCGTGTACCAACGTCATGTTCAGAAATAAAAGAACGTCTTCTTATTGACAGTCAAGTCTATCGTTTGGGGGGCTCTTCTTGGACGGGTGTAAATTCCGCTAATCTCCGTATTAAAATTTGTTAGTGCAATGTAAAAACCTCGAATGGCTTCAACCCTTGTCTCTAATTGAGTGATGTAAAAACCGCGAACTATTTTCGCCAGGAAACTAGGAAGTTTGAATGAATTGGTGGAAACGTGTGCATAGTAACGAACTGTACTGTCAACAAGTCAAATATAAATATACGTAGATACTCATAGTCATATCACCAAGAAAAGAAAAGAAATGGAAAGTACTTAAAGGCCTTTCATTGCACCTACGACAAACTTAACAAACATAAACAACCGAATTTAAACAGATTCACTTTCATGAAATAAAATAAAAATATTTTTGAAAAAAACCCTTATTTGGTCTCTCCTCTGGCCATGATGCGTTCTTCGCGAAAACGCCCCATTGCCAACCCCTCGAACCCACAATTTTGCTGCCGCGTTGTCCTATCAAAATTTTTACGGACGAAATTTTCAGGTAGGAAATAATAACGCTCGCGGTATTCGCCATCGCCCATGCCAAATAATACAATAAATAAGGTCCTTCTAAATTTCAGCGACCATTAGAATTACAAAAATGACCGGGTTGGGCCGTTTGTGGGGAGTTCGTGGGGCCAAAATTGCGCGTTACAGGAGACATGGGAAAAAGCGTAATTATTTACGTAACTGTAACTGCCAAAGAGAGCTTATACATACTTGACTCTGGTGGCATTTTGGTCGTGTGCGTGTTCGTTTGCCCATTCACCCCAACAAACGACTACGGTAGCTAGGCTACCATTCCCGTACGACCGTTGTGTACTGCGGGTTCAGTGAAACTGTTTACAGGGCAGGGGCTTAGTGATCGAGGTTGGAAATAAACGATGAAATTCCTCCTGTTACGGAAAATTTGCTCGTCTACGATATTTTCGGTGTTTTGTAAATAGATGGAACTCTGTCAGCAACTAGGAAAATAAGCAGTTAGTAGTTCAGTAGAAGAATTGTGGTATCCCTATCCATTGTACGATGGTCGAATTGGTGTACGCTGTCAATTTGTTCAAGATCTGATCGAATCTCAAACTGAAAGGAATCATAGAACTAAAAATTGCGTCCGAATGACTCAATTTTGTAATTTAAAATCGGTACGTACCTACTAGTAACAACTAACTGAATTTACACAATTTTTCAAGTTCAAAGTAGGTGCCTACCTACTGAAAGATGTTTCATCCCTAATTCCTTCTATTTGAACTGTAATAAACACGCTTCTTTCTCAATAATCCTTAGGCACAAGTTATTACAACAACGACATAAATAGCAGAAACTGAAAGGTTCTTCATGGGCTACCTAGTGCCTTCTTCGCCAGATTACACGGTCTTGATTAATTTTGCTGACCAAAACAGGAATGATAAAGTTGGAGGGAAATTATTGATGGGGTGTATGTCAAGACGGCCTCGAGTATGTGAATCTCATTTAAATATGGAATTAATACAGTGTAACCCCTCTTAGTGGACACTCCTGTATAGTAGACACCCCTCTTAATGGACACTCCTGTATAGTGGACACCTTTCTTAATGGACACGTTTGCCATGGTCCCGGCGTAGATATAGTGGACACTTTCTATAGTGGACGTGGTCACTCATTGCGTACATACATTTTGACCAAATCGATGATCGGGCCTTAGTATGCGAAAATATACTTGGATTTAAAAAAAACTACTAGGTAGCTCAACCACCCTTCAGCAGAGTGACTGGAAGGCAATTCTCACGCTCTACGAAAATTTTCAATGAGCTGGGCAATTTTTCTAACCATTTAATAGGCCAAACTGGTCAAACATTCGTACTGATCCTTGACAAAGGTACTTATATTTATAACTAGATCGATCATGAACATTAAATAATTCAACTCCCAGGGTTTCAAACCCCCTGCAATATCAGTGTCTTAGATGGAAATAAATATTCAGCTTGTTGTATTATCTGTAACCTACTTCAAGTCCTATCTCGTTACTGTTGACATGAACTCCATGAAGCTTTTGAATCATGATGATGATCCAACTCCATTGCACCGCCAGACTTTAGTAATCAACGAAGGCGTTATTCGCAGAAGCCTAACTTATTTTAATTAACTAGATTTAGATCCGTCTGCGTTAATTCATTGTAGACGTTCTCAATTTATCTTCGGATTTATCCGAAGTATTTATTTCTCGCAGTTTTAACTTTTTCCCCCTCTCTCAACCAACCCTCTCAACCTCGCGAAGAAGCCCGTAGTCAAGGGATCTTGCTCGAATGGGCTATCGTCATTAGAGGCCATCGCGCAACTTCTAATCATGATTACACCCCAGTAAATTTTTTTCTGCTGGGTTTTCCTCACGAAAAGGCTAAAGGTTGAACTGAACCGCTCCCAGCGGATCGATAAACCAGGGGAATTAACCAGCGAGTTCGAATGATCCCGTGGGGTTAATTTCCGAGATGGAATGGATTTGGCTACCATCGTGGTGTTCAGGTCTTGTCGAAATAACCAAGATGTGATGGCTGTAATAAATGAATTGGTATCAAATGACTCAAGGTTCAAGATCACAAACTTAGCAAGACTGCGATACGAGTTATACAGGGTGTAACATGAGTGATGCAAAACCTCTGTCCCACGTGTTCTACATCTAATTTCCCACCAAGTGTCCTATAACTTTTTTTTTACTCCACTTAAAACCCCACTTTTTTCACTTTTAAAATTATTTTCGAGTTTCCGACTCCGTCTCATTAAGCAGCTATAATTTCCTTAATTTAAATAGTAAATTCAAATGTGAAGATACCGTTAGAAAGAGCGTTAAATTTCCTGTCTCTCTAATGCCTAACAAAAATTTTTTTAGGAGGATTTGAGGATTGAAAATGGAGATTGAAAAGTGAATTTTGTCAAAATCTTAAAATCACATCTTAAGATCACAAACGCTTGGTGATCCTATTAATTCTTGTAGCAGAATGGTGAAGGTAAGCTAAGAAATGCGCCAAAACGTCAGCTTTCCAACGGACTAATCAAATCGTTTTTTTGGAACTGATTTCAAGAGAGAAAATGAGGTTTGAATACGAAAAACCGTGTCCTTTCCGGCTAAATCGGGGGTTTTTCATGAAATCATGATCAAGAAATAATTACCGTTTTGCCTCATACCGTCCGACGTGTTAAAAGGGTGTCAGTTGTACGCAGTAGGACTGTTAGCACGAACATCACCTAAATCCCACACACAAAAGCGAACACCTTCATAATTGCACAGGCACATACCCTTGAAAACGCTGCAAAGTCCTTGTCACATGGGTTTATTATTCTACTGGACATACCTACAGAAATTTTGGCTGTTAATTTATTGTTTCTTTCGTGTGCAGTTATTGAAATGGCTATTTTTGATGGTATCCACGATTTTGCCCCCAAAAATACAAATTAGGGACGCTCATTTTTTTTGTTTTTGTTTTCAAATTATCTTTGTCATAGGTAGTGCCATTTAATCGTCTTGGTCCACGTGTTGATACTACTTCCAATGTTATTATACAAACTGATGGTGATTTCAGACGATTTCCCAGGTTTTTGACTCATAAAAAATCAATTTTGGGAGCTGAACATTTGGTACAACCTCGATTTTCCACTCTTTGGTCAAAATCGACTTCATCGAGAAGACTGGTGCCTCCAGTCTTCTCGTCCCCAGAAACATGGAAAACGATTCCTCAAAAGCTCATGTTACTAAATCACAAAAAGTACCTATTTTTGTGCACATTTTCACTCATAACACCCCTGGGTATATTCCGATCGGGCTGAAAAGTTTCGGGACACAACTAGGGCCCAAATGGAGCATGTGTGCGAAAGAACGAATTTTTTAGACCGAAAAATAAGCCGGTACACGTGATACGGCGTACGGCGGACGGACATTGCATTTTTGGAATCTACGCACCTTGAAACGGAAAAAAAAATTTTTGAGGGGGTGTTATAAAAATTTTTGGCTGAGCGAATACATAGGTGTATTATTCACAGAATAATAAACCAAAAGCCCGTCGGTTTGGGTACTGCAGAGCGTACTCCCTTGCTGCTTCACTACCGTTTCCATTTGCAAAGCCGTACATGAAAATCATGTCTACGTACTCGCTTGTGGTATAACGGACCATGGTAAACGAATAAATGATGACATGAAAAAAGAAAATACGGCGAGAAGAAAGAGGTGAAATGGATCGATAGGAAAGAGTATGTCGAAGGAATCACCAATGTTAAATAAAGGGTCCATAGGTGGCAGCGAAAAAGATAAGAACTCATCCCAATCATTCGTAGAGGTACACAATCAACAGGCGTCTCACGGATCTTTCAATCATCTTCGCTTAACTTCCATAGTTCCATTCTTTGTAATGCCAACACCCTTGGACTAAAATGAAAATAACGACCAAATACTTACTGAGAGATGATGTGAGGGTGTCACCATTCGATTTTAAAACTACCCCATAGTTGACTCACTACTTCACAAAAGGTACATTTTTCATGGAAAACCCACGATTTAGCCGGAAACAACACGTTTTTTCTCTTGAAATCAATTCCAAAAAAAGTTTTGATTAGTCCGTTGGAAAGCTGACGTTTTGGCGCATTATTTGGCTTACCTTCACAATTCTGCTACAAGAATTAATAGGATCACCAAGCGTTTGAAAAAACAGACGATTTTAATATTTTGACAAAATTCACTTTTCAAACTCCATTTTCACTCCTCAAATCCTCCTAAAAAAATTTTGTTAGGCATTAGAGAGACAGGAAATTTAACGCTCTTTCCATCGGTATCTTAAAATTTGAATTTACTATTTAATTAGGGAAATTATAGCTGCTTTAGTGAGACGAGGTCGGAAACTGGAAAAAAATCCTAAAAGTGAAAAAGTGGGGTTTTAAGCGGAGTTAAAAAAAATGTTATGGCCGGAAATTAGATGTAGAACACGTGGGAGAGAGGTTTTGCATCACTCATGTTACACCCTGTATAGAAGTAACTGAGACCGGTACATAACTAACGCCATATTAGATTAAATGCCTCAGTTACACTGGTTGACGGTATGGTCAGGAACATTAGGGGTGAGATGCGGCGAGCGAAAACTGCTCGGAAGCTTAAAATTAGAGCCTGGGATCGGGACGGCGAGTTATACTGCTACTATAAAAATATTACCTAAGAGATGTTATAAATTAATACCAAAGGTATGGATCAATCAGTAGTTCTGGTTCTACACATATTCTTTCTCGTTTCTGAATAGTTATGGATCTATAGATATTTCGGAAATGGTGTACTGTTGCAGATGAAGAATGCACGATGAGTAGTGAATGCGACATCCACCGTGGACTTTGCTGCCAGTACCAGAGGAGACATCGGCAAGCAGCTCGCAAGGTAACCCATGACCACGTTTTTCAAATGAATTTAAATCATAAACCCATAAATATTGCATACACGTTATGGAGTATGAAGAAAAATTGAGAGCCTATTAGGTATCGATATTGTTGTAAGTTAGAACGAATGTCAGTTATGAGCCTGCTGGAAAAGGAAGTGGAAAAGGTCGAGAAAGAGGCTCTTGATGCCATTTGGAATTCTCGATCCTGGATTTGTCCCTAGAATCCCAACGGTCAGTGGTCAGCCTTCAAAGAGATTTGGTAGTTACTTACTCTCTATCTTGTGGGGACCTCATTCCCATGCGCCCTTCCCTTCGTTTTGACTCTCAACTTTTACCTTGTGTTAATTTTATATATAGAAACCAGCAATTGCGTTTCGGAGGCAAAGCAAGGGAAAACCTTGAATATATATTCAATTCCACTGAAACGACATTTTCTTTCAATTTAATCAGTAATACTGAGGAAGATGATGTACAAAAATGATTTTTTTTTCCACGATGTTCCACGAGCTGTTTTAATTGTGGAAGACAAGAATTGTTGGACTATTTTGACGCTCTCAGAAACGTCCCAGACCTCTGTTCCTAGAGTTCCTGGTGGGAATAATGAAACGAATAGAACACTTGGAATGAGAACGCCACGAGGAATACGAGCCCTCCTACGACATTCCTATCCTCTGTGGAACGGAGATAAAACTGCAATAATTTATTAGAATGACATTCCAAGTTCTATTTATTTATTTATTTATTTATTTATTTATTTATTTATTTATTTGGCACATCACATAAGAATAATATGAAAAAGAAAATAAAAATTACAAAGTATCTGCCCAAAAAAATAATCTGACATACTCAATACATTCATAACGTGCCCACGGAAAGCTAAGTTCTCGATGAACTTGTGTTTTTCCGTGGAGTCTCTTTAATTCAAAAAACAATCAACTACTCTTGTCGGCGATGAAAGTGTGCATAATGTAGTCCATCTCTCAGTTCAGTATATTTAATAATGTACAAATTGAAACTAACGATGTGAGTTCGATAATATTCTTGTGACATGTTTTTTTAATGCCAATACATCTTTAAAATCACTTAAACTAATACGAACTAAATCACTCGCGACGAAATCGTGGAAACCCATTTCAAAGAAAAACGGAGTTATTGAAAAATAGTCTATTTCCACTAATACACGAAAAACGCAAAAGTTTTTTGCGTTTTTCGTGTATTAGTGGAAATAGTCTATTTTTCAATAACTCCGTTTTTCTTTTCACTTAAACTAATATTATTTTCATAGAAAAAATTTAGAGCAACAGCATAAGCGCATCTCTTGTACCATTCAATATTTATCTTGGGCAGTCTTACGTTTGACCTCTCCACAGTTCTCGTGACATATGTGCCTGTACAGGCATTTTCCACATCCACTCCCGTTTTATATACATAAGTACAGGCCTCTCGTACGAGTAAATCAGGGATGCACAGTGTGCCGAACTCTCTATACAACCAACTGGTGTGGTATCTGGAGGGCCTCCTTAATATAATTTTAAGAATAATATTTTGAACTGTCCGAAGGACCCTCTCTATCCGCAGTAGCTCCAATCACAAGATGTCAAGATGAGCTGAAATGAACGCTTCCATTCCAATTATCCCTTTGGGATAGCCCTTTTTTCGAGAATTCTCTAAAAAGGTTGAGAAACACTGACGTTGTGTTAACATGGCTTTCAATTTTTGAACCCTCATTTACAGATCACGGAGGTTAAAAAGAGGTTTCGTAACACTACTTTCAGACGATAGTGACGTCACCGTGTAGTGCTACTCCTTGTTATAGTCTCCTCCACCACCGTCTACGAGAACGGCCTATTCACTAAAATAGATAGTGGAAAGAGATTATCTATTTTGAAAATCTCCCGCGAGAGATAGTCTCCCCTGGGAGACAGTCTCTTCCAATGTCTCCTGGGTTCGTCTATTTTACTGAATAGCTCCAGAGACCTTGAGATATGGATCCTAATACACGAAAATGCCATAGTATCCATGAAGTGCGAGATGTTTGTGCCCCCGGGAGTTCAGTTCCTTAATAATGAACGCATTTCTTAGTAATACCTATTCAATGGGTACCTACCTACCTCAATCCATACTTGGACGTTTTTACTCACGAATCGGATAAAAGTTTAAATGAAATTGAAAAAAGTTTCAATTATAAACAGAAAAAGTCGAATTAGGGGGCTTACCTGAAGCTTGTATTATATCTACACCTAATGAACGGCCACTTTTAGGTAGGTAGGTATCTACCTCAACCCGTACTTGGACGTTTTTACTCATGAATCAATAATTATGTATATGTATTTTTAATTAAAATTGAACTTAAAAATTTGATCTTTATGAAATGAAAAAAATACACGATCAAAATTACCAATGTGGTTGCGGATGAACGAGGATATTACACGATCACTGTGAAACAAAGGAGAAATAGACTCTCTCTTTCGAGGAAAGACACCTAATTAGCTGTCTCTCTGAAAGAGATCGAGAATGCCAAGATGGCCGCCAACTCTCTCTTTTAAAAGTTACTGAATAACCGTGTCATGGATACTATAAAAATCTATTTTGCCAAAAGAGAGTCGGACCTGAATGAGATGTCTCTTTGGCTTAGTGAATAGGCCCTCAGGAACCCTGACGTGGATTTACGAAAAAATCGATAACTACCTAGTGGACGGTGACGTCACAGCGGCAACCCCTCCACAATACCTTCCCCATGTACGGACGTATTGTTTCAGGTGTGCTCCTACTTCAAGGACCCACTCGTCTGCATAGGCCCCGTCGCCTCCGACCAAGTGAAGGAGGACGTCGAAAGGACGGCCGGTGAAAAGCGCATCACAGCCAAGTCCGGCGGAGCGTTCAATCACCTGCGCTAAGACCCACTCAAATCCATCTACCAAGTAGACCTTCTAACAGACAAAAAAGAAACCCAATACTTCCCTTCTCCCCCATCCCCTCTCTTTCCTCCAATCCTTTTAATATTATAAAGCTTTAAAGAAGTTAAAAAAAAAACTTGTATAGGTTCTTTGCGTTCTATATTTTTTGTATATTGGTGTGTCGGCACAGTATAAAAACGTATACATATCAAAAATTAATGCATATCATAATACATAGCTCCTAATAATTAACGCATATCATGATGTTGATAAATTTTACATATATATTTTGTTTAATAAATGTCATTTCACTGAGAGTTACCATTGAGAGTTGGCCTAAACTTGAAGATGGCTTTAAATGATTTATCGGAGTTGATTGCTGAGAGAAAAATTATAAGATTATATTGTATGTTCAAATATTTTAATAAATATATTCAGAAGGGTTAATTCCTCTGATCATAGTATTGGAGCAAACATGAGACATATCAAGGGATGTACCTATCCCACTGCTTAGCTATACAAAAATTGCACTATTCTTTATTTTCTACGTGGATGTAAAGAAAACTTTTACTAGTTTTAAAATACAAATTCTTATTATTGTTACCTACCATTGGGGCTACGAATTTTTCAAGTTGAAATCGAATATTATTGATTGTACTAGGTGCTAGAACATGTCATGAATATGAAAATATATATCTACTCTTTATAACTTTACCGTAAAGATCATAATGTATATGTCTAGCCTAAAAGTTGCGAACGAAAATAAACGTTTAATTCAGCATTGTTACCTTGTGATCATAGAACCTCAGCCCTTCGAATCTTAACTGGGAAGAGCCTCAGATTTTAATCGTGGTGATATGTGTTGATATCCAAAATAAATATATTTTCTCCCATCTACAGAAATGCCACCAATTTCACTAAGAAGACAATAGAAGAAAATAAAAGTAAGAAAATAAAGAAGAAAAAGAAAATAAAGATGATGATGATGATAAAGATCGTAATTATTGCCTAATGAAAAAATTGAACATATTGCTATTTATAATACATACTTACAGCTATCACATCATCAGGTGTATTCAAAAATCCCTATAACTAAAATGATAAAACATCTGAGGTGATTAAAATGCACGCAATCATCAATAACTGCCGTGATTCCGCATTACTTAGAAATCCAATTTAAATGTTTGTGAGATATCAATGTCTCACGTAATTCTGATCCCCCCCCCCCCCTATAGCAATGGGAACTGAATGAAAACAATAGTTGATGATGTTTGTAATTTCATATGAATCATTGACTATGTTACTGACTAGTCATCTCATTTCTACACATGGTAAGCTATGGTGAGGTAGTTCGAAATGTAATATAAATTCAAGATTCAAATTTTGATGAAATTCAGAACTTCTTCTTACGATTGCACTAATAAATATACGCTGGTTACTATAATCAAGAACGTTCGTAGTTTCATACGAACATCGTGGGGCAGACCAGCATGCATCTAGGGGAACGAGGGGCACAACGAAACATTTTTGTTTTTGTTTTTATTTTTCCTGACTTAAATATCAACTCTATTGTAGTGTAAAAGGTATAGAAATACTTTATAACACATCGGGAATATTATATTGCATTAGTCTCCAGTTACTTGTTTATCACACAGTCATCACAACAACAAAATTAATTACTGTCGAAATTTTGTTCCATTGTGCCCCATATTTGGAGTACCTTGAAACGGCTCATGGAGGACAGTGAATCAAAAACACAAAAGGTGTTGGATGAGTAAAAATCAGCAGCATTTTTTCAGCAAGCTATTTATTTTGAAATACTACAAAAAAATTCAGGACCAGGACCAGTTTTGACTAAAAAAGCAGCTTCCTTCATATCCTCAGCGAAAAAGGCCTCTTCCAGGTTTTCTCACTCGGTTTCGCACCAGCTAGAACGAATGAAACGCAAAACGAAGAAATTCCTGTTAGGATGATGATTATTTATAGGGACGAGACACAATGAATGTTTCAATATGCCCCAGTCTCCATCTTTCCATATTTTTTATTCCCGGTTTGACTGTAAACAGCATAACACAGTGGAAACCATGCAGCTTATTCTATACAGCAAACTGATTCAGAACAACAATAATGTGCAATGAAAATCGTTTTTACTTACGTCTTACATGAAGAAAAATGTTGCTTCAATAATTTACGCCATTAGGCGAGAAACACACTTTGTAGGATAGCTGCCCAAAGAAGACTGGCATCGAGACAGAAAGAAAATGGGTGAATCACAGGGCACTGTAGCACAGTCTTGTGTTAACTCCTCGAATTAAATACCTCTAAATATTTGAATTCACTGTGCCTGAATCCTCTGGTTTGGAAATTAGTTAGGCACCCTTTCCCGCTGAGTAATATTTGAAAATATTATGGGCACTCCGTTTTCCTGAGATTAAAAATGATCATTTTGGTTTATTGTTTTCAATAATGAACTTTGTATCGAGCATGAAAAAAAATAAAAAATTAACCCCCCCCCCCCCCTCTCCGCCAATCAAAATTTGAAGGTTTTCTTGTCGATTTGATGGTTACAAAAAATAGGGGTTGAAGTTCACCAGAAAACTTAACCAGAAGGGTATGGGTTTTTTTACATTTTTAAATTTATCTGGAGCTAAAGAATTTTTTGAGACCACCCGGAGCATTGTACGACCAGCCGTTCGTTTGCACCGAAAAGCTTCGTCAACGTGATCACGAATGAAACGGTATAAACACGGCCCAGATATCATTCCTAGGGAACACCTTATTATAATCACGGATGGCCTGTATGAAGTCGAGTTGGTTGTTCTGTCATATTATTTCATTTGAAGAACGATGGCTCTTTTGTATTTTGCGGACAGGTACTTTTCCACTTGAACAAACGTTATGCTTCATGAATAACAAAAAACGCTGCAAAGTCCTTGTCACATGGGTTTATTATTCTATTGGACATACCTACAGAAATGCTGGCTGTTCATTTATTGTTACTTTCATTTAAAATAATTGAAATAGCTATTTCTGGTGGTTTCCACCAATGTTGGCCCCTAAAACTTGAATTAGGTACGCTCCTTTTTTTTTCAAATTATCTTTGATCATTGGTAGTGCCATTTAATCGTCTTGATCCACGTGTTGAAACTTTTCCTAGTGCTATTCTACAAACTGTTGGTGATTTCAGACGACTTCGCAGATTTTTGACTCATAAAAAATCAAATTTGGGAGCTGAACATCTGGTACAACCTCAATTTTCCACTCCTTGGTCAAAATCGACTTGATATTCAGTCTTCTCGTCCACAAAAACATGGAAAACGATCTTACCTCAAAAGCTCATTTTACTAACATGTTACTAAAACACAAAAAATACCTATTTTTAAACACATTTTCACTCATAACACCCCTGGGTATATCCCGATCGGGCTGCACAGTTTCGGGACACAACTAGGGCCCAAATGGAGCACGTGTGCGAAAGAAAGAATTTTTGAGACAATGAGGCCGGTACACGTGATACGGCGTACGGCGGTCGGCGGACGGACATTGCATTTTTTGGAATCTACGCACCTTGAAACGGAAAAGAAAAAAATTTGACGCGGTGTTATAAAAATTTTTTGCTGAGCGAATACATAGGTGTATTATTCACAGAATAATAAACCAAAATAATTAATGATTTAATTATTGAATACGCGCATTTTCATGAAACTGTTATTCCCAGGCCGGCTCCAGTAATTGATTTAGGGCTTTCCTGGAGTTCACGAGGGTAGATATTGACCACAGAAAACAGCGATCTACGCAGAAGGGGCATCTTTAAAGGTAAATAATAAAACGTTGTGTAATAATTTGCACCTTTTTTCGGTCCGCTACATTGACTCAACACTGCAAAAGTTTGTTGCATCATTCGTTACAAAGGTAAACGCTGCAATGTCCTTGTCACATGGGTTTATTTTTCTATTGGACATATCTACAGAAACGTTGGCTGTTCATTTATTGTTTCTTTTATGCGTAATAATCGAAATAGCTATTTCTGATGGTTTCCGTTAATTTTGGCCCCTAAAACACAAATTAGGTACGCTCTTTTTTTCCCTTTTTTTTAATACCTAACTATCTTTGATCATTGTGCCATTTAATCGTCTTGATCCACGTGTTGATACTTCTTCCAGTGTTATTATACAAAATGATGGTGATTTCAGACGATTTCCCAGGTTTTTCACTCATAAAAAATCAATTTTGGGAGCTGAACATTTGGTAGAACTCAATTTTCCACTCTTTGGTCAAAATCGACTTCATATTCGGTCTTCTCGTCCACAAAAACATGGGGAATGATATCTCAGAAGCTCATGTTACTAACATGTTGCTAAAACGCAAAAAGTACCTATTTTGACATTTTCATGTCTTTGCCCTGGCACATAGCACAAAAACGTCGAGCTTCGAGGACCAACTAGACACCGAACGGAACCTATAACCCGAATTTCATCAATTTTTTTTCATGGTAACTAAGAAAAGTGGCCCGTACGGCGTACGGCGGACAGACAGAAATATTTTTATTGCAGTTTTGGATTCTACATACCTTGAAACGTAAACCATCAAATTTTGAGGGGGGGTAAGAATTTTTTTTTTCATGCTCGATTCCAATGGTTCATTATTGAAAATAATAAACCAAAAACTGTCACGAAATTGCGTAACGAAATTGTGTTACAGTGCCTTTATAATGATTTCCGCTTACAACGACCCCGTTGTTAGGTTTGTTCATTTTCTACACTTTTTAACCCACAAAAATCGTTCACCACTCGTTGGAAAGCTCTCGATTTAACGAACATTTTCATGTTCTCCATAACATATTGACTATACGAATAGCGGAGCTATGGGCATAACTGTTCTCATATTTTGTTTACAAACTAAGGATCGTGAGTGTAGAAGATAATTAATCCGGAATCGTCTATTTTATTGAAATTAGGTACCTACCTCTTAATATTAATAATGTCAAAAGCAATAGGTAAAGACATGAAAATGTCCCAATGCGTTGCAGACTCGTATGCAAGCGTTTTTGCTGTTTCTGTGTTTTAATTAATAAACAGCGTACTCGATCCTTTATTACGAAACCATTTTTCGCCTAATTAATTTTAATATATTATACCCACCGTCTTTTACTCCTAGTGTTTCTGAGTGCCGGGGCAGTGGCCCAAGTGGCCTTATGGACGCAACGCCCCTGCTTGCGGCTGAGAGTAGTTTACAAAAATTTTATGACAATCAAATGTATGTACCTTTTGCTCATTCACAAACGTCGCCCTGCGAAATGCTGTATGCTTATAGATATAAAATGAAATACCTAATAAACCTAACGTGTTCAGTTGATTTTTGAGGATACAAATTTTTATCCTTATCAGGTCCAACCACTTTTTCCGGGTTTGTTGGCCAGTCGGCGCAACAATGAACCATTTACACAAATTTTCACTCATAACACCCCTGGGTATATTCCGATCGGGCTGAAAAGTTTCGGGACACAACTAGGGCCCAAATGGAGCATGTGTGCGAAAGAACGACTTTTTTAGACCGAAAATGAAGCCTGTACACGTGATACGGCGTACGTCGGACGGCGGACGGACATTGCATTTTTGGAATCTACACACCTTGAAACGGAAAAGAAAAAAGTTTGAGGGGGTGTTATAAAAATTTTTTGCTGAGCGAATACATAGGTGTATTATTCACAGAATAATAAACCAAAACTCGGTCTACAGGTAGGGTGGTGGGTTCATGAAGGTTTATTGTTCCTCCTGTACGGAAGAAGACCATCGTTTTGAGGGGTAGCAGCTCCAATGCACACAATGATGGGGAGACGAGGTGTAGGTGGATGGTAAAATGCGAGCATCTCGTGAAAGCTGGTTGATGCGGGACAGAATGGGTTAGTTAGCGAGGCATCGAGCTTCAGGCCGGAAATATCCCGATCTTCACCCTTCTCGACGTTATGGATCGCGTCAGCCCACGCACACCCCTTCACAGACACACGTCTGACGAAACACCGACGAACAACACGAAAACTAAGGACATGCGTGTCCCCTGATCATCTCATCAGAGGAGGCGGGTAGGTTGGATGACTTCGATACATCAAAGTCATCTCTGCCCGGTTCTCCTGGCTGCCGCGTTTTCACATTTTTTCCAATCAGCGACCGGACGGACGCCATTCGTCACTGGCTACCGCGTCGTAGCCACTCGTTTGACGCGGGGCCCAACGAATAACGAACGGAAATGTCAGCTGTAATCACACCAACGTCCATCTGCAAAAAATCCGATAGGAAGAGTGGACTTTGTTTGTTTTGGACTTTACATTTCCCCCGTTTCCGCTACCAGCTTCAACTTTTGTATAAATAAAGCTTGTATTCTTTAATGATGAAGAGCACCTAATAGTTGGGTACAGCATTTCGTGAGGCTGACATAGCTTTTGGTTTATTATTCTGTGAATAATACACCTATGCATTCGCTCAGCAAAAAATTTTTATAACACCCCCTCAAAATTTTTTCTTTTATGTTTCATGGTGCGTAGATTCCAAAACGCTGCAAAGTCCTTGTCACATGGGTTTATTATTCTATTGAACATATCTACAGAAATATTGGCTGTTCTTTATTGTTTATTTCATGTGAAATAATTGAAATAGCTATTTCTGATGGTTTCCACAATTTTTGGCCCCTAAAACACGAATTAGGTACGGTCCTTTTTTTTCAAATTATCTTTGATCATTGGTAGTGCCAGTGTTATTAAACAAATTGATGGTGATTTCAGACGATTTCACAGGTTTTTGACTCATAAAAAATCAATTTTGGGAGCTGAACATCTGGTACAACCTCAATTTTCGACTCTTTGGTCAAAATCGACTTCATGTTCGGTCTTGTCGTCCCCCAAAACATGGAAAACGATAGCTCAAAAGCTCATGTTACTAACATGTTATTAAAACACAAAAAGTACCTATTTTTACACACATTTTCACTCATAACACCCCTGGGTATATTCCGATAGGGCTGAAAAGTTTCGGGACACAAATAGGGCCCAAATGGAGCATGTGTGCGAAATAACGAGTTTTTTATACCGAAAATGAAGCCGGTACACGTGATACGGCGTACGGCGGACGGCGGACGGAGATTGCATTTTTGGAATCTATGCACCTTGAAACGGAAAAGAAAAAAATTTTGAGGGGGTGTTATAAAATTTTTTTGCTGAGCGAATACATAGGTGTATTATTCACAGAATAATAAACCAAAATGCGATGTCCGTCCGCCGTATCACGTGTACCAGCTTATTTTACGGTCTAAAAAATTCGTTCTTTCGCACACACGCTCCATTTGGGACCTAGTTGTGTCCCGAAACTTTTCAGCCCGATCGGAATATACCCAGGGGTGTTATGAGTGAAAATGTGAGTAAAAATAGGTACTTTTTGCGTTATAGCAACATGTTAGTAACATGAGCTTTTAAGGTATAGTTTTCTATGTTTTTGGGGACGAGAAGACCGAATATGAAGTCGATTATGACCAAAGAGTGGAAAATTGAGGTTCTACCAAATGTTTAGCTCCCAAAATTGACTTTTTATGAGTCAAAAACCTGGGAAATCGTCTGAAATCACCATCAATTTGTATAATGATACTAGAAAAAGTGTTAACACGTGGATCAAAGATACTTTGAGGAAAAAGAAAAAAAACGAGCTTACCTAATTCGTGTTTTAGGGGCCAACATTGTTGGAAAACATCAGCAATAGCTATTTAAATTATTTCACATGAAAGAAACAATGAGTGAACAGCCAAAATTTCTGTAGGTATGTCCAATAGAATAATAAACCCATGTGACAAGGACTTTGCAGCGTTTTTCCGCACACAGTTCGGGTCCCCATTTGGGAACACATTATGTGTGTTTTGGCTCCTAGTTGTCCTCCGAAGCACGGCAGCCCGATCGGCATACACCCAGGGGTGATATGGGAGAAAAATGAGTGTGAAAATAGGGGTTTTCGAGGGATTTTTGAGGTTTTAGTGAACATGAGCTTGTGAGGTATCGTTTTCCATGTTTTTTTAGGGCGAGAAGACCAAATATTAGGTTGATTTTGACCGAAGTGTGAAGAATTGAGGTTGTAACAAAGGTTAAGCTCCCTAAATTCATTTTTTATGAGTCAAAAACATGGGAAACTGTCTGAAATCACCATCAATTTGTATAATAACACTAGAAGGTTGTATCAACAGGTGACCCAAGACAAATAAATGGTACTATCAATGATCAAAAATAATCTGTTGAAAGGAAAGCCGAGTCTAATTCGTGTTTTTGGGGGCCAAAACTGGTGGAAACCATCAAAAATAGCCATTTCAATAACTGCACACGAAAGAAACAATAAATGAACAGCCAAAATTTGTGTACGCATGTCCAATAGAATAATAAACCCATGTGACAAGGACTTTGCAGCGTTTTCCTCAGACCTCGGGCTCCTTCACAGTGGGTGTATCAAACTAAGTTCTGTCCTGTATAGGAAGTTGGCGAAATTGACCATCGAGGCGAACTAATAATTATTCAAATTTTAGTAGGTTATAATTTGTATGTGTTGACAAGCATAGCCAATGCTTAAGGTACTGTTCCTGGACAAATCCCGTTTTACCCTCTACCTATGACCTCTTTTTCAGTAGATATGGGCGCTTCGGTAGTGCCCTATATTAAGAAAATTAGTAGGAATCCATGTCAGATAGGTCTGTAGATACGTATACTGAGTTGATATGTTAGCGGTAGCCCTATCAGACTCCTATAATTTTTATTAATGCCAACTTATTAGTGGAAGATATCAAAGAAGATTATATAAATACATAGGTATAATAATAATTATATATCTACATTTTCATGAATTAACGTTCAATCCCGGTTATCTAAATTGTACCATTCGATGGATATGAAGATGATTATTACCTCTGAAATAACTGGAGCGAATAATTAATTTCACTTGAGAACATGAAATCAGCGGAGGTCCCTTACGGTGGAGTCCGACGCGTTTCACGGGTCAGACAACATAACTCGTTAGTGCGCAGTGACCTTTTCCACCTAAATTCGGATACACCCACGGGATCGGTATATAAATGAATTAAATCGCGAGCGTGGGTTTCACCTGTGAGGATAACCGTTGGTTCTTGAATGGTGAATAATTTCTTTCAGGGTCTCATGATACCAATCTGAGTGAAGACACTTAGATTGGTATCTTGTGCCACCTATCCATAGCATCAGCTGTGGTGAGTGTTTTGTGGACTACTTTTACAGAAAATATAAACGGTTTCAAGAAAAAACTGGTCAAACAACTGTGAAATGAGTCGGAAGAGACAAGTTGAGAAGCTAAACTCCATACCGAAGCCCTTCATAGCAAAGAAGGGATGACTGGATGGAAAAAGTTGCTACGTAAAAAGCAGGTACGGTCAATATAAGAGAAATTGCAGCCCTCAGGTGAAAAGGTTAACTGGAATGGAGACTACTGGTAGGAATCTGATGGAGGAGCAACCCTTATTCGGTGCATCTTTCATGGGAAATCGTGCTACATCACCTGGGAGGGTACCCGATCACACGTGTGGATTAATTGATGAATGCCAGATGATTGCTTGGCCAGGTGGCTGCGCTACCCTAATCGAAATAATAAATGGATAGGTATACTAAATAATGGAGAACTCTGGATTCGAGTAAGAAAACAACTCGAGAAAGCTTATTAAAACACCTACAACATTTAAATACTGTCGAGTGTTATCGCAGCTTCTTCATAATAACTTGAGTCAATGGTGGCAGGTATGATCAATGGAGATAGTTGTAAACAAAAAAGGAGTAAGTATGCAACAAGCATTGTAAATTGGGCAATGTTGCCCGTATATTAAAAATAAATAAATAAATAAATAAAGCCTTTACTATTTGAAGATTACTAAAAATCTAAGATTTTCTATAGAAGTTTCCATTTAAATTCCAAATTTGTTACCTAAGTTCTGCGGTGAAATGGACGGAATGGATAAGAGCCAACAAAGAAAATCCTTTGGATTCTTGAGACGGGTTTCTTGTGTACTACATACCTTGGTACTTAGTTTATTCGAGTTGAATCATCGATCGCTCTATTTCTTGCGTCCAGAAGATGGAATAAGTGTTACAGTGAAACCCCTCCATAGTGGACGCCCACGGGATCAAAATAAGTGTCTACTATAGAGAGGTGCCCACCATAGAGGCTTGCCCCTCTATAGTGGATACGCGTCTGACCAAAAAAAGGGTCTACTGTAAAGGGGTGTCAAAAAATACCAACGTATTTTTTAAAAATATTGTTTCATTATTTAGTGTGCGCACGCAACAAAATCCGTAAAAATTTGTCAAAAATAGGTAAATACATACTTTGGTATGTATAAAAAGAACATAACAATTAGGGTATTATTAGGTCAGAAAAACAAGAATAAATGGACAAATTCACGATTAAATAAAATTTTATAATTTTGATTCTGAAAAAATTGAAGAATCGACGACTTTTTTCCCCCACTTTTGATTCGGTCACTTCCCGTTCGTGATGAGACACTTCTCACGAGTGAAAACATGCGACTGGCGACGGAAAGAACGTACACAGGTACTTTCCGTACAACAGGAGAGTGACAGTGGGTCAGGGTCAAATGAATCCAAATGATGGCCAATGTAAACAAACAAACAAACTAAACGTAAACAAACTCGTAAATGTAAACAAACTCGTACAAATAGACAGAAAATGAACTCTGTCAGATCAAACACAGATGCCAGATAAGAAAAATGTAAACGTTTCTACACATCTAAACGGGTCTACTGTCCAGGATGACGAAACGAGTGTCCACGTCCACTATAGAGGGTGTCCACTATACAGGGGTTCAAATACACTGAATGTCCTATCTCTACGCCGGGACCATGGCCAAACTGTCCACTATACAGGGTTGTCCACTACGCTAACCCGATAACCCTTCTATATAATAATAATATGTACTATTCTATACATATTATGTAGATCACAGAACCTCCGTAGGTTAGTACCTAACCCCGTACTCTTTAATAGGTGCCTACCAAAATCACGAATTAAATGTTGCTATAATAATTCCGTCGATGACAAACAGTAACTAAAATGGCAAAAAGAAACGCAAATAATGAAGTTCTGAAGGAAAATTGTTGATGTGGAGTGAAAAAAGTTGCAAACGTACCTACCAACAAACTCCAGGCCCTTCTACGTAGATGGTATTATGAACCGTTATGTAATAATTTAACATTGTGTAATAATTTACCTATCAATAATACTTCAACGTTTGTTCAAGTTTCACTACCTACCAACAAACTCCAAAAGAGCCATCATTTTCCAAATGAAATGATATCATAGAACAACCAACTCGACTTCATACTCTGTGAATATAATCAGGTTATCCCTAGCAATGATTTTATCTCGGGCCAATTCCCGATTGTTAGCGCGTCCCTGGTGATGACATTTGGGTTAAATGTATACAATTCGAATTCATTCACCCTTCTGTTGAAATACTGGTTACTAGGTACCTACCTAAACCACGATTTAAATGTTGCTAAAATAATTCTGTCGATGACAAACAGTAACTAAAATGGCAAAAAGAAACGCAAATAATGAAGTTCTGAAGGAAAATCGTTGATGTGGAGTGAAATAGACACCCCTTCTGCGAGATCACTGTTTTCTGTGGTCAATACCTACCTTTGTGGTCAAGTATGATGAACCGTTGTGTAATAACTTGCCCATCAATAATACTTCAACGGTTGTTAAGTTGCAAAAGTACCGATTAACAAAATCCAGGCCTTTCTAGGTAGATGAACCGTTGTGTAATAATTTACCGTTCTGTAATAACTTACCGTTGTGCAATAATTTACCGTTGTGTAATATTTTACCGCTGTGTAATAATTAGCCGTTGTGTAATAATTTACCATTGTGTAATAATTTACCCATCAATAATACTTCAACGTTTGTTCAAGTTTCAGAAGTACCTAACAACAAAATCCAGTAGTCCATCACTTGTCAAATGAAATAATATCGCAGAACAAACAACTCGGCTTCATACAGCCTTCCTTGATTATAATCAGGTGCTCCGTAGCGATGATATCCGGGCCGGAGTTATACCGTTTGATTCACGATCGTGTTGACGATGCTTTTTGGTGCACACGAACGGCTGGACGTACAGTGCTCGGAATGGTCTCAAAAAATGGTTTAGCTCAAGACAAATTTAATAACGTAAAAAAAAAAATCATACCCTTCTGTCGAAAGTTTTCGAGCTACGGCGTTTTGGAAATTTCAACCCCTATTTTGAACCTCTTAGAGAGGGCTGACAGTAACGTCAATAACCTGAAATTCATCAATAACCCGAATTTCATCAATGTTGTTTCATGGTAACTAAGAAAAATGGCCAGTACGGCGTACAGACAGAATTTTTTTATTGCATTTTCGGATTCTACATACCTTGAAACGTAAACCATCAAATTTTGAGGGTGTTAGAATTTTTTTTTCTTGCTCGATTCCAATGGTTCAATATTGAAAATAATAAACCAAAATGCCGATGGAGCTCATGCTCGGTTGTTTTCACTATCGATCGCTGATTTCTCAGGTTATAGAATAAACAGTATACTTAGTTGAGTTTAGGATGAAGTTTAAGCAGTAGGAAATTGCCGTTATCTTCATATTCTCCGCATAACTATGGACGTATACGGCGATTTGAAGTCGTGCAGGTGCATAAATCTTTCTCTACCCTCGTCATTAAAGTTAACGAACGACTGGAACCCTCTCATAAAAAACCTGCACTGAACAGGTACCTATTCGACAGTTCCGAATAATGTTCCGGCAAGAACAAGAAAAAAATCTCCTCTTTTCAACATAGAAAGTTAAATCAAGTTTTGAAATATTGGCTGTTACCAAGATAATGAACCATAACGAGAGGGACTCCCCGTGACCCGTGAGTGGCATTCGAGTCCCTTTCGCGCTCAGAAAAAAAAGTGCTGTCTCAGTTTCTCGACTTTTCCCTTGCATTCCACGACCTTCGTCTGTGACAAGAGTCCCAGTGATTAGCAACAGCCATTGTCATTTTCTCAGGATATGTATTGTAACAACACCCGTAAAGTTCCTGGAGTGTATTGCTGAAGCTAACAATAATTACATGAGGCTGTCTTTTGCATATACGCTGGTCAAATTAGACAATTAGGTAGAACTGTTCAAAATACACTGCCAAGGTGATGGCACAGGAGCTTCCTCGTCACAATCAGAGTGACCCATTATACATTACATTACATTACATAACGTGAAATATACATATTACATAACATTACATTACATAACATTACATGAAATATACATATTACATAACATGACGTCCATAATACATTACGTCCATTATACATAATTGCGACAGTTATGCGTGTTTGAAGAATTTCACGTTAGCGCATGCGCAGGGCGAACCGCTGGCTCTATCATGTTGAAATTTATATGGGACCTCAATGGGCCCTACCCGCTTAATCCCTGAGAATTACATTGAAATTGGGTGAAATCTTTGGTTACTACGGCTGTAACAAGGAAATTGAATCTATTTCTCGCCAGCGCATGCGCAGAGCGCACCGAGGGTCCGATCATGCTGAAATTCATACTGGAACTCACTAGGCCTTGTCCAAACAACCGTTGAAAATTTGAGCGAAATTGAATCAAAATTGTGAAAGTTATGCGTGTTTGTTGAATTTAATGTTAGCGCATGCGCAGGGCGTACCGCTGGATCAATCATGTTGAAATTTGTATGGGACCTCAAGGGGCCTTATCCGCACCATCCCTCAAAATTTGAGCTGAATCAATTCAAAATCGTGGAAGTTATGGCTGTAACAAGGAAATGCGGACAGACAGACTCACAGACTCACAGACCGACAGACACGGAACCAAATTTGTTCAGTAGGCTTTGAAACGCAAAATGCAAGTGGAAATTTTGATTTCTGAAGAAAAAAATTTTTTGGCTCACGAAAGTGAACACAAGGCTTCCGCTGCTTCGCAGACTCGGAAGCAAAATATAAGAGGAAAGAGTCTCTGTTCTCTATTCAGCCTGGCAAATTAGATTTCACAGGTATCTCGTATTTTTCCCCAATGTGTAGTCTTGATGAGTGATGAATATTTTTTGTGTAGGTGAATTTGAGCTGACAGGAGAACGGCCTCACGATGTGGGGTGAGCAGGAATCGCTAATCACACACCCACGTTTGTTTTTTCTGTGAATATCAGACTACAGGTGTTAACGTGAAATCACAATGGAAAACGATTCTGCGACACATCGGTGCAGTTTGTATTTTAGTGCAACAGCGCCGTTTTCTCCAAACCTCACCGAATATTAATACTTCCACATTTGCAGTACAAATTCAGGTAATCTCAGATTTCCAGTGGGATATAAATGTTGACGATATTTCTCGATTTGGACCATCCAATCTCGACGACGGAGAAACACATTCGCTTCTCAAGATATTTTGTCAGTCGTACAGATTCGAAAGATAGCAGGTACCTGAAGAACGTGTCTATAGATAATTCCGAGAGATATTAGCGGCAATAATACCACTAGTTGCCCACCTGCAGAGCGACACGTTCACAAGCCATACATCGTAGAACAAGTGGCCGAAAGCGAAAGCTGACAGGGAGAAACCACCATGTGGACAATTATTTCGATATGCCCAGCAGTATGTGCCAGTGTAAAATGTATATATGTAACATGCTAGCTCAAATTATCTTCACAAAGTCATTCTTATAACCGAACGAATTAAACAAACGAGGTGAAAGTGTTGAGACGGTGTAGCAACTCCCGTCCACAAAAGATTATTTTTATGAAGGGACACAAAGGAATAGGAAGTCATGATAAAAGCTTTCTTTCTTGATGGTGACGGTATTTTGTAGACCTGTTGGTTTTTCACTTTCATAATCGCACCTTTGAAATTATGTAGGATCGTATTACATAATAAATTACGGGGTTATGTATTGAAAAGTCCAGTGAACCAGAATGATCATAACAGCTGAGGATGTCTTCATTTATGAGTACTGAGACTCGATTTTGTTCGTATCTGCTTGCATGTCTGCAGATCCAGCCTTAGGTTTGTTAAAATTCGCATAATCCTTCATCCTGTATGACGGAACGCCTGTGCTACGAAATGCATCGGAACTGTATGGTTCAAATTATTGGTCACTCAGATGCAGTGGGAGATTGATTGATTGATTGATTGATTGATTGTCTGACATCCCTGACGTTCCTACCTACTCAAATACACTCAAAACTGTGTCGATCGCAAAAACAACAAAACTTGTGAACATAAATTTGTTTACACTGCCCCACCAGAATCCGTAAACTATAGGCAAAAATGAACAAAAATATAATGATTGTTCTTCTTCTTGTAGTGTTGCATAATATCGACATGTTAACATTTGTAGAACGTGAAATACAATTTCTTGAAATCTACAGATTAAATTAGAATGCTCTAAATTATTCTGAACTGAATCAAACGGCACTGCAACACCTAGTGCATCTCCGAAAAACCAAACCAAAAACAACAGGTAATATTGCAAATCGGATGATTTTTCGCACCTCCCGGTATTAATTTACATGTACATATTTCCGAAATTTGTTGCACTGCTACATGTAAAACTCAGGCGATTAAAGAAGAAACATGAAAATCGGATGTAGGTACATTTCGGAATCGCACACAAATTTCCCATATACAACCGCACACTTATTGTTGAAAACTATGATAATAATACACCATAACTTTGGTGGACTTCCCCTGGTTTCGGTTATTGATTTGAACTTGGACACTTATTCAATTCAGAAAAACAGGTACGGAAAAATATGGTATTTTCTGAATTTTATACTGATAAGGTTTATTTATTGTACGTTGCCTATAGCTTGTCGAGAAAATTTGTAAATCTAGTTTTGGTTCATTATATTCAAGAATGAACCATTGGAATCGGGCATGAAAAAAAAAAAAAAAAAATTCTTACCCCCCTCAAAATTTGATGGTTTACGTTTCAAGGTACGTAGAATCCGAAAATGCAATACAAATATTTCTGTCTGTCACTTTTCTTAGTTACCATGAATAAAAATTGGTGAAATTCGGGTTATAGGTGATCTGTAACCCGATCTGTTGTATTCTGTACAAAATAATAAACCGTTGTGCAGGGATTTGCAGCGTTTATTTGTTCACGTTTGTGGTTTCAGAATGGTCTATAAAGGATTCGGATGCGGCTATTTATTTCTCGAGGCTTTAGGTCTTTCCCTTCCTTCAGAAACTTAAAACAATTGTGACACGCTTTATCTAAAAGCCTACGTTCTAAGAGGCGTCCCTAAAAACCGTGTGTTTTCTAACCATAAGTTATTTGTTTTTTATTAATCCTCTTCCGATTCTAGTGAGAATTAACAAATAGCAAATATTGTAAATTCACAGAAATTCTAACTCCTGGGTTTTTCCAGACCCAGCATTCAACGACCAACCGAAAAATTTCCCCCTCCACATAAATTTGTCTCAAAACATTGGGTTCGCCTACTTTTCAAGATTCAGGACCGACAAGGATCAACAATAACTGGAGGCCGCTGATGAAACTTTTTCTTCGTCGCTAGCTTCCGTACTAATCAGACATAGGCAGATTTATTGAAACGACATAGATTCCCGGCCCATCTTGCGTGGGTGTGCAAACGAACCGACTTGTATATTTTTGGTCGAGTCCGAGAGAAAACGAACCCCGATAGTTATTTGAAAAGGTCGTGAAAGAAAGCGGCCTTATTCTGACGTCAGGTTCATCCATCTTCGAGTCAAAGCTTGGGAATGAATGACGTGAGAATAGATTCCGGGCCTAACCCTGTCAGAGCTGATCCCTGTTTGTGCTTTGTCAATAACAGACGTTTGTAGCTTATGACTTTAGTTCTCTCTTCATTACTCCAGTTTGTGATTTACAAGTATAACGGATTTTAGTATCAAGAAATCCTTGATTGTTTGAAACAGGCTGACAGAACAGTCACATATGAGATTTTGGTTTATAATTCTGTGAATAATACACCTATGTATTCGCTCAGCAAAAAATTTTTATAACACCCCCTCAAACTTTTTTCTTTTCCGTTTCAAGGTGGTTAGATTCCAAAAATGCAATGTCCGTCCGGCGTACGCCGTATCACGTCTACAGGCCTCATTTTCGGTCTAAAAACATCGTTCTTTCGCACAATGCTCCATTTAGGCCCTAGTTGTGTCCCGAAACTTTTCAGCCCGATCGGAATATACCCAGGGATGTTATGAGTGAAAATGTGTGTAAAAATAGGTACCGACTTTTTGCGTTTTAGCAACATGTTGGTAACATGAGCTTCTGAGATATCGTTTTCCATGTTTTTGGGAACGAGAAGACCGAATATGAAGTCGATTTTGACCAAAGAGTGAAAAATTGACTTCTACCAAATGTTCAGCTCCAGAAATTGATTTTTTTATGAGTGAAAAACCTGGGAAATCGTCTGAAATCACCATCAGGTTGTATAATAACACTGGAAAAAGTGTCAACACGTGGATCAAGACGATTAAATGGCACTACCAATGATCAAAGATAGTAAAAGAAAGGAGCATACCTAATTTGTGTTTTAGGGGCCAAAATTAATGGAAACCATCAGAAATAGCTATTTCGATTATTGCGCATGAAAGAAACAATAAATGAACAGCCAAAATTTCTGTAGGTATGTCCAAAAGTCCAAAAGAATAATAAACCCATGTGACAAGGACTTTGCAGCGTTCTTTCAAGTTCAGTGGGTTTTGCGCATGTATTTAGGTATTCATTCATTTTAAATGAAATTGCTACGATATGTAGTTCTTTTTCTATGGTTTTTCGAAAATTCCAGAAGTTATTTCGTCATTGCACCCTCTCTCGCCTGGGCGAGACCCCCAACACCACTCAGAACTTCCGGAAACTTTGAAAAATTATAGAAAAAGAACCACCTACTTATCGGAGGACAGTGGCATTGGTGACAAATATCTTAGGATGGAATTTACTTTCATTCAAAAAATAATATAAACCTTTCTGACCCATGCTCATGAACCAAATAATATAAACATTCCCAACTTTTTTCAAACAACCGAGGAAATTTAAAAAACTGTAAATTTAATTCAACAGCACAATTAATTTGAAGTCTTTTATTCCAAGAAAAACTGTTTTTTGAAGCTTGAAAAAAATAACATATCAAACCAAGTCAAAAAATCAAAAAAATCAACCATATCAATTCAAAAATCAACCATCAATCAAAAAATACCATATCAATTGATTATCGACGAAACTGCACTACACTCATGGACTCATCTTCAGCGTGCCTACCGAAGTTTTTTGTTTTTTTCTTTTTTCAAGTACGTACCTATACCTACTCCCGGAAAGAAGTACCTAAAGTTTAGGTAGGCACCACTGTCGTAGTGTTATACCGCCCACGTGTAGAGATGTAATTAATAATATATATTAATAAATTAATAAATTCATTCGATAATAATAATGAATTCGTTTCTCAATTCCATTTACGTATCAAACATTGTTTGGTCAAATCGGATGTTTCCTTTCCGAAAACTGATTGCGAGAAATACATTCTTTTGAGAATGATAATGGAATCAGAGTAATTGGGGTACGTCAAAAGAGATAGGTCTCCTCCTTTTCTCGTTACGAGGCGGGAGATGGAAAAATCGGCTCGAAAGTTAAAGACCGCTCTTTCACCGACCTACCCAGAATTGTAAAAACCTTTTGACGCAAATAACTGTGTATTTACATTTGGTTACCATGAAAAGTTTTTTTTCTTTTCTTTTTTTTTCTTCTTCATCCGACACACTGCGCATCAACGAGGGAAACTCCCGGATATGCCCTATGAGATTATTTTGCTCGTAGAATTAAATCAACATACAAATGGATGAATTGGAATATTGGCGCTTGATTTCGGGTAGCTAACATGATGATTTCAGGCCGGAATTCATTCCAAAAGAATCTAATGAAACAGGATTCTTACCCTGAAGACGATAGGTATGCATTCTCGTATTCAATGCCAGGAATTGTAATGAAGAAGTTGGTAGGTACCTAATTATACTGGGTATAACACATTTTGGAGATCCGGATTGCAAATTCCATGTAGAGTACGAATATCAAATTTTTTTGGAAGCCTAAATGGACCCAACCTAATTTTTCTGAAAAATAAAATTGAAAAGCGAGTTTTGAGGAATTTGTTTAATACTTCATGGAAAATACATTAAACTGAAATTCATAATTTTTTTGGTGACAGGAGTGCAAAGGCTATGATACTGGTATAAAACATTACTTCATGACTGTATTCTTTAGCTAACGATTATGTATGACCCAGGAGTGAATAGAAACAGGAAACAGAGGCAGCTGCGCCTGCAGTTTTTAATCAAGCTGATCCCGCAACACCATCCAGCTGAATAATTCAGTATGTTTCCTCCAACGTTGTAGATCCACTTCACAGTACTATGAAGTACCTACCCAGTGACTATGTTGGATATTATGTTCCTGTGCATAACTAGAATGACTTCTCGCGCGAGAATTTTTATTGGATAGCAAATAATAATTGATCATCTAATAGGCAGTTGATGATCTAGGTATACAAGTCAAGCTACACAAACTGCCTCAACTAAGATCATATTGCATTTCTAACTTCTATATTTTTCAGAAACATAGGTCTGAATGGCCTTTGGAAATTCAATCAGAAATCAAAATCAAAAGTTAACACATGCGGACAAGGGCAGAAAATATTATATAGCGCAGAATCTACGAAGCGTGGAATTCGTAGGCAGGAACTATCTTGAATGTCCCCTATGAATGACATCAATACCCGTTAGACCTGGTGGTGAGAGCGCAACAAGTTATTGTTTGTTATTGCGATTTTGATGTAATTCGCAGATATTTTAGGAATCAAACCTATAGGATTTCTATAAAATTCAGCAAAATCGGGCGGATGGTACCGGAAATATATGAGTACCTATCACAATTTTTTTTTGTTTACGAAGGCGCAGACGCCACTAGTATTCCAGTTACAATAAAATTCATGTGGGACAATCAGAAACCAAACCTGCGTGACCCCTTAATTTAATCAAAATCTTTCTGACAGAACCGGAGTTACAGGAGTATCGGGAATTTCATGTTTGCATATGCGTGGGAAAACATAGTACGATTTTCAGCGCATTTTCAACGAAAACGAAGCTATTGCAATGGGTTGAGCATTTTCAGAACATGAATTTTTGAAATTTTTTTATAGACAAATCCGTTTTAGAGCATCCTGAATTCATCTCTAGATGTTTATAAATATATTTGCTTACGTGTCACTCCAGACGATATCTGTCCTTGAGTACATGATGAAAATTCCACATTTCGCCAAAACGTTCGTACTGCCAAACAAAAGGATGATTTCGAAGATGAGCAATTTTCAAAAATTCTAAGGGGGTCTAATTTGAGTTTTTGGGGTCAAAAATAGGTAAAAACGGCTAAAATCGCGACCAATTGATATAAAATCATCGAAAGTGGTATGGACGGGTGAGTAAAGACAGAAAAATACCATCCCAGTTGTTCTTCATACAGAAAGGGGTCAAATTTGGATTTTCGGGGATCAAAAATTGGTATTAAGGGCTAAAATCAGTATTAATACAACAACCTGTCGTTGCGTGGGATGGTGATTCACTATTCTGATGACAAAAATATTATTCTCAAAAAACAGCGGGCTTTTGACTTTATAAGGGTCAAAAAACGGTAAAATGTCTAAATCACGAAAAAATTTTATAATTTTATGAAAAGTAGTATGGTTTCTCGCTATATCATCTTTTTACACAAGAGCACGAATATTTCTTTGAAAATTCGATTTGTAGCCTGCTGTGCGCTGAGCATAGGTCGATTGTTTTCAGGCCACTTGGGCCCATACCAATCATTCTCTTTGGTTCAAGACTCCTCTTCATTTTCTTTCCTGTTATCTGCACAGCAGGTTACCCCTGTACCTGCCTCCTCCGGCGTTGGCCATGCCATAAACATGTCCGGGATGGCCCGCGTGGAGGTGGTGGTTTTACAGGGAACTTGGAGGTAGAGGGGAATATACTCCATCCTTGGTCCCTCCATTTTCTCTTTCCTGGTGCATATTGCTCCAGTTATCAAGCTCAGCCTCCGTACTAGCCGCCACTTGAGTATCTTGCGGTTTTCCATCATTGGCGGGCATTTTTGTAAAAACTGTACATAAATATCACGGCTCCATATAAAATTAACAGTCAATCATTACACAACCAAACATACACATTACAGTTAAACTCTCACTGAATAAGTTACATTACACTATAAATACATTCACTTCATTCACTACACTTCACGCCACTTCGCCACTCTATAAATTACACATAGAACACATAGAACACATAAATACAAACATACAAACACCATATCCTAATATCACAGATGGGTAAATTATTACACAATGGCTAATTATTAGACACCGGCAAATTATTACACAACGGTAAATTGTTACACAACGGTCAATTATTACACCACGGTAAATTATTACACAACGGCTCATCTACCCAGAAGGGGCTGGATTTTGTTGATAGGTACTTTTGCAACTTGAACAACCGTTGAAGTATTATTGATGGGTAAATAATTACACAATGGCAAATTATTACACAATGGCAAATTATTACACAGTGGAAAATTATTACACACCGGTAAATTATTACACAACGGCTCATCTACCCAGAAAAACCTGGATTTTGTTGATAGGTACTTTTGCAACTTGAACAACCGTTGAAGTATGATTGATGGGTAAATTTTACACAATGGCAAATTATTACACAATGGCAAATTATTACACAACGGTAAATTATTACACAACGGTAAATTATTACACAACGGCTCATTTACCAAGAAGGGGCTGGATTTTGTTGATAGGTACCTACTTTTGCAACTTGAACAACCGTTGAAGTATTATTGATGGGCAAATTATTACACAACGGTTCATTATTCTATCTCCGTAGAAGGGGAACCTATACAGGTAAATTATTTCACAACGGTTTAGGTAGGTACCTAGTAACGAGTACGGGGTTAGGTACTAACCTACGGAGGGTCTGCGATCCACATAATATGATGTATAGAATAGTACATACGTTATTGTTGCGTCTTAACCCTAGTTTGAGGGATATTTGACGCGATCTTTATTATGAAAGATTGAAAATAGGTTGCTAAAGAAATACGCACAGGACTCGGGTCTAATAATGTAATCAGCTTATCATACACAGTGGTTGTTGTTGTTACTTGTCCAGTCAGTCCCCAACAGTTGTATAGAAGGGTTATCTATCCGGAGACCTATGATCTGTAACAGGAGGGTATTCTGTACAAAATAATAAACCGTTGAGCAGGGATTTGCAGCGTTTTTAAATATTGGGCCACCTGTTGACCCACAACTCGAAATTTCAGACTGCTTGGATTGTCGTGTTAATAAGGAACTGGGCTCAGACAGACAGACACTGAAGCGCCATGTTGCATCGGTACGAGCTGATGATGTTCAGCGCCACCAATTTTGAAAACTGGTGAGACAGTTTCCGGAGGAGGCTATTTTGGGATCCGGCAAGAAGGTTTGGAAAAATCAAGGTGGACCGTGAGCGCACAAGCGGATCCTGTCCGTGGAGGGATCGGGATGCTGAAGGCAGATCTGGGACAGCCGATCTTGATCCTGACCAACCCCTTCATCGAATGTCCTTGGAGTCCACACCTCCCTCCTGCCACACGCAGCTTCCCAGGAGTCCCGGCAAGCCCTCCAGGTACCCCCATGACCAGGTATCTGGTGGTGGGGTTATGCCCCGTTATACGACGTCTCGAGGAGTCAGTAAGTCAGTAGGGCAGTAGTGGTTGGGTTGGTATGAGAGTTTCGAGCTCCTGAGAGGATATTTCCCCGCTTCGTTACCATCTTTCGTCGAACGCATCAATCAGGTAAGATTTTCATATTATTTCTTGAAATATGCGCCGTTTCTAAAGCTTCATGCCAATGGCATCTCTGGTGGTTATAATCATATGAGTTTTATTTTTTCCTGCCGAAGATGCGAAATCTCTGTTGTATTTCGTCACCGTTTTGGATACCTAACTGTCTCAAATATTAATTTCATTTAGCTAAATTCGAAAAGTGTAAGACGCAGAGAGTGAAATATTAATAATAAATCACGAAATCACACAAATTTCAGTCCGTTTCAAATGAAAAGGTACCTAATTTACTTTTTCATATCAGGATTGAGTTGAAATTTTGATGGGAGTCGTGTGCAATGCCCGATAATATGAATTCAATCAAAACTGGATTTTAACACTCTCGAATACCCATAAAAATGTAACCTGAAACCTTGCGAATGTGTAAGAAAGAATGACCTCAATGAGCTGAAATTAGGAGATAAATTGCGAGTTGGGCCCTACAGACTGAACGAACTATGAAATTCATACATTATGAACTTCATCAAAATGGGATCATTCCATTTTTGGCAGCGCAAGCGCAATTGTGCCACACGCGTGATAAGTCTGTTTATTATCAATCAGTTATTGTGATATAATAATCACAGGGGTTAATTTTTTTTAGTAAGGCCGTATAGTGTATCCCCAGAAGTTGCCACAAAGACCCGTCTCTTAACTTTCATCTGCACACGCGGCATCATGGAAACTGTTCCCATGCCGACCTATAAACTATTTACAGATGGAATCAGCAGTAGGTACCTAGTTAGCTATAATTTCGAGACATAGATATCTTAATATGTTGTCTTTGTCTACTCAAGGAGCTGTGCTTTGATAATCTATTAACCTTTGATATCATAAGAATGGTTACGAGAGCTGTGCCACACCTTGTATGATATAATTTAGATGTTTATGATATAATTCTGATGCAGTTATGACTGACAACGAAAAGGCACGAAATTAGTGAATTCTATTACCTACCGGCTCGATAAAGCTGAACAGTAAGGAGTGATAAGCACATCTGATAAGCGCACAAGACTTTTCTCCAGAAATCAGAATTATTGTCCTTACTAAATGAGTATCAACTTTTGGCATCCCTGCCCAGGATATCATTTACTTCGAATGACACATTTCTGTGCATAACTACACTTACCTGCATCGTTCGGAGGAAGTAATATGATGTATGTACCTACTTATAAGCAGCATTAGTAAATATTTGCACAAGGTGATAATGCCACACTACAGAAAGTCGCATCGAGATGAACTAAACTGAGTCGATATATTTGTCTATTTTTATAAATTTCAAGAAAAAGTCCTTCTTGCAAGCACTCTTCGGAATCAATCAAAAACAAGAAATTAATCAAATGGGCGAGTTGGAACTGGTACTGACGCCGAACCTTTCCGCCCTCAATTCACAAGATTTTAATATGAATTCCGATGAATTTATAGTATCAAACTGAGAAGCTTGACGAAACAAACAAATTATTACAGTCCATCAAAGCCTAATAAAGCTTATCATTATTTAAATCCCCGATTATTTAACATTCGTGATTGAATTGAGAAAATATTGATATTGATGGACTTTTTATCGTACGCAGGTACCTGTCTTATTGCTCACCACAAATCCGAAGTTCCAAATTTTAATGAGTTTAGAACAATGTTTATCAAATCTTGAATTTTTACTTAATTTTCATTAAAAGGATTATGCATACTAAATTGCAGACGATTAAAATTTCATTCTTATCTACCACTATTTGTGTAAAAACTACTCATGGATCATGTCAGTAACTAATAATACTGATAAGATATTATAATGACACGTACCTAAATACCAGTGCCTTGAAACAGTGGTTCATTACCTTTGTTTGTAAATTAGTCATTTTAATTTATTGTCATCTGAACACAGAATTTCGGTAGTAACAGCCAGTCATGTGAACAAAATCACTTATTTGGGGGGGAGGGGGGTCTTCAAATGTAAAATCCTATAGAGTGACAGTCTTTATTGTCTCAAATCACTTAATAAGGTCTTCAATTTCATTCAACATTATAGGAATACAACATTTTTCTGATGAAATAATAAATCAGTAACACTGTTTATCAGACGTATACAAATAATTTCAGGACTCCCTGTTCATAGTTGGTCTGTGTGACGAGTGCGAGGAAGGGAAAGAGAAAAAATTACACTAATTTTCGACTTTTATTTGTCACGATTGCTACTCATTTCATACTGGATTCGTTTTTGGGTCTACTGCACCAAACGTTGGTCAAAATAAGTAGGAAATTACTAAAGTGAAAGAGATGAAGCATGTACAGGTTTACCGAATCAAGAAATTTGTTTCAAGATGAGTTTTGGTATGTCTTTTGTTGTCGAAGCCCTCATGATTTTTGTTTAACAAAATTTAATATGTTCATACAAATATTATGGTAGGTTTTCACCATAATATTTGGTGGTTGTTTGATGGTGCAATGCCTACATCACCCACCTGGTAGCCGTATTGATCTGTACTCAGTCCAGCAGGATTCCCCTGACCTAACGCGCGCAGTTCCCAATAATTTGTATTTCAAGAACAGTACATGTGTAATTTGAACCTTAGGCACCCAATCGTTTTAAAGAATCGCACTGTTGACACACGGTGGAGGTAGCACTAAATGTCACATAAATAACTTACGATTGGTAAACCATACGGACCATTCAGTGGGACGCCCTGCATTGGGGAAAACTATACGTAGAAGCTGCCATCGATCTCTAAAAACCTGTTGCGCGACACGATAATAGTGAATGGCCTATGTGTTTCCAAACAGTCCCAACCCCAAGAAGATAAACACAGCCTGAGTGAGAACATGAAACCAACTATCCAACGTGAAAACCCCCTGCGGTCATGAATTTCAGATTTCGAAAGTGGACCTGCAAGCACTCCCTTCGGTAAATACCATTAGAGATGGCTTTCTCTACCAATAGATACACTGAACGCGAGCTTTCTATGATATCCAAGATCGGTAGCTGTACCGTGTTTTGCCATGTAAATATCTAGTTATCCCTCGAATGCAATCACTGCAATCGGCCGGGATGGCATTTAATCAACGGGCAAAGACTCATTAAGGTTTGCGGAACAGGATTCGGATTGACTAAATCTCTGCCTCCGCTGGTCCTGATCGAAAACAGGAATGAGTTGGAGCTTGATTGATGGGCACCTAAAACGGTGTGCTGGACATAAGTTAAATAATATTAATGGCCTATTTAATGTCTCCTTTGGAAATGCGCTAAAGCACGTAAATTAGTCATGTAAGTAATTATTTTTATTGTGGCGTGGTGGTCGTTACCTATTAACGTCGTTTATATTTTGTGGTTTTGGAGGGTGAAATTAAATTAGAGGGTAGGTGTCTCTTTTATGGTGTACCATCCTTCCATTCTGAGCGGATTTGTTCGAGAACAATAAAAATGGTTTATTTGACAAGATTGGGTACCTATCTAATCAAGAGGAAAAAATACTTTAGGTGGTATTAAAAAGTGATTAAATAATTTTTTGTCTGAACTGATGTTCGCAATCAATGGCTTCATCAGAGTTGTCAAAATTACAAACCAACCTCAGCATTCTTAGTGGGTACCTAACTGTATTGCTACCGTTGCTTCATAATAGAGCTGATCCTGTAGATAGATAGATGACTAGTAGATACAAACACTTGCTGTTGTACTTATGTGTTTTTATATTCTGCCAAACCCATTGATGCCATACACGCTCAGTTACGACCAAAATAATATACGTACTCACTTTTTAAAACCACCAAAATTATTTTTTCTCTTGCATAAGTACCTAATCTTGTCAAATAAGCCATTCTGACTGTTCGATAACAAACTGAGTAAACCACGCAAATCAACGAATTTAACCAGTCATTAACAAAAATATAAGTAGGAGGTTCGGAGCCACTCATAATAATTTTTTGTCTGGGTCCTCCATCCCTTAAGATACCAAACGAAAGATTTGTAACTAGTTGATGGGTATTTGGTTAACTTCACAAAATTCACAACTTTGACACAATGTTAACTTCACCAAAAGTGATTTCTTCTTACGAAAAATGAGTAGGTACGTCTTCTTCCAATATTTCCTACGAAGGTCAGTAATATAAAACAAAAGTTGTCGAAAATTAACATGTATCATGTTTTAGCCCTGGGGTACTAGCATTTTTTGCGAGTCGATTTTGCGCGTCAATTTTGAGCGGCAAATTTGAGCGTCAAATTTGAGCGTCAAATTTGAGCGTCAATTTTAAGCGTCAAATTTTTTCGCGTACAATGCATAGTGGTTTTCACGTACAACCGAGTAGTTGCTAGGGAAATGAAACTTCTTTCATTTTCATCGGACAAAAATCGTTTTCCATTCGTTGGAAAGCTCTTGATTTATCACGAATTCATTTCGTATTTGTTCTTGGTATTTATTTCCTAGTTTCATACTATAACTATATAAATGAATGTTATAAATGGATAGTAAACAATGACGCTTGTTTGGATGTCACGTTTTAACATGTTGTATCATCTATGGTGCTCAAGAATGTAGACAAGACATCGTCAGAAGAAACGAGCACATACGTTTCAAGTAGTAGATTTCTACCTAGCCTTCACTTTTCGAGTTAATAACATGATACATGGTTGCAATTTTTGGTTCTTAAACATAAATAAATTTCAGGTTTTTGTTTAAGCTCCTAATATTAGATGTAATAACAGCATTTGTTTCGTTTTTTTAATACATTATTATATTGTTGACACCTTCATTATTTCGTATCACATAGCATTATGATATTTCAACAAACATTTTACTTATCTACCTATGTATTATAATACCGAAATACCTACAGTGTGAAAACTTTGTAGGAACTCACTTCGCATTTGAATAGCGTAGGTTGCGTTGTCCCCGTTGAAATCATCAAAGACGATTTTGCTGGCTTGCAAATATTTGCTTTACAATTTAGGGGAGCGATGAAATCAGTTAATCAAGAAAGATAAACAAAACTTGATGGAACCTTACCGTTTGATCATTTTCTCCTCGCTCGAAGTTTCAGTATTCCTACGGTTATTGCCAATATTGTTCGTTCATTTTCGACTGTATTATACTCGATCACTAACCCATAGCATGAAGGAATTCCCTATCCTATATTATAATAATGACAGTTATTAGTTATTGAATTGATAGAAAGGGATTTTCCAAAATATTTGCGTCAGTTTAAAGATAACAGGAAGTGGTTTCTTAGTATGAGTGAAAGCGTGCGAGTCTACTAAAGTAGTAAAAATGCCTTTTTACTAATATCAATCTTGAAATCATTAGTGCAACGTAAGATTTTGGTAACTAAAATATTATAGCTACCAATTAATTTATTGCAAATGGATAAATAAACATAATTATGGTCCACAGTAATCCATGGCTTGACCTTAGTACTACAGGTGGAATTAGTTGTCCGTGTTGATAAATAAGTAGTAATTTGTAGGATATTTTCTAGGACATTTCGAAAGGGAGGATTTTTTCAATTAACAACCGGGCAATTGGGGAAATTAAGAAGCGGCATTGCCGTATTAACAACGTTTGAACAATAATCTAGATCTAGTATATTGAACACTAGAGACTATATTATGGAACACTAATCCGACTAAATTCATAACGCCCTACCCTAACCTAACGACCAAAACCTGAATTACCACCAAAATTTGAGTCAGATTGGATGGGTTGTGGCGGTTCAACGGTTTTCACGTTTACGCATGCGCAGTCGCTACTACTGAAAAAAATGCGACGAAATTCATATGGGACCAACTAGGACTTGACCCTGAACTACCAATAACATTTTGGTCAATTTGGACCATTGGTTAGTGGCGGTTCAACGGTTTTCACGTTTGCGCATGCGAAGTCGCTACTACTTATACAAATGCAACGAAATTCACAAGGATCCAACTAGGTCGTAACCCTGAACTACATGCAGAATTTGAGTCAATTTAGACCATTTGATCATGAGTTACGGTGGTTCGCAGAAATGCATACACACGAACGCAGACGTACTCAACTACCTGAATGAGCTGCAATTTCCTTTTTTCGAGGGTTCAGCGTGGCCGAGAGTGAGAAAATCCGCTTTTTCCCCCTTCAGAATATTGAAAACAGTCTAAAAAGTGTAACAACGGATTCATTTATGGCCTGATAACAAGTATTAGGACACCTGCGTATTATTGTCGTTCAACAAATTTGTATAATAACACTAGAAGTAGTATCAACAGGTGACTCGAGACAATGGTAAAATATCAAAGATAATTTTCAAAAATAGGAGCCTAGGTAATTCATGTTTCGTGGGGCCAAAATTGGTGGAAACCATCAAAAATATATATTTCATTTATTGTATATGAATGAAACAGTAAATGAACAGCCAACATTTCTGTAGGTATCCAAGCCCATGTGACAAGGACTTCGCATGCGTTTTTTCCAAGTTTTTCTAGTTGTCGTTATTCTTGTTGTCCTTTGACAGGGCTACAGCCTCCAGGCATAACGAATAAAGCTGAAATTTTGCACACACGTTCGTTAAGCTCCAAGGAGGTGCCTTTTGGTTTATTATTCCTCACCTATGTTTTCGCTCAGCAAAAAATTTTTATAACACCCCCTCAAAATTTTTTTCTTTTACGTTTCAAGGTGCGTAGATTCCAAAAATGCAATGTCCGTCCGTCGTCCGCCGTATCACGTGTACCGGCTTCATTTTCGGTCTACAAAAATCGTTCTTTCGCACACATGCTCCATTTGGGCCCTAGTTGTGTCCCGAAACTTTTAAGCCCGATCGGAATATACCCAGAAGTGTTATGAGTGAAAATGTGTATAAAAATAGGTACTTTTTGTGTTTCAGTAACATGTTAGTAACATGAGCGTTTGAGGTGTCGTTTTCCATGTTTTTGGGACGAGAAGACCGAATATGAAGTCGATTTTGACCTAAGAGTGGAAAGTTGAGGTTCTAAGGAAGTTCCAGCCTTAAATTTACGTAATATTTTGGTCTAAAATCGTCGTTTTCCGCACAGTTCCGGTCCCCATTTGGGAACACATTTGGCTTCTGGTTGTCCTCCGAAACACGGCAACCCGATCGGCATACACCCAGAGGTGATATGGGAGAAGAACGGATGCAAAAATAAGGGTTTTCGGTTTTCGTATCGTTTTCCATGTTTTTTACGGCGAGAAGACCGAATATGTGGTTGATTTTGACCAAAGAGTGAAGAATTGAGGTTTTAACGAGGGTTATGCTCCCGAAATACGTTTTTTATGAGTCAAAAACATGGGAAATTGTCTGAAATCATCATACTTGTATAATAACACTAGAAGTTGTATGAACAGGTGAACCAAGACAATTAAATGGTACGATCAATGATCAAAAAAAATCTGTTGAAAGGAAAAGCCGAGCCTAATTCGAGTTTTTGGGTGCCAAAACTGGTGGAACCATCAAAAATAGTCATTTCAGTAAATGCACACGAAAGAAACAATAAATGAACAGCCAACGTTTCTGTACCTACGTATGTCCAGTAGAATAACAAACCCTTGTGACAAGGACTTTGCAGCGTTTTACATTTATCTGCAACCACCCCCCCACCACCAATTTGAAATTTCCAGATATAAATAGGTACCTGTTGAGAAACTTTTATTTATTTCATCAATGCAAAAGGAGGTGACCCTCACCTCTAAACAACCCTGTTATAAAAACGCTGCAAAGTCCTTCTCACATGGGTTTATTATTCTACTGGACATACCTACAGAAATGTTAGCTGTTCATTTATTGTTTCTTTCATGTGCAATTATTGAAACGGCTATTTTTTATGGTTTCCACCAGTTTTGGCCCCCAAAAACACGAATTAGGCTCGGCTTTTCCTTTCAACAGATTATTTTTGATCATTGATAGTACCATTTATATGTCTTGGGTCACCTGTTGATACTACTTCTAGTGTTATTATAGAAATTGATGGTGATTTCAGACAATTTCCCATGTTTTTGACTCATAAAAAATGAATTTAGGGAGCTTAACCTTCGTTAAACCTCAATTCTTCAATCTTCGGTCAAAACCAACCAAATATTCGGTCTTCTCACCCTAAAAACATGGAAAACGATATATCACAACCTCATGTTCACTAAAACCTCAAAAATCCCTCGAAGACCCCTATTTTTACACTCGTTTTTCTCCCATATCACCCCTGGGTGTAGGCTGATCAGGCTGCCGTGTTTCGAAGTTCAACTAGGACCCAAATGTGTTCCCAAATGGGGAGCCAAACTGTGTGCGGAAAAACGACGATTTTAGACCAAAATTTAACATAAATTTAAGGCTGAAACTTCGTTAGAACCTCAATTTTCCACTCTTTGGTCAAAATCGACTTCATGTTTGGTCTTCTCGTCCCAAAAACATGGAAAACACAACATAAATAAACATGTTACTATGTGTGGATAACATGTTACTAAAACAAAAAGAACCTATTTTTATACACATATTCACTCATAACACCCCTGGGTATTTTCCGATCGGGATGCAAAGTTTCGGGACACAACTAGGGCCCAAATGGAGCATGTGTGCGAAAGTACGAATTTTTTAGACCGAAAATGAAGCCGGTACACGTGATACGGCGGACGGACATCGCATTTTGGTTTATTATTCTGTGAATAATACACCTATGTATTCGCTCAGCAAAAAAATTGTATAACATCCCCTCAAAATATTTACTTTTCCGTTTCAAGGTGCGTAGATTCCAAAAATGCAATGTCCGTCCGCCGTATCACCGGCTTCATTTTCGGTCTAAAAAATTCGTTCTTTCGCACACATGCTCCATTTGGGCCCTAGTTGTGTCCCGAAACTTTGCAGTCAGATCGGAATATACACAGGGGTGTTATGAGTGAAAATTTTTATAAAATAGGTACTTTTTGGTTATAGTAACATGTTAATAAAATGAGCTTTTGAGGTACCGTTTTCCATGTTTTTGGGGACGAGAAGACCGAATATGAAGTCAATTTTGACCAAGGAGTGGAAAATTGAGGTTGTACCAGATGTTTAGCTCCCAAAATTGATTTTTTATGAGTCAAAAATCTGCGAAATCGCCTGAAATCACCATCAGTTTGTATAATGACACTGGAAAAAGTGTCAACACGTGGATAAAGACGATTAAATGGCACTACCAGTGATCAAGGGTAATTTGAAAAAAAAAGGAGCATACCTAATTCAAGTTTTGGGGGCCGAAATTGGTGAAAACCACCAGAAATAGCTATTTCAATTATTTTACATGAAAGCGAGAATAAATGGGCAGCCAACGTTTCTGTAGGTATGTCCAATAGAATAATAAACCCATGTGGCAAGGACTGCAGCGTTTTGGAATCTACGCACCTTGAAGCGTAAAAGTAAAAATTTTGAGGGGGTGTTATAAAAATTTTTAGCTGAGCGATAACATAGGTGTATTATTCACAGAATAATAAACCAAATGGGCTGATATCCGTTTAGCCCGTCGGGGCAAAAAGCTGTCCGCCAAACAGCGTTGAAATCAAAGAGCGATGTACGAAGTACTTTTTATCCAACTCACGGGCCGTTCAGCGAATTGTATGAAACTGCAATCGGATCCGCGAGTCCTGCAACCCTAAATATCATCGCCGAAACCGCAATCACTGAAACTGTGTCAACTGCACTGCCGAAATCAACAGTTCGCCGTCTCATCGCGAATCCCAATTAGCCCCGTTCAATTCGAAGACCTTCCACCATCCAAGCCCCAATTTCAGGCGATGCTTCGGGGAGAAGCGTTGGTGCAGAAAACGTCTGCAGAGGAATGTTCACGATTCATCAAGTACAAACCAAGAGCTGCCGGTGACAACGTTCCACCCCCCTCCGTTCACAGCTCAGCTCACTTTCACCTGCTCCTTTCCCAACGGTGCTGTTAGTAGGTGGAACTCGGCTGGAGGAGCTGCGACGATAAACACGAAATTAAACTCCGACGCGAGCCTTACTCGTCGCTAAAGCTTCCTCCCATCGATCTCGGTGGATTTTCCCGACGGGTTTTTCTTGAGCTTCCGCAGTTTCCGGTCTTGTGGAGGAATCGAGGGAACCGACGTCCGACGCTTTCATTGCCAAGGACATCTTGGACTCGGTTTGAAGGTAAAGTGGAGATGACGATTTATCCTTTTTCTCTGGCTAACGTGATTTAACACATGTACCTCAAAAATATTACATTACAAATAATCTTAAAAATATTAAGATACCACAGGATATTATAATTCATTATAACCCAACAAATCATTAATTTTGGTTCATTATTCTGCGAATACTACACCTATGTATTCGCTCAGCAAACAATTTTATAACACCCCCTCAAAATGTTTTCTTTTCCGTTTCAAGGTGCGTAGATTCCAAAAATGCTGCAAAGTCCTTGTCACATGGGTTTATTATTCTATTGGACAAACATACAGAAATGTTGGCTGTTCATTTATTGTTTCTTTCGTGCGTTATAAGCGAAATAGCTATTTCTGATGGTTTCCGTCAATTTTGGCCCCCAAAACACAAATTAGGTACGCTCCTTTTTTTTACACCTATCTTTGATCATTGGTAGTGCCATTTAATCGTCTTGATACACCTGTTGATACTACTTCCAGTGTTATTATACAAATTTATGGTGATTTCAGACGATTTACCGGGTTTTTCACTAATAAAAAATCAATTTTGGGAGCTGTACATTTGGTAGAACTCAATTTTCCAATCTTTGGTCGAAATCGACTTAATATTCGGTCGTCTCGTCCCCAAAAACATGGAAAAAGATAATCTCAAAAGCTCATGTTAACTAAAACACAAACGCTGCAAAGTCCTTGTCACATGGGTTTATTATTCTATTGGACAAACCTACAGAAATGCTGGCTGTTCATTTACTGTTTCTTTCACGTTAAATAATTCGAATAGCTATTTCTGATGGTTTCCGCCAATTTTGGCCCCCAAAACACGAATTAGGTACGCTCCTTTTTTTTCCAAATTATCTTTGATCACTGGTAGTGCCATTTAATCGTCTTGATCCACGTGTTTTTACTTTTTCTAGTGTTCTTGTACAAACTGGTGGTGATTTCAGACGATTTCCCAGGTTTTTCACTCACGTAAAATCAATTTTGGGAGCTGAACATTTGGTAGAACCTCAATTTTCCACTCATTGGTCAAAATCGACTTCATGTTCGGTCTTCTTGTCCCAAAAAAATGGAAAACGATACCTCACAAGCTCATGTTACTAGGCTCATAACACCCCTGGGTATATTCCGATCGGGCTGCAAAGTTTCGGGATACAACTAGGGCACAAATGGAAATTTGGGCCCTAGTTCCCGAAACATTGCTGCCAGATCGGAATGTACCTAAGGGTGTTATGGTGAAAAATGGGTGTAGAAACAAGGGTTCTAACGATTTTTCAGCCTTAAATTTACATTAAATTTTGGTCTAAAATCGTCGTTCTTTCGAACACAGGCTCCATGTGAGCCCTAGTTGTGCTCCGAAGTTGGCAGCCCAATCGGAATACACTCAGGGGTGCTATGGCTGAAACATTTGTGCAAAATTAGGGGTTTTTGAGTTTTTTTGAGGTTTCAGTGAATATGAGCTTGTGAGGTACGTTTTAAATTGATCTCGAACTTGGGAATTTTTTGAGACCACCCGGAGCATTGTACGTCCAGCCGTTCGTTTGTACCGAAAAGTTTCGTCAACATAATCCTGAATGAAAAGGTATACATCATCGGACATCATTGCTAGGGAACACCTGATTAAAATCACGGATGGCTGTATGAAGTCGAGTTGGTTGTTCCGTGATATGATTTAATTGATGGATGATGGTTATTTTGGTTTTTGTTGATAGGTACATTTGTAACTTGAACAAACTTATGCTTCATGAATAAAAACAAATAATTAATCAATGATAGTTGAATCTCCCGAACATTTACGTAAATGTAATTCCCCGGCCGGCTCCACTACTCGATACCCTGGGAGGAGCACAAGGGTAGGTATCTATACAGGTAAATAAAAATCGTTGTATAATAATTTGCAGCGTTTTCACTACGTATGCTAGTAATGTTTCAATCAGCTTAGAACCCGCTGTGAACGCAGAATGCAGACGTTTTTTCTTGACAGGTCAACTCATATTTTCTTAGTATTGGTGTATCCTATAAATGAATAGCTTTGGAGTGCAGTGAAAATCACTGTCCACATTCGGCTATCATTGGGACGGAATGTTGGCTGTGTTATTAAGAATGAGCCCCAGCGTCCACCAACCAAAAACTGTAGACAACTTCGCTACTGCCGAGCATTTGAACAAAGGTCTCCTGTTTCTGTTCCGGACTGATGTGAAATCTGCTCCTTTTTTTTACCACACATTTGATAGTTTCTCTAGAGCACCACGAGTAGCATAGGTACTCGCTTTACAGCATCTGGCATGATCTTCCACCAAAATTGCGCCCTTCTAAGTCAACCCGATCCCCTTGGTATGCCCTACTTATGATCTTCAATCACACTCCATATTCCTTCAAGTTCTCCACAAATTATACTCGCACCAAATATAAAAACATAATAATATCCTCTTGGCTGATCAAATTCGATCTTCCAATTCTGAACTTCGACTTTATTCGTGAGAACGGAAACCCGAAAAACCTGAAACGAAAAGCCCCTCCCCCCACCCCTCCACCATTTATTTTTGGTTTTTCATTATATGGACTATGTAATCCATGTAACAGTAGATGAATGGACGTTCTGTTTTCCTTGTATACAATAGAAAAATAGCCCAGATCAATACAGAGGACACATAAGTAAAGTAAATTCATAATTTTTTAAATCAACTTCTGTACCAGATAATATGACAGTGAGACGTTATGTTTGCACAGGCAACTCTTGCCGAACCACGGGCCTGGCCTCTCTCGGCAAATTCAGCTCATCAGCGATGTAGACCCCAATTAAGTGCTAAGGAAGCGAATTTTAGTTCATATCCCTTTTGATTTATTTCTATCAATTGTTGCACTTCTCATTGAATATTATTTGAATATAAAAAACCGTTTATATTCTATTAAAAAAAAAAAAAAAAAATGCGTTGATGTGTTAGATCTAATCCAGCTTACGTGGAACCCGTCGGTGTTCTCAATGTAATTTAGAACAAAGTAATAAATACGGGTTGAAAACAAACGACCCTTCATCAAAGTGCTTTTGAATATGTTGTTGGCAGTTGGTGCCTTTCTGTCTGCCTTTAGAAACTACAAAGCACAATGAGAGGTTGAATGCCCTCGCGCAAACCTCAATAAAGCGCCGGTCTGAAGCAGTCGCACGCATATACGCGTGCTCCCTCGTAATCGAGTGGAAAGCAAGAGAAACCCAGCCGGTGTAAGCCCCAAGTGGCCTCAAAACGTCTCGAGGATTCGTCATAAAATGACATCATGAGCTTCTCCGAGATAAAGCAGGAGGCTGCTGTCAGAAAAGGGGAAAGTTATGGTAATCCACAGCCCGTTGGGGACGTGACTAAGTTCAGCTCACAATCTCCGAGGTCCACAGCAGCTATGGATCTTGGCTCTTGCTTTGCTATTCTAACCTCACTTTACCCATTTGGCTGTTCTTTTAAGAACATGGTGACGTTTTCCATGACCGAGTGGTGAAGGGTATTCTCAAAGAAGCATAACGGAAAAACTATAATAGTAGGTACCCCAGCAGTAGCTGAACCTAGTCTGAGAGTCGTTTCTAGCAAAAATCATCTGTAAGTACAGACCTTGAAGTCTTATTGTAAACTACACGCTGATCATGAATACTCCATGTAATAAGGGCAAAACACTGCTTATGTAATGATAAACACATGAAAAAACCTAACTTGCTACTGTTAGCTTCACTAACAACCCTTTGTAAAAAGACAAGACTTGTAAGATTAAATCATTGTAAGATCTGAAGGCAAACTCCTTTGGTGACGTCTAAGAACGCTAGTAAAAAATCCAGGAAGTACCGACCTAACTTGAAGGTGTATTTTAAATCCAAGTGGCTGGGCTACAGCCCCCAGAAACTCCTCGTGATCCATGGGCCCTCTCGGAGTGAAGCAGTTAGAACTAAATCACTGGCGAAGAAATCGTGGAAACCCATTTCAAAGAAAAACGGAGTTATTGAAAAAATAGTCTATTTCCACAAATACAAGAAAAACGCAAAAAACACTGTTATACCGGTTTCAGTGATCGAACCATCGTCAGTAACACACAATAACTAAATTATAAACCGGTATAACAGTGTTTTTGGTTTATTATTCCTTGAATAATACACCTATGTATTCGCTCAGCAAAAAATTTTTATAACACCCCCTCTAAATTTTTTCTTTTCCGTTTCAAGGTGCGCAGATTCCAAAAATGCAATGTCCGTCCGCCGTCCGCCGTTCGCCGTACGCCGTCCGCCGTATCACGTGTACAGGCTTCATTTTTGATCTAAAAAAGTCGTTCTTTCGCACACATGCTCCATTTGGCCCTAGTTGTGTCCCGAAACTTTTCAGCCCGATCGGAATACAACCAGGGATGTTATGAGTGAAAATGTGACAAAAATAAGTACTTTTTGTGTTTTAGTGACATGTTAGTAACATGAGCTTTTGAGGTACCGTTTTCCATGTTTTTGGGTACGAGAAGACCGAATATGAAGTCGATTTTGACCAAAGAGTGGAAAATCGAGGTTCTACCAAAATTGATATTTTATGAGTCAAAATCCTGGGAAATCGTTTGAAATCACCATCAATTTGTATAATAACACTGGAAGAAGTATCAACACGTGGATCAAGACGATTAATTCGGCACTACCAATGATCAAAGATAATTTGAAAAAAAAGGAGCGTACCTAATTCGTGTTTTAGAGGCCAAAAATGGTGAAAACCACCAGAATTTCAATTATTTCCCGTGAAATAAACAATAAATGAACAGCCAACATTTCTGTAGGTATGTCCAGTAGAATAATAAACCCATGTGGCAAGGACTTTGCAGCGTTTTTGCGTTTTTCGTGTATTAGTGGAAATAAAATATTTTTTCAGTAACTCCGTTTGTCTTTGAAGCAGTTAGGTTCAGTTTTCCTGCTGGACCTACGTAATTCGTGCATCTGTAAAGGGGGGTGTTCCGGGTATGATCAGCTGATTTTAACCCTCGGGCCCTGGCACGTATGAGGGAAAGTATGGAGTGCCGCCCACACGGAAACGGCAACTTTTTCCATAATAGGAACGTTTATTCGTAGTTTTGCGCAAAAATTAATATACCACCTAACTTAGCATTTAAAATAGCCTCTATAGAAATAGAGGAAAACAATTTTTTTTTGTTAAGCCGATGGGTAATTTTTCCCAAAAATGGTCAGCTGAAGTCTTGATCAGGTTGGCAATAATATAAAACATGTAAATTTTATAAAAGTTTGTAATTAGAAAACGCAATAGAACTTCACCATACGTAATTCAGTAAAATACCTTACTATACCTTACCTATGCCTTATACACCTGTGAGGTAACTCAATAAATTCAGAAACTGCAATTCATTTGAAAAAAAAAATCAGCCATCACCAACACTTAGGTGCCTATAATATATAGCTTTTGATTGGCAAAGAAAATGTCAAAATCGGTAATTTCATCCTCTGAAAAATTCAGTGGAGCTTCATCTCCTGAACATTCACTGTCACTAGATGATCATCGGGTCGAACAACTTCCGCTTCCCCCTCACTCCCATCGCTGAAGTCGAAAAGTGGAGCATGATCTTGACTAAAATTTTCTTCATACTCTTCCACAGCTTGTAGAATTCATTTCGACAAAGGAATAAACAAAAACTTTGGTCAAAAGTTCACGGGCGGGCTTTATACATTGACTAGAACTGGCGGGCTTCACGAGATTATTGACGACTGGTAAGTGCATAATGGAAGCAGTTAGGAGTACGGGGACATATTATGATAGTTGCTTGAAAGATACCTGAGCGTGTTCTACCGTTGCTTTGACACACTAGAGAGTAATCATGATTTTCACTGATTGCCGCCCCGCCAGTGCCCGAGGGTTAATAGAATCCTAATCTCTGCATAATCAAGGCCTCATAGGTAATATCCTATAATCCTGACTTAATGTATCAATACAGCCTGCAGGTTGTTGAAGACTTTTGGTTCTTTCAAAACTCATTCAGAGTTCTGAAATGACTAAAAGGGCGATTATCATGATGCTGAAGACGGAGAGATTAGGGAGGATCAACATTATTTTACGACGAGACGTTGGATCGCGGGACAGTTGATCTGACTTGTTTATCAATCCCCGCGGATTTTTTTTCGCGACTCAAATTTTTGTGAAAACCGCGAGTTTTTGTAGGGCGCGCTATGGTGAGCCACACGGACATCTAACACTATGTTTATACGAGTAGGCCAATAATCTGCACGATTCTGCCACTCCACGCGCAAGATGAACCAAATTGTCGTGAGTCCCTCCCGGGAACACTCCACTACAACCTTAAAGCTCTCACCAATATTCCGATGTAGAAATTACCTTCCGTCAATAAACATCTGAGTGGGGAGACAGGCGACAGAATCCGGGGGACACAACCTGGTGCCCCACTACCAGCTCCCAGCAGGGAGCTGGAGGGAGAGGACTTCAAGTCCTATATAATCCCGGATCCTGGAGCTTTAGCTTCATTCGACACTTCCTCTAACCAGCTCTCTCTTCTCTCTCTACCTTCCTCCTCCCAGATGCCTGGTGGTATCCGCCGCTCTGGGAATTCACCTCCTACCTTCTCCTCTTGTCTACATCGGTGGATATCCGCCGCCTAGACAAGCACCTTCCTTCCTTCACCCACATCGGTGGATTACCGCCGCCTGGGTGAATTTCCTTCCTCTCGCCTACATCGGTGGATTACCGCCGCCTAGACGAGATTCCTTCCTTCACTCACATCGGTGGATTACCGCCGCCTGGGTGAATTTCCTTCCTCTCACCTACATCGGTGGATTACCGCCGCCTAGGTGAAATTCCCTCGCTCTCATCTATTCACTCCTTCACGCCACCGTGATGATAAATTTAAATTCATCACAGTGGTGACCCCGACGTGATCTGAACACCTCATGCGTCGCCCCCGGTCTAGTTCGGTGTCCCGCATTTTAAATTCACATTTAAAATAGTCAGTTTAAATTCGCAATTTTGGCCCACCCGCATCCGCTCAAACAACTCTCAACGCTCCGCTGCAAACACCTCCACTGCCGCAAATTGCGAATTTTACAAATTCAAAACCTCACCCAATTTGAATTTTGTTTCCAGACACCTCAACTATGGACCCGAACTCGCCGTCACCGCCGCTCCTCCGGCCGTCCCTGCTGCAGCCGCCGACCGCTACGACATCTGACGCAACCGACAACCCCTTCACCAGCCTCTCGCCTCCCGGCTCCACCGCATCCGCCGCCGCCGCTGGCGCCGCCGCTGCAGCTGCCGCACACGCCGCCGCCGACGTCACGACGGCCTCTGCGTCCTTCCCGCTGTCGCTACCCCCCTTCTACACGCACGACCCCGCCCTCTGGTTCTTCCAGGTCGACGCTGCGTTTTCTGCCGCCAACATCCGCAGCCAGCGTACCCGCTACTCCCGCATCATCTCCCTGTTACCATATGAGATCCTCCTGCAGACATCTGACATCTCCCCCGACGCCACGGCCGCCTACGAAGACCTCCGCAGCCGCCTCATCAACTTATACCAGCCCTCCAAGATCGCACGTGTCGCAGCGCTATCCCAGCCCCAACATCTCGGCGATTTGAAGCCCTCCCACCTGTACCGTCGCCTACGTCATCAGCTACACGACGTCGTGACGGCCGACATCGCTCGGACGTTCTGGCTGCGAGCCCTCCCCCACCCCATCCAGATGGCGCTCGCCAGCCACCTCGACGGACCGGACGAGCCGCTACTCCGGCTGGCCGACACGGTCTACGACCTCGCCGCGGCCGCCAGCGTCACGGAGGTCGCCGCACCCCGCTTCCCCACTCCACGCAGGGACCGATCGCCGTCTGAAGAGCGCCGCCGGCCCCCCTCCCTCCACCGGCGCCGCTCCCTCTCCGTCGATCGCCGGCCAACCCCCTCCTCCGACCACCGACGCCAGCGCTCGGCCGACCGCCGCACCGTCTCCCCCGCCCAGCAACAGAGGGGGAGGTCCCCAAAAACGGCGCCCCACTCCAACTCCACGCGCCCCACCAGGACCTACCTCCCGGCGGACCCCCCCCACCGATGTTTCTACCATGTGAACTTCGGTGGGGAGGCCCGCAAAAGCCAGCCCCCCTGCTCCTACTCCTCCAAGCAGGGAAACGCGGACGCCCGCCGGTAAATCCGGCGGGCCCCCCTCCTCGCCAACACGGGGGGGACCACCACCAACCCCCCCCCGCCCGCATTCACACCACCTCCACCTCGCCTCGCTACCCCTCCTACGCCGCCGCCACGGCTGCCAACCTCCCGACCGCATCTGACGGCGCCGCTAAACACCCCACCTCTCCATCAACTGCTCCCCCACCCCGAGTCAACCCCCCCAAGCCCGCCCCCAGGGCTGCCAACCTTCCGGCCACCACTAGCGCCGCCACTCCCGTTCCCCCACCCCGGAACGGCCCCTCCAAGCCCGCCTCCAGGGCAGCCAACCCTCCGGCCGCCACCAGCGCCGCCGCTACCGTTCCCCCACCCCGGAACGGCCCCTCCAAGCCCGCCTCCAGGGCAGCCAACCCTCCGGCCGCCACTAGCGCCACCGCTACCGTTCCCCCACCACGGAACGGCCCCTCCAACCCCGCCCCCAAGACGACCACCCCTCCGGCCGCCACTCGCGCCGCCACTACCGTTCCCCCTCCCCGGAACGGCAAAAAATCACCCCGCGTCTCCTTCGCGGGGGACCAACCACCGCCATCGCACCCGCCCATCACCTCGGACGAACCAAGCCCCCCCCCTCCGACGGACACCAACACCTCGCCAATTTTACCTCACTCCGCCCCAGCTCATCAACGCCTGTTCCTGAAATGTTCAAAGACGCACGTCCCCTTCCTCGTCGACACAGGGGCGGCGCTCTCTATCTTCCCCAATAATATTCTCCGGCGACAGGCGCGTTGTTACCGGCAACTCCTCTACGCCGCCAACGGTACTACCATCCCCTCGTACGGGACGTACCGCTCATCAATTCATATGAGCGGGCTCGCGTACGAGTGGGAATTTACCGTGGCGGACGTAGAGAAAGCTATCCTGGGGGCCGATTTCCTCGCATATTTCGGCCTCCAGGTAGACGTCCGTAACGCGCGCCTGCTCGACCCCTCCACCCAGAAACCCATACCCGGGTTCATCCATGCGGTGGATCGGCCCCCATCCCAGTTTGAACAACTCCTCCTCAACTACAAACCCCAGCGCCGCCCCTCAGCCCACATCTCACAGACCCAGCACTTCATAGAAACCTCTGGCCCCCCAATATCCGCGAAAGCACGACGCCTCCACCCCCTCCAACTCTCACAGGCCCGCAAGCATTTTGATCTCCTCATCAAAGACGGCATTATCCGTCCCTCCAAATCCCCGTGGGCTTCTCCACTACATATTGTGCAGAAGCCTAACGGGGATATCCGCCCATGCGGCGACTACCGCCGCCTCAATGCCCGTACAACCCCAGATCTTTACAACGTCCCGCATCTCAGGGATTTCTCTTCCCACCTGCACAACACAACCATCTTTTCTACACTCGACATCTCCCGTGCCTTCCATCACATTCACATCTACCCCCCTGACGTTCCTAAAACAGCTATCATCACCCCTTTCGGCCTGTTCGAGTATATCAAAATGGGTTTCGGCCTCCGTAACGCTGCCCAAACATGGCAGCGTTACATGGACAACATACTACGAGGCCTACCCTTCGTCTTCTGTTTTTTGGACGACGTACTGATCGCTTCCCGAGACCCAACCGAACACCTCGCACACCTGACACAAGTACTTGACATCTTCGCCGCCGAGGGCCTCACCATTAACACTCCGAAGTGCGTCCTCGCCCAGCCCTCCGTCCGCTGCCTCGGCCACCAGGTTTCGTCCGAAGGAATAAAACCCCTGCCGGACAAAGTTCACACCCTCACCGATTTCCCACGACCCAACACTGTCTCAGAACTCCGCCGTTTCCTGGGTATGCTGAACTTTTACCGTAGACACATCAAACACGCGGCACAACACCAACAACCACTCATACACGCTATCCCACAACCGGCTAAGAAAAACGATAAACGCCCCATTTCCTGGACCCCCGCCCTCACTACCGCCTTCCAACAATGCAAACAGGACCTAGTTGACGCCGCTCTATTGGCCCATCCCGATCCCCATGCCCCCCTCTCCATCACCACAGATGCGTCCGACTGGGCCATCGGGGCAGTACTCCACCAACACACCGGCGCCACCCCCCAACCTCTCGGCTTTTTCTCCAAAACTCTGTCCCCCACACAAAAAAATTACTCCACCTTTGACAGAGAACTCCTCGCCATCCACGAAGCCATCAAACACTTTCGTGACTTCGTGGAGGGCAGGCAGTTCTCTGTCATAACCGACCACAAGCCCCTCACCCACGCCCTCCTCCAAAACCGAAAATCAGCCTCCCCCCGTCGCCTCCGGCAACTCGAATTTATCGGACAATTCACGTCCGATATTCGTTATTTGCCGGGGGCCGACAACTGCGTCGCCGACGCACTCTCCCGCCCCACCCCTGCGCCGGTGGCGGAGTTACTGCCCTTCCCTTCCCCGCAAACCCTCAAAAACCATCAAACTCCTACCTCCGATCCCGCGCTTTCCCATCTCATCTCCGCCTCAAAATTGGAACAGCTGCCTCCCCTAGACCTCTGGTGCGACGTATCGGCCGACACACCGCGCCCGTACGTCCCACCGGAGCTGAGGAGGCAGTTGTTCCTTCACTACCACTCCCTCCATCATCCCGGCATTCGGGCGAGCCGGGACCTCATCAAAACGCGGTACTTCTGGCCCCATATGAACACGGATATACGTACCTGGGTTCTAGGGTGCCAGAAGTGCCAGCAATTCAAGGTCTCGGCTCACCCCCATGTACCTCCTCAACCTATCCCCGATTCTCTCCCGTGGGAACACGTCCACTTGGATCTGGTCGGCCCTCTTCCCCCCTCCGAGGGGAAGAGGTATTGCCTCACCATGATCGACCGTGCGACAAATTGGGTAGAGTGTATCCCACTCGCCCACATTACCGCGGACGCCGTCGCCGCGGCCTTCCTCACTCAATGGATCAGCCGCTACGGTTGTCCGCGGACACTCACGGTCGATCAGGGGAGGCAATTTGAATCAGCCCACTTTGCCGACCTCCTCCGTTCCCTCGGGATTCAGAAAATCCGCACCACTCCTTATCACCCCCAATCCAACGGGAAAATAGAGCGGTGGCACTCGGTCCTCAAGCAAGCCATCTCCACATCAGCCACTTCCCCTTCATGGACCAAAACCCTCCCCTACGTTCTACTTAGCCTCCGCACTTCCGCCCGTCCTTCAGACAACACAAGTCCCGCACAACACGCATTCAGAGACCCCATTCGGTTACCGGCCGACATTTTCCCTCCACACAACACCCCGTCCATTAACAGGGAACCGTTACACACCTCAACACCGACAAACGACACCACTTACCCAAAACGCTTTTACACTTCCACGCATATGTACTTGAAAGAGCCCGGCATGCATAAAACCTTTCAGCCCCTTTATGCCGGGCCCTTTCAAGTCATCCGCACAACACCGACCACCGCGACCCTGCTAATGGACGGGAAACCCCACACCGTCCCTTTCGCCCGCTGCAAGCCCGCCCCTGTTCTCCCTCAACCAACATCCACTATCAGTCTCCCGCCGTCTGTTTGCAATGCAACACCTCTCTCCTCCGAATCTGTCTCCCCCGTCGCCGTTTCCGGATTTCGATTCGGATCCGGAAATGGCGGCGATACTCCGGGACGTGTACGTCCCGGACCCGCTCTCCCCCCTACCCCCTTCGCCCGGACCTACTGCATCGCTTCAGTTTTTCCCGCGAAGGATTTCCGGACTTCCTCCCCGGCCCCGGCGGTGGAAGTACCCCCAGTGGCGCATACTGCGCGAATTTCGCGCAGCAAAAGCCACCGGGGTACATCCCCCCTACGTCCCGTCCGACCCCCTTATCGATCCACTCCTCCACCAACTTCATTTAACCCTGCTTATGCCACCCCCACCGCCCCTCCCGGGAACACTCCACTACAACCTTAAAGCTCTCACCAATATTCCGATGTAGAAATTACCTTCCGTCAATAAACATCTGAGTGGGGAGACAGGCGACAGAATCCGGGGGACACAACCTGGTGCCCCACTACCAGCTCCCAGCAGGGAGCTGGAGGGAGAGGACTTCAAGTCCTATATAATCCCGGATCCTGGAGCTTTAGCTTCATTCGACACTTCCTCTAACCAGCTCTCTCTTCTCTCTCTACCTTCCTCCTCCCAGATGCCTGGTGGTATCCGCCGCTCTGGGAATTCACCTCCTACCTTCTCCTCTTGTCTACATCGGTGGATATCCGCCGCCTAGACAAGCACCTTCCTTCCTTCACCCACATCGGTGGATTACCGCCGCCTGGGTGAATTTCCTTCCTCTCGCCTACATCGGTGGATTACCGCCGCCTAGACGAGATTCCTTCCTTCACTCACATCGGTGGATTACCGCCGCCTGGGTGAATTTCCTTCCTCTCACCTACATCGGTGGATTACCGCCGCCTAGGTGAAATTCCCTCGCTCTCATCTATTCACTCCTTCACGCCACCGTGATGATAAATTTAAATTCATCACACAAATGTTTGATCAGACTCCCCCAGCACGAGCATTAAGTCTCACATTGATCAAACACCGTCATCACCTGAGTCAATGCACGCCTTACTACTGCAGCAAAATCAGCATAAGCGCCAGCTGATTGATCACCTTGCCAAAGTTCACCTGACGAACGTGCGTACTCCAAACATCGCTGGTTCAAGGTTCCTCGATTTTCACCCAGAAAAATTAAAACGCTGCAAATTATTACACAAAAGTCACTATTTACCTGTATATATGCCCCTTCTGCGTAGATCACTGTTTTCTGTGGTCAAAAGCCCTAAATCGAGCACTGGAGCCGGCCCGGGAATTACATTTTCGTAAAAATGCGCGGGATTCAATAATTTTATTCAAATTACAAAAGTACCTGTCAGCGAAGTACAAAAGAGCCATCATTCGTTTAACGAAGCATAACATTTATTCAAATTAAAAAAGTGCCTGTCAACGAAGTACAAAAGAACCATCATTCTTCAAACGACATAATACCACAAAACAACCAGCTCGACTTCATACAGCCATCCTTGATTATAATCAAGTGTTCCCTGTCAGGCGCGGGATATCCAGGCCGGATTTATATCGATTCATTCACGATCATGTTGACGAAGCCTTCGTTGCAAACGAACGACTGGTCGTACAATGGTGTCCGGGTGGTCTCAAAAAATTATTTAGTTCAAGATCAATTTAAAAACGTTTAAAAAAACCCTCTACTGAAAGTTGTCGAGCTACGGCGTTCTGAAAATGTCAACCCCGATTTTTCACCCCTTAGAGATGACTGACAGTAACGCCGAGCTTCGAGGACCAACTAGACCCCAAATGGGACGAACAAACCAAATTTTATTAATTTTGGTTCATAGTAGCGTAATAGCGTACGGAGACTGACAGAAATTGTCTTACTGCATTTTCCGATTCTACATACCTTGAAACGGAACCGATCAAAATTTTAGGGGGGGGGGGGGGGTAAAAATGTTCATGCTCGATTCTAAAGGTTCATCTTTGAAAATAATAAACCAAAATCATTTCGTTCCTCACTAATGAAACGGCCCCAGTTATTTTCGATCCTGCACATCAGTTTTAACTCCATAAATGGAAATGTAAGTTCAGTAGGTTTTGGCGGAATATAAATATTAATCAATGTGTTCAATTTCAATCACAAAACGCGTCGTTGCATATTTCAGTAAACTTGCAACTGACTTTACGAAATGGAAACTTTAGCCGTTGATTATTCAACTAAGCATTCAAATTATATTAGGTATTTTTCAAGTTATCCATTTACTGTCATTACCGACTGTGCTTCCTTACAAACAAGGCAAAACACACAATAAGTACACTCATTCCTCGTGTTCAATGAAGGTGGGATTTAAAAATCCAGTACAGAAAAGTTTCACAGACAGAGAGCCCTAACCTCTCTAACAACCATCGAATAATAATTATACTTCGATTATATTGTACAATTAATTATTACAATTGGATGCTCACAAATCGTCCTGGCCTGTCCTCCCTAACCATCTCAGGACTCCTCTTATCGAAAATACAGGTAGCGAAGGGTTTCCAAGTGATCAAATGAAGAAAGACATCTGTTGGTCAACCTTTGGACACATTTACGACCCGGTTGAGTCTGAAACGTTTGTAGACCCCTTGCCAGCTCATAGTTTCAAGATAAAAAATGTTGACGACTGTAGTTGTGAGTTGTGACTGGTACTAAGAAATTCCGACACGCACAACTCCTAGTCCTTCTTCGAAGGCCTACAGGTAGCGAAAAAAGGGTTTTGACCAATGTTTGGATTGATTACCTTCAAGCCCTCTCAACAGTCTGATATAATATTAATTAGTTGATAAGCGAGTGTTGAAAACATGGAAAACGAACTTCAAAATACCTAGGATGTTCGTTCGGGTATTTTGCATCCCAAGGTGCAATGTCGTACTCCATATTTCCTTGAAACGGTCAATAACAAATTATACATGGAACGGTCAACAATTAATCTTGCCTAAGGGCCACTGTGCCTAATTGTACAATAAACGTTTTTACTTACTTACTTACTTACTTTATTCTGGTCCTCGTCAAATCCAACTGCATCCCAAACACAAATCCTCAATCCTGTGGCATACTATTCAGTTATAGACAAAGCGGAAAGAAATATGCAAAAGCTAGGATTGAATTTGAGATGTTAACATTTTGCCGATAACAAGAATTGAATTGTCATTTTTTATATAAATCCTTGACTATCAAGGATTATTTTTTAAACTTAAATGTCAAATGTTGATAATTATTTGATTTTTTTGACATGCAGTATCAAAACATTCGAGCGATATTTCTTGGAAGACAGTATCAATGTCAGATTGCGATATTCACTGTTTATATGAGAAATATCAAAATCATTTGCGTTATTGATGCACTGAATATGAACTACTGGGTCGGCCAAAAATCCAAAATAGGCATGTAGATTTTGTTTGTAATTTTGTGTATTCCTTTTAATAAACATGTTCTGTTTGTTAAACTACAAAACTACAGAGAATTCGAACAAAAGATTCCTGTTTCTGTTTCGGCCTGATGTGAAATCTGCTCCTTTTTTTACCACACATTATTACTACAAAATATTCTGGAAAAGGAATTTTTGATTTTTATCGTAAAAATAATCAACTCATTGTGCATAGAAAGCCAGTTACTTACCTACAATGATAACAGTTACTATGCAATTACTAGAAAATATGGGAATAACTGATTATGTATATAATTCAGAAATGTAGGCGTATGGGATAACTGAAATAATCAAAAATCACAAAAATATATTAAAACCGACCAAAGTAATGAATTTCACAAAACAAATTCATGATAAATATATTTATTTTGACACAAAAATTTTTGTTGCACAATTTTTTTCTATTTTCTGCATTTTCATTTTTTGTATTTTCTGTATTTTTTTGTATTTTCTGTATTTCTATCAGTATCATGGTATGATATAGGTGTGTGCGTGTGTTTTTGATATCTCAAATTCAATTCCTATGCAAAAGATAACATTTTCTTTCACCATTGACGCGTTCACAAAATAATATTGCCCTTCACATCAAACATGGAATACTGATGCTACTAACGCCATCAACGCGTTGCGTTCCGTTGTTAATTTATTCGGACCCCCAAATATTTGCGAACAAGGGCGTTGTTATGCATTCAAAGACTTCCAAGACTTTCTTCGTCATCAACAATCAAGAATGAAGAATCAATTGCTTTATCTGTATGAAACCAACAGATGGGTAACAACATCTTCAAACTTATCGCAGCTTATGCAAAGCACGTATGTAAAAAAGAAAGGATTACACCACTGCACAGTAGGCCCAGATACGGAGAAGAAATCTTCGGCCGCGTACACAGGAGCTGTTGTAAATCTCCCCAATAAGCTTGTCCCCAAGGTCCTCCCGTTCCTGAGTTCCTAATTTGGTTTGGAAAATTCTGAATCTGGTTTGGACAAATCCTAATTTAATTCGGAAAATTCCTAATTTCACTTGGAAAACCTATATAAGTGGGAAAAGAACTGAGTGACGAGCTCTGCTTGACTTGGCTTTAGATTTATATGGTATCAATTTACTGCAGATTGGCTGTTAAATGCGGTGAGCCTAGCTGACCGGACACTGAAGCGCTTAATGGGTTAACCTCCCTTCAACGCAGCAATTACGACTTGCGGTAGTCCGGTTAGGTCAGAACTTCTAGGTTCTGATTCCTATACGTTAAAAGGTTATTTGAGGTTTCAAGGAAATACATACTCAGGTACCTACAGGATGTATATGTATAGTTACACTGGTACTTATATTGTCCTGGAATAACAATACTAAATGCAATATTTCGATTACTATCCATATGTTCTATACATTTTTATCAATACAGGATGGTACTGAGCGTCAGTTCTTCAAGATCTATATTATATTTCAGTTATAGCTATATATAGGCCCGCTCGATTTACTCGTTCATTCAAGAAAAGTCCATACGGTCTGCACACCCCCTTGTAATCTCATCTGCTCACTACTCGTATTTTCTATTACGTGGCTCCGCTTTGATCGCTACGAAAAGGTGGGAAAGCCGCTGATAAAGTCAAGTTGACAATGGACCAACTCAGTTAACCTATTCAGTGTACGTCCACTCAATTCAGAAGGAAGATTGATACATTTCGGTGAAACTAGATTCGATGTTTTCGAATTGAATGTTTCAGTATTAGACCGTGCTCTCATAAATCTCGAAATTTCATCCGAGGCGCATTTGGGAAGGAAATGACTCACTACAATAAGAAGTTGGGAAGTGGCATAACAATTCACCATGATAAGAGCTGTGTGCTGTTTTTCTTACAGATTTCTTTCTTCAAATTAATTACAATGGTAGATAACGAACATTGTGACTGGACCCAATAATACTGGTTGTAGGTAGGACTAATAGAATTTTTGATCGGACTTTCTCAGTTGATAGGTACAGCCAAGTTCATTAAGATGTTTGGTGATGTGATTATGGTGCAATAGTTGTGGGTGCGATGATTTGATAGTGGACGCTTTTGGCTGAAAGGCATCCATTTTCCTGACATTTTTCGACTAACTGAAGAATATTAAATGCGAAAAGATTCAAAGACTAGAATGGTATACACACCAACTTAACTAGTCATGTTTGTTCTGCGTTACTTCTGGAGTACAAGTCCCTACCTATTTACTCCGTCAATATCGATGAGCCATTCACAAATACCCTACCAACTAACCTAACAAATTAAGACAAACGCTATTATAAAATAAATTCGACCTATTTGAGGACTGATAGGAAGATATCTATTTTTTTCCACATTAATTTTTGGTTTATTATTCCCTGAATAATTCACCTCTGAATAATACGGTTCGAAATTTTTTGGAACACTCAAAATTTGTTCTTTTACGTTTCAAGGTGCGTAGATTCCAAAATGCAACGTCCGCCCGCCGTGTCATCGTTCCGCCTTAAATACCGGTCTAAAAAAAAATGGTTCTTTCGCACAAAGGCTCGATTTGGATCCTAATTGTGCTCTCTAACCTACTTGTGTAAAAAAGGGTGCAAAATTAGGTATTTTTGATGTTTTGATGAACTTAGGCTTGTCAGGTTTCGTTTTCCATGTTTTCAGGGTGGGGATATCCATATATGAAGTTGATTTTGACCGCTGAGTGAAGAGTTGAGGTTTTAAAGACGTTTTAACTCTCAAAATTCAATTTTTATGAGTCAAAAACCTGTGAAAATGGCTGTAATTACAACACTGTGACAACACTGTTCAATGACAGTTTCACTGATTGAATATAATTTGTCGGAAATAGCAACATAATATTCGGGTTTAAAACCGTCAATTATAGATTTATGGCGTCTCTTCACTGAGGTTCCAGTCGTTCCATATTCATTCGATAATAATAAACCAATGTGACAAGGATTTTGCAGCGGTTTTGATCAAACTCCAGATCGTCAAGTACGCAGTCTTTTTTTGGCATATTATTATTATTATTATGACTGTAAATAGTTGTAAAATATATTTTAAAAATCCTTAAAAAAAAAGTTATTAGCTCTTATGAATAATCGATCGGTTAAAACGTGTGCAATAATATAATAGCATTAAGTTAATATACCTACTACATAATAATACATACGTATAGGTATAGGTACTATGAAATTTCGACCCTAATCCGTATCGATATGCATGGCCCACATGTACAGCGTGGATATCAATTCTTGGTTAGTGTACGTGCTATTATAGGTAGGTACTGCAAACGTAACTATACTATACTGTGATATGTCCACCGTACTTCACCTAGGTGTCTGTGAATGCTCTCTCAGGTTGGTTCCGTGGATGTTTCTCGATTCGCTGATTATGCAGTGATGAGCACGTTTGTACACCTTTGAAATGGTGAACATCAAACTCAGTTACTGTAATAGGACGTAGTGAACTGGAGGTTCGAAATCCAGCAGCAAAAAGGTAAAAGGCAAGAAACTATTGACACAGGACAGGCCCCTATGACAGGGTTGTTTGATAAAGCTCTAACCTTTATTTAAGTGAGGGTTCTGGCAAATGGAACTGTCATCTGGCCAGCACGATGAATCTCGAGGGAGAAAGACCAGCAGCCAATTAGACTGAAATATTCTCATCAACGTGAGTTTCGAGGTGGAATTTCTTTTTCAATTTTCTGTACAACCGGGTAGTGTAAAAGGCATTATCCACATTGTGGCTCATCTGTTTATAGAGAATTTCATACTGAAACATGGTTGAAGGGAATGATAGAACAGACAAACTCTAAAGCCCGAAAGTCTTCTTGTAATTTTTTGTAGTCAGGACTTTTTTGTTCCTGAAAGATACAAACTAAGTAACCATATATCTTCTAACTGATGTTAAGAGACCCGGCGTTATCCATGGTTTTATCTATTTCTCTTAATGAAATTCATCTCAATTATTCATGTCTGCTGGGTAGGTTCATTTGCAGAGAACTAATAAATCATTGGAACAGTGTTTATCTGCATGAGTGGCGCAGGAACGCAGTTTTATCCAATGAAAAATGTATAAAAATTACAGTAATAAATTTTATGATTATGCTGAACATAGCACTCAAGGTTCCTCAAGTCTGCTACCCATAGTTTTGTGTGAACTCGTGGAAATACGACGGTAGTTGTAAATATAAACCTGACTTTTTGTTTAAAGTTTGTTTCTTCAAGTAAACAAGATAGGCAACTGTTACGCACAATATAGCTCTCTTTTTTTGGAAATAATGCTGGTGACATGCCTGTTGGCCTGTTGAAAAAAATAGGGTACGTGCACCTGTTTATTTTATTTTAAATGAAAGTACTCTAGATTCCATTCTGAGAACTTCGACACCAACCGCACTGTACTACTATTGTAGTTCTCTTCTATAATTTTGTTAAAATGTCCACCTAATCTGACGTCATTTATTGGTTGAAACCTACCAGCTAGGACGTCAGAATTGGTTGAAACTTTGAAATATCGTAGAAAAAGTACTTATTGTAGGATAGTGCGGTTGGTTTCAAAGTTCTCAGAATGGAATCTAGTATCAATATAAACCGCTTTTGTGACCCACGCACATACCGCATTGTGAGGGTTGCGTCAACAGCCAAATGTTCGCAAAAGCCTTCAACCCTCACGTCTTGCTCATGAGCAACTTCGTCTCAATGAATGAATTAATGTGGAAGCAATCTGTAAGGCAGAGCCACCGCAGGACGCCGGATAGCCTAACTCCACCTGAAGCTCAATAACAAGTGGAAACCTTTCGACTTTCCTTCTTTCATTCGAATCAGTTATAGGTTACAGAATTGAACTTGGGTTACTGCGTTTTCTGGAACAAAAATAATCGTATCCAATCAAACATTGACTAACACCAGATGGTCTCATTAGGACTAGAGTTTGTGAGGAGCATTAAACTTGAGAGCAAAAAAAAAAAAAAAAAATGCAAATCCCTACACAACGGTTTATTGTTTTGTATAAAACACCCTTCTGCTACAGATCACAGCTCTCTGTTTAGATAACCCTTCTGTATAGATCACAGCCCCTCCATAGTTTAGTAACTATTCGCCACTACAAATTAATACCACGCATTCAATGTTCAAGCAGTAGCTAAAATGGCAAAAAGAAACACAAATATAGTTCTGAAGGGAAATTGTTCATGCGAAGTGAAAAATATTCGGTCCCGGAACCGGGATTCGAACCTCTGACTTTAAATGTCCCGGACGCCTAGACCACTCTGGCGTGCCTAGACAACAGCGGCCACCTGGCCGAGAGACGGGTGATGTGCGCTCTCAACCCAGCTTGATGCCTGCATACATGCTGCTGTTTAGGGCAAATTTTATGGCGACATCGCAGAATGCTCCAGATGGTCTAAACAAATTCAGAAAAAATCGAACTATTTAAAAATGCGAGAAAACCCACCTTCAAAATAAGAATTTCCGAGATAGGGATACTCTGCATATTTCAACCCCTATTTTTCACTCCTTAGAGTTGATCGACAGTAACATCGAGCTTGGAGGACCAACTAGAGCCCAAACGGCACCCATATACCAAATTTCATGAGTTGTGGTTCACGGGAAATAAGGAAAAAGCCGCGAAATTTTTTTATTTGATATTCATAGTCTACGTCCCTTGGAACGTAAACCATGAAAATGGAAGAGGGGGGTGGCGGGTCATGGTCGATTCCAAAGGTTCATTATTGAAAATAATAAACCAAAATTAGAGCAGTAAACTTTGTAACGAGCGTTATTATAATAATATAATAATGACGGAACTTTATATATGCCCATCAGGCTTTTATTTTTGCGACCTTCAGGCTCTTCTCTTTTTATGCCCCTCAGGCTCTTTATTTGCCCTTCTGGCTTTCCCTTTTTTTTTTAAATGTATAATATATTTATGTCTCTATTGGTTGCTTTTTTCAAGTGTGTTTGATGCGCGAGGTGGGACTGTTTATTGTCCTATGCATCAATAAATATATTATTATTATTATTATTGCCGATCAGTATCAAATTACTCAATTACCAGAGTTACAGAAACGCCGATATTTCTTCTAAAAATGCAGTTTTGAATAAAATTTGGAAGATGATCTCAAGGATTCGTCAGTGGAATTTATAGGGTGCCGGCATCGCAGTGCTGGTTGAAAACGCTCAAGTGTACTACAACAGGTGAATCCGATTGATGAATCACAGAACGTCGAAGGATTTGGAGAAAACTGATGCTGCGCGGTGGGTCGTGGGATGAGCTACGGAACACCGGTATGGTGGAAGCCGTTGGAATTCAGCGTAGTCCATTACCTAGTTGATGTGAGAGTACAGTTAGAGGAGTCGAGACAGGGGGCCCCCTATTATGTCAGGCTTATGGGGGCACGTAGGAAGAAACCGCGTGATCCCTTCGCCCACAGTAACCGTCCGTCATGAACTGGCTAGAGAAAAAAATAATACCTACATTGCCAATTCAGAAGCTCGATGAATAAAAACACAGGAGGCTCGAATCTGATTTGCCAGATCTGGTTGCATCAGGAAAAGTTTTTTATTGCGGATCGCAAGTTAATTTTTGATTCTAGAAAAAGAACGCAACCGCGAATGCGACAGTGGTTGCAAAATATTCATTTTGTTGGATGGTACGACCTACTAGTATTTTTCTTATCTGCCTATTATTTCTTGAATTAATCGCTAAAGGATCGCTGAGTTCCTTAGAGGGGCCATCTGCTCACACTCGCACCTCTGAATACAAAAATATCCCCTCGCTAATCATTTTAGAGCGATATTATTTAACAGTTGGACAAATTGATCGACTATCCTCTGGAAAAAGACGATTTTTTTTATTAAGTCAGTGGTGGAAACAGTTCAGTAGGTAAAACGGAAACTACCTGCCTTTACTTCATAATTTGTAAAATTACTTATGGTGAACGCCATGAAGAATTTTCTCTCTGCTCTGCTTCGCTTGGTATTTTGGGCTGGATCTATTTCAACCAACTCAATAACGAATTACGGTTTATTATTTTCAATAATGAACCACTGGAATCGAGCATGAAAAAAAAAAATTCTAACCCCCCTCAAAATTTGATGGTTTACGTTTCAAGGTATGTAGAATCCGAAAATGCAAAATAAAAAAATGCAATAAATAAACCCTCTAAATTTCCCAACAATATTGAGGATTTTGGTGGTATGTCGTAGTCTAAGGCGAAGAGGATTACCAGTTGTGTGTTATTAAACTTTCAACAAAAGCTTAGAAATAAATGTTTGTAAAAATAATTGAAGCGCGGGGAATTAACTTAGGGACGCTTTTATTCGAAACAACAAGAGAATATTAAATACGAAACCCACATCTCGATCCTCGGTTGTTATTTTGCTGAAATTACTTCCAACGAGAAAAAGCGTTTCAAACGCTGCAAATCCCTGCGCAACGGTTTATTATTTTGTACAGAATACCCTTCTGTTACAGATCACAGCTCTCTATAGATAACCCTTCTATATAATATGTACTATTCTATACATATTATGTAGATCGCAGACCCTCCGTAGGTTAGTACCTAACCCCGTACTCGTTACTAGGTACCTACCTAAACCACGAGTTAAATGTTGCTAAAATAGTTCTGTCGATGACAAACAGTAACTAAGTAAAACGGCAAAAAGAAACGCAAATAATGAAGTTCTGAAGGAAATGTGTTGAGGTGGAGTGAAGTAGATGCTCCTTCTGCGTAGATCACCACTTTCTGTGGTCAATACCTACACTCGTGGTCAAGTATAATGAACCATTTGTGTAATAACTTACCCATCAATAATACTAAAACGGTTGTTCAAGTTGCAAAACTACCGATCAACATAATCCAGCCCGTTCTTGGTTGATGAACCGTTGTGTAATAATTTGCCGTTATGTAATAATTTACCATTGTTTAATAATTTACCCATCAATATTACTTCACCGTTTCTTCAAGTTTCAGAAGTACCTACCAACAAAATCCGATAGTCCATCACTTATCAAATGAAATAATATCGCAGAACAACCAACTCGACTTCATACAGCAATCCTTGATTATAATCAGGTGCTCCCTAGTGATGATATCTGGGCCGGATTTATACCGTTTGATTCACGATCGTGTTGACGAAGCTTTTTGGTGCACACGAACGGCTGGACGTACAATGCTCCGGGTGGTCTCAAAAAATTGTTTAGCTGAAGACAAATTTAATAACGTAAAAAGAAACAATACCCTTCTATCAAAAGTTTTCGGGATACGGCGTTCTGAAAATTTCGACCCTTATTTTGAACCCCTTAGAGATGACTGACAGTAACACCGAGCTTCGAGGACCAACTAGACCCCGAACGGAACCTATAACCCGAATTTCATCAATTTTGTTTCATGGTAACTAAGAAAAGTAGCCCGTACGGCGAACGGCGGACAGATAGACATATTTGATTTATTATTTTCAATAATGAACCATTGGAATCGAGCATGGAAAAAAAAAATTCTAACCCCCCCCCCCCCCCCCCTCAAAATTTGATGGTTTACGTTTCATGGTATGTAGAATCCGAAACTGCGATAAAAAATTTCTATCTGTCCGCCGTACGCCGTTCTTGCCACTTTTCTTAGTTACCATGAAACAAAATTGATGAAATTCGGGTTATAGTTTCCGTTCGGGGTCTAGTTGGTCCTCGAAGCTCGGCGTTACTGTCAGTCTAATGGGGTTCAAAATAGGGGGTCGAAATTTTCAGAACGCCGTATCCCGAAAACTTTTGATAGAAGGGTATTGTTTCTTTTTACGTTATTAAATTTGTCTTCAGCTAAACAATTTTTTGAGACCACCCGGAGCATTGTACGTCCAGCCGTTCGTGTGCACCAAAAAGCTTCGTCAACACGATCGTGAATCAAACGGTATAAATCCGGCCCAGATATCATCACTAGGGAGCACCTGATTATAATCAAGGATTGCTGTATGAAGTCGAGTTGGTTGTTCTGCGATATTATTTCATTTGATAAGTGATGGACTATTGGATTTTGTAGGTAGGTACTTGTGAAACTTGAACAAACGTTGAAGTATTATTGATGGGTAAATTATTACACTACGGCAAATTATTACACAAAGGTTAGATAATTATTACACAAGGGTAAATTATTACAGATCGGTAAATTATTACACAACGGTTCATCTACCAAGAAGGGGCTGGATTTGGTGATAGGTACTTGTGAAACTTGAACAAACGTTGAAGTATTATTGATGGGTAAAATATTGCACAATGGTAAATTATTACACAACGGCAAATTATTACACAACGGTTCATCAACCAAGAAGGGGCTGGATTTTGTTGATCGATACTTTTGCAACTTGAACAATCGTTGAAGTATTATTGATGGGTAAATTATTACACAATGGCAAATTATTACACAAAGGTTAGGTAATTATTACACAAGGGTAAATTATTACAGATCGGTAAATTATTACACAACGGTTCATCTACCAAGAAGGGGCTGGATTTGGTGATAGGTACCGTAGATGCACCTAACTTCGGCCACTTTTGAAGGTTTTTCTGAATTTTTGTCAACAAACAAATTTTTTGGAGCCTCGAAAAAAATTATGTAGATTCGGGCGCTTCAGACCTACTTTTTTACGCCAGAAACAGAATTTTAGGTGCAATCACCGATTTTTTGTAAAAATTCAAAGAGTGGCCGAAGTTATGTACACAAAGCACACAACTTCGGCCACTACGTAAAAATCAAATAAAACCGATGTTGTAAGCCTGGTAAACCAACTTCGGACACACATTAAGGTTTTAAAAATAGTGTATGCATAGAAAAGGCAGATTTTAGGGGGAAAATCAAACAATGGCAATATGAATGAAAATAATTTATTAAAAAATGGGCCGGGATCGTCAACGAAATTAGTCTCGTAGAAAAGTAGTTGGAAATCGTGGTGATTGTCACCTCAGCTCTGACTCTTTTTATATTTTCACAAAATTTCAAGGAAATTTCGTCTCTGTGACGCTGGAGGAATTTTTTCATCCATATTCGCCCGGGTCAACTAAAAATTTTTCTTGATCTTCATTGACGGCCGACTTTGAGAGGGTGTCGGTTTTTTAATCTATCTTGAATCGTTGATCTTGGGGTGGCATAAGTTTCCGACGCCTTCCTGATAGTCATTTTACCGGCACGAACAACTCTCAATGCGTTTTCGAGATAAACAGGGTTATACCACCGGTAGGGACGCCCAGCAAATTTATGTCTCGACATGGCCGAAGTTATGTACACTTATTGCGAAAAATGACTAATTGACACCACATGAAAAGCACAAAACAGATATAAGCACAGTGGATAACGGGCGGGACTCTGGAGAATCGTATCAACAAGTTGTGATAAACATTAATAACCTTCCCCAGACCGAGTCACGCCAGCAGGAGTTTGTTGCTTAGTATTGATAAAAACCAGGAAAAATGAGCGTATCTTTGAAAAATTCCTGACCACTGAATATACAGAAAAATAAAAAAAAAAACATGCATCGGTGCTCCGAAAGAATCAAAGATGACACCAGAGTGCTAGAAGTTTGTTTTCTCCTCAACAGGTAGCGGTTATAGTGGGTTTTACCGCGAAATTCAAAAGTGGCCGAAGTTACCTACCCTGGCCGAAGTTAGGTGCATCTACGGTACTTGTGAAACTTGAACAAACGTTGAAGTATTATTGATGGGTAAAATATTGCACAATGGTAAATTATTACACAACGGCAAATTATTACACAACGGTTCATTAACCAAGAAGGGGCTGGATTTTGTTGATCGATACTTTTGCAACTTGAACAACCGTTGAAGTATTATTGATGCGCAAGTTATGACACAACGGTTCATTATACTTGACCACGAAGGTAGGTATTGACCACAGAAAACAGTGATCTACGCAGAAGGGGCATCTATTTCACTCCACATTAACAATTTTCCTTCAGAACTTCATTATTTGCGTTTCTTTTTGCCGTTTTAGTTACTGCTTGTCATCGATAGAATTATTTTAGCAACATTTAACTCGTGATTTAGGCAGGTACCTAGTAACGAGTACGGGGTTAGGCACTAACCTGCGGGGGGTCTGCGATCTACATAATATGTATAGAATAGTACATATTATATTATATAACGGGTTATCTATACAGAGAGCTGTGATCTGTAACAGAAGGGTATTCTGTACAAAATAATAAACCGTTGTGCAGGGATTTGCAGCGTTTTTTATTCCATTTTCGGATTCTACATACCTTGAAACGTAAACCATCAAATTTTGAGGGGGGGTTAGAATTTTTTTTTTTTTTTAATGCTCGATTCCAATGGTTCATTATTGAAAATAATAAACCAAAAAACTCCAGACAAAACATCTGCTAAAATCCATTATGCTCGATCAAACACACATTTCGCAGTTTTCACTGAATACAAGAAAGATATTGATGATACCAAGATGTAGATATTATCTACTGTTGTTAGTTCTCCGAGGGCCTAGGTGTTCATAGGTTGATTCGAATTTTCCATGACAAAGTTGCAGTACCTAAATACGTTGGCGTATCCAAACATGATTTATATAATGACAACTGTAGTCCGTTCATGGGATACACAAAGTTTAATATCCTGAATTTAAATGAGAGGTTCTCTTCTCATGTTGCTATTTTTCTTCTGAAATTTATTCATTTCAATTGCCGTTTGCTACCAAGCTCAGCGGTAATGTGCTAATGGAAAGTGATGTTTGATGTATTTTGTTCTTTGTTAGGTAATCGTTTTAAACGAAACCAGAAGTCGAATATTATGAACACCTCCTCTCTGAAAATTACAGTTGATAATATTTTCATAGGCACACAATGTCTATGAACTCCCTCTGGTAGTTTATCTCGAGTCAACTCCTTCTCCAACCATAGAAAGGAAGGTAGTGTTCGACGTGGCCTTGAACTCGAAGAACAGTAGAATTTAATAATCAGTGGAAATAATTATTTCATTATCTTGGTTCTTACGTTCGTTATTTGACTAATAATTTCACCCGCTTCACGCCGAGACGCCTTTTCACTTGACGTCTCAATTACAGAAGTACAATAAAAATTATCAACGAAGCTGGCAAGATGTGTCCAACCCCACTCACAATGGCCTCCTCCACCGCGTTCGCTCGATGAATTTAATCAAATCCCCGGAAAGAGCATGACATTTCTCAAGTCACTTCATTTCAATAGAATCACTCTCAAGACAACTTCCATGATTTAATGTGCAGTTTCCGGGCCGTTTCGATTGGTACCTGTCTCATAACAGAATATAATACATTGAGATCTTTCCACGAAGATAGAAAAAGGTTCCTGTAACAGATTGCCAATTGCTTTGCTTATACGCATCAAGTTAATATAAAGCTGAAGAGTAGCTGGTTATTATTTGATCAATCACTAATGAGTTATTGCAATGGATTTTACGTTTTTATTTGGTAGCATAGGTACTATCCGATTTATTATTTCATTTATTTTATTATTATTATTATTATTATTTTTATTATTATTATTTAGCATATACTATATTTATTAGCATATAATTATTATTTAATTTAGCTGCATACAACCAATTACGATGACGGTCGCTGTGATTGGTCTTTTGGTGTTAGCTGACTGGAACTTTCACCGACCATGGGAAGAATATTGGTAGAATTTGAACCCCCCACTTGACTGACGGGCGAATAAATCCTGAGGCCCAGCCAAACGAGGCAGCCCGTAGACGTGTTTGACCTACTTTTACTTTCGTCTCGGGTTCCGCTTTGAGAGTGAAGTTTTAAGGATTCTCTTTGGAACGCGGACGAGTTTTAATGTTCCAACTTTTTTGTTTGCGCAGAAATTTACAGCAGTCCCCAAGATTCAGAAGTTGTATCATGGAACGTGCATATAGGAACTGAGAAAGTTCTAAGTAAGAACGCGGGGTTCAGTTAGGGATTCGGTCTGGAAGAAAATTTGCAATCGAACGTATTGTGCCTATTTCATTTCTGAAACAAGGGATTCTTCCTTTACTCATCCCATAATTAGTCCCACGACTAACAATTATTATTTTTAGGTAAAGGAAAAACGTGTGATTTGCGAAAAAGTGTTCAGTTCAAGGGGAAAATAAAAACGCTGCAAAGTCCTTGTCACATGGGAATATTATTCTATTTGACACACCTGCAGAATCTTTGGCTGTTTATTTATTGTTTCTTTCATATAAAATAATTGAAATAGCTATTTCTGGTGGTTTCCACCAATTTTGGCCCCCTAAACACGAATTAGGTACGCTCCTTTTTTTTTCAAATTATCTTTGACCATTGATAGTACCATTTAATCGTCTTGATCCACCTGTTGATACTTTTTCTAGTGTTATTCTACAAATATTGATGGTGATTTCAGACGATTTCCCAGGTTTTTGACTCATAAAAAATCGATTTTGGGAGGTGAACATCTGGTAGAACCTCAATTTTCCACTCTTTGGTCAAAATCGACTTCATATTCGTCCTCCTCGTCCCCAAAAACATGAAAAACGATACCTCAAAAGCTCATTTTACTAACATGTTACTGAAACACAAAAAGTACCTATTTATGTGCACATTTTCACTCATAACACCCCTGGGTATATTCCGATCGGGTTACGAATTTTCGGGACACAACTAGGGCCCAAATGGAGCATGTGTGCGAAAGAGCGAATTTTTCAGACCGAAAATGAAGCCTGTGCACGTGATACGGCGGACGGCGGACTTTTTTGGAATCTACGCACCTTGAAACGGAAAAGAAAAAATTTTGAGGTGTTGTTATAAAAATTTTTTGCTGAGCGAATACTATTCATAGAATAATAAACCAAAAGATTAATGAAGAGCTAGAAATCCAAAAGAAATTGTGTATATCGAGGCTATAGATGAGGTTGGTGGAAGAGATCCGCTTGTATTACGTCGAGAAAATAATAATTGACATCAACTTCAGTGCTGGTCATGTGTGCTTCTTTGTTCAGGAATTAAACTTCTGTTGATACGAAACCCCAGGCTGAATGCATACTTCCATAAAATAAATAATCACCCGATTTTGATGAACTATACAACAGCCTTCACGGTTGGCTCATTGTTGTGTACATGCGCAAATAAAACGCCGTTTTCTCAAATCCGCTCATCAGATTTCATACGAATGGTGGCAAGGAACTTTAAATATCGAACGAATTCAAAAGCGTTGAAATTATCACTTCACACTCCACCGTACAAATGCCAGGTATTATTACTTGGGAACGGTTCTGCACCATATGATTACTAAACCAATGCGAGCAGCAATATCTTCTGCGTTCGTGGAGTCGTGGTTAACGTAATATTAAACGGATTTGCAGAAAATTGATATCTATCTCCTGAATGCCCTTGCTTACTCTAATAATCACAACGTTTCGTGACAGTGATTTTGAAGTTGACACTTTCAGGTAGGTACAGGAAGGCGCCATCCACACTGCACAGCCAACTCATTAGCGCCCCTCTGCTAATGGCCCTCAACAAGAATCGAGGGAAACCTTAAGAAAACCAAGTTTGAACGTTTGGAAACGCGTTCTTAGAGAAACGTGTCAGTATGTCAACGTCGATACTTTCTTGAGATTTGAGACCAGACCTCACTTTTTCCGTCTCAGCGTGTGTGACGCGGTCGCACCTTGTAAAAAGCGAAATTTTTTTGAATTAGCAGTCGAGGCAGATTCTACGTGAAGGTGGGCAACCAGTTGTAAATGCAAGTATAAAGAATGGACCAGTAATCGATAATCGCCGATCCAGTGCTGTGATTACCAACGGATAAAATGTTAGGGACGGGTGGTTTTCAAACACATACCTAATTCATTATGTTTTAACGAAACCTTGATGGATGAAGATACCCACCATGCAACTGCGTCGGAATTTACTGACGCAAAACAAACAGCAAACCACGAAGGGCTCTTGTATAGTTTTTTAAAACATCCTTTCAACCCATTTGAAAAAGCAGTAGGTAATCGGATCATAAACTACGGATATAAGTTTCCGCTTGAAGGAAAATACGGGGGCTGCGTCCGCCAAATAGGTTTTCCAGGAACGTGAATAAATAACTTGTGTGGGAGATTTCAAAAATGTAATCCTTCGGTACATAAAGATCACATACAGTTTACCTACGCGGGTCGTGACATATTTTGTAACTGCGGGTAACTGAAGTTCCCATTTAATTCTGGAGGGAAAAAAAGCAAGAGAAAATAAAGAAGAAAAATTTCCAGTCATGCAGCATGGCTATGAGAGCGAATTTTCAAGAAATATTCGTGTTGCGTAAAAAGATGATGACTCAGGTGGAGAGAAACCACACTTTTCGTGAAATTATCTAATTTTTTCGTGATTTTAGCAATTTTTACAGAGTTTTGAATCTTTTAAAGTTAAATTTGACCCAATCTTTTTTTTTAGAAAAATATTTTCATAATCGAAATAGAATCACCATCCTACACAACGTCAGGTGAATTAATATTGGTTTTAGCCCTCAATACCAATTTTGATCAATAAAAATCCGAATTTGACCCCTATTCTGTATGAAAAACAACTGAAATAGTATTATTCTGTCTTTGCTCACCCTTCCATACCACTTTCTGTGTTTTATATCAATTGTTTGCAATTTTATCCGATTTTAACGATTTTTTACCCCTGAAAACACGGTAAAAATGTGACCCTCTTAGAATGTTTAAAAATTGCTCATCTTCGAACTCATCCTTTCGTTTGGCACTACGAATATTTCGGCAAAATTTGGAATTTTCCTCACATACATAAGATGAGATATCGTCTGGGGTGACACATAAATAAATAAATAAATACATATATTATATTATACGTATATAAATGGTTGCTCAAATCTAGGGATGAAGTCAGGATGCTCTGAAACGGGTTTGCCTCAAAAAAAATTTCAAAAATTCATATTCTGAAAAGTTTAAACCATTGCAGGAGGTTCATTTTCTTTTAAAATTCGCTAAAAATGCTGTCGGAAAAATATTTGACGTAGTCTGGAATAGGTAGGTATAAATATGCCGTTGGGAAAATCTGGATTTATATTTTATACCCTCTTTTCGATTTTTCATTTGCCGAGTAGTGGAGCGCATTTAATCTTTATGAGGGTAAGGATCGTTCTGGAATGTTTTGCGATGGTTTGAGTAGGAGTATGGATTCTGAAAGTGTAAGTACTTGTACGAATACATTGAATTCAGTGAACAGCAAGTTGGAGCTAATTTGTGTTGAAGTGAAATGGAAGACCCAGTCGTGATTGTTCATTTTCGTGGTGGTGGGTGGTTGGTCTTGAAGTTATGTCCTTTGAAGAGAGAAGGGAAAAAAATGAAGGAGTTGAAGAAACTTATGAGATCACATTCCGGAGGTTTTCGCTCCAGGTGCTCACCTGCTATTTATGTCGATGAAGCTCCGGGTAATTGTTGAGAGAAGGGGTTTCCTCCTGAAATCACTGGAAGTACTGGCTACTGCAGAGTGGGTCTTGCAGGGATTTGTGTTGGTACCGTTTGATGGGACAGGGCTACGTGGTCCTGTCTCCTGGCCGCCAATCTTCTCTAGAGGTTGTGTCACATAACAGGAACCCCCGCTTGCTAGGAATGTGGCGAGATGTGACACACAGTTACCTCGGTACCCTTCTGTACATCAAGAACAAAAAAAAAAGGAAAACCCGAAGAGAGAGATAACTTTTTCGGATTATGACGGCAGTCTAGCTCGGTCGGTTTTCTTTCGGTCAGATACGAAAAAGACCGTCAATCATCGACAATGGACTGTCGTAGTCTGAAGTAGGCATATCTGTAGATTAGGAGGAGGCAAAGTAACTTTAGCCCACTTAACCTTCACCATTTCCATCACCATCAACGTACCTCGTAAAGGCTCTCACAGAGAATATAAATACCACAGGGTTGAAAAATGGATCAGGAGATCGGAACTTTGTGTGAACTGTTGCGTTTAGGTTAAAAAACGCTGCAAAGTCCTTTTCACATGGGTTTACTATAATAGTAAACCCGTTAGGACTTACCTAACGAAATGTTGGCTGTTCATTTATTGTTTCTTTCATGAGCAATAATTGAAATAGCTATTTTTGATAGTTTCCAACAATTTTGGATACCAAAAACGAGAATTAGGCTCCTTTTTTTACAAATTATCTTTTATCATCGATACAGTCATTTCATTGTCTTGATTCACCTGTTGATACAGCTTCTAGTGTCATTATACAAATGTATGGTGATTTCAGACAATTTCCCAGGTTTTAAACTCATAAAAATTCATTTTGGTAGCTTAACCTTCGTCACAACCTCAATTCTTCACTATTCGGTCAAAATATTCGATCTTCTCGCCCTAAAAAACATGAAAAACGATACCTCACAAGCTCATGTTCACTAAAACCACAAAAAACCCTCGAAAACCCCTATTTTTACAACCATTTTCCCCCTGTAACACCCCTGGGTGTATTCCGATCGGGCTGCCGAGCTTCGGAGCACAACTAGGACCCAAATATGTTCCGAAGTAGGGACCCAAACGGTGTGCGGAAGAACGACGATTTTAGACTAAAATTTAACGTAAATTTAAGGCGGAAACTTCGTTATAACCTCAATTTTCCACTCTTTGGTCAAAATCCACTTCATATTCGGTCCCCCCGTCCCGAAAAACATGGAAAACGATACCTCACAAGCTCATGTTCACTAAACCACCAAAAAACACTATCTTTACACCTATTTTTCACATATAACACCCTTGAGTATATTCCGATCGGGCTGCAAAATTTCGGGACACAACTAGAGCCCAAATGGAGCCTGTGTGCGAAAGAACAATATTTTAGTCCAAAAATAAAGTACCTAGATATGGATGATACGGCGGACGGACATTGCATTTTTGGAATCTACGCACCTTGGAACGTAAAAGAAAATGTTTTGAGGGGGTGCTATAAAATTTTTTTGCTGAGCGAATACATAATATTTATGTGTATTATCACAGAATAATAAACCAAAACGTGAAAAAATAAATTTCGCCAATGTAAGTAAGTATAATTATGTTACACTCACAACGCCATAAACCCGCTAAACTCGTTTTCCGCTCATGTTTCAATCTTAGGGGAGTGACCAGAATACCAATACTTCGCTCCAGGGAAGTAACTTGTTCTAAGCTGGATTATCGGATCTCAATTATAGGTGTCCAGGATTCAGCTCCAGATATTTTGTAACAAATCTAATAAATCGTATATATGAATCGTCGTGGTTTGGTTAGCGGGCGTACATTTAGTGATTAACCGATGAATATCGATGTTTTATTATTAGCTATTTTCTTCTGTATCCTATATGTGGTAGTTCTGTCTACGTACATTGTTCAGTAGCATCCTGGTTACCCAGATTGGTGTGAAAGTCCAGCAGGAAGGAACTTCATCTCTTCTTCGAACGGATATGGAAAGGAGGATTGGTCCAATAATCATATATTATTTTATGCCTACTACGTATAACATTCTCGTCCTACTCCTTTGTTCTGCCTGTCACCACCGTCATAAAAACCGTGAGGGAGCTGTCCTCACGATGCGAAGTATGACATTTTGCAATTGGTCTAATGACGTACCAAGTCATGGTGAACAAGGATGTAATCTTCCAACTCAACACGGTTTATGGGCATGGCATATTATCAAGGACATCTTTTTTTTTATTTAATAAAGGAAGACGAGCCTTTTAGCGAATTTTCAAAGAAAATGAAGCTATTGCAATGGGTCCAGAATTTTCAAGACAAGAATTTTTGAACATTTTTTAAAGGCAAATCCGTTTCAGAGCATCCTGAATTCATCCCATATTATACCTATATTTAACCTTTTATTTTATTTTATTTTTTTAATATTTACCTATATTCATTTATTTATCTGACTATATTTGACCTTAAATACCCGATAAAAATTCCAAATTTCGCTTAAATGTTCTTATTGCCAATAAAAAGGATCATTTCAAAGATGAGAAATTTAAAAAAATTCTATGGGGGTCAAATTAGGGTATTTAGGGGTAGAAAATCGGTTCAAAAAAACTGCTAACATCGCGAACAATTTATATATAAATCACTGAAAGCGGCATGGAAGTGTGAGTAAAAACAGAAAAAGACTATTTCAGTTTTTTTTTTCATACAGAGTAGGGGTCAAATTTGTATTTTTTTCTTAAAAAAAAAAAAAAAAAGAGTGGGTCAAATTTGAGTTCATAAGGGTCAAAAACGGGTAAAAATAGTTAAAATTACGAAGACGTTATATAATTTTACTTTTCTGCGCTATATAATCTTTTTGCACAGTAGCAGGAATATTTCTTTGAAAATTCGCTCTTATAGCCATGCTGCTATGAAAATTCGCTCTTATTAAGATGTTTTTCAGTTGATTCGGGTTGAAAGGCATATTGGTGTGTATATAGCACGAGTCCTAGTTGTACAATATACCTAATTTGAAAATCTATCGCAAATTTCTTTCCATTTTGGCTGCCTACTTCGAAGATTCATTTTGAAATTCGGGTATAGACGGGCTAGGAGAGTAAATCCAAAAATACCACTCGAAGGGCATTAGAAATTCGTATGGGAACACTTATGGGACAAGTTTAGTTGAAAACGCCCAAGTGCTTCTGTGTTATGTAGCGTAATGAGATATTTGCCTCTTCGCATCAGCGATTTTGTAGCTATAAGTACCTTTTATGTGCGTATATGATGGGTGGGGGTGAACGGTTTTCCCTTGAGTATCTCATTGTGCACTTGAGCCTTCCCTTGAGTATCTCATTGTGCACTTGAGCCTTCCCTTGAGTATCTCATTGTGCACTTGAGCCTTCTCTTGAGTATCTCATTGTGCACTTGAGCCTTCCCTTGAGTATCTCATTGTGCACTTGAGCCTTCCCTTGAGTATCTCATTCTGCACTCGAAGTCGCGTTTTGACCTCCTTTGTTTCACTTGGCTCCACACTCTCGTGTGTACTATCCGCAAGTCAGACAACCTCATTTGGGACAATTTTCATTTAGAATGTATTTTGCGAGGTTTCAAGGTACAACCTCCCGTGTTGTAAAAGTAGCTTGATCAGAGTAAGAAACCGACCCGCGTGTAGGCCCCATTAGTTGCAATACCTTGTCTGATCCGTAATGGATATATCTGGTAAAACACACAGGAGGGAAAAGGCTTTACATGAGGAAGACACACTCAAGTCCCTCAATCCATGGGCCGACGAAGTCAGAAGTAAACACGAGAAGGAAAGCATTCAGACCATAACGCCCCCGATCCGATGTCGATAGGGAGGCGAGTTCACGTATTAGCTAAGTGTGCCAAGTGCAAGTGGGACGGCAGGAAGTGCCATCTTAGTGGCGGCTGGCCCCTTGCATAGGTGGAGTTCCTCTACTTACCGTCCGGCTTCCGGGAGAAGGATTTTCTTGAAACCGAAAGTTTTAGAAAAGCTGACATATATAACGTATCATGTACAGAGATGGGCATATTCATATTCGTAAATACGAATATGAATATATTCACGCAGCATATTATCTATGAATACGAATACGTATATATTCGTATTTACTCGTGTAAATATATTCATATTTACACGGGAGAATATGAATATATTCGTATTTACACAAATTCCATGTGAATACGAATATTTTCATATTCACAAGAATTTCGTGTGACTATGGTAGATATATTATGGTGGTACTCACTCAAATTTCATGTTAATATGTTAGTAATATGTTCATATTCACACGAATCTCGTGAGACAGATGGTGGCATACACTTGAATTCGATTCACGTTCATATTCAATTTGAATATGTTTATATTCACACGAATTTCATGAAAATATGGTCGAAATTTAAGGGAAGTCCCTCGAATTTCATGTGAATATGATACGCATATGTTTATGTGCACATACATTTCGCGTAAAAATGATCGAAATATATTAATATCCCCTCAAAATTCGTTTGAATATGATAGGAATATGTTTATATTCACACGAATTCAGTGTAAATATAGTCGGAATATAATGGTATTCCCTGAATTTCATGTGAACATATTCCTATCAAATTCACATGAAATTTGGGTGATTACATAGCGACCAAATGTACACAAAATTCGTGTGAATATCAACATATTTCTACCAATTTCACATGAAATTCGAGGGAATCCCATTGTATTTCGGCTATATTTGTACGAAATTTGTGTGAATATGAACATATTCCTATCATATCCACATGAAATTCGAGGGAATACAAACATATTCCTATCATATTCACATGAAATTCGAGGAATAACATTACATTTCCACCATATTTACAAGAAATTCGTGTGAATATAAACATATTCCTATCATATTCACATAAATTCAAGTAAATACCATCAATTTAATCTCAAGAGAATAGTGTGAAATGAACATCTTCCTATTATATTAACATGAAATTCGAGTGAATACCATCATACATCTACCATATTCACACGTGTAAATATGAATATATTGGTATTCGTATTCATAAAAAAATACGCCATATTATGAATATATTCATATGAATATGCTCATCTCTGATCGTGTATCAGGTATATTGTATCCTGACCATTAACACGATCTAATAATGTTAATAACCTACGTACTTCGCATAACGGTGTTACCGCAGAAAGTTGAGACTGCCATGAGAGGTCATTCAAATGGTAAATTTGTGAAATGGTGGACGATTCGGAGGTCACCTAGATAATAATATCGTTAACACAATGCCAAAACCGCCCAAGTGGTTTTGGTCAATTTGACCGAATTGAATTTTTGGAGCCACTGTATTATGTTCTTTACCATACCAATAGCAGGAATCCCTATTTTCAAACAGGTTAGTTACAAAGTAACAAATCAATACCGCCTTTCTCCAGAAATGAACAATCCTACCGCGCCAAAATCGCGTAAATGCCTCGAGAGGAACTCTTCCTTCCATAGTCAGCAGATGTCCTTAAAACTATTTCAGATTTCAGTGGTGCCCATAAACATTTTATGTTAATGCAGATAAAAGTAGATCAAACTATCTGTTGTTCGAAAGAACTTAAGCACGAAATTGATTTTTAATTCTAAGTGCACAAGGCCACAATCGCATATGTACCTGCTCCCCTATTGGTTCAAAATGGCTTTTTGATATGGAGTGTTACGAGTCACAACCATTGTCATGAAATTATGAAAATACCGTCGCTTCAAAGCCATTTTTCGATGTATGCTGTAGCATCAAAAGTTTGAACGCGTTTTTCTCGACACTAGTTAAAAACACATAGTCGCTTTTGGCGTTGTGGTAACGATATTTATAATGACACGGAAACTCTAACATTTTGACCACTCTGAGATGTATTACGCACAACCTGCTCCGAACTTAAACTTACTGTAGAAGAAGAGGGAGCAAGAGAAAGGAAGGGAAGGGCAAGTAGGAGATTTTAGTGATGTTCCAGTCTGAGTAAGTAGGTACGCTGGGAGTACTTTTTTGACGAGTACTATATCAGCTGAGCGCTGATGATCGCCAAAATTTGCTCATAATCAAGCACGGGGAGAGAAAGTTTTTTGGTTTATTATTTTCAATAATGAACCATTGGAATCGAGCATGAAAAAAAAAATTCTTACCCCCCCTCATAATTTGATGGTTTACGTTTCAAGGTAAGTAGAATCCAAAACTGCAATAAAAATATTTCTGTCTGTCCGCCGTACGCCGTACGCCGTAAGGGCCACTTTTCTTAGTTACCATGAAAAAAAATTGATGAAATTCGGGTTATAGGTTCCGTTCGGGGTCTAGTTGGTCCTCGAAGCTCGACGTTACTGTCAGTCATCTCTAAGGGGTTCAAAATAGGGGTTGAAATTTTCAAAACGCCTATACCTTTTTTTTACGTGAATCTTTTTACGGTTTTAAATATTTCTTGAACTTACGAGTTTTTCAAGACCACCCGGAGCACCGTACGTCCAGCCGTTCGTTCACAGTAAGGCCCCGAAGTTTGCACCAACAGGCATTTTCGACTCCAGGGTTTATGAAATTGTATACAACAGACGAAATCTCGTCACCAGGGACGCTATTGATGGGGTACCTAAGAGGTCGAGTTGGTTGTTCTGTGGTATTATTTCAATTGAAAAATGATGGCTCTATTGGAGTTTGTTGATAGGTAGTGAAACCGATTTTATTGGTGGGGTACCTATGAAGTCGAGTTGGTTGTTCTGTGATATTATTTCATTTGAAAAATGAAGTGCGTTTCTTTTTATTAGTTACTGTTTGTCATCGGCAGAATAATTTTAGCAACATTTACCTCGTGATTTAGGTAGGTACCTAGTAACGAGTACGGGGTTAGGTATTAACCTACGGAGGGTGTGCGATCCGGCTGGATTTTGTTGATAGGGGAAGGTGGGGCAGTTGTGACCATTTTCCACAAATCCTTCAATTGAAAGTAGGGAACTGAATTTTCTGGAACGGAAAAAAACTCGCCAAAAACTAGGACATTTTTGCCAGTAGAATCCGGATTTAGTTGAAGAAAAAGTCGAACTAAAATCACCTTTTCCGATTTTTTTCCCAAAGCTTAACTTTGGTCACAGCTGCCCCATATGTGGGGCAGATATGACCACGGTATGGGGCACATGTGACCACATTTTTGAAGTGGAGTAAAAGGGCTGAAATTATTTTTTTGAAATAACGAAGGAACTATCGAACTTAGAAAACACTTGTAATTGTTCTGAAGAACACAATTTGTAGAAAATATGTACATACTTGAAGCAGTAGCCTTAAGTAAGCGTTCACACGTAGGCCTATCAAATATTCACTAGCCATTTGAGATCTTGAAATTTAGGACTAGGTAATAAAAAATTACACTCAGCAAAGAGGGCGAGAGCTTGAAAAATTAACCATCTCTTGAAAAATACCCCCAGTGGATATACCAGTCTGGGGATCTTTTAGTGCCCCAGTGGATCAGTCTCGGGATCTTTTACCATCTCTTGAAAAATACCCATATCCCTTGAAAAATACAAATATCCCTTGAAAAATATAATGTCAATCTTGAAAAATACTAAAGTGCATATCACATTTTGAAAATTTGGGTAACTTTACCCGTAATAGAACTCTTCAACGAACATTGAAACGATTAAAGTTATAATTGAAAGTGAAGCGATTTCTGGAGCTCCTGGTAACAGGTAATTTGGCAATCACGTCGGTTCTGTCCACAGTAGCCCTATCTTGAACGTTTGGGAAATGAAAAGTATAGCTTCCACCACACCGCCTAAGAAATAGAACATAATACTCGGTTGGTCCATCAAATCCATTAACACGACCAATATAGTGGACCATGGTTCTCTTCGTCACAAACGACCAGAAGAAAGTCCCCACTTTCCACTGTGTCAGTATCCAGCAAGAATTGAATTTCCTCCTCCTGTGAATCTTCTTCATTTAGTCCCGAATCTTCTGAGTCTTCAGACGATTCTTGACCTGGCTGGTTAGGAAAATTTATCATTCTTTTCACTTTCGAGGCTCTGGGATTAACTTTTCCCTCTTCCTTCAGTCTTTTCATTTCGGGTGAGTCAGTATAGTATAGAGTCTGGTCCCTTTTGGGGAAGGGTCGGATTATGTCAGGGGTTTTCTTTACTTTCTTGGAGCAAGAAGGCTGTGGTTGATACAATGGTTGAGTCTCCATTGATGTGGGCGGTGACAGGTTAACATCCGAACCTGGCTCGTCAGGAGCCCTCAGTTCTACATTTCGATCCAAATTACATGCGTCAGACCTTGGTTCAGCTTCTTGTGCTGAGTTAATGTTGTCATTCATGGCTCGATCAGTCACTTCACTTGGTAGAAAGTCCAAGTCGGTAAATTAGGATGCACAGTAAGGCGAAATTCCAGTCTTTTCAAAGGAGACCACAACACAGAACAGACATGAAAGGAGACTTAGTGAGCCTGGCAATGTGCCGCAAAGTAATGGTCCTACCCGGGTTGGAGGATAGATAATCGCTGAATGAGGCTGCACAGTAATTTTTAAATGGGCCTGTTTTCGGGTCAAGCCATAGTTCATTTGGCAACACTTATGTAAATACTTCACCAACTCCTCCTCCTGTTCAACTGTGAAGACTTGATGCACTGAGTGCTTACTCGAGAATTTTTCGGGAGGTGCTTCTTCCTCTGGCAAAGGGCTTTCGTTTCCAGAATCTTCAGCATCGTTGTTTCTCTTACTTTTCTTCAGACGCAGCACTAAAGTTGACCTGTTTACATCATGTAATTCAGCAGCACGTCTTGTAGACATCCCCTGCAGCACACTCTGAATAGCATCATTCGTGCTGTCTTCACATATTGATCCAGTAGTCTTTCGAACATATTTACGCACCATCTGAAATTAACAAGATCCAATATAAATTTGAGTTACTAATCTTAGCGTTCAGAGATCGAATTGCTGCACAAAGGTGAGGGTGGTCATAAGTGCCCACTTTTGACTACATGGGGCAGTTATGACCACTGGTTAAATCTGCCCCAGCGACTCTGGTCATAACTACCCCACAATCAGCCATGATAGATAAACAATAACAACTCCTGGGAGTTTCAATTTCCTTCTCTGATGAAGGTAGTTTCTAAAACTAGACACATTTCACGTAAAATGAAGCGAAAAAGCACTACAGTAGCACAGTAACTTCATGCAAAGCTTTGAATGTTGAATGTAGCTGACAAATTACCTTTCTGTGAGGAAAACACTTGAATCGCCATCAAAGCTGAAGGTGGACTGGGAAATGGCTCCTCTCACTGCTAGACCTTCGACTCCACTGCCACATCAATAAATTACGACTCATGGCGCCAAAATTCAAACCACCAAGGAATGCAAGGAGTGGTCATAACTGCCCCATGGTCACAACTGCCCCAACTTCCCCTAGGTACTTTTGCAACTTGAACAACCGATGAAGTATTATTGATGGGTAAATTATTACACAATGGCAAATTATTACACAATGGAAAATTATTACACAATGGCAAATTATTACACAACGGCTCATCTACCCAGAAGGGGCTGGATTTTGTTGATAGGTACTTTTGCAACTTGAACAACCGTTGAAGTATTATTGATGGGCAAATTATTACACAACGGTTCATTATTCTATCTCCGTAGAAGTGGAACCTATACAGGTAAATTATTACACAACGGTTTAGGGAGGTACCTAGTAACGAGTACGGGGTTAGGTACTAACCTACGGAGGTCCGCGATCTACATAATATGTGTGTAGAATAGTACATATTATGTTATATAGAAGGGTTATCTATACGGAGACCTGTGATCTGTAACAGGAGGGTATTCTGTACAAAATAATAAACCGTTGTGCAGGGATTTGCAGCGTTTTTCTTGCTGTACCAGACCATATTAATAATATGCTAGGTACCAGATCATATTAATAATATGCTAGGTAAACACAGGCTCCGTACTTTCATTTAAAAGAATGAGTGACTAGTAGTGCCATACTACCAAGGTTTTTAAACTAAATTGGCAATATAGATAAGCTAAAAACCTTAAAATTTTCGTTATTGGCAAAGTTGCTAAACTCTGGAATATGCTTGACAGACAATTTATCGGCGCGGTGGTGTTAGTTGTAGTTGACACCTGAAGGCATGTATCAGTTTTTTGAGAGCCGCTCAGAACAGGTAGACTGCTGTTTCCCCACAAGAAAAAAAATATACACGAATTCTTAAAACGTGCAAAGCTATATAGCAACCATATTTAAACTAGAAAAATGATGCAGTGGGATTTACTAGGAATATACTAGGATGTACTAGGTATACAATACTAGACTAATTCGCTAGGTACTTGGAAATAACTTAAGTATTTTATTGTATTATTCAGTATTTCTGTAACTCACTTTCTCAACACTGACTGAGTGATTTATCCATGACACTACGGATTATACAAATCAACAACACCTAGCAAGGTACCGTGTTCCACTAACTCAATTCCAAATATGAGACATCATCTCAAACAGGTACTTGAAGGATAATTTGTAGCAAAAACTCACTGGTGTATTACCCAATTATTGCCCATATATTCAACGTTAGCATAAAAATTAACGTTTTCTATAGGCGATTCATGGAATTTTCGTTATTTATAACGAACTAAAATTGTATTATATTTCATATATCACACGGGGAAGGTAACATATTAAAACCTACCACGATGCACCGTGAAAACCATTTGGTATTTTTAATGAAGATCCGTGATATTACTGACGCTAATGTTCTTCTGTTTCAGGAGGGTAAAACCTCGTATTTCTGGCCTTGTGAACGGTGAGCTTCCCATTATTATTACTCACACACCCATTAAGCCTACCCGCGTTCAAGAGCTAAATCATTCCTTTAAACTTTCTCCATTAAAAGGGTCTTAGGTTCTTCCATGAACCTTTGAAGATTGATAATAGTACGTATTGATTACCGAGAAACAACGCCATCGTATAACAATGGATTGGAATGACGGTAATTACTGTGATTTTCAACTTCAACTCGTTTTCAATTTGTCAATGTCGAAAAAAGTATGAACTGGTCATTTCATCATTTAAGGAGACAAAATGTGACAATGTTTACCCCATAATCAGATTTAGCATCTTCATAAGCCTAAGCCATCAAGCCAATTTCCCTGCCGAACTCCTTCAGGCCAATCCAAAAGCCCAATTTCCACTCGTCGGACTCCCCCACGCAGTGCAAACTTTCAAAAGCTCTCGCGAAGAAATGTCATGCAGAACAATGAAAGATTTCTATCCGCACCCACATTCAAACCTTTAGTCATTCATAATAATTATCTTGGCTCTTTGAGTGAGCAGAAACGATCAAAATCAGGAGTGGAATGATAGGTGCATGAAATCATTGTCGTCTGTTCTTTGTTAACGAATTTTCTAAGTAAAATATGGCTCCAAAATTTTAGTACCGACATGAATTTCCGGATAATTTTTCGTTTCTTTGCCATTCAGAGCGTACTGAATCCATCCCTAGACATTAACTTTTTTAATTAGGCACAATATGTGACGTTAATTATGTTTAGGTGTTAACGATTAATTTGTCGCTATCTGACCCGAACAATTATAAATTCCGCCAAAATGTTCGTAATGAAGATTGAACATATGAGTAACGATGAAAACAACAAGGGATATAAATAAACTGGATCAAGTTTTTATAGGTAGAAATTGATAGAAATTAACCAAACGTAGTAGGTATGGAATGGTGATACAGGACATGAAAATGCTGTTTAAATTGTCACAAAAAGTTGTTTAAAGAGGTGAGAGTCAAATTTGAGTTTTTTCGAGTTTAAAAAACCCTAAAAATCATCAAAAATAGTTAGGCGTACAGAAAAATTTGTTCATATGGTCACGCTGCATTGACTGGAATTTTCCTACCTTGACACCCCACCGTGCCAGTATAAATAATTTATGTTTTAGGAGACAAATTAATAAGGTAAAACCTCTTTAGTTCATGACAACGAATTGAGATATTTTAAAGTAATAGTGACGGATAATTATTTGTCTACTTATTGCCTGAGATCAAGCATGAGATGTGTGATCTGTGTAGACAAATTCGTCAGTTGAATCAGTATAAGATCTTAGCTACGACTGAATTCCGGTTGGGGAAGGACTTGCCCTTTCACTTTCATTATGACAGCCATTCACTGGATGGCATCCAACAGCGTTCCCAACTTTCATCATTCACCGCTGTGGTTCACTACACTCTAATTCAAGAAGCTTACATTCGAAAACGAAACCCGCATTGATTGACGCATTACCCTTCTACCGCTCTCAATATTTTCTTCTCTACGTTCACAATCTTCTTTCAATACTTCTGTTTATATCTTTAAATGAAAGTAAGTTCCATTTTAAGAATTTTGAGACCAACCGCACTCTCCTACGATGAATAGTTCTTTTGGTTTAAAAGAATTGTATACCGCCTTCAAATTTTTTCTTTTAGTTTCAAGGCGCGTAGATTCCAAAACTGCAATGTCCGTCCGCCGTATCATCCACTCTACCTTTATTTTCGGTCTAAAAAATTGTCTTTCGCACACAGGCTCCATTTTGGCCCGATCGGAATATACCCAGGGGAGTTCTAACATGAGCTTTTGAGGTATTGTTTTCCATGTCTTTTGGGACGAAAAGACCGAATATGAAGTCGATTTTGACCAAACAGTGAAAAAATTGAGATTTTACCAAAGGTTCAGCTACCGAAATTGATTTTTTATGAGTCAAAAACCTGGGAAATCGTCTGAAATCACCATCAGTTTGTATAATAACACTAGAAAAAATGTCAACACGTGAATCAAGACGATTGAATGGCACTAGCAATGATCAAAGGCAATTTGGAAAAAAAGGAGGGTACCTAATTCGTGTTTTAGGGACCTAAATTTGTGGAAACCATCAGAAATAGCTATTTCAATTATTTCGCAAGAAAGAACCAATAAATGAACAGCCAGCATTTCTGTAGGTATGTCCAGTAGAATAATAAACCCATGTGACAAGGACATTGCAGCGTTTTTTGGTGTTTTAGTAACATGAGTTTGTGAGGCATTTCCATATTTTTTGTTTGTTTGTTTTTTTTGCGCGCGAAGAGAGCGAATATGAAGTTGATTTTGACCAACGAGCGACGAATTGAGGTTCTAACAAAGTTTCAGCCTTAAATTTGCGTTAACTTTTGTTCTAAAATCGTCGATCTTCCGCACGCAGGCTCCATTTGGGTCCTAGTTGTACTGGGCAGCCCCATCGGAATATACATAGTTATGGGTGTAAAAACTAGGTTTTTTGAGGGTTTTTGGTTTTGAGGTTTCAGTGAACATGAGCTTGTGAGGTATCGTTTTCCATGTTTTTTAGGGCGAGAAAACCGAATATGAAGTTGGTTTTGACCAAAGAGTGAATAATTGAGGTTGTAACGAAGGTTCAGCTCCCAAAACTCATTTTTTATGGGTAAAAAAAAAACCTGGGAAATTGTCTGAAATCACCACGAATTTGTAAAATAACACTGGAAGTAGTATCAACATGTGAATCAATATACCTAAATGGCACTATCAATGATCGAAGATAATCTGTCAAAAATAGGAGCCTAATTCTTGTTTTTGGGGGCCAAAATTGGTGGAAACCATCAAATAGTAATTTCAATTACTGCACATGAAAGAAACAATAAATGAACAGCCAGTATTTCTGTAGGTATGTCCAATAGAATAATAAACCCATATGGCAAGGACTTTGTAGCGTTTTTCTTGCGAGCTTTCAAAATTTCGGCAAAGTGACGTCACACTTGAAAGGTCATAGAAGAAGAACTATTCGTCGTAGGAGAGTGAGGTTGGTCTCAAAATTCTTAAATTGGAATCTGCTTTCAGTTAAAAATGGGAAAGTAATATAAACAGAAGTGATGGGTGTTCATCATTGTAATTCAGTATCTGCAAAATCCAGATATGAAAACTCCTCTCTAAATATGTAAACAAGGGCTTTCAAGGCCTGAGTTTCAGTTTGTTCGGTCTAATGAGTCGTTTCCCCGGTTTCAGCTTACGGTGGTTGTTTCTTTCATTAAAAAGTCGAGTCGTTTTTACTCAGCTGGCAGAGGGTGGAGGCGGTCTGGGAAGCTCACGGCCTAGTGACAGTGATCTTGGGCTTTCACTTGACCCTCGAGGTGTTCGACCCACCTCGTGACTCGAGTGGTTTTCCGGCCGGTTGCCCTTCACGAGCTCGGACGGCCGAGTCGTGGACTCGGGATCGAGACGATTCCATTGTGATGACGTAGGGAGTTCGTGCCTGTGAAAGGGATTTTTCGGGGTCTGGTGGTCAAGGACGGTACATCTGTGAAGGGAAATGCGGATGCTCCCGGAAAAGAGCGATTGACGGGTGGAAGAGGACTCAACACGCACCGCAGTAGGAACCTGTAGGAAGTACCAAAACGCTGCAAAGTCTTGTCACATGGGTTTATTATTCTACTGGACATACCTACAGAAATGTTGGCTGTTTATTTATTGTTTTTTTTCATGTGAATTATTTAAAATAGCCATCTATTCTAATGGTTTCCACCAATTTTGGCCCCCAAAGCACGAATTATGTACACTCCTTTTATTCCCCCAAATTATCTTTGATCGTTGATAGTACCATTTATTCGTCTTGATCCACGTGTTGAAACTTTTTCTAGTGTTATTATACAAATTGATGGTGATTTCAGACGATTTCCCAGGTTTTTGACTCACAAAAAACAATTTTGGGAGCTGAACATCTGGTAGAACCTCAATTTTCCACTCTTTGGTCAAAATCGACTTCATATTCGGTCTCCTCGTCCCCAAAAACATGGAAAACGATACCTCAAAAAATATGCTACTGACGTGTTACTAAAACGCAAAAAGTACCTATTTTCATACAAACATATTCACTCATAACACCCCTGGGTATATTCCGATCGGGCTGAACAGTTTCGGGACACAACTAGGGCCCAAGTGGAGCATGTGTGCGAAAGAACGAATTTTTTAGACCAAAAATGAAGCCGGTACACTTGATACGGCGTACGGCAGACGGACATTTGATTTTGGTTTATTATTCCGTGAATAGTACACTATGTATTCTCGCTCAGCAAAAAATTTTTATAAAACCCCCTCAAAATTTTTTGTTTTACGTTCCAAGGTGCGTAGATTCCAAAAATGCAATGTCCGTCCGCCGTCCACCGTACGCCTTACGCTGTATCACGTGTACCGGCTTCATTTTTGGTCTAAAAAATTCGTTCTTTCGCACACATGCTCCATTTGGGCCCTAGTTGTGTCCCGAAACTTTTCAGCCTGATCGGAATATACCCAGGTGTGTTATGAATGAAAATGTGCACAAAAATAGGTACATTTTGTGTTTTAGTAACATGTTAGTAAAATGAGCTTTTGAGCTATCGTTTTCCATGCTTTTGGGGACCAGAAGACCGAATATGAAGTCGATTTTGACCAAAGAGTGGAAAATCAAGGTTCTACCAGATGTTCAGCTCCCAAAATTGATTTTTTATGTGTCAAAAACCTGGGAAATCGTCTGAAATCACCATCAATTTGTATAATAACACTGGAAGTAGTATCAACACGTGGATCAAGACGAATAAATGGCACTACGGAAGATAAATTGGATAAAAAAGGAGCTTACCTAATTCGTGTTTTAGGGGCCAAAAATGGTGGAAACCATCAGAAATAGCTATTTCAATTATTTCACATGAAATAAACAATAAATGAACAGCCAACATTTCTGTAGGTGTGTCCAGTAGAATAATAAACCCATGTGACAAGGACTTTACTTACAGCGTTTTTGGAATCTGCACACCTTGAAACTGAAAAGAAAAAATTTTGAGAGGGTGTTATAAAATTTTTAAAATTTTTTTGCTGAGCGAATACATAGGTGTATTATTCACAGAATAATAAACCAAAAGGTTGCTGGTTTGTTTTACACGTCCCTCGGGTTCTTAACAAATATCGATTTCTGGAAAAACGGGGAGCATGATGCGCGCAGGTATGAATGTATCGATTGCTTAGATAGTTGATAAGACACAGGTGTACCAAACAAATACCGTAATAGCTCGTCTGCCGGTACGAGAAGGCTATAAAGTACAAATCATCTTCCATTTCAGGGATTATTATATACTTTACTTAGCACTTTCCTTTGATACCACGAACCAAAATTAATGAAATTAATGAAATAGAGCAGGTTGTTCCGACGTATCATTTCATGTGAAGAGTGATGGCTCTTGTGGTTTATTATTCTGTGAATAATGCACATATGTGTTAGCCGAGCAGAAATTGTTACAACATCCCCTCAAATTTTTCTTTAACGTTTCAAGGTGCGTAGATTCCAGAAATGCAATGTCCGTCCGCCGTACGCCATCCGCCGTACGCCGTATCATCCATATCTAATTTATTTTCGGCCTAAAAAATTCGTCCTGTAGCACACATACTGCTCATTTGAGTCCAAAAACTTTGCAGCCCGATCGGAATATACCCAGGGGTGTTATGGGGGAAAAAGGGTGTAAAAATAGGGGTTTTTGGTGTTTTAGTAACATGAGCTTGTGAGGTATCTCTTTCCACGTTTTTTAGGACGAGGAGAGCGACTGCGAAGTCGATTCTGACCAAAAAATGGAAAGCAGAGGTTCTAACGAAGTTTCAGCCTTAAATTTACGTTAACTTTTGGTCTAAAAGCGTCGTTCTTCCGCGCACAGTTTGGGTCTCCATTTGGGAATATTTGGGTCCTAGTTGTGCTCCGAAGCTCGACAGCCCATTTGGAATACACCCAGGGGTGTTATGGGGGGAAAATATTTTTATAAATAAGCTTTTTCGAGTTTTTTTTGGGGGTGTTTTAGTGAACATGAGCTTGTGACGTATTGTTTTCCAGGTTTTTTCGGGCGAGAAGACCGAATGTGAAGTTGATTTTGATCAAAGAGTGAAGAATTGAGGTTATAACGAGGGTTCAGCTCCCAAAATTCTTTTTTTATGAGCCAAAAACCTAGAAAATTGTCTGATTTCACCATACATTTGTATAATAACACTAGAAGTAGTATCATCAGGTGAATCAAGACAATTAAATGGCGCTATCAATTATGGAATTATGGCACTATTTCAATTATTGCACATCAAAGAAACAATAAATGAACAGCCAACGTTTCTGTAGGTATGACCAGAAGAATAATAAACCCATGTGACAAGGACTTCGCAGCGTTTTGTATTTTGTTGATAGGTAGGTACATACTTACCTACTTTTCTAACTTGAACATACGTTATGCTTCATGAATAACAATAAACAGTTAATGATAGAATTATCGAATCCTGCTAATTTTTTGAAACCGTAATTCCCGGCCCGGAATCTATATAGGTTAATAATAAACCGTGGCGTAATAATTTGCCGCGTTTCTATTAGATTTTTGGATTCTACCAACCTTGAAACGGAAACCACCAAATTTTGAGGGGAGGTTAAATTTTTGTTCATGCTCGATTCCTTCGTTATTGAAAATAATAAACCAAAATATAAGCTCTTTCATCTGTTCATAACGATTGGTTTTGCCCCATCGCGGTTTCTTCGTTCATGTATGCAGTGATAATTTATCAGGAAAGGGGTCAAACAAAATTCTTCTCCATTCGGCTTTCGACAAAATATATTATATATAGCCTCCATGCATAGATTTCGAGGGTCGATCACAACAATTTTTGATTCAACGTTATCTTGTTGGACTTTTATATCCTACATCGTAATATCATGTAACAAACCAACAAATTCACAGCAATGTATCTGTAAACCCTGATTAATTTGCCTACCTCTCGTGAACCAGATCAGTTTGAGTATTGTATCGGTGTGGTTCAAATTACACCTGTGACATAATTCACCAGATCTGTCCACAGAGATATACCGTACAAAATCAACTTATTTGGTAGCGGTCATCCACTTGAATTCCCGTACACACAGCAGAGATCGCCTCGTTACAATTCCATCATCCGCCGCGATAATTACGAGACACTCAAAGCCTCGGGGAGATACGAATCCACCGCGTTCAGCTGGACCAGTTAAATTGCAGAGCCATACAACCATTTCTGGTGCCAGCGAGACAGCAGGGTCATTACAATACTTGGAAAACACTGTCGCATATCCCGGGAATCACACGGGTCGATGTAGCTGGGTGGGCGTGGTGGGAGGGACATTAGTCCACAGTCCTTTTGAATATTCCCGATTCAATTTTCTGAATGTCCACTGCTTCATTCGTTTCATTATTTCCGGATTCTGCTCATCGTTAATGAAACGTTGCTTGGTTGGATAATTCATCACGTTTTTCAGCGTTTCGGGGCCGCAAAAATCCATCTTCAGGTTCAAGCAGCGGTGCTGCTATATCTTAAAAATAGCATTAACGATAGCCAAATGAATTAATTTTCCTCATTCTGGTGCTGTTACTGCGTAGCGTCTTTTTGCAACTAGAGCTTGGGCAGCCAGGGGTTTTGATTCTGCTAAAAATGTTTTTGTTTCTGTGAATAATACAAATATGCATTCGCTCAGTATAAAATTTGTGTAATACCCCATTTTTGGATTATTATTTTCAATAATGAACCATTGGAATCGAACATGAAAAAAAAAATTCTTACCCCCCTCAAAATTTGATGGTTTACGTTTCAAGGTATGTAGAACCCAAAACTGCAATAAAAATATTTCTGTCTGTCCGCCGTACGCCGTACGGGCCACTTTTCTTAGTTACCATGAAAGAAAATTGATGAAATTCGGGTTATAGGTTCCGTTCGGGGTCTAGTTGGTTCTCGAAGCTCGACGTTACTGTCAGTCATCTCTAAGGGGTTCAAAATAGGGGTTGACATTTTCAAAACGCCTATTACCATTTTTATACGTGAATATTTTTACGGTTTTAAATAGTTCTTGAACCTACGAGGTTTTTTAAGACCACCCGGAGCATCGTACGTCCAGCCGTTCGTTCACAGTAAGTAAGGCCCCGAAGTTTGCACCGACAGGCATTTTCGACTCCAGTGTGAATGAAATTGTATACAATTCAAACCAAATCTCGTAACCAGAGACGCGCCCACAATAGGAAATTTGGCGGAGATATTAAAATCATTGCTAGGGATCACCTGATTATATTGGCGGAGTATGAAGTCGAGTTGGTTGTTCTGTGATATTATTTCGCTTGAAAAATGATGGCTCTTTTGGAGTTTGTTGGTAGGTAGTGAAACTTGAACAAACGTTGAAGTATTATTGATGGGTAAATTATTACTACGGTAAATCATTATTCAACGGTAAATTATTACACAACGGTTCATTATACCATCTACGTAGAAGGGGCTGGAGTTTGTTGGTAGGTACTTTTGCAACTTTTATCACTCCTCATCAACAATTTCTTTTCAGAACTTCATTATGTGTGTTTCTTTTTGTTAGGTACTGTTTGTCATCGGCAGAATTATTTTAGCAACATTTAACTCGTGATTTAGGTAGGTACCTAGTATTTTTTTTACGTTTCAAGTTGCGTAGATTCCAAAAATGCAATGTCCGTACGCCGTACCATCCAATCTACTTTATTTTCGGTTTTAAAAATTCGTTCCTTCGCACACAGGCTCCATTTGGGCCCTAGCTGTGTTCCGAAACTTTGCAGCCCGATCGGAACAGAACCAAGGGTGTTACGGGAGAAAAATGGGTAGAAAAATACGTTTTATTTTGGGGTGTTTTAGTAACATGAGCTTGTGAGGTATTGTTTTCCATGTTATTAGGACGAGGATACCGAATTTGAAGTCGATTTTGACCAAAAAATGATGAATTGAGGTTCTGACAACGTTTCAGCCTTATAAATATACATTAAATTTTGGTCTAAAATCGTCGCCCTTCCGCACACAGTTTGGGTCCCTTTTTGGGAACATATTTGGATCCTAGTTGTGCACCGAAGCTCGGCAGCCCGATTGAAATACACCCAGGGGTGTTATTGATGGTGGGGGGGGGGGGGGTAAAAATAGGGCGTTTCGATTTTTTTGAGTTTTTGGTGAACATGAGCTTGTGGGGTATCGTTTTCATTATTTTTTAGGGCGAGAAGACCGAATAAGAAGTTGATTTTGACCAAAGCGTGAAGAATTGAGGTTTTAACGAAGGTTCAGGTTCCAAAATTCATTTTTTATGAGTCAAAAACCTTGGAAATTGTCTGAAATCACCATAAATAATAACACTAGTATCAACAGGAAAATCAAGAAGATTAAATGTAAATGTCAATGATCAAAGATAATTGTAAAACGCTGCAAATCCCTGCACAACGGTTTATTATTTTGTATAGAATACCCTCCTGTTACAGATCACAGCTCTCTGTATAGATAACCCTTCTATATAATATGATATGTACTATTCTATTATATACATATTATGTAGATCGCAGACCCTCCGTAGGTTAGTACCTAACCCCGTACTCGGTACTAGGTACCTACCTAAATCACGAGTTAAATGTTGCTAAAATAATTCTGCCGATGACAAACAGTACCTAACAAAAAGGAACACACATAATGAAGTTCTGAAAAGAAATTGTTGATGAGGAGTGAAAAAAAGTTGCAAAAGTACCTACCAACAAACTCCAGCCCCTTCTACGTAGATGGTATAATGAATCGTTGTGTAATAATTTACCGTTGAGTAATGATTTACCGTAGTAATAATTTACCCATCAATAATACTTCAACGTTTGTTCAAGTTTCACTACCTACCAACAAACTCCAAAAGAGCCATCATTTTTCAAGCGAAATAATATCACAGAACAACCAACTCGACTTCATACTCCGCCAATATAATCAGGTGATCCCTACCAATGATTTCATCTCCGCCAAATTTCCTATTGTGGGCGCGTCTCTGGTTACGAGATTTGGTTTGAATTGTATACGATTTCATTCACACTGGAGTCGAAAATGCCTGTCGGTGCAAACTTCGGGGCCTTACTGTGAACGAACGGCTGGACGTACGATGCTCCGGGTGGTCTTAAAAAACTCGTAAGTTCAAGAACTATTTAAAACCGTAAAAATATTCACGTATAAAAATGGTAATAGGCGTTTTGAAAATTTCAACCCCTATTTTGAACCCCTTAGAGATGACTCACAGTAACGTCGAGCTCCGAGGACCAACTAGACGCCGAACGGAACCTATAACCCGAATTTCATCAATTTTTTTTCATGGTAACTAAGAAAAGTGGCCCGTACGGCGTACGGCGTACGGCGTACGGCGGACAGACAGAAATATTTTTATTGCAGTTTTGGATTCTACATACCTTGAAACGTAAACCATCAAATTTTGAGGGGGGGTAAGAATTTTTTTTTTCATGCTCGATTCCAATGGTTCATTATTGAAAATAATAAACCAAAACGTAGGAGCCTAATTCGTGTTTTTGGGGGCGCAGATTGGAGGAAACCATCAAAAACAGCTATAAAGGAACAGCCAAAATTTCTGTGGGTATGTCCAGTAGAATAATAAACCCACGTTCCAAGCATTTTGCAGCGTTTTGAGGTCAGAAATGTGATTCCTACCCACACCAGTAAGTTCCCATGAGATAACAGCATACCACAGCCACCAAGGTATTCCGTAAGGCTGTCCCGGTACAGATATTTTACCTCTTTTCTCAGGGTAGGAAGATTGATCTCCATCTTCATCCGTATTAGTCCATCAAGTCTTCACGGCTTACTTCCTCTTTCTCCGCTCCACTTCCGTTCCCTACCCTGGCAGATCTCATTGTACGCGGCCTGTATGCACCCAAACCCATAATTAATGCGGTCATCCTGCCAGTCGATTGCATTTATAATAGGTAAAGGCTAAGTCTTATCATCAGATCGGCTCGATTACGTACGCCAGAAATGATCTATACACAGTAAGTGGCCAAAAAAACAAAAAAAGTTCAGTATCCGTCTGGCTCTAAATTACTGTGCAATTTTCGAAAAGTGAAAAAATCTGGAGATGAATGACGATATCTATGTGCACCCGTGCACATAGTTAACATCGAGTGCAGGGCGCAATTTTTAAGCGAATTTTACCGCTAGCGAGATTTGACCCTGACTTCATTCAGTTACAACTCGCTCAGGTGATACCAAATTTAGAGAAAGGATTTTGAGTATCCAAAATAATAATTTGAGAACTTTCCCGCCGCAATGTGGTTCAACATGTTTTATGAAATGAAAACCGATTCGCTATAGCGCAATAGTCAACACCCTCATTATAACAGTTTTTCAGGAAAGTCCAGTTTCCACTGTCGAATATTATTGATCAGTGATATTTTATCTGGACGAAAAACAAGCTCCAGCACTGGAGGCAGTGCACAGGGTATATATGCCGACCTTCAACATTATTCAAAGTAATATATAAAATTCAATTAACAATACTAACGAGCTGCAATATCTGTAGGACTTCGGAATATTTTGAAAGGCATGTTATGCAAAACTCGTGAAACAAGAGATAACATTCATGATGCGAAGATGAAGACATAAATTTTTATTCATTATTTTTATTCATCTATTCTCTATCTTATTTTATTTTAAATATATAATTATGTATAGTTTTATTGTAGTTATCAATCAATCAATTCATTCACAAAGTTTCCCTTAGGGATTGTTGTGGGGAATAATAGACTTGTTTGTGTGTCTGTTGTGATCAGTGGAGGGTGTAGTTATTGTACCATTTAGCTCATTTTCGGAAATTTTGTCTGTAGTGTATACTGGATAGCGGTTCAAGGCTCGACGACAGACGGTAATGTCGGGCTGCATACGATAAGATTTGTCCTAAACACTTCTTGTATATTTAAGTGAAACTTGTGGCATCTATAACAAACAAACAACTGAATGAACATTCTATTCTATTCTATTTTTTTTAAATTCTAATACTTTATTGCAGTTAGCTATGTGTATCACTCGCCAAACCAAAGCAACATCTCACTGGTCCGACGACCCATTTCCAATGGGAACATAAGGCACCTAACAGGTTAAATCGGTTTCCTATGTAAATAAATAACTCTGTTGTCAACAGAAACCAACTGTCAGAAAAATATGGTCTGGATAAATTTGGTCTGCTTTTAGTTTGTAACAGAGTGAGAAGAGTGACGGTGGACCCTCGAGATAACCTTCCTCTATACCAGCGAGATTATCACCGGTTAAGAAGGGATATCGATTAGGCTTCCCCAAACGACCCCGTCTCCACCGGAAGAAAAAACGACTCGAGAACAGCCACACCGTCACACTTCTCCCCACATGACACAGTTCTGGGTAGCAGAAGTATGAGAGGGGAAAAGTGGGGATGAAAAGTAGTATGAAATTCTGGTTCAGGAAAGGATATCTGAACAATTTCAAGGTGACTAACCTCCATCAGTACCATTGCGATGGAGGCGGCAGTACCATTACGAGTATTGGCGGAGAAAAAAATGTTGTCAAAGGTGATCAACCTCCATCGTTAGGAGAACAACTATTGGGACACGGCATTACTCGCCATCAAAAATGAGCTCAATATATTTTAATTATATTGACACTCTAAAGGGGTGGGGGGGAAGTGATTGGGGAAGCCAGTAGATGTAGGTATGTATTATCAAAGGGACAGTATGTTTGTAAAGGGATCCTTCTGGGAAACCTTTGGACTTATCCTTCTGGAAAGCCCACAAAAAGTGGATGGGGTATGGTGAATTGCTCAGCGCATACTACCAAACGCTCTTCTACCATGTAACAGAGTGAGGAGAGTGACGGTGTACCCTCGAGAGTCCCCCCCTCTATACCAGCGAGATTATCACCGGTTAAGAAGGGATATCGATTAGGCTTCCCCAAACGACCCCGTCTCCACCGGAAGAAAAAACGACTCGAGAACAGCCACACCGTCACAAGTTCAGTCTTAGTTTTTCAAATGCTATGTGTGTATGTGTATGTGTGTGTGTTGTTTGAGAGTGGTTTACTGACAGCCACTTTTACCTATTCCAAATTGCGAACCTCATTATGAACAATTTCGCTGGGAAAGGAAACGTCAGTGTTATTGATGACTGAATAGAAAGTGATGCTGACCACACCGGTGATTGGTGGGGCGGTTGTGACGCTGTGTTTCTCATCTAATTCAACGAAAGCCGCGAATATGACGGCCGAGCTGAGTGGTCGGTCTGTCATCCGGAGAAAGCGTGTAACGTTCAGTTACGTATTCACGTCCATCGAACCAATAGGCGTTGGATTATTCAATTCATTCAAACGGAAAATATATAGAAACGTTGACTCGTCCATGAATATTGTATCCTCCTCCTACATATTCTATAAATCGCTTTGAAGGTCGCTGAATAGGTGGTCCGTAATCATTGGTGCTTGTGACGGACAGCGAGAACTATAGTTTCTTTGATTATCGTTCACCTGTATCTTGCGCAGGTGAGCGTTCAGGTAATCATGTCCTGTAATGTGCCTGAAACTTGCCACTGATTCAGATCGTGCTAAGTGAGGAGGGACATGGTCTTTCAGCTCCAGCAGATTATCAGCAGGTTCTATCATGTTGAAAGAATAATTGGCTACATAAGGAAAATTATCGAATATGAAGGAAATCAACAGCAATTTTCTTTGGTAGGTATGGTTTTTGTTTTTTGTTTTAAATACGTTTATGTATTGTAGACAGGGGCGTTGCGTCCATAAGGCACTTGGGCCACTGCCCTGCCACCAAAAAACACTGTATAGGTGTAATAGGTAAGTTAAAAAACCTCCATAGTTCAGTTGGAATTTGAATTTCCCTCTGTACAATGTCCCTAATGTTTTTCACAAAGTTCAACAGCGACTCACCAGTCTTCTCTGGCTATGGAATGGAAATTCTATGGATATTCAATATTATAGTAGAGCATCCATGGTGAGCTCCATAGCAAAAGCATCTTATCCGAAGAAAGCGACCGTAATCGATGTCCTGCAATCGAAATCGAAAACTAGGCTCTTGAAACTGGCAGGCAGGTCCTGGGACCTGGTGGCCATGACAACTGAGAAAAGTCGCCCGTCCGCGCATGCTCAGTAGAGCCCACTTTCGGCCCAGTCCCCAAAATCTGATTTCTACTCCAAAATCGTTCGTTTTCACAATCGATTCGATCCCTTCGATTCGATTTGTTGTTGTTGTTTTTCTTGAGGGTGCTGCGAAGAAACACTTTTCATGCCGACAGTGGTGGTTAGAGGTTGCGTTTTTTCTTCTTGTGCATTCGATTCAATTTGTCATCTCAATACGAGATGCTTCTTCGTCTTCTGATATGTTTTTGTTGTGAATTATGTTCGCTTTCTCTGTTGTCAGTTGTCAGTTTTCAATTTGTTGCGTCAAATTGAGCGCATTTTGCGTTCGGTCCGGTTCTGATGGCAGATTTGTATTTTTGGTACCTACGTGCATTTTGTCCTGTTTGTGGTCTTGTGGATTGATCGTCGTCCTAACACACTGATAACTACCCAGCTTTAGGTCAATAGCTTCTCCATTCAAGTAGGTACCGGCCGACGGGTCATTGTTTTGTTATAGGTGTCTTAGTTTACTATATTTTTATAACACTTGAATTCTGTGTCTAATTTGCAGTAGAAATTGCCGACGTTTTCGTATGACGATAGATTGCTGATTGAAAGGGAATTTGCTGAATATCAATCAGTAAATAAGGGAAGGGTGTTTATTGTTGCCTCGAGGTATTTGTAGACAAATCTCTTGGTTTTGTGTTCTGGTTTGGTGCCCCACCGTTTTCAGAGCCCACGCACCGCTACTGGTTGTAAATCTATCGAAAACAGTAGGTCTGTTGCAGTAGATTTGCCCAGAAATAATTCATACTTCGACTTCACTGTGTCTACGAATAGTATCAATTTACAGTGGTTTTGATCGGTCTAAATTTTTTGGATTTTTTTCAAATTTTTTTGCAAGGTCTATTGCGGTTGCAATTTTGATGTAGTATGACTATCCCATCAATAAATTGCTATTTTCTTTAAAATCAGCAACGGACACAGATATGAATTTGTTCTTGCTCCTTATTTAAACGCAACTACCAGCATAGGTACTCGGCACCTGTTCTGCTCACCACTTAGCACATTTGGAACTTATATAACGATATATAATAAAGCTCATGATAGCTCCATCTTGACCAAACATTCAATATATTTTTGGACTATCAGCCCTGGAGAACAAACTCATTTGACAACAACGCAGGCGTAACTGTTTGCAAAAACAACTTACTGAGCTCTTGCACTTCACGTCAGTACAGACTGACACCCTTACCTTCCCAATAATTTTACACGAAACCATGTTGTGCAAATTCATGAACAACAAGTAGGGAAGAGAGAAATGAATTTAGTTGTTTAATATAATTTCCGCTGTTTTCCGGTAGACCCATTAAGGTATGTCACCGTTTCACTGCTCCTGATTGGGTGACTGGTTCTCAAAATGTAGGCCTGTCAAGAAAACGCTGCGAAGTCCTTGTCACATGGGTTTATTATTCTACTGGACATACCTACAGAAATGTTGGCTGTTTATTTACTGTTTCTTTCATGTGCAGTAATTGAATAGCTTTTTTTGATGGTTTCCACCAATTTTGGCCCCAAAAACATGAATTAGGCTCCTATTTTTTTAGATAATTATCTTTGGCTATTCAATTGTCTTGATTCACCTGTTGACACTACTTCTAGTGTTATTACACAAATTTATGGTGATTTCAGACATTTCCCGAGGTTTTTGACTCCTAAAAAATGAATTTTGGGAGCTGAACCTTCGTTACGACCTCAATTCTTCTTGCTTTGGTCAAAATCAACTTCACATTCTGTCTTCTCGCCCTAAAAAACATTGAAGACGATACCCCACTATCTCATGTTTACTAAAAATTAAAAAAAAACTCGAAAACCACCCCATTTTTTACACCAGTTTTTTCCCCCTAACACCCCTGGGTGTATTCCGATCGGACTGCTGAGCTTCGGAGCACAACTAGGGCCTAAATGTGTTCCCAAACGGGGACCAAAACTATATGAGAAAGAAAGACGATTTGAGACCAACATTTAACGTAAATTTAAGGCTGAAACTTCGTTAGAATCTCAATTTTCCAGTCCTTGGTCAAAATCGACTTCACATCCGGGCTCCTCGTCCGGATGTGAAAACCTCACAAGCTCACGTTACTAACACCAAAAAACCATATTTTTACACCCATAACACCCCGATATATATAAGTATATTCCGATCGGGCTGCAAAGTGTCGAGACACAACTAGGGCCCAAATGGAGCCTCTGTGCGAAAGAAGGAAATTTTTAGACCGAAAATAAAGTACCAGCTATATGGATGATACGACGGATTGGCATTGCATTTTTGGGATCTACGCACCTTGAAACTAACAGAAAACATTTTGGAGACATCTTGAGGAGGTGCGATGAAAATTTTTTGCTGAGCGAATACACAGGTGATAATAAATTATTGTTCAAATAAACCAAAACTCAGTTTGCCCATGAGCAGTGGTTTCAATTTCAGTTGATATATTCAAACGAAATAATAACATAACTGAGCTTTAGGGTCAAACTTTGTTGAACCCTATTGTCATTCAAAGCGGCAACCGTTTGAAGTCCGGTTCCACCGTTGGTCGAACCCTCTTCAACCGAACTCAATTTGCATACCTAATTATTATTTTCATACGTCTCTACTAATTCCTGGCCTTGTCCCCTGGCTCGATATCCCTTCCCTGTCCACAACGGTCTTTCTTGGATTCAAATTGAAGGGGGGTTTTCTCTTCTACCAGATCGATAACAGAGCTACTCGATGCATACTTATTTGGAAATTGTCTGAAATCACCATAAATTTGTATAATAACGCGAAGCAGCATCAACAGGTGAATCAAGACGATTAAATGGTACTATCAGTGAGCAAAGAAAATCTGTAAAAAACAAAAAAAAACCTAATTCGTGTTTTTGGGGGTCAAAATTGGTGGAAACCGTCAAAAATAGCTATTTCAATTATTGCTCATGAAAGAAACAATAAATGAACATCCAACATTCTGTTTTTCATCTCTTAAGGTAATTCATTAAAAAATATATACATATTATCGATTCATGAGTAAAAAAGGAAATATACTATTTTTTCAATAAATCCGTTTTTCTATGAAATGGGTTTCTACGATTTCTTCGCGAGTGATTTAGTTCGTATCTCCCAAGAGATTTTTCAAAATAGATAATCTCTTTTCACTACAGACCTGTTTTAGAGAATAGGCTCTTCTCTAAATGTTTGTCTTTAAATTTTGGTTTATTATTTTCAATAATGAACCATTGGAATCGAGCATGAAAAAAAAAATTCTAACCCCCCCCCCCCCCCCTCAAAATTTGATGGTTTACATTTCAAGGTATGTAGAATCCTAATATGCAATTAAAAAAAATATCCGCCGTACGGGCCACTTTTCTTCGTTACCATGAATAAAAATTGATGATTCCGTTCGGGGTCTAGTTGGTCCTCGAAGCTCGGCGTTACTGTCAGTCATCTCTAAGGAATTCAAAATAGGGGTTGAAATTTTCAGAACGCCGTAGCTCTAAAACTTTCGATTGAAGAGTATGGTTTTTTTACGCTATTAAATTTGTCTTGAGCTAAACAATTTTTTGAGACCACCCGGAGCATTGTACGTCCAGCCGTTCGTGAGCACCAAAAAGCTTCGTCAACACGATCGTGAATTAAACGGTATAAATCCGGCCGGGATATCATCGCAAGGGAACACCTGATTATAATCAAGGATGGCTGTATGAAGTCGAGTTGTTTGTTCTGCGCTATTTTTCATTTGACAAGTGATTGACTATTGGATATTGTTGATAGGTAGGTACTTGTGAAACTTGAACAAAATTTGAAGTATTATTGATGGGTAAATTATTAAACAATGGCAAATTATTACACACCGGCAAATTATTACACAACGGTGAATTATTACACAATGGTAAATTATGACACCACGGCAAATTATTACACAACGGTAAATTATTAAACAACGGTAAATTATTACAGAACGGTAAATTATTACAGAACGGTAGATTATTACACAACGGTTCATCTACCAAGAATGGGCTGGATTTTGTTGATCGGTACTTTTGCAACTTGACCAACCGTTGCAGTATTATTGATGGGCAAGTTATTACACAACGGTTCATTATAGGTATTGACCACAGAAAAGAGTGATCTACGCAGAAGGTTCATCTATTCCACTCCACATCAACAAATTTCCTTCAGAACTTCATTATTTGCATTTCTTTTTGCCATTTTAGTTACTGTCTGTTATCGACAGAATTATTTTAGCAACATTTAATTCGTGATTTAGGTAGGCACCTAGTAACGAGTACGGGGTTAGGTACTAACCTACAGAAGATCTGTGCTCTACATAATATGTATAGAATAGTACATATTATATTATATAGAAGGGTTATCTATACAGTGAGCTGTGATCTGTAACAGAAGGGTATTCTGTACAAAATAATAAACCGTTGTGCAGGGATTTGCAGCGTTTTCTTGTTGATGTTGTAGTTTCCGGTGTGAGCTATCCGGTTTGATAAAGAGGAAAATTGTATGGACGTATATATTGTGACAAGTGATATTTACTCTTCCTTCCTATTTCCTTCAAGTATTGACTTTGAATCCGGTAGGTTCCACTGCAGGTGGGTTCCAATAGTGCGGTTGACAATCTGTTGAACCCTGGACGTGGAGGCCATGGTAAAGTGCTCTTGAGCCCGGGCGTAGGCTTGCGCGATGTGTTGGTTTATTATTATGTGAATAATACACCTCTGTATTCGCTCAGCAAACAATTTCTATAACACCCCCTCAAACTTTTTTCTTTTCCGTTTCAAGGTGCGTAGATTCCAAAAATGCAATGTCCTTCCGCCGTATCACGTGTACCGGCTTAATTTTCGGTCTAAAAAATTCATTCTTTCGCACACATGCTCCATTTGGGCCCTAGTTGTGTCCCGAAACTTTTCAGCCCGATCGGAATATACCCAGGGGTGTTATGAGTGAAAATGTGTGTAAAAATAAGTACTTTTTGTGTTTTAAAACATATTTTTGGGGACGAGAAGACCGAATATGAAGTCGATTTTGACCAAAGAGTGGAAAATTGAGGTTGTACCAGATGATCAGCTCCCAAAATTGATTTTTTATGAGTCAAAAACCTGGGAAATCGTCTGAAATCACCATCAATTTGTAGAATAACAGTAGAAATCTTCAAAGATAGTTTGAAAAAAAAGGAGCATAGGTACCTACCTAAATTGTGTTTTGGGGGGCCAAATTGGTGGAAACAATCAGAAATATCCTATTTAAATCCACGAAAGAAACAATAAATGAACAGCCAACATTTCTGTAGGTATGTCCAGTAGAATAATAAACCCATGTGACAAGGACTTTGCAGGGTTACTACCCATCGTGAAAACTCAGAAAACCACAATATTATGGCACCTGCCCGGCCCAAGGTGATTTCTCCCGGGTATTACCTTTTCCATGCTGGTGATTACGTTGAAATCTTCCACATAATCCCGTGGAAAGCGAAAACGGGGGCCCAACGCATAAGACTCCCCTTTGCAGCGATTTCTTGGAGGTTCTCCCGCTCTCCATTGTGGTGTTATGTCCGACGAAGATGATCGTTACAGGTTTTTCTTACTCGAAACTGCGATCCCGTCGGTGGTGCGGGGGTTTCGGAGTCCTTCACTTTCGATAAGCATCTCCTGTTGTCCCCCGAGTCACTTTCCCGCTCTGAGACGCCGGTGCACCGGTTTCACCCGCCGTCACGCTCTTCCTACTCCCGAACGCCGCCGGTTGACGAGGAACTGTTTGTTTTTGGTGTTGGTTGCTTTGTATTCCTTCGGTTCACTTGTACCCATTAACGCTGAGTCCTGTTTTCGATGTGCATGTTCCTGAATAATGTTGAACATTTACCACAGTGGCGAATATAAGGGGGGGGGGGGGCCCAGGGGGCCCGCCCCCCCCCCCCGGAATGAGGAGAAAATTCAAGGCAAATTTAACTGTTGTGAGTTTATTCCTTAGATTTTGTTTTTTGTGTTGTGATTTTGATTTTAGGACTACATTATAGTTCAAATTTTGTTATAAATTTTTTTGAACAATCAGTTTTGTTTTTATTGTGAAGATGAGCATGCCATAAAAGCTAAAGAATAAGTGTTTAGGTACCATCTTCATGATTTAGGCAAATATTAATAGGAATCATAATGCATAATTTACCAGATCTAATAGAAGTTAGGGTCAACAGTGAGCGGTAAACAGTTTGGTTGGTAGAAGAATTCAACGTCGTCTGGGCCTCTGCCCGCGGCTGTTAATTTTCTAATTTTTATTATACCATTTTTGAGCTGTCAATTGCTTTGTTATACCCTTTTAAAACCAATATTCTTATAATCTAGTTATGATATGTACTATTCTATACATATTATGTAGATCGCAGACCCTCCGTAGGTTAGTACCTAACCCCGTAGTCGTTACTAGGTACCTACCTAAATCACGAGTTAAATGTTGCTAAAATAATTCTGCCGATGACAAACAGTACCTAACAAAAATAAACACACCTAATGAAGTTCTGAAAAGAAATTGTTGATGAGGAGTGAAAAAAGTTGCAAAACCGTTGAGTAATGATTTACCGTAGTAATAATTTACCCATCAATAATACTTCAACGTTTGTTCAAGTTTCACTACCTACCAACAAACTCCAAAAGAGCCATCATTTTTCAAATTAAATAATATCACAGAACAACCAACTCGACTTCATACTCCGCCAATATAATCAGGTGATCCCTACCAATGATTGGCCGTATTCACAAATTCCTATTGTGGGCGCGTCTCTGGTTACGAGATTTGGTTTGAATTGTATACAATTTCATTCACACTGGAGTCGAAAATGCCTGTCGGTGCAAACTTCGGGGCCTTACTGTGAACGAACGGCTGGACGTACGATGCTCCGGATGGTCTTAAAAAACTCGCAAGTTCAAGAACTATTTAAAACCGTAAAAATATTCACGTAAAAAAATGGTATAGGCGTTTCGAAAATTTCAACCCCTATTTTGAACCCCTTAGAGATGACTGACAGTAACGTCGAGCTTCGAGGACCAACTAGACAGCGAACCGAACCTATAACCCGAATTTCATCAATTTTCTTTCATGGTAACTAAGAAAAGTGGCCCGTACGGCGGACAGACAGAAATATTTTTATTGCAGTTTTGGATTCTACATACCTTGAAACGTAAACCATCAAATTTTGAGGGGGGTAAGAATTTTTTTTTCATGCTCGATTCCAATGGTTCATTATTGAAAATAATAAACCAAAACGTAAAAAAACAAGAAACATGGAACATGCTTTAGCCGCGTAGTTTACTACAACCAAGTGACAACTAAACAAGCGTTATTGTTTACTATCCATTTACAACATTCATTTATATAGTTATATTATGAAACTAGGATATAAATACCAAGAACAAATACGAAATACATTCGTGATAAATCAAGAGCTTTCCAACGAATGGAAAACGATTTTTGTCCGATGAAAATGAAAGAAGTTTCATTTCCCTAGCAACTACTCGGTTGTACGTGAAAATCATCGTTAAAATTTCGTTCCACTTCCGCGTTCCACTTCCTCGTCACCCATCCCGTGTAACGTTTTTCGGCTAGCTAGTCCAAGGCTAAAGCATGTTCCATGTTAAAATCTCCTTCTATGAACCTACAAACCAAATTTCATTAATTTTGGTTCATGTTAACTAAGAAAAGTGCGAGTACGGCGTACGGCGGATGAACAGAATTTTTTTTTCGATTTTCGGATTCTACGTACCTTGAAACGTAAACCATTTAATTAGCTCAAAAACTTTCGATAGAAGGGTATGGTTTTTTTTACGTTATTAAATTTGTCTTTACCTAACAATTTTTTGAGACCACCCGGAGCATTGTACGTCCAGCCGTTCGTGTGCACCAAAAAGCTTCGTCAACACGATCGTGAATCAAACGGTATAAATACGGCCCGGATTTCATCACTAGGGAGCACCTGATTATAATCAAGGATGGCTGTATGAAGTCGAGTTGGGTGTTCTGTGATATTATTTCATTTGATAAGTGGTGGACTGTTGGATTTTGTTGGTAGGTACTTGTGAAACTTGAATAAACGTTGAAGGGTAAATTATTACACAATGGTAAATTATTACACAACGGCAAATTATTACACAACGGTAAATTATTACACAACTGTAAATTATTTCATCACGATAAATAATTACACAACGGTAATTATTACACAACAGTTCATCTACAGTAAATTATTACATAACGGTAAATTATTTCACAACGATAAATATCATTACACAACCGTAAATTATTACACAACGGTTCATCTACCAAGAAGGGGCTGGATTTTGTTGATCGGTACTTTTGCAACTCGAACAACCGTTGAAGTATTATTGATGGACAAGTTATTACACAACGGTTCATTATACTTGACCACAAAGGTAGGTATTGACGATAGAAACCAGTGATCTACGCAGAAGGGGCATCTATTTCACTCCACATCGACAATTTTCCTTCAGAACTTCATTACTTGCATTTCTTTTTGCCATTTTGGGTACTGTTTTTCATTGACAGAATTATTTTAGCAACATTTAACTCGTGATTCAGGTAGGTACCTAGTAACGAGTACGGGTTAGGTACTAACCTACGGAGGGTCTACGATCTACATAATATGTGTAGAATAGTACATATTATATTATATAGAAGGGTTATCTATACAGTGAGCTGTGATCTGTAGCAGAAGGGTATTCCGTACAAAAGAATAAACCGGGATTTGCAGCGCTTTTGAGTTGTGGAGAGGTTTTGTAGCTCCTGTCCGTTTTGGTACTCGGTTTTACCCTACTCTCCCCTACTTACCCTGGAGGAAGTTGTCGTGGTAAATCAGTGGCGTATATATAAAATATATTTGGGGGGGGGGGGGGGGTCCTAGATCAATCTTGTGTTAAGTAATTTGGGTAATAAAGTATAGTTATACTCTATCTTTTACGCTGGGTTTTAAGGCTGATTTCAGAGGGTAAATTACAACATCATATAGACGGGATATCTATACATAGAGCTGTGATCTGTAACGGAAGGGTATTCTATACAAAATAATAAACCGTTGTGCAGGGATTTGCAGCGTTTTTAAATTGATCTTGAACTAAAGAATTTTTTGAGAGCACCTGGAGCACGACCAGCCGTTCGTTTGCACCGGAAAGCTTCGTCAACATGATCGTGAACCAAACGGTATAAATTTGCCCAGATATAATTGCTGAGGATCACCTGATTATAATCACGGATGGCTTTATGAAGTCAAGTTGGTTGTTCTGTGATATTACTTCATCTGAAAAACGATGGATCTTTTGGATTTTGTTAATAGGTACTTTTGCAACTTGAACAAAGAACGTTGAACTGGGTAAAGTATTACACAACGGTAAATTATTAAACAACAGTTTATTATACTATCTACGCAGAAGGGGCATCTATACAGGTAAAATATTACACAACGGTTTATTATTTACCTTTTGCTTCATGATTAACTGCAAATAATTAATGATTGGATTATTGAATCCCGCGCATATTTATGAAACTTTAATTCCCGGGCCAGCTCCAGTACTCGATTTAGGGCTTTCCCAGGGGGAACTATAGGGTACAGAAAATGGTGACCTTCGCAGAAGGGGCATCTGCACAGGTAAATAATAAACTGTTTTGTAATAATTTGCTGCGTTTTTTATTTACAATAGGCGTGGCACAGAAGAACTAAACCGATTAGATTAGAATAGAAAGCAAAAATGAAACTCAACAGATTTCTGTGCTGTACCTTTCTGGAAACATGTGATTGGTAGAGTGGAATTAGTAGATTGGTCGGTGGTGTAGAACGCACTCTGCTCTGCCTTCAACTCGACCAACGTAAACCCGGCTTAACTCCAGTCAAGTGAAACAAGGAAGGCCAAGCAGGGCCAAGTCGGAAGTTGAGAGGAAGGAGAGGACATTTTAAAAAAACCTCTGGTTGAAAGGTTGAAGAATTCTCCAAGGTTGCGTCTCCTAATTCCTTCCCAGTGGGAAGATGAAGGGGCGTCGCGGTCCGGAGGCATTGCAGGGAAAGTGTATCCTTCCAGTGAAAACTAAACCATTCAGATTTCCCTACAGCCTCCGCAGAGGAGCTCCCTCTCCTTATCTGTAATTGTCTGGTCTTTGTTCTATCCCCGGGCCTCCAACTCTGTTTGAAGCGAATAAGTGGATAACGACTTTTGCGATTGTTTAGAGAGCTTGGGCCTGCAACCACGACAAACAGTGATTTATCTCACTAATCTTACTTCGCGATCTTTCCTTCAGTGTCTCAGCCGTATCCATTCACAGATCATCAGACGGTACCTTTCTTTTTGGTTTATTATTCTGTGAATAATACACCTATGCATTCGCTCAGCAAAAAATTTTTATAACACCCCCTCAAAATTTTT